>CM057342.1:188750366-189350366 GCA_030015575.1 Agapanthus africanus
AGCAGGCCAGCACCCCCCCTCGACTCACCGCACCATCCCTTTCCAGCGAACCCAGCAACTTCAGCCTTCGCTGCCGCCGTCGCTGCCTCGCCGGCGCCCCATCGCCGTCGAACCTGTCGTGGTTGCCCCCTGGTTCTTCCCTGTAAGCATCTTTTTAACTTTCCATTAATGTTAACCCCTCGCTGGTCTTTAGTGTACGTGTATCGTATTTTGCTAACTTGGTCGCCGTTTGACATTTCGCCGGATTCCGGCCGTGCCGACGTCTGGACCCGACTCTCCAGCGAAGTACTCTGGTCCGTGTGGTCCCGCTGTTCGCTGTTTGGACTCGATCCGTGGCCCGTGCATCCGTCTCGTGTTTTCCGCCGACGTTGCATTCGTGTTTTCTGGTTTGCGAAACCGTCGAGGCAAGTATCCGAATACTTGCTCTAACATGCTAATACAAGATCAAGTCTTGCTATACATTTAATTATCATATTATTTAGTATAACCACACAGTTGATGGTAATATCAATATTTTAGTATAACTTAGAATTGACGGTTGCAATTATCTTTAACATTGAATCATTATAGTAGCTTCTTGTAATTAATTGGTCTGCTATCAATCCATGCTTTAACAAACTAAACCAGTTAGATCGTCCTTGCTTTATTTGTTAGATCATCCATGTGACAATTATTTATGCTTTAGTTTTAATTTCATATAGCTTCATTGCTTTACGTTATTGATATTGCTTTACCCTGTGATTATTGCACCCCAAGGGTGCTCGAACCTGCTAGTATAATACAACTGCATCATATTCATACACCAGTGTGATTAAATGAACCGTTGTTGTTATTTACTTTATTCTTGCTGCTGTTCATTATTCGATTGTATACCTGTTGTGAGCACATACTCGATTGCACTAATTATTGACCTGACCTTGCTACGCATGACATATATATACATACCGACTCAACATGTTGTACCACGACTTGACTTGTTACCTGATCTCATGCCTAATGCCAACAAACCTGACTTGGGGTCCTCATGGACCATTCCTGTTGTCTATCCAGACAAAGCTGACCTGTTACCTGATCCTGTGTTGGCATTAGTCCTTGATTACTGAATACCTGACCTGACATACATAACTTGGGGGTATGGGAAAATCAAAGGTGAAACCGACTTGTAACTCAACAGTTCGATACCTGTTTTGATCAGTCTTACGGGCTTGGCCAGCCCCGGAGTGATGATGCTGACATCACTCGCCCATCCTGCTACCTATTACTGCCTAGCGGCACGTCTCGGATTCAGCCCCGAGAATCTTGACCGTGGTCCCGGGAACGCACGGGATACTATTGAGTTACATCGACGAGTCACCAATTGATTTCAAAGACTTTAGAGTAGAAACCTGATAGGACAGTTTAGTTACCGCTGCACTGTTATTTCATAGTACTGCTTTATTCATGTTCATACCTGCATTGCTTATTACCATGTTTATATTATATTATTGGTTGACATGACGCGCTGACGTCTGGGTTTTGCATGGCCCATATTCCTTACCACTGTCGACGACCGAGCAGGAGTACTTCAGCCAGCAGGCTGATCTGTGAGTTCTGTAGTGGTTAGTTCATTTATTGCCTTCTATTTCCAGGTGTGATCCCGCATTATGGGACATACCTTTCTATTATTATATTGGATCATTTGCTTCCGCACTTATTGATTATTGATTCTTGTTATTATGGATTTGGACATGTGTTAGATTAGTTTATTTATCTTGTTCTTGATATCTCTACAACCGTAATGCGACTGTGGATGGATACTTCCTACCCACAGGTAGCATGGTTGGCTATGTCACGTGCCCAATCTTGCGTACTCTAGGAAGCGGGGCGTGACAATAACTTTCACCGCCTTTCTTTTATTATAGGATTTTGTGGGTGCAATCCGCTGAAAACCCTCAGGAGACAACACTCCTCCTACTTGGGACACCTAGAGGTTTAAAGGCTTGTTGCACATGCTCAGTGCAATCGTGTTGCCTACGAAAGTGTGCTATTAGGTTTTCCATTCTTTTTCTCCTTCTCTAGAATAACTAGTTTGTTCGGGACGATCAAAGTTAAGTTTGGAGGTATTTGTTCAGTCGATAAAACTGCACTTTCGATATAACATTTTCCTTACTATTCTCAAATAATAAAAGGTGTTTATTATAAATATAAAACATATTTGGGTTTTATCTGCAAAATACTAATTACTATATGTTTATATCATAATTAACATTAGAAAGGAAAATGTATGCATAGAATATTAATATAATATTTTGGTAATTAAAATATGCATGCTATATCAAATATCCTTAATCAATATTCTTAAAATATAATATCATGGTTAGGAGAATATCTCAATATAATACCAAATTCTAATAACTCTTTTAATATGGGATATTGTGCAGAAATTAGAATCAGGACTGGAATTAAGGAGATCCGAAATATCGAGATAAAATCTGCCGAAATACTGAAGAAAATCTTGAAAGATATTCTGGCAGAGACTAAGAGATGATTTCAAGATTCCAGATATCAAAACAGTCTACAGGTGTCACTGGAAGAGGCCACCAGAGAAATGAATCCAAGATCCCCCTACCCCACCGCAGATCCGCGGCCAAACCTACCCAATTGCCGCGGTTCCGCCATAATTTTAAAGATTTGGGACTTGGGATTATAGGGTTGGGATCCTAACAACTAGTTACCCTATTAGGAAACTAGGGATTCTGGGTTTGAGACTATTTAAAGGTTCGAGAGGCTCGTGGAAAAATCATCAAGCCGATGCGATCACGAAGTCCAAGACGACTCAAGAATCCAGGTTGATCATCAGCTGTTCATCTACCTCCTTAAGAAAAGAATGAGAAGCAAACTCGGATTTTGTAATCACTTTGTAAAGGAACAAAGTGTACTTGATCTTATTGATTAATAAAGTTAGTTGTTTTCTTATATTATTTTACTTTTTGCATTTTACGGTATGTTCTCCCTCTCTATCTTTTCTTCTTCTATTCCCAACATGCGCGAGTAATTCTTCGCTTGTTAGGATTCATAGGATTATGGTAGATCAATGGAAAATGAAAAATTACTAAACTCCTTTTAACTCTTATAATGTTTATAAATTTTAACAAAATAAATGTTAATATCCTAATCGGGTGCATTATCAATTTATTGATAATTCCGACCGCGATTGATATCGGATTAACAATTGTTCTATTAAGAGCTAGACATAAATAGAGATCCATGTAAAGATAAGGGTTGAGAGTGGGAACCCTATTCCCTCCGAAAACCCTAATCTGCATGCATAACTATCTATCTAGTTTTAAATCTATCAATAGATAAAAGGAATAATCTTTATTAATCTTCCAAGACTACCAAGTCCGAACGAATCCTACAAGCTCTCTTTCAGTATAAAATCTCCATCTTTATTTAAACTAGATCTATTTTCTACTTCCGTGTTTGACGTAGATCTAGAATCAATTCTCCACTATTCTTTATTCTTCTATTCTTCCTCTTTTCTTTCAACATGCCTAAAATAAGATTAAAATATTGAACGTTTTCCTGAGGACGACCCGTACTCACTACGGTTAGCTATACGTGACACTGTTATTGATTGCGGTTACTACACTTCTATAAAATACAGAATCAATCAGTATTCCTTGATGAATATCCAGCACCTCATTCGATGAGGAAAGAGCCGAGATCTTTTCACCGGGAGTGACCTCTTTAGCAAAATTAGCAAATGCTATAACTCACTCGATTTGTTTTGCCAGCTGCACTAGTTCTTGTTTTGCATAGTGGTATTCTTTGTAGAATATCCAGCACCTCATTCGGTGAGGAAAGAGCCGAGATCCATTTACCGGGAGTGACCTCTTTAGAAAAATTAGCAAATGCTTCAAAACTATTCAATTTTTTAAAACAGAGCTTAAAACACTCCAAATCACCTGGTTCTACAACGATATCAAGTTCATTACATTAAAGGTTTTCTTAAAAACCAGCTTTAACCCTTCGTCATTTCAGATAAGTACTATTTAGTATTCATGCTGCGTTTGTTGACCTTGTCAAGGCGTAGCGTGCGGTAGCTGATTAGTGCTTATCTGCCAGCATGTGATGCGATTGGATTAGGGTAGTCATACGGCCTTGTTGACCTTGTTAAGGGTCGTACGGGTGGGATTAATTCAATCAAAAAATGATGCGTAGAACTTGACTAGCGCTTATGATTTGTTGACCTTCTTAAGGTCATAAGTGGTTAGGGGAAAAAACCATTATCGAGATTTTCAAGTGTTGAAATTTGCAATGAGATTACATACCTTCTATATAATAGTTGGATCCCGATACTTACTGCGAGTAAGAGTTACTTCTGAGAAAGTTTTCCACTTTACAATTAGCTGATCAAATAGATGTCTAAGAAAGGTGTTAACGGGGTTACGCTCCTGCAGAAACGAGGTTATTTAATTAGTTCCATGCGAAAGCATGGGGAGACTCCCTCAGAGTACCAATACCTGCCTGGCCGAACGATTGGCGAACTTGTAGGGTGTAATTAATCATGTATAATCTTATCTTTTAAGGTTTGAAGGAAGATTTGATAAAAACAGTGGGAGACATCCTGATTAGATAAGATAATAACCAATCTAATCTTGCAAGAGTGCACGCTAAAATGTTTTCTTCTCTCTCTCTCTCTCCAGGTAGTAACCAATGACATGCCTTAATCGAGATAATAATATTGATGTATTGACCGAACCCAGCTTTTAGACTAGGCAGGGGAACATTGGTCCCTCTATATCTTATGACTGTTATAAGTCTAAGCAAGGAATATGTGAATACCAGGATTCCCATGCTACGCGAACGAAGAAAGAGCATGCTGATGCATCTTTTTTGGGTGTGTTCGATACCGAGAACTGTATCACAGTTTCCTCTACGTCCTGGGTATTAGATACCGGATCAGGATCCCACGTATGTAATTTGTTACAAAGGCTAAAGAGAGGCAGAGAACTGGGAAAGGGTGATAAGTCTCTATAGGTAGGGAACAGAGCCATTGTTGCAGTCAAACCAGTTGGCGAATATCATCTTGTATTACCAGCTGGTAATATATTGGTTCTGAACGACTATCACTACGTGCCAAACATGATGTGCAACATTATATCGGTTTTTTTGCTAACTAAAGAAGGATATAATCCCACATTAGAGGATAATGTTATAAACATTTTCCAAAATTAAGTGTTGATTGGGTTTGGAACGTTATGTAACGGTATATACGTTCTGAATCAAAATACAGTTCTAAACATACAGAACACACACAAGAGGAAGAGTTCAGAAATGAACGAAGGCTTCTTATGGCACTGTAGACTAGGTCATATCAATGCGACATGACCAGGTAAGTTATATAAAAATGGATATTTGATCCGTATGAATTTACATCTTATGAAACTTGCGAGTCATGTCTCAAAGGCAAGATGATCAAAATTCCGTTTACTGGACACGGAGAAAGAGCTACTGAACTCTTGGGGCTAATACATAGTGATGTATGCAGTCCTATGTCTACATATGCCAGGAATAGTTGTTCATACTTTATTACATTCATCGATGATCTTTCAAGATACGGACATGTTTTCTTGTTGAAACACAAGTCTGAAACTTTTGAGAAATTCAAGGAATATAAGTGCGAAGTAGAAAACCAAACGAGTAGAAGATTAAAATCCTTCGATCTGATCGGGAAGGAGAATACTTGAGCACGGAATTCCAGGATTATTTAAAAGAGAATGGAATTCTCTCTCAGCTTACTCCTCCGTGTACACCATAGCACAACGGTGTATCGAAACGGAGGAATCACACCTAATTGGATATGGTACGCTCTATGATGAGTACTGCTGAGTTGCCTATTTCTTTTTGGGGTTTTGCGCTTGAGACAGCCATACACCTATTGAATATAGTTCCTACGAAATCTGTACCTGCTACTCCATATGAGATCTGGAAAGGAAAGAGATCATGTCTTAATTTTGTTAAGATATGGATTGTCCGGCTTATATGAAAATGCAAAATCCGGACAAGCTCGAGGCAAGGTCAGTTCTGTGCAAATTTGTAGGATATCCCAAAAATTCGTATGGATATCTATTCTACCATAGTGAGGTACAAAAAGTGTATTTTGCTCAACATGCCACCTTTTTAGAAAAGAAATTTCTTGTGAAAGAAAAGTGGTAATGAGGTAGAACTGGAAGAAGTTCCAGATGCATAAACTAGAACTGATGATTTAATAGAACCAGAGGATCCAATAGTACCCAACGAACCCTAGCCACTCCGCAGATCTAGTAGGGTTCTTCATCTACCTGAGAGATACTACGGTTTCTCATAAACAGTGGGAGCGAGGATTTCATCATGGAAGATGATTTCCCGATTAGTTTCGAGCAGGCCATCTCAAGTGGAGACTTTGTGAAATGGCTGGATGGTATGCGATCCGAGATGGAATCCATGTACACCAAGAAAGTATGGACTTTGGAAGTTGCTCCTGATGGGATAAAACCCATCGGGAGCAAATGGATCTTTATGAAGATAATTGGTGTAGATGGAAAATTTTAGACTTTCAAAGCTAAACTTGTAGTAAAAGGTTTTCATCAATGACCAGGTGTTGGCTATGACGAAACCTTTTCTCCAGCAGCAATGCTTAATTTCATCAGGATCCTAATTGCCATTGCTGCATACCATGACTACGAAATCTGGCAGATGGACGCCAAGACCGTTTTTTTAAATGGTGATTTAGAAGAGAGCGTGTACATGACACAGCCAAAAGGCTTCGTAGATAATGGGAGCAACAGAAGAGTGTGCAAGCTGCATAATCTATTTACAAATTAAAGTAGGTATCGCGGAGTTAGAACATCTATTTTGATGAAGCAATCAAAGAGTTTGACTTCATAAAAAATGTAGATGAACCTTGTATATACAAGAAGGTAGTAAGAGTAAGGTTGTCTTCCTCGTATTGTACGTGGATGACATACTCTTGATAGGAAACGATGTTCCTATGCTACACTCAGTCAAGCTCTTCTTATCACATAATTTCTCCATGAAGGATCTAGGTGCTGCCTCCTACATCTTGGGGATTAAGATTTATAGAGAGATCTAAAAGGATACTGGGTTTGTCCTAATCCATGTACATAGACACCATACTAAAGAGGTTTAGTATGGAAGATTCCAAGAGTGGTAATTTACCCACTTGCTCAGGAATCACTCTATCCAAAGAGATGTCTCCTAAGACTGATTTGGAGAGGGCTCGCATGCAAGAGATACCCTATGCTTCGGTGGTAGGCTCTATCATGTATGCGATATTATGTACTAGACCAGATGTAGCTTACTCACTAGGTGTAGTGAGCAGGTATCAATCTGATCCTGGGAAACAACACTGGATAGCTGTGAACAACATTCTTAAGTACTTGAGAAGGAATAAAGAAATGTTCTTGGTGTATAGTAACGGTGAACTCCAGGTCGAGTCATTTACCGTTTCAAGCTTCCAGAGTGATAAGGACGACAATAAGTCGGTCTCGGGTTTTGTCTTTATCCTCAATAGAGGGGAAGTATGTTGGAAGAGTTCCAAGAAAGATACCGTAGTAGACTCGATGATGAAAGCTAAATACATCGCTACTAATGATGCTGCTAAAGAGGTGGTCTGGATGAACAAGTTTATACCTGAACTTGGTGTGGTTCCTACCATTGAGCATCTGATACCTGTGTATTGTGATAACAATGGAGCCGTGGCTTTGGCCAAGGAACCCTGGTCCCATCAGCGATCCAGACATATTCTTAGGCAGTATCACCTGATCAGAGAGATAGTAGATCTCCAGGAGATCGAGGTCAGGAGAGTTGATAAAGAGGATAACACAGCGGATCTACTGACAAAGGCCCTCCCCCAGATGCAATTCGAGAGACTTTTTGGAATGTTGGGTATGAGATACTACAACAACTGGCCTTAGTGCAAGTAGGAGATTGTTAGGAATATGTATACCCTAGAGGCTATTATTGTATGATATAGTGGATGCTTGGGTATATATATTGAGGACTTTCTTACTCGACGTGATAGTATACGATTTGGTTGCCTTTATCTTAACATGTTCACTGGTATTATTATACCGTCTCTCTGATACATGTTGATAAAGCCTTTAGAATGTAGCTTGACTACCAGGACTATGATGGAGATCATACTGCAGGGACTTGTGTAGTCTACAAGCATATCCTTTAATTGTTCCTAGTCAAGGGAATAACGAGGCAGGGCATCAATATTCCAGAGTAGACTAGTGTGTACGTTTCTTGAACCTATATAGGACGATGGTTGGTCCCATAGCCATTGGTGTTTGACATCAAAAATTGTACACAGGTGCTCATTAGAGAATGGGTACACTGAACAGGACTCACCGAGAACTCCTAATTGGCAGTATACCTATTGTCAGATAGCAGTTCTCTGGTGACACTGGTACAGGTTAATCTGTAGACCCGAGATCGTCATAGATTCTTGTATGGCTCCCACTGTACTTTGATTTCCTCCCTACCACGGCTCAAAGGAGTCATGCAAACATGTGGATTTTAGGTACAGTCCCGAGTTACATGGAGGCAATGAACGATAGAGGGGTTTCGTCTCTCCCGGTATTGGGAGTTGATGTTGCGCTATGCTTGATTGGTTATAACTGGAAGTCCCTAGCCAGGGCCACTACTGAGATTTACAGATAAGAGTTATCAGTAGTTTCTTGAACCGTTATAGGCCAGACATCGGCACGACTTATCACGTTACTGGGGAATTACTGTAAGTCTACGGTAGCGCCCCGGCCGTCAAACTGACGCCAAATGCGGAACAAAAACTTTTATAACTGGCGCTATCGCATACTTTAACCCGGATCTGCCATTAGCACTAAACTAACAAACTACAAAGAGGGTAGAAAGGTTATACCGAACGATCCAAGTCCTTCATTCTTTAACCATCATCCCACGCTCCTGTTGCGGCTGCTCCAACCTCGTCGATGTCCGATTTGCTCATCCAGGTGGCACCACATCATCGGATCTTTAAACGGGGTCCCGCCTCTGACTCGAGGCAACTTGATCATCAAGTTTGCTAAAAGAGATGACCAAGATTGATGTAGAGAATGAGTAGAACACTTTGTCTCGCTTCGTCCAAAGTCATGGACGAACGGTTAATGAAGTTGCCATTTGAATCGGGTAATGGAAATGAACTATGAAATTTCCATACACAAAAAACTATCATCCTTTTTCTAATCAAGTGAGAGTGAATTAATCAACAACCATATATATTCAAGGGGGTGGCCGGCCACATATATATGAGGAGGGGGTGAGTGTAGGAGCAAAGGGGGAGTAACCATAATGGAAAAGATCTCACACAAATATCCTAAGCATGAACAAAAAGCATTAATGAAAAGGTGACTCACTAATAACACCTCATCAACCATTAATGCAAATGACTCACAAAACCTAGTCATCACCCAAGAAGCTTCCTCTCATGACTCACCCTCAAGAAAAGATAAATCCGTATTTAACCGAATGTTAAATACGCGTGATAGAAAACTGAAAACTGGCAACTTCCAAAAGTGATCCTGAAACGAATTTCAGGATAACCCCGTAACTGTATAAATATACCCGCATTTGTATTTCGACCGAATACAAATGCAACTGAGACAAAGATATTATATCTACAATGTATAATACATGGATCCGGCTTAAACCAAAGCCCACCAGTATTATCTGCCCGAAATATGACACGTGCGTAAACGCACGTGCATTTTCCGAACCCTGTCATAAAACCATACGGCCTCTACAACGTTTCACCCGAACTTGGAAAACTATTTGTGGGGGACTCTAATGACTTGTCAGTACCCTGGCAGTAGGTTTAACCACAAGCCGTCAGCGGCACTAGCTGTGCGTAACGGCTGCCCATGGACTGACCTCAAGGGAGGCCGATGAGCGAACTCATCCGGAAACCCTACTGAGCTTAATAGTGACAATGTATATACAGTCTGGTCCGTTCGTCTATGAGTATCATATATCCAGCCTAGGGGGCTAGTAACGTCAGACCCCCAATAGCGGTATAAATCATATCGGAGACAAGCCCTGAACACCCTGAGATACTACTGGAGTACCTACCAGTAAATCTCACCTGCCTTGGCCAAGGACTTGGTGTAATGGCTTCCTAGACACAGCGCGATATCCACCCCCAATACCGGGAGAGACGAATCCCATGCCGATCCGCTCACGTGCCTCCATGTGGCTCGGGACTGTACCCAAAAACTACCTGTTTGCACGACTCCTTTGAGCCGTGGTAGGGTAGAAATCAAAGCACAGTGGGAACTCACACGAGACAAATGACGACCTCAGGTCGATGAACGAACCTGTACACATGTCACCAGGGAACTGCTATCTGACGATAGGTATAATACCAACTAGCAGATTCCCGGCGAGTCATGTCCGGTGTACTCATAACCCAATGGCACCTGTATACATCTTAGGTGATCCAACTGACACCAGTGGCTTGTGAGACCGGCCACCGCCGCTCGTCGGGATCTCGACTGTATACACTAGTCTACTCCGGAGTATCGATGCCCTGTCTCGAAACTCCCACGACTAGGGACCACAATTAAGGATATGCTTATACACCACCCAACTCTCACGTATATGATCGCCATCATACTGTTGGTAGTCAAGAAAGATCCTAAGGGCTCTATCAACGTGTAACAGTGATCAGTCACCTGAACCTGTACACGACTGATAAAGGCAAACCAGATAGCATACTATCATCTCGAGTAAGACTACACTACCGGTATAGGTCCTCCTCAGTCATTGCAATCACTTACCTGCGATCCAATAATTGACTTTGAGGGCACTATATCCAACAATCTCCCACTTGCACTTAAGGCTAATTATTGCGATGCCGCGTACTCACTGCCCGTGTGAAACCAACACCCAACTCCTCTACTAATCAGTTTCACAAAGCCCATTTATAAAACTATTGTGTTCGAGAAATAGACTCAGTGAGTGGATCCGCCCTGATGTTTCTTTCTATGTCTCTCTTTATCTCAAGTTCACGGAGAAAGCCATCTCCCGAATTGAGTAATACCTGTCTTAGAATATGTCTGGATATCTGATGGGACCTAGTTCATAAATGAACTCCAAACTTCTTAGACTGTATCGATAACTGAACCTAATCAGTATCCTGCACCATGCCTCCCACAGTATCCTCTTGGACCACCTGTCTATAATACTGTCCCTCGTCAGAGGGAAAACTATAACTCTGTCATCCATATCACTTTTGAAGCCTGGAATGATAACCGTCTCCCGAAGGAGGCTGTCGTCATCAAATCCGTAGAACATTCACTTATGTTCTAAAACTGCTTCCTTATGTTTCTCCAGGATTGGATTAATACAAACTAATCGCATCTAGTGCAAAAACAACATCTGGTGTGGTACTTAACATCTCACGATTGACTCAATTGCCTAAGCAAGTGATCTGCCAATCATGCGCATCCCTCTCCCCTTTAGTCTGTAAGACACCTTTAGAGAGGGTGACTCCATCACCTGCAGGTACACCACCATGCCAGGAGTCATTTATTCTAAAAACCATTAGAATACTGTCAAAGTACCCACATTGGGAAACTACCCAAATCCAGATCTAAAACCATAGATCTAGAAACTAGAATGTCAGATATTATATCCATATCCTGTCTAGAGAAACAACTGTGTGATGACCACAGTACAACCGATCGTAGTATAGGAATTTCACTTCCTACTCTTTGTATGATATCCAAACACCAGGACATCACACCCTACTACCTTCTTAACAGATCCATCCCCTTATTCTGATGAAGTTAAACCCATGACTGTCACATCAAAATTAGATGATCTATCTCCGCTATAACTGCTCTAGTCTATAAATAGACATAAGCTACTTGCCCACTATGCTTCCGCTGCTCTCACTGACCACAACAACCCTCCTACCAGGTCTCATAGCCTGGAACAACAGTAGTGTCAAGTCAGAGTAGATAAAAACCTCCCTATCACCATCCTTGAGGATACCGGAGTACCTCTCGGGTGTCTGAGATTACCCACCATATCTGCGGAGTGGCTAATGGAATGTCAAACCTGATTGAATCTATAGGTCCTATTAAATTTTCCGTAATCGTTTGCGGTTCTGGAATCACTTCCAGTTCTACCATACTCCCACTACTGTTTTTCTGAAAAAATCCATTTTACTAAAATTGTGGCGAGTCAAGAACAATATCACTATTGATCTTCCAGATGGTAGAAAGTCAACCCTCGACACAGCCCGGGCCAACCCATAAACTGCCATTACAGAAACGTGCCTTGAGTTATCCAGAGTCTGGTTTTAAGCATAAGCTGGACAACTCCCCGTACCTTAACATCGTTAAAATATGAACCATTCTATATCCAATATAGAAACTTTGCACTTATTTAATTGGAAGCAGATTCAAATCATGCAGCTGTCTCCAGTGCATATAAACTTAATGGAGAGAGGCTAATCAGCATTACTCAACTTAAGAATCCATCCAATTATGAGTAACCTGAAAGAGAAACAAGTTTCTAAAAACCATTACTATCATCTGAATACCAAACACAAGTATCTACATCTTCGATCTCTTTGAAGAATCTCAATACTTGCGATATCTGGTTCTCTGCTTTATTCTTATACCCACAACTTCTCAAAACTTAGACCTTGTATTTCTATGAAACACTTGTCTAAAAACTAGAGAAGTCATAAGTAAACAGAACATAGTACGAGGACCAACCCCTTTGTCCTGATGGACACTGGACAACATACAATACTCTGTATAAGTCCGCTGAGTTGAATAACTCAAAACCTATACATCGTAGGTTGAAAACTGTACTTATGGTTAAGAACTACTCTGCTGTTCAATGCTCCTTACCCAATCGCCAACTGATATAGGTAAATGTCATGGACATAATTTCAAAAAGTTATATCTCACTTTATAAAAATAAATGTACAGATATATCAATTTGAAATTGGTGCACAACAACGGATACTCAAAACTAAATACATACCTGCCGGCAACAACCCAGGCGACTTCCTCAAATATCACCAATTACAACGAATTCCGATATAATGAAGATAATCACCTAATTCCTAATAACTTCCTCCCACTCAACATCTGTAAAACCATACGGATGTGAGAATGAAACCTGGTAAATACATACCCTGGAGTAAGTATCTAATCGGGAAAACAGTTTTCTTTTAACAATACACTGAAACATGAAAATGTTTCGTAGGGGTATCCTGGTATTCATAGTAATGTCTCTTCCATAATCCAATTCATGACTATAACCGTATATTTCTTTACCATCTCTCCAAATCCCTTTATTTGTCTTTATTCATTTTCTTCTGTACACCATCGTTAGGCTAAATGGTTTTCTTTCTTCCCGACTGTTCGGCGCCAGCCTATGGTTTGGAAGAAGACTATCCAGTAAGCATAATAGGTGTACCCTCCTAAACCAAGGAGTACTCGCAGCTTGAGACAAGGTGATGATAAAAGAAAACTGAATAATACCTTATTCTAGCAAAGGTGAAATAGGAGTGGCGATGAAGTATGCGGTTTGGTAGTGAATGATAGCAGTCGCAACTTACTTTGCCCTCTTTCTAATCCCTTTATTTTGTATTTAGTTATTACCTTCTGCACACCCTACTTAGGCTAATTGGTTTTCTTCATTCCCTACCTTTCGGCACCTGCCTATGGTTTGGAAGAAGACTATCCAATAAGCGTAATAGGTGTACTCTCCTAAACCAAGGAGCCCTCACAACCTGAGAGAATGTGATAATAAAAGACAACTGAATAAACCAATTCTATTTCTCCTGAATCTGGATCCATCCTCGAAGAATTCCCTTCGAGTTCATATATAACCATACGATGGATCTATCTAATGGAAGCGGATGTCCGTAGTAATACGGGGTGTTCTGAGAAATGCAAAGGGTAGAAGAAGGAGTGGGAATGACTTATGCAACTCAGACAATCCAAAAGCCAGTATTTTAAGAAGGTTCGGTTAACTTTGTCACTGAGTCATAGTCTAGGGTCGGTCAAAGGTCGCTGCCAAAGAGAGAGAGAGAGAGAAAAGAAACACTCTGCGTGCACTCTAACCTAGATCAAAATGGTTATCAATTTATCTAATCCGGAAACCTCCCACTGTACTGTCAAATTCTCCTCCAAACCTGAAAGAAGAATCAATCCGGATCACCCGAAGAGTAAACCAACTCATCAGTGGGAATTGGGATCCAACTCTCATCGCATGATAACGTGACAGAATCCACTCACGTTATCACACTTCAGAAGGTATGCGCATGCCTGGCAAGTTTCAGTTTCTTTAGAAACTCCCGATATGATTTTTACCCCATGTTCTTATGACCTTGACAAAAGCCAACAAATCATAAGTCACATGTCAAGTTATGCCCGTCATTATCTTGTTAATTCGAACCCACCCATACATACCCTTGACGAAAGCCAACAAGGTAATACGACTGTCCCAAACCAACTCATCTATCTATGCAACAAATGAATACCCTAGCAGCTACCAAACACTATGCCTTGACGAAAGCCAACAAACATAGCTTGAATACTACTGACCATCCATAAGAAATGACGGAGGGCTACGGCTGATTTTTGGCGAAAAACCTTTTAACGTAATGAACTTGATCTCGTTGAAGGAACCTGATAGATTTTTATAAAAATATAGTGGAGAAAACCTTTGCTAAAGAGGTCACTCCCGGTGAAGGGATCTCGGCTCTTTCCTCGTGGAATGAGGTGCAGGATATTCCAACTGAATACCGTGATGCAAAGCAACATGTAATCGACTATAGTGAAGTTATTACCCCGACGCAAACTTCTGCTCAAGGGGTCACTCCCGGTGAAGGGATATCGGCCCTTGCCCCGTCGAATGAGGTGCAGGATATTCCAACCGAATACCACTATGCAAAACAAAAGGAAACATCTTTGTAATAACACTTTTTAAATTTGTTCCAATAACATCCAAACAGGTTTGTTTTCCTTTGCATTGATCAAAATCAACACAGTCCCATCATTAATCACACCAGAAAAGAACGAAAATAAAATGTACGTATATGCCATCCGCATTCGTCACTGGGTCCCGTCATAACCCGTTAGGTTATTTAACTAACGACAGAGTGGGGACTGGACTAGCATGGGTGTAAAACATATACAACATCTAATAGTATATATACCAATATACAATAATCACTCCAGGAATGATAATATGCAACATTACAGAAAAGTAATAAGCATCACAGAACAATACAGATAATCTGGGATCCCCGGATTTCACAGAGCCGCTGCTGAAACCCGACGTTCCCCTGTCGTGTGGATAGCCTGTGCAATGAAACCTAGACCCCTACGGGTGCGGCAAGTTACCCGCCAAAACCTGAAGCGAGGCAGCCCCTACAGCATAGTGAATGGACCACCCCGCACTTCACGGAATCCGGTAGCTTGAGCACCCCTCCTTGGGTCAACCTGTACCCCCTACGAGTGCGTCGAATAGTCTGCCAATTCTAGAGTGAGGCCCCTCTGCCTCTCAAAGCCATGAGATGCGGACCCGTTGCCCTCCAGAACCCGACTATCCGTGCACTCCGTCATGGGGTAAAACCTAGTACAGAAATGAAAAATATGTACAACGCGTACATCGACCTCAACCCGGTCGTGCCCCAAAAGAATATTATTCAAACAGGCAGTGACGGCAGTCCACATGTTGGACGCTCGCCCCGCAATATCAAATGTACAAATAAATCCAAACTGCACTACCATTGCACACTGCTATCCACCACGACAAATCCGCAACGTCACAGCACAGCATAGAACATCAACGCGAATGTCACGTTCGCAAATCCATCTAAAAGGACTATAGCAATTAGACGCAATTTACAGCTCAAATGACATTCCCGGTCGGAGATATAATGTAAGTACTGTAAACTGACACGTTTAAATTTCGATCGACTAAATTTTCCGAAGTGGACCCCACGTACATCTGCTGTACAGTAACAAAAACTGGGTCCAAAAGAACAGTTCCAGAAACCATAATTTCCCAAGTAGAAGCTACTGTAGAAATTTGACAAGTTGATCTCACTTTCCTGCGGCGGATCCGCGGCCAAACCCTAGCTTGGGCCGCGGATCCGCGGCGGAACAGTGACATCACATTATCAAATTTCTCCAGTTTTCCTACAAAACCCTGCTTGATTTTCTGGTATGGTCAAAATGATTTTTAGACCAGTTTGAAAATTAACAGAAACTTTAGAGTTGAAAATTGCGATTTTCAAAAATCCGTTCGATCGATATTTTAAACGCGTTAGCTCAAATTAATAAAGCTTAATGGCAAGGCTCTGATACCATGTAAGTCTACGGTAGCGCCCCGGCCGTCAAACTGATGCTAAATGCGGAACAAAAACTTTTATAACTGGCGCTATCGCATACTTTAACCCGAATCTGCCATTAACGCTAAACTAACAAACTACAAAGAGGGTAGAAAGGTTATCGAACGATCCGAGTCCTTCGTTCTTTAACCATCATCCCACGCTCATGTTGCGGCTGCTCCGACCTCGTCGATGTCCGATCTGCTCGTCCAGGTGGCACCACGTCATCGGATCTTTAAACGGGCTCCCGCCTCTGACTCGAGGCAACTCGATCATCAAGTTTGCTAAAAGAGATGACCAAGATTAATGTAGAGAATGAGTAGAACACTTTGTCTCGCTTCGTCCAAAACCATGGACGAACGGTTAATGAAGTTGCCATTTGAATCGGGTAATGGAAATGAACTATGAAATTTCCGTACACAAAAAACTATCATCTTTTTTCCAATCAAGTGAGAGTGAATTAATCAACAACCATATATATTCAAGGGGGTGGCCGGCCACATATATATGAGGAGGGGGGTGGGTGTAGGAGCAAAGGGGGGGTAACCATAATGGAAAAGATCTCACACAAATATCCTAAGCATGAACAAAAAGCATTAATGAAAAGGTGACTCACTAATAACACCTCATCAACCATTAATGCAAATGACTCACAAAACCTAGTCATCATCCAAGAAGCTTCCTCTCATGACTCACCCTCAAGAAAAGATAAATCCATATTTAACCGAATGTTAAATACGGGTGATAGAAAACTGAAAACTGGCAACTTCCAAAAGTGATCCTAAAACGAATTTCAGGATAGCCCCGTAACTGTATAAATATACCCACATTTGTATTACGACCGAATACAAATGCAACTGAGACAAAGATATTATATCTAATATGTATAATACATGGATCCGGCTTAAACCAAAGCCCACCAGTATTATCTGCCCGAAACATGACACGTGCGTAAACGCACGTGCATTTTCCGAACCCTGTCATAAAACCATACGGCCTCTACAACGTTTCGCCCGAACTTAGGAAACTATCTGTGGGGGACTCTAATGACTCGTCAGTATCCTGACAGTGGGTTTAACCACATGCCGTCACCGGCACTAGCTGTGCGTAACGGCTACCTATGGACTGACCTCAAGGGAGGCCGATGAGCGAACTCATCCGGAAACCCTACTGAGCTTAACAGTGATAATGTATATATAGTCTGGTCCGTTCGTCTATGAGTATCGCATATCCAGCCTAGGGGGCTAGTAACGTCAGTCCCCCAATAGCGGTATAAATCGTGTCGGAGACAAGCCCTGAACACCCTGAGATACTAGTGGAGTACCTACCAGTAAATCTCACCTGCCATGGCTAAGGACTTGGTGTAATGGCTTTCCTAGACACAGCGCGATCTCCACCCCCAATACCGGGAGAGACGAATCCCATGCCGATCCGCTCACGTGCCTCCATGTGGCTCGGGACTGTACCCAAAAACTACCTGTTTGTACGACTCCTTTGAGCCGTGGTAGGGTAGAAATCAAAGCACAGTGGGAACTCACACGAAACAAATGACGACCTCAGGTCGATGAACTAACCTGTACACATGTCACCAGGGAACTGCTATCTAACGATAGGTATAATACCAACTAGCAGATTCCCGGCGAGTCCTGTCCGGTGTACTCATAACCCAATGAGCACCTGTATACATCTTAGGTGATCCAACTGACACCAGTGGCTTGTGTGACCGGCTACCGCCCCTCATCGGGGTCTCAACTGTATACACTAGTCTACTCCGGAGTATCGATGCCCTGTCTCGAAACTCCCATGACTACGGACCACAATTAAGGATATGCTTATAGACCACCCAACTCTTACGTATATGATCGCCATCATACTGTTGGTAGTCAAGCAAGATCCTAAGGGTTCTATCAACATGTAACAGTGATCAGTCACCTGAACCTGTACACAACTGATAAAGGCAAACCAGATAGCATACTATCATCTCGAGTAAGACTGCACTACCAGTATAGGTCCTCCTCAATCATTGCAATCACGTACCTGCGATCCAATAATTGACTTTGAGGGCACTATATCCAACACTGACGATTCCACCCCTAGACATGATATGCGACATATCAGACGAAGAGACCGAACTGTATGGTAAGTGTTACTGATAAGCTTCATGGAGAGTACGGATAAGCTTTCTTGTTGATTTTCTAATCGCTCAATTCCTGGTTAGCCATTACGTCCAGCTAGTACCGCTGACGGCTTATAGGTGAATGATGTGATCATCACCTACTGCTGGTGTATTGACGAGTCTTTAGAGTCCCACACAAAAGTTTCTTGGTTCAAGCGAAACAAAATAGGGCACATATATGATATGTGCGGGGCCTGATTAAATACGTGTATGTGATACCATATTCTAATTTGGCAATTATATGATGTCGCTTAGGTTATATGTGATATAATCGGATTATCGAATCAAGTTTTGATTTGATAATGTGATATACAGATAAATGATAATAGTCGGTTATATATGATATAACCGGATTATTAAATCAAGTGTTGTTTAATAATACGATAAATATTATATTTGATATAATTTTATCTTAACTGATATTATTGCTTACTAATCATTTACTTAATAT
Source organism: Agapanthus africanus (assembly GCA_030015575.1). Lineage (NCBI taxonomy): Eukaryota > Viridiplantae > Streptophyta > Magnoliopsida > Asparagales > Amaryllidaceae > Agapanthus > Agapanthus africanus. The sequence goes on from CM057342.1 coordinate 188,769,423, forward strand.
GTATGTGTGTGTGTATGTATATATGTATATATATATATATATATTAAAATTAACCATGGTTGAAATTCTATTTTGTGAAAATATAATAATGAGGTGGAAAATAAGAAGACATGGAGGGTATGGTGAGGCATTGCTTTTATCATTATTATATTCATCTTACTTTACTATTGAAACAAGGTTCTATTTTAATATGGAGATATTATTTTCATGCTTTAATGATATTAGTGATCAAACCATTTCTACACAAGACTTAGTGTTTTTTGTACACTTGAGCTCATACTCTCTCTAGCTCTCCTCATCTGCTTCTTCCTCTTCATGTTTCAAGTCCCAAACCCTCACATGTGATATGAACCATGGGACTTAGATAAAATCTAGTGAGCAAACCAATTCCCCTACTTCACCATCCTACACTTGATTAGCAATCAGGTGTAGTGTGTTTCCTTCACTAAAGAGTTTAGTGAAGAGATAGCTTGGATTAAAGGACTTCGGGTGGATCATCTTCGGCACGAAGATCACGAAGGAGGCTCGTTCAAACTTTAAGTAGAGCCTAGTGGAGTCATATGGACTGCAACCCGAAGCTTTAGAAGAGAAGGACACGGTCATCAAAGGTTGTTGTCTCTTTCCTTCTCTTTCTTTAGTTCATATCATCATAGTTTAACCCTAATACTCTAGTTAAGATCTAGGTTAGTATTCGTTAGCACTCGAAATTTTTGAAAATGGCATGCTCGATGCCTGTTTTAACCCCGTCGCGGTGCTAGGAAACACTTTTACAAAGATCTCCCAGATCAGGTGGTACCGCCTCAAGATATGTCTGGACTTCTGATGGGACCTAGGTTCCTTCGCTAAAGCTATAGCCCCGTTATTGTCACAATACAAAGATATTCGATTAACAATGGATGGAACCACCTGACGTTCTGTTATGAACTTCCTCATCCAGACTGCTTCTTTCACGGCGTCACATGCAGCGATATACTCCGCTTCAATCATCGAGTCAGAACGGTGTCCTGCTTGGAACTCTTCCAACAAACCGCCCCTCCATTGAGGATAAAGACATAACCCGATATGGACTTAGAGTCATCCTTATCACTCTGAAAGCTGGAGTCTGCAAAGTCCTCGATCTGTAGGCCTTTCCCACCGTACACTAAGAAAATCTCCTTAGTCCTTCTCAGGTACTTGAGAATGTTCTTAACTGCTATCTAGTACTTCTCCTCAGGGTTTGACTGATACTTGCTTACCACGCCCAGTGCGTAAGCAACATCTGGTCTGGTGCACAACATCGCATACATTATAGAGCCTATCGCAGAAGCATAAGATATAATACTCATGCGATCCCTTTCCAAATCAGTCTTTAGAGACATCTCTTTGGAGAGGGTGATCCGTGACAAGCAGGTAGATTACCGCGCTTTGAATCTTCCATACTAAATCTTTTCAGTATGGTGTTGATGTATCTAGACTGCTAAAGTTCCAACATCCTCTTAGATCTATTATGATAGATCTGGATCCTCAGAATGTAGGAGGCATCACCCAGGTCTTTCATGGAGAACATTTGTGACAAGAATCCTTTGATTGATTGTAGCATAGGAATGCCATTTTCTATCAAGAGAATGCCATCCACATACAAGACGAGGAATACCGCAGTTCTCGCTACAATCTTACTATAAATGCATGGTTCATCTGGATTTTTGATAAACTCGAATTTTTTGATCGTCTCATCAAAACAGATGTTCCAACTCCGTGATGCGTACTTTAATTCATAAATGGATTTAAGCAACTTGCTCATACTTCCGCTGCTTCCACTCTTTATGAAACCCTCCGGCTGATTCATATAGATATACTCTTCCAAATTTCCATTTAGAAAAGCAGTCTTTACGTCCATCTACAAAATTTCATAATCGTGGAAGGCAGCAATGGCAAGAAGGATCCGAATGGATTTGAGCATATCCACTGGAGAAAAGGTTTCATCATAGTCCAAACCAGGTCTTTGAAGAAAACCTTTTGCAACAAGTCTAGTCTTATAAGTTTCAACCAGTCCATTTACACTAATCTTCTTTCTGAAAATCCATTTGCAGCTTATGAGTTTTACCCTTTCTGGAGCAATGTCCAAAGTCCATACTTTGTTGGTGCACATGGACTCCATTTCGATCCGCATTGCATCCAGCCATTTTACCAAGTCTCTACTCCGAATGGCTTGCTGGAAACTAGTTAGCTCATCATCTTCAATGATGAAATCCTCTCTATCCCCGTCTATGAGAAAACCTTAGTATCTATCGGACGGATGAGACTGCCTACTTCTCCCGCGGAGTGGTGCGGGGATGTCCCGTTCTTTCGAAACTTCTGGTTCCACCATGCTTTTAGTAATAGCTTGTGGTTTTGGAATTTTTTTCTAGTTCTATTGCGCTCCCATATATCTCTTTTTCAAGAAATTGATTTTCTAAAAAGTAAGCATGCCGAGAAATAAAGACCTTTTGTTCTTCTGCGTAATAGAAAAGATACCCTATGGAGTTCTTTGGGTATCCTAAAAACTTACACAGTACTGAGTATGCCTCAAGCTTGTCCTCATGCTGCTTTTTTTACAAAAGCTTGAAATCCCCATATCTTCAGATACTTAAGATAGGGTTTCTTCCCACTCCATATTTTATATGGCGTGGTAGGCACGGTCTTCGTAGGAACCTTATTCAAAAGATATGCAGCTGATTCTAGTGTATGACCCCAAAAAGATCGCGACAACTCAGCGTTACTCATCATGGAATGTACCATATCCAATAAGGTTCGGTTCTTCCTTTCCGATACATCATTGTGTTGAAGTGTGTATGGAGGAGTAAGCTAAGAGAGTATTCCATTCGCTTTTAAGTAATCCAGAAACTCGGCACTTAAGTATTCACTACCTCGATCAGAACTAAGTGTCATGATACTTTTGCCGGTTTGTTTTTCTAATTCATTCTTGTATTCCCGGAATTTCTCAAAGGCCTCGGATTTATGTTTCATGAAGAATACATGTCCATACCTTGAGAAATCATCCGTAAAAGTAATGAAGTAGGAATAACCGCTTCTTGCATGTGTAGACATTAGACCACACACATCGCTGTGTATGAGTCCCAAGAGCTCGCTCGCTCTTACCTCGTGTCCAGTGAACGAAGCCTTTGTTATCTTTCCTTTGAGACATGATTGACAAGTTGCATAGGAATGATATTCGAACGGATCCAAATATCTCTCTTTATGTAAGTTCGTCAACCGTGTTTCATTGATGTTACCCAGTATACAATGCCACAAGAAAGCTTGATTTAATTCCGGAGACATTCTTTTAAGTGTGTTCTGAGCTTGATTTAATACGTATATACCGTTATCTAGTGTATCTGGCCCAATCAAAACTTGATTAGGTTGATGTGGACCACATCACTTAAAAATGTAAAATCATAACCTTCTTTAGAAAGTAAAGATACAGAGATGATATTACAAGTCAAACTAGGTACACACAGACAGTTACGCAAAATCCAAATCTGCCCACTTGTCAATCCTTGGTGATATTCCCCAACGGATACAGCATCCATGCTCATTCCGTTAGCAATCCTAAGAGTCGTATCACCTACCTTTATAACTCTACGGTTTATAAAAGTTTGTAATGAATTACAGATATGAGATCCTGATCCGGTATCTAGTACCCAGAATGTAGTGTTAATTGAAAGACAGTTTTCAATCATAAATACACTTGAAGCCGAAACCTCAACGTGTTTCGAATCCTGTACTTTGGCTTTCCAAGCACTGCAATCCTTATTCCAATGACTTTTTCCGTGACAATAGAAACATTCCTCCTTCCTTACTGTTAGCCCCAAAACTTTTGCCCTGCCCTTTCCCTCTACCTTATTGATACCGTCTTTCGGCTTGGTGGAAACCTTCTTCTCTTTCCCTTGGATTTCGCCTCAGATCTAGAAAAGGAAGATTCCCCAATAGGCAGAGCGGGTGTCTCCCTGGCTTTCTGCCGGGTGCCCTCAGTGCTCCTCAAAATGTTGAGGAGTCCTGGAAGTGTAACTTCTTTCTCTTGAATGTTGAAATTCAAGATAAACTGGGTGTAGGTAGATTGGAGTGAATGTAGAATCAAGTCTGTATACAACTCGTTCTCCAACGTGGTCGTAAGGTCTGCGAGCATTTCAATATAGCCGATCATTTTAAGGATGCGGTCCCTTACAGATAACCCGAAAACCAACCTCGCCTGAAACAATATCCTTGAGGTCTCTTATCTTGCGATACGAGATTGCTCTCCATATAAATCTTTGGTATGGAGGAAGATGGAAGCTATGTCCATCTTCTCGTACCACCTCTGGTGTTCATTATCCATTGAGGCCAACATGAGACACTTGGCACTCGCACTGTCTTTTTCCCATGTCTTACGGATCTTAGCATCTACGACGGTGGAATCTCGACCTGGGACAGTGGGGGTTTTGGTAGTAAGGAGGTAGCCCAGCTTGTCATAGGTAATAGCCATCTGGACATACCTTAGCCGATTATTATAGTTTTGCGCAGTCAAATTATTATCTAGCAGCAACCTGAGTCTAGTTATTTTGGTTGCTACAGGGAGAGAGAGAAAAAAACACTTAGCATGATGCACTTTCAAGTTTAGATTGATTTTTAGTTTATCTAAACAGGATGGCTCCCACTGTTTCTTGAATCTTTTCTCAAACCATAAAAGAAGAATTAGTCAGGATTAATCTCACCCTACAATTCTTGCTTAACCTTTCGGCCAGGCTAGTATTGGTACTTCGAGGGAGGTTTTCCAACACTTTCGCGAAGTTCCTTAATTACATAACCTCTTTTCCCTGGAGGCGTAGCCTCGCTAATATTGTTCTAGACACCTACTTGGTTTATAGTATTGATTGTTTAGTGAAAAAATCTTCCGAGCAGTAGCGGATACTCATAGTAGGATCGGGATCCAAATATCATCGTGTGACAAGCTTGATGGAATCCTACCAAAATCATCACACTCCAAATGGTATGAAACACTAGCAAGTTTCAGCTTCCTTAGAAACTCCCGTTGTTGATTTTTGCCCCAAGCTCTTATAACCTTGACGAAGGCCAACATATCATAAGTTGCAAGTCAAGTTCTACCCGTCATTATCCAGGTTAATTTGAACCCACCCGTACATACCCTTTACGAAGGCTAAAATAGCAGTATGACTACCCCAAACTAACGCATCTATCTATACTACTGATGAATATCCAGCAGTTACCAATTACTATGCCTTGGCGAAGGTCAAAATATATTGCTTGAATACTACTGAATATTCATCTGAAATGACGGAGGGCTACGAATGGTTTTCGGCGAAACCGTGAACATAATGAACTTGATATAATCAAAGGAACCATGATAGCTTTTCAAGGAGTGGTTTAGGCTCCGCATTTAAAAGTTGCTTTTTGAAAATAACGAGTGGTTTTGAATCTGTTCCAACGATTCAGCTTTGGTTTGTTTTCTTTGCATTAATCAGTTAATGCTGTCCCATCATTTAATCCTATCATTGCAGAAAGAAATGAAAATACAACGTACGCTTATGCCATCCGCATTCGCCACGAGGCCCCGTCATGCACTGTTAGGTTACTTAACTAACGGCAGAGTGAGGGCTGGACTAATGCGGGTGCAAAACATAAGCAACGTTTATTATATATATCATATATAAATATCCATTCGTCTCACGCAATAATAGGCATTCCAGATCACAGATGATCATATTGGATATAATAGGAATTCCACATTTCGTTTAAGCCTATAACGAAAGACGGATTTCACGGTCGTGATGAATAGCCAAACCCCACCCTAGACCCCTATGGGTGCGGCAAACTACCCGCCAAATTCCCAATGTGAAGTAATCTCCCTCAATAAAATGAGTAGGCCACTCGACACTTCAAGAACCCGATAGTTTGTGCACCCCGCCTTAGGTCAATCCTAGAAGCAAAAATCAGTAAATGAAATAATACAACGGTGGTTACAACCTCAACCTGAATGTGTCCCGTAAAATAATATTACATCACTTTACAAATTTACATGAATGAAAGAAAAACACTCTTCTCACATCCCCGGCTATTTATCCATGACGATCTAATACTCCATATACACAAACCACAATAACAGATCACAGATATGTGCAACCCCTACTAATCAACGTATAGCAATTAGCAGACGTTCGCATCATATATCCAAACACAAAAAACCCTTAGCTAAGAACTTTAGAATTTCGATCGAAACTATTTTCTGTGTCTACCCCATGAATAAACTAATATACAAACAATACTGGGTAGAAACCAAATATACCAAAAATAAAAATTCTACAGATAAGACCCATAGAAGAAAACTGAGGCAACTCGGCCTCGACTCAGCCACGGAACCGCGGAGAACTGCACTGTTTTGCCGCACTTCCGCTGTAGTCTTAGCGAGTTGCGTTCTCGTTTTTCTTCTGTGTTCTTAGAATACCTTGCTTGTAATTTTAAGGCCTCTGAAATAATTTTCTGACCATATTTTAAAAACGACAGCAAGCAAGGTTTTGAAATTGTTGTTTCGGGTTTTTCCAACGTTCGAAGTTCTAACTAATTGTTAACTAGCTAGTTAAGATTTGGTAGGCTCTAATTCTACCGTAAGTCGATGTCACGCACTCCGCGGGTTCACGGGGAGACGGAATATGCAAAAAACGATTTTTACGGGCTTCACAACACCGACTAAACTCCAGGATCGATACTTGAACCTTAACTAACTAAACTAACATGGAGGTTTATCTACTCGGTAAGAGTTTATACCTCTGTGTACTAGTTCTTCAGGTCTTTTTGTTCTCCTCCTCCTTTTCTTGAGCTCCTCGAAGTGTATGGATTGCGCTTCCTCGTCGGCCTCCTTAAGTCAAAGACGATCCACCCGAGAGTCTATAGTTCAAACTCTAACCTTAATAACGAGGTAATTAAGGTACCTAGTTCGCTAAAATAGATAGCCTAGAGGATGTAGAGAGTGATGATGGATTGATTTGTCTCAAAATACCCTATGTTTCCCAACACATGAGACATTTAGAGTTGAGGAAGAAGAATGAAGCATAGGGAGATGAGAGTGTAGTGATAGGCATAGTGAATGAAAATGGCTAAGTGTTTATGATAATGATTCATGCCAATAATTCATAATGAATCAAGCATGCCTCAATAGTCACCAAAACACATGAGTCACCCCATGAGTCACCAAGAAGCCATGCTTCATTAAATGACAATCAACACCTCATACCTCCACCTCACTAACCATTTAACAAAATGGTTTAAACAAGAAATGAGATGTCTTTTTCTAGAAGCACTCTTGCATAAATTACAAGAATACCTCTCACCGTATTTACATTCCCATATCCGTATTCCAAAAAATACGAATACAAAGAGAAAAGAATAATCCAACAATATAATACTAGGATCCGGCTTAAACCAAAGCCCACTAGTATTATCCGTCCGAATAATGATCCGTGCATAAATACATGTATATGATCGAATCCTGCCGCAAAATCATACGGCCTCTACATCGTTTCGCCCGAACAGAGAAACCCTCAGTGTGGGAATCTAAAGACTCGATAGTACGCTGGCAGTGGTTTTAACCATAAGCACGTCAACGGTACTATCTACACATAATGGCTACCCAGGTATCTGTCGATAAGAAGGCCGATGAGCAAACTCATCCGAACTCCTACTGAGCCTATCTGTGACAATCTCCATACAATCAGGTCTGTTCGTCTAAGAGTATCGCATGTTGAGCCTAAGGGGCGGTAACCGTCAGACTCCTAATAGCGTAATAAGTCGAGTCAGAGTATAGCCCAAAATACCCTGAGAAAATATTGGAGTACCTACCAGTAAATCTCGCTTTTCTTGGCCAGGGGCTTTGTGTAATGGCTTTCCGAACACAGCGCGATATCAACCCCTAATACCGGGAGAGATGAATCCTATCTAACTGCTAATGTCTCTAAGTTCTTCGGGATTGCACCCAACTACTACCTGTTTGCACGATTCCTTTGAGCCGTGGTAGGGTAGTAATCTAAGAACAGTAGAAACACACTTGAGACGAAATGGCGATGTCAAGACAACGGACTATGCTGTACTCATGTCACCTAGGAACTGCTACCTGACGATAGGTATAGTACCAACCAATAGTTCCCAACGAGTCCTATCTAGTGTAACTCATAACCTAATGAGAACCTTCATACTATCTCCGGTACGACGTATTAATGGCTATGGGACAGACCATCTCACCTGCTGGGATGAGAAGCGTATACACTAGTCTACTCTGGAGTATCGATACCCTATCTCGATAATCTTGCGACTAGGGACCTGTATAAGAATATGCTTATAGACTGCCTAGCCCCCACTAGTGTGACTGCCATCACAACGCTGGTAGTCAAACAAAGATTCTAAGGGCTCTACCAATATGTATAAGCTATATGCTAAAAAAAACATACATACATATTGAGGTAGAATCAAACCAAGTAGCATACTACCATATTGAGCAAGACTGCTATTATATCCGTGTATATCCCAAACTTCCAATATGTAATATACAAACCAGTATGATACAATAATGTCCTATAGGGCATATATCACTAACACATGTATTGTGCACGTGGGCGCCACTTAAAAATTTAATTCTAGACGCTCCTGTGCTTTGTACATTGGCGTCCATGTGAGCTTCACGTGCGGCTCCATCATACGATTTAATCTTAAGGGGTTGGCGCTGGCACCCTCGTAGGGAGCATGTGAGGCATTGCCTCATTAAATTTAACAGAGTTTAGCTCTTTTATTATGTTTAAATATTGGGGGAAGAGGTACCAAGATTCGGAAAGAGTTGGTCGATGTGAGGTGCCTATGATATGAAATGAAGAAGAAGGGATGAAAAAGGTGGTGAGGTGTTTTTTTTAATGTTTTTTTGTTATCAAAAAAAGAATGAAATATACACACAAAAGGTAAAGAAAAAACAATCATAACACAAATAACATACACCTAATCAGTCTAGAGTTCACCTAGATCAACTAGACCTACTCAAGAACTTAATTGTCGAAGTAAAACTGTGTCGAGAAATGGGCTCAAGATATACTGATCACAAGGCCAGATAAATGCAGAAATAAAGTGTAGATTTTCCAACGGTTTCGCGATGTTCTTTAATTAGAATAACTATTTCTCTTTTGGCGGTTGCGCCATGAACACTTTGCCTAGACATCCCATGAAAGATATACCATTAAGTAGTGTTCTAAACACAGTTAACATCTCCTAATGAGCGTGAAGTCCTTAAAGGCTTAAAGTGTAGTTTCTTTTAAAATTTGTGCAGGTAAACATTATGCTCAATTTCATGATTTGTGGGCCACGAGAAAGGCGATGAAATCCTTTACCGTATTAAGTGAGTTTCTTTTGCCCTTAAGTCCGTATTAATGGATACAATGCGCAAATCAATGAAAAAGTTATTCAAAATATCAAACAATTGTTTTTTTAAACTTAAGCGCGGCGCTGCAACAAATACGGGTTAGTTCTTTTAGCTTTTAGCAGCAAACTTGCAAAAAATCCTATAAAGATAGAATAGTAGGCGCATCGGATTGGAGAAAGAAGGTGTTAGGAAATACGTGCCGATAGGTTTTGGTTAAGAAACCCCCATTGAATTGAAACCGATTAGCTTGAAAAGTTCACTTGCATGGGTCAAATTATCCGGATCTTTGGTACTGTACTTTGCTATCACCTTGGTTTTGAATGCACGCTTTTCTCCGCACGATCGCAATTCCTTAAAATCTGAAAATGTCGGAACTACGAATATTTAGTATGAAAAAGCAATATATGTAGCCAAACTCCTACACATAAAAAATTATGAAAATCAAACAATAAAAATGAAATAATAATAGAACAATGGAGCCTACGGCAAAAGATTGGAGCATTTCATGAAGATTGGACTGCCGGTAGCGGAAAATTTGAGGAAACCGACGGTTGGATTATGGAGTTAATGTTCCAATTTTCTTTTATGTGCTCCCAGTTTTACTAGTGTCCTAATTTTATAGTTTAATTTTTTCAATTAGACTTATAGTTTTAGCAGGTAAAAATAACAGAGAGCAAAAAGTTAGAAACGTTAATTTTTTTGTTTTAGTTTTTGAAATTTTTTTGATTTATAGTTTGTTTTTCAGAATGGTGTTAGATTTATGCACAAGATATACACAAGTTAACCCGAGATCACAAGAATAAGAAAACGTTACCGTCTCCCCGGCAATGGCGTCATTTAATTAGTATTAATTTATCGTGCCATGCCTTAAGTTTTAAAGTAACCGCAAACAAGATGGCGTAGTGTGTAGTTGTCCGTGATGAGCACGAGTCATCCGCAGGAAGATTGTGCGTTTTATGTTTTTTTTTCTCACGAGTTAAGCCGAAGGTCCGAAAATTTCAATTCTAACATATGTGTTTGTATATGCAAAATAACTCTTGTTAGGGATAGAGACAGGTTCATGTAAGCTAGGAAAATCCATACTCGACCCTTTGTGCCTCACTTGACTATCAAAACTAGAGTAATCGGAAATAACGTGGATTACAGTGTTTAAGCACAGTATTTCTGAAATCTGGCTTATTGACTCTTGTCCTTCCGTTCTTGTCTCTTAATTTTCACCTCCGGCCAAACTAAACGCAACCGGTCACGGTTAGGAATCAACGCAACCGTTGTAGGATAGGGTGCCTAACAGAGCGCTTGCGTGAGGTTTGGACGGAGTTCGAGTAGTAAGTGTCGAGCAAAGGAAATGAGCAAACGAAAAATTTAACTTATACAATCATTCTCTTTCCTTAACAAGATATACTATTCACAAACCATGATCAACATCAAAAGAAAATACAAAAGAAAAGAGATCAAAGAAAACAACATTTGCAAGGAAGTAAATTGTAAGAAAGTAAATTGCAAATAAAGTAAATTGCAAGTAAATAAGAAGTAAGAAGATACTAAGAACCAAATTGCATCAAAAAGAAAGCTTTATTTAGTTCAACTCCAAGTTACAAGTTATGAATTCAAATACTAAAATCTAATCTTGCAAGCTCAGTTAGGAGGTTGAAAGATTAGATAAAAGTAAAGCAGTCAAACCAACTAACTACTATGTACAAGAACTAAAACAAAATTATAGAGTGAAGATTGAAAATTGGACAAAAGTATGGCCATGGGCTTACTCTCTGTTCTGGTATTTATATGCACAAAATCAACAAAAACAAACAATAAAAATGAGATGTGTGACAACGTGGAATGACCAAAAGAAAGTTGGAGCCAAAAAGGGGTAGTTGGGACCAATGGTAGCGGGATTTTTTGGGTTTCTGGCGATTTACTGTTGAGTGGTGGGGCTTATTTTCTTGTGGTGATCTTATAACCTCTCCATGATCTCTCTGGTATTGTTTGATTCTTCTATATAAACTGGGGTTGCAATCTGTAGATTTGGAGGGAAATGTAACTTTAAATCACATCACGCCTTTTTTCCACTCATCACACATAGCCCTACTTGCACAAATCATGATTTTTATAGCCAACTTGTGTGCCCACTTGTGCTAGGCAGTACCACTATGGTTCATGCATTTAAAAGGGTTGTGTTCACACTTGTATTATGTTGTATCATGTTGGACCAATATTGAATAAAGATGTGTACACTTGAATTGTTTTGCAAACTCTTTGAATACTTATCGGTTTTCTATTCCGGTTGCAGTGTCGGCTCATAAATGTCGTATCCGTGCATTTGAGTGTGTTTCTAGTGTTTTGACATGAATACCTGTAATATGTACTTATTGAACAGACACGGATTAATAGTACCGATATAAACAAAAATGATAATGAATGTGCGGTATTGAATTGCAGCTTTTTGTGATGAACGGCGGGGTCGGTCCTACTCTACCTCCCAACGCCATCGATGCCTTATCAGCACGGATCGACAGGCTCACGGTGATAGTGGACGTGCTCGCTCGTGTTCAAATGTCCTTCCATGCCCGCCAAACCGCTGTCCTCACTCCCCGGAACGACGACGTGCGTAGGACTATGGAGGGGCGCATTCAGACCCTCGACCTCACTCACGCCCATCTCGATGTCATCGAACACCGGCGTGCCGATTCCGGTAGTTACAACCTCCATACGAGGAATGATTCTATGATTCGTTGGGTGCCGAATAGTTTGACACCGATATCTCAAGAGAGACCGGGCCATTGCTTCAACGCCTACCGCGCTCTTTCGCCCCCTTAGGAGATGTCGGTCAGGTCACCTGATTCCAAGGGAGACCAACATCCCCACGTCCATCGAGACCGCACACGTGGCTTACCTTAGGACCGATCATGAAGGGTTCCCCTAAGAATATGAGGAACATGATAGAGTGAAGCCGAAACCGCTCCATCGCGCAAGCCCAAAGCAAAGACAGAAGGCGGACCAAGAGCGAGGAATCCTTGAGGTACCATCAGCAAATCGCGGCCCTCGAGAAGAAAATCGAAAACATGCAGCACGCTACCCGTTCGGCCGGAAGAATGGCAAAGTACTCGGCAGATTCTCTCATGAGGCCCTTTACAGAGCAGCTGCTAGGTGAGTGGGTCTCGTCCAGGGACAAACCGTCCAAACTGGCCTTCTTCGAGGGGAAATCTGACCCAAATGACCGTTTAGATGCGTTTACGGTGGGGATGAGCTTCCAAAACAACTCAAATGAAGCTCAGTGCCGAGCTTTCCCCACCACCTTCATCCGGGCCGGCCGGGATTAGTTCCTTGGACTTACGCCACACTCGATCTCAACCTTTGACGAGCAGGCGACTCATTTCCTCGGTCATTTCGTCGGTAACCATTGAAAGAAAAGGATAGTCGACTACATGTTTACCATCAAGAGTGAAGACAGGGAATCCTTCAAGGGTTACGTCACCCGCTTCTATAATGCCCTCCTGGAAGTCCCCGAGCACCGCAAAAAAATGGTTATCACTGCCTTGAGGTCGGGTCTTAGGCACAAAGAGTGGCTCTGCTCTTTTGCATTGGCGCAATCTAAGATCATGGCCGAAGTAATGGCCTGGAACGAGCGAGAAATCCAACTCAAGTCGGATGTAAACACCGACTTACCCCGTGGCGACCGAACAGACTAAAAGAAACGGGACAGAGAAGAGAAAAGAAGGCAGACTGTCCGAAACCTTATTCTCCGAGGTTTGATGAGTACACTCCCCTGAACGTCTCTCAGACTGAGCTACTAGAGGAGGCAAGGGTGAGAGGTTTTCCAAACTCCCGCCAGCTACTCAGAGGCCGGGCAAGCGACTCCGCGGCCCATGCTGTGCCTACCATCTATCGCAGGGGCACTCGACCGAGAGTTGTAAACAACTCCGTGATTATATTGAGGAGTTGTCATGTCTCGCCTTCGTAATCTTGACGCGGTTCTTACCCGCTGTAAGGATAAGAACTTGACTTTGAATTGGGAAAAATGCCATTTTATAGTCCAAGAAGGTATTGTACTTGGACATATAATTTAACGAAAAGGCATTGAGGTTGACAGAGCTAAAATAGATGTCATTCAAAACCTCCCTCGTCCCAACTGCATCAAAGATATACGATCCTTCCTTGGTCATGCAGGATTTTATAGGAGATTTATTAAGGACTTTAGCAAAATTGCTAGACCCTTAACCCTTCTATTGGCCAAGGACACTACTTTTCACTTCGATTCGGATTGTGAGGCTGCTTTTGAATCGCTTAAAGAATCACTCACTACAGCCACCGTTCTATCATCTCCGGATTGGAACCACCCGTTCGAGCTTATGTGTGATGCATCAGATTTTGCTATTGGTGTTGTCTTAGGACAGCATATTGATAAGATGCCACATGTAATTTACTATGCAAGTAGGACCTTGAATGATACACAAATAAATTACACTACTACCGAGAAAGAACTTTTGGCAGTTGTATTTGCATTAGAGAAATTCAGGCTCTACTTGATTGGCTCGCCTATTGTGGTTTACACAGATCACTCTGCCCTACGACATCTTTTATCGAAGAAGGATGCGAAGGCCAGGCTAATACGTTGGATCCTATTGTTACAAGAATTTGATCTTGTCATCCGAGATAAGAGTGGATTTGAAAACGTTGTAGCCGACCATCTTCCACACATCACTTCTTCACCAACTTTGACTGTGCCGATAAATGACTCATTTCCTGACGAACAGCTCTTGAATGTATCCTGCGAACTTTGGTTCGTGGATATCATGAACTATCTTGCAATGAGACTTATTCCTAGTGATTAGTCGAAACAAGAAAAACTTCGATTTCTATCCCAAGTAAAATATTTTTACTGGGATAAACCTTATCCATTCAAGTATTGTTCTGATCAAATCATTCGCAGGTGTGTCCCTAACGATGAATTCAAGAGCGTGTTATCATTTTGTCTTGATCAAGCATGCGGCGGTCATTTTGGTCCTCGAAAAATGGCGGAGAAAGTTTTACAATGTGGTTTTATTGGCTAACATTATTTAAAGATGCATATGAATATTGCAAAACTTGTCCGCGATGTCAGTATTTGGGTCGGATTTTACGAAGGAACGAGATGCCACTCCAACCTATATTGGTTGTGGAAATATTTGATATTTGGGGTATTGATTTTATGGGCCCTTTTTCCCAACTCCTTTAGGAATCTATATATCTTGTTAGCGGTTGATTATATCTCGAAATGGGTGGAAGCTATACCGTGTCTCACTAATGACAACAGAGTTGTCATTAAGTTCCTTAGAGAAAATATCTTTTCGCGATTCGGACACCCTCGCGCTATAATTAGCGACAGCGGGACATATTTTTGCAATTGGTCTTTCGGGGCCTTGATGCGGAAATATTCAATCACTCACAAGCTTTCTGCGCCCTATCATCCCAAAACAAGTGGGCAGGCTGAGATCTCAAATAGGAAGACTAAACAAATATTGGAGAAGTCGGTTTCGAAAAACCGTAAAGATTGGTCAACCAAATTGACGGATGCTCTTTGGGCATTCCGCGCCGCTTATAAGACTGATCTTCGTATGTCTACATACCGCCTTGTGTTTGGGAAGGCATGACACCTTCCCGTCAAGATCGAACATAAAGCTATGTGGGCTATTAAAGAGCTTAATTTTGATCTTGATCATGCAGGCAGCTATCGGAAGATGTAGTTGAATGAGCTAAGCAAATTCCGCGATGAAGCTTACGATAATGCGGTGATAGTAAAGAACCGGACTAAAGTGTTCCACGATAAAAATCTTTTTAGAAAAACATTCACATCGGGGCAACAAGTCCTTCTTTACGATTCCCGTCTCCATCTTCATCCCGGTAAGCTTAAATCTCATTGGAAAGGACCTTTTGTGGTACGGTATGTACACCCGCACGGGGCAGTTGAAGTCGAAAATTTGAAAAACGATTCAATTTTTAAAGTAAATGGGCATAGATTAAAACCGTATTTTTCTGCTGACCCCGCGGAGGAGCTCCTATTTTTACAGGAGCCACTTTATCAAAACTAAATTTCCTCCGCCTCACCTCCATGTTTTGGTCACTTTTTCTCATTTTGAGAATTGAGGTGAGTGAAAATGGATTTAATTGAATATCTGTGCGTGTCAAAGAACAAGTTTGGGGGTAGTTTTCATTTAACTATTATTTTACCCCTTATATCTCTCCCCTAGTATACAGGTCCTTGTTCTCAAAAGGCTACATCAGTGAGGACACTGCTGAAAACAGGTTTGGGGGGAGGTTTGTATTCACTGAATTATCTTTGACACTGGGCATTAAAAAAAAATTTATAACAAAAGGGTAAAAAGTGAAAAATTATATCCAAAAGATAGGAATAGTTTAAGAAAACCAAGAAAATTAGAAGTTTTCTTAAAAGAACTAGTAATAAGTAATTATGAGCTGTTGTCCCAAGGGTTAGTAAGACGAAGGAAGTCACTAATCTGAGGATAGAAATAAGTCTGAAAAATAGTTTCTATTCTGGAAGCCAAATATTTGAATGTTGATACCCTACTATTTGCACTTACACACGTCTTGAAACTCGGGATAGTAGAGGACACCTTGAAATGCTCTTGTCTAAAAGCCAAAGTATGAAGGAAATGAAAAAAAAATAAATGAAGAAAAATATAAAAATGGTGAAAAGAAAAATGAACACTGGTTTTGTTATCGTCAAGGCAGCAATAAAAAGATATAGCGAGGGTGATTCATCACCTAGTGCCCTAAGGCCAACTGGTCTGGGAGTCACTGCTAAGCCTTAGGTGGTACAAGACGAGGAAAATATTATCACCTAATCAGCAAGAACATGAGTAATCGGTCGGTTAGTACCTCAAGAGGTATTAACAGTCGCATGAAAATATGTGAGCAAATCTAAATATTCATCAAGTTAAAAAGTGCTGAGGTAGATGGACAAGAGTATGATAGCTTGAATTGAATTCTCCGAGTGTAGGGATGTCCATTCACACACGCAGGGGTATATGATCGATGTTTGGATGAAAGGTAGGAATGAAGAATAAAGACGATGTTTTATTGAAGGATAATGTGATTTCTAACATTTTTTCATGACTATTAAGATAGGGCTCATGACAACTGAAAAGCTAGTATAGTTGAAAACTCTTATTTTCAAAGTCTTCTTTTTATGGTTCTTATCTTTAGATGTAAATTTCACCATCTCTCTTTTGTTATAGGATTTCGTATGTGTAATCCGCTGAAAACCCTCAGGAGACAACACTCCTCCTACTAGGGACACCTAGAGGTTTAACGGCTTGTTGCACGTGCTCAGTGCAATCTTGTTTGCCTGCGAAAGTGTGCTTAGTTTTCTCCTTTCTTTTTCTCCTTCTCTTGAGTAAACTAGTTTGCTCGGGACGATCAAAGATAAGTTTTGGCGTATTTGTTCAGTTGATAAAACCGCACATTTGTTATTACATTTTTCCTACTATTTCCATATTAAAAAAGGATTTTATTATAATATATCATACATATGAGGGTTTATTTGTAAAAATACTATTTTCTATGTGTTGATATATTATAATTAGAATTTGGTAGGAAAATGTATGCAAATAATATCATTGACCAAATCCTAGTAAAACAAAGTCTACTAAATATTATTTAAGTTGTTGCGCAGAATTTTTCCAAGTTGTGCAGAATTTTTCAAGACTAAACTCAAGGAAATCAAGTTGTTAAAGAAAACTTGCCTAATTAAGAAAGCAAAACTTGGAGACCAAGTCTGGAAGAAACCACGAAAAGATTTCCATGATACAAAGGTTCCAAGGATCGCCAAATGTCACAAGGACAGAGCCCCTGAAGTTTGATGAAGGGATGAGATTTAATGGCCGCGGATCCGCGGCCATACCCCCCTTGGGCCGCGGATCCACGGCCATACCCCCTCTTGGGCCGCGGATCCGCGGCAAGATTGAGGAGATAGAGGGTGCGCTTTCTGTGGTTGAATCTTTACAGTTTCCTTCCTAATCTGGAAGTAGGGGTTTCTGGCTTTGGACTATAAATATGGACCGAGAGCCTCTTGGAAAAATCATCAAGCCGACGAGATTACGAAGTCCAAGACGGCTCACGCATCCAGGCTGATCATCAACTGTTCGTCTACCTCCTTTGAAGAGATCGAGAAGCAACTAGAAATTGTAATCATTTTCTTAGGATTCAAGTGTAATGAATATTGTTGACTAATAAAGGTAGCTTTCTTTTTCTTATTCTATTTCTTCATAGTTTAATTATACAATTTCTTTCCATCTTTTTTTCTCCCAACATGCGCTACTAATTCTCTGCTTGTTAGGGTTCGTAGGATTAGGGTAGGCTAATGGATGATGAACATCCCTAAATCCTTTTTAAGTCCTATAAAGTTTATGAACTTTATCAAAAGAATCATTAATATCCTAATCGGGCGCGCTAACAATTCCTTGTTAGTTCCGACCGCGATTAGAGATTAGATTAATGATTGTTTTGGTAAAAGCTAGATATGAACGGAGTTCCGTGTCGAGATAAGGGTTAAGAGTGGGATTCTTTTTCCCTCCAAAAACCCTAATCTACACGCATCACCGTCATTCTAGTTTTAAATCTATTAAAGGATAAAATGGGTAACTTGTAATTAATCGTTCAAAACTACTAAATCCTAACGAACCCTAGAAGCCCTCTTCTTATATTAACTACATCCCTAAAATAATCTAGATCTATATATTTTGCATTTTTGCTTAACGTAGATCTAAAAACCTTTCCACAAAATTCTTTATTCCTCCTCTCTCTTTCAACACATCTAAAGTAAGATTAAAATATTCAACGTTTCCCTGAGGACGACCCGTACTCACCTCGGTCTAACTACACGCGATACCGTTCTGATTGTGGTTATTTTACAAAAACATTTTTTCACACCAATCAAATGGCGCCGTTGCCGGGGATACGTGCGTAATTTTTTTATTCTTACTATTTGTGTTGAATTCTTAGACGATTCATATCATTATTAAAACAAAACTGCAAATTGCATATTTAACGATTTGTGCGTGAATTTTTGCAAGGTGATCTGGAGTCACTGACTTGAGGAAACAGGAGATCTAGGGTTCCAAACTCCTCTGGTATCTTTCTCAACTCTTTTTCTCTCCTCTCATATCCAATAAAATCTATTTTCTGCAGGATTCTTTGCAAAATAGCGCCGCTCAAAAATCATTTTGCAGAAGTTTCGTGATTGGTTTTGTTTTGCATATTTTAATACGGATTTTAAGGGGCAAAGAACAAATCAAGATTAGGTGGGGATTTCATCACCCTTCCTAAGCCCCACAAATCACAAACCGAGCATCCGCATCAACCCTATATTAATTTAAAAAATATCTAGACCAGACTCTAAAGACTGTCGCGCTCATTAAGGACAGAGCAAGGTCGTGGGTAATCTATTGCTTATCCACATTACTTTTGTGGTGCCTAGGCAAGTGTGTCTAAGGCAAGTAGTTTACTTAATTAGGCCTGCTATTTTTGGTGATTCGTATAGCGGATACCTCCTACTTACCCGGCACTTACCTGGCCACAAGAGTAGTAAAGAGACGGTAGAGGATTGATCCTACGGCTTGTCCTTTGGAAGTCTTGGAGCGGTCTAGAGACTGGACCTAGGTAACCTTAGTTCTAGGGTTGTTTGTGCATTGTAGAGTGATTTGTCTTAAGTCCCACTTTTTTTCAAAACAAACCAATTTTAAAATCACACACATGCTGCCACTTGCACTAAACCCGCTTAGCGCATGCTCGGCTGGACACGGGATCCTAGTGCCCGTCTTGTCCGCGTTCCTGCTATCGACTCCGAAGTCGGTACTTCTTCATCTTCTTTTCCCCCACCACACACCACGACCGAGATGGACGGTACTCCATCAGATTATAACACCACGCTGCCACCGCCCGTAGGTGCACAGAATCCACCGCGCATCTCTCTCCAAGAGAGATGCTATCCTATCTGTGGTCCTCTTTCCACTTGTCTATCTCTTCCACCAGCTAACAGGGATAATTTCGAAAATAAACCCCACTACATCAATCTGCTGCCCAAATTTCACGGGCTTGAGTTGGAAGACGTGTACGTTTTCATCACCAAATTCGAAAACGTATGCGCAATGATGGGTACTTCACAGTTGACTGTCGATGCCATGCGCTTGCGTCTTCTCCCATTCACACTGTGCGACTTGGCAGAAAAATGGCTTTATAATACTGCCGCACACTCTATCACTAATTGGGATGAATTCGTCATAGCATTTCTTAAGAAGTTTTACCCAAACCATAAGACTGCCCATATTAGGAGCGAGATCAACCAGTTCACCCAGCTTTCCAATGAACCATTTTGGAAGTGCTTTGAACGTTTCAAGGATCTGCTTGTCTAATGTCTTCATCATGGAATACAAAGATGGGATTTATGTCGGATTATATATGAGGGCATTAATCCAGCGACAAAGCAGATGTTTGAAATAATGTGTCAATGCAATTTCATGTCTAAAGATGACGGTGAAGCATGAAAATATCTGGAAGATCTCGTAGAAAACACTTTGCAATGGGAAAGCGTAAGACCACCTTCAACTAAGGGAGGTATTCACCAGCTCGATGTTTCTATCGCAGTAAAAGCCGAAATGGCAGCGATACAGTAGAAACTCTACGCTATTGAGAACAAATTCTCATCATTCTTCTTAAATCAGGTCACGCTTCCTAAGACCGTCTGTGGTTGCTGTTCGGATCTTTCACACTTAACGGAAGAATGCCCTATGAATGCATCATTTCAAGCTAATGCTGCTTTTCAGCAGCGACCTAGAAACGATCCTTATTCTTCCACATACAATCAAGGATAGAGGAATCATCCTAACTTTGCTTGGAATCAAAACCAACAAAGCAATTATCAAAGACCTCCTCCACAGCAACCACAACCACAGAATCGGCCCCCCTTTCAGTCACAAAATTTCCAAAATCTGGCCAACATTTCTACACCACAAGTAGTCGGTACTGACAACTCTTCACTTGCACAAAGTTTGGATTTGTTCATGAAACATTCCATGCAATTTTCGGCCGAAATGAAGTCTTCTATTGATACCATAAAGAAAGACTCCACCTCCCATGGTGAGAGTATTAAATCAATAGAAAACTAACTCGCACAGTTAAACGCCGCAATAAGTGCAAGAGAGAAAGGGAAACTCCCATCTCAACCCCTACCGAATCCTGGCCATTCACAAAATCATAATGTGAATGCCATTACTACGTTGAGATCGGGGAGAATGCTGAATAACCGAGTGGGTGAGCAATTTGATGTTAGTGACACCATTGATACCCCAGCTTCTTCTTCTTCTTCCCCTAATTCGTCTAGTCTCCCACCTTCATCCGAGCATATTCTTCGTTTTCCCTAAGGCTTGAACATTTCACCAAATCTATCTAAGTCGATTCCCACTCCAATTTTGGGATCGAATCCGTCCCCACAGTCTTCTCCACAAACGTTGGACCCAAAACATATTGATCGAGCTCCATTTCCAAACAGATTAAGGGCCAACAGACCTAACCCGCAAATGGAGAAGATTGTGGAAATGTTTAAGCAAGTTAGCGTGAATATTCCTCTCCTAGATGCTATTCAACAAGTCCCATCTTCTGAAAGAATCCTTAAAGACTTGTGCACTAGGAAGAGAAAAACTCAAGTGCCTAAGAAGGTTTTCATGACGAGTAATGTTTAGCATAACTTTTACTCAACAAATACCAAAGAAACGTAAGGATCCCGGCTGTCCTACAATCTCTATTTCTATTGGGGGTAAAAATATTAATCGTGCTTTACTCGATCTTGGCGCTAGCGTTAACTTGCTTCCTTATTCAGTATACGAGCAGTTAGGAATTGGAGAGTTGAAACCCGCCAATTGTACTCTCCAGATGGAAGACCGATCGATCACCAAACGTTGGGGCGAACTAGAGGATGTGTTAATTAAATTCGGGGAATTCATATTTCCCATGGACTTTATTGTTTTAGATACACAACCTGTGGCAAACCAACGCAATCAAATCCCGGTGATACTTAGTCGACCCTTCCTAGCAACTTCTAACGCTGTAATTAATTGTCGTAACGGTTCTATGAACTTATCCTTCAGGAAAATGACAATTGAGCTTAATATTTACAAGCTAGGAAGTCAGCCATCAGAACTTTCTGCTCATTTGCTGGATGTTTGTTCCATCCACGAGATAGCTTCCGAAAGCTGCATGGATGAGGAACTTTGCTTTGATGTTCTCGACAACACTAATGAGACATCGTTTGATCTTGCACCACTTCATAGTGAGGATATGTTCAATGAGTCCGACCTTGAGATTGAACCCATTGACTCGTTGCAAAAGTCAGCAGCACTTTCCGAGTCAATATCTTATGCAAGTTTTGAACCTCTTGGGGAGTCCGAATATCATTCCCTTACCCCACCTTCTATTGTCTCTCCGCCAATTCTTGATCTCAAACCGCTACCTTCTCATCTTAAATATGCATATTTAGGAGAGAATGAGACTTTGCCAGTGATTATATCTGCTTCTCTAGCCTTAGAGCAAGAGAATGCACTTTTGGCAGTGTTGAGATCGAATCGGCAAGCATTTGGTTGGACAATGGCCGACATCAAAGGGATTAGTCCCTTAATTGTTGAACATTACATACATTTGATGGATGAAGCCAAACCAACCCGAGACCCACAAAGACGGTTAAATCCCGTTATGAAGGAGGCGGTAAAGAAAGAAATCGTCAAGTGCCTTGATAGTGGAATAATTTACCCCATATCTGATAGCCAATGGGTAAGTCCAATTCATGTGGTCCCTAAAAAGTCTGGCATCACGGTCATCACTAATGAGGCTAATGAATTAATCCAAACACGCACCCAAACTGGGTGGCGCGTATGTATTGATTACAGGAAACTCAATGCCGCGACGAGGAAAGATCACTTCCCTCTACCTTTCATTGACCAGATGTTAGAACGATTAGCTGGACACGAAGACTATTGTTTCATGGACAGATACTCTGGTTATAACCAGGTCCCCATCGCCAAAAAGGACCTAGATAAAACCACATTTACTTGTCATTCCGGTACTTTTGCTTATAGACGCATGCCCTTTGGGTTATGCAACGCTCCCACTATATTTCAGCGGTGCATGATGGGGATATTCTCAGATATGGTGGAGAATTTTCTGGAAATTTTTATGGACGATTTCTCCATTTTTTGGGACTCCTTTGAGGACTGTCTTCGTAATCTTGACGCGGTTCTTACCCGCTGTAAGGATAAGAACTTGACTTTGAATTGGGAAAAATACCATTTTATGGTCTAAGAAGATATTGTACTTGGACATATAATTTCACGAAAAGGCATTGAGGTTGACAGAGCTAAAATAGATGTCATTCAAAACCTCCCTCGTCCCAACCGCGTCAAAGATATACGATCCTTCCTTGGTCATGCAGGATTTTATAGGAGATTTATTAAGGAAATTAGCAAAATTGCTAGACCCTTAACCCTTCTATTGGCCAAGGACACTACTTTTCACTTCGATTCGGATTGTGAGGCTGCTTTTGAATCGCATAAAGAATCACTCACTACAGCCCCCGTTCTATCATCTCCGGATTGGAACCACCCGTTTGAGTTTATGTGTGATGCATCAGATTTTGCTATTGGTGCTGTCTTAGGACAGCATATTGATAAGATGCCACATGTAATTTACTATGCAAGTAGGACCTTGAATGATGCACAAATAAATTACACAACTACCGAGAAAGAACTTTTAGCAGTTGTATTTGCATTAGAGAAATTCATGCCCTACTTGATTGGCTCGCCTATTGTGGTTTACACAGATCACTCTGCCGTACGACATCTTTTATCGAAGAAGGATGCGAAGGCTAGGCTAATACGTTGGATCCTATTGTTACAAGAATTTGATCTTGTCATCCGAGACAAGAGTGGATGTGAAAACGTTGCAGCCGACCATCTTTCACGCATCACTTCTTCACCAACTTTGACCGTGCCGATAAATGACTCATTTCCTGACGAACGGCTCTTGACTGTATCCTGCGAACCTTGGTTCGTGGATATCGTGAACTATCTTGCAACGGGACTTATTCCTAGTGATCGGTCGAAACAGGACAAACTTCGATTTCTATCCCAAGTAAAATATTTTTACTGGGATGAACCTTATCTATTCAAGTATTGTTCCGATCAAATCATTCGCAAGTGTGTCCCTAACGATGAATTCAAGAGCATGTTGTCATTTTGTCATGATCAGGCATGCGGAGGTCATTTTGGTCCTCGAAAAACGGCGGAGAAAGTTTTGCAATGTGGCTTTTATTGACCAACATTATTTAAAGATGCATATGAACATTGCAATACTTGTCCGCGATGTCAGCATTTGGGTCGGATTTCACGAAGGAACGAGATGCCACTCCAACCTATATTGGTTGTGGAAATATTTGATGTTTGGGGTATTGATTTTATGGGCCTTTTTCCCAACTCCTTTGGGAATCTATATATCTTGTTAGAGGTTGATTATGTCTCGAAATGGGTGGAAGCTATACAGTGTCGCACTAATGACAACAGAGTTTTCATTAAGTTCCTTAGAGAAAATATCTTTTCGCGATTCGGACACCCTCGCGCTATAATTAGCGACAACGGGACAAATTTCTGCAATCGGTCTTTCGAGGCCTTGATGCAGAAATATTCAATCACTCAGAACCATTCTACGCCCTATCATCCCCAAACAAGCGGGCATGCTGAGATCTCAAATAGGCAGATCAAACAAATATTGGACAAGACGGTTTCGAAAAACCGTAAAGATTGGTCTACCAAATTGACGGATGCTCTTTGGGCATTCCGCACCGCTTATAAGACCGATCTTGGTATGTCTCCATACCGCCTTGTGTTTGGGAAGGCATGCCACCTTCCCGTCGAGATCGAACATAAAGCTATGTGGGCTATTAAAGAGCTTAATTTTGATCTTGATCATGCAGGCAGCTATCGGAAGCTGCAGTTGAATGAGCTAAGCAAACTCCGCGATGAAGCTTATGATAATACGGTGATAGTAAAGAACAGGACTAAAGTGTTCCACGATAAAAAACTTTTTAGAAAAACTTTCACATCGGGGCAGCAAGTCCTTCTTTACGTTTCCCGTCTCCATCTTCATCCGGGTAAGCTTAAATCTCGTTGGAAAGGACCTTTTGTGGTGCGGTATGTACACCCGCACGGGGCAGTTGAAGTCGAAAATTTGAAAAACGGTTCAATTTTTATAGTAAATGGGCATAGATTAAAACCGTATTTTTCTGCTGACCCCGCGGAGGAACTCCTGTTTTTACAGGTGCCGCTTTATCAAAACTAAATTTCCTCCGCCTCACCTCCATGTTTTGGTCACTTTTCTCATTTTAAGAATGGAGGTGAGTGAAAATGGATTTAATTGAATATCTGTGCGTGTCAAAGAACAAGTTTGGGGGTAGTTTTCATTTAACTATTATTTTACCCCTTGTATCTCTCCCCTAGTATACAGGTCCTTGTTCTCAAAACGCTACATCAGTGAGGACACCGCTGAAAACAGGTTTGGAGGGGAGGTTTGTATTCACTGAATTATCTTTGACACTGGGCATTAAAATTTTTTTTATAACAAAAGAGTAGAAAGTGAAAAATTACATCCAAAAGATAGAAATAGTTTAAGAAAACCAAGAAAATTAGAAGTTTTCTTAAACGAACTAGTAATAACTAGTTATGAGCTGTTGTCCCATGGGTTAGTAAGACGAAGGAAGTCACTAATCTGAGGATAGAAATAAGTCTGAAAAATAGTTTCTATTCTGGAAACCAAACATTTGAATGTTGATACCCTACTATTTGCACTTACACACGTCTTGAAACTCGGGATAGTAGAGGATACCTTGATATGCTCTTGTCTAAAAGCCAAAGTATGAAGGAAATGAAAAAAAAATAATAAATGAAGAAAAATATAAAAATGGTGAAAAGAAAAATATAAAAATGGTGAAAAGAAAAATAAACACTGGTTTTGTTATCGCAAAGGCAACAATAAAAAAATATAGCGAGGGTGATTCATCTCCTAGTGCCCTAAGGCCAACTGGTCTGGGAGTCACTGCTAAGCCTTAGGTGGTGCAAGACGAGGAAAATATTATCACCTAATCAGCAAGCACATGAGTAATCGGTCGGTTAGTACCTCAAGAAGTATTAAGAGTCGCATGAAAATGTGTGAGAAAATCTAAATATTCATCAAGTTAAAAAGTGCTGAGGTAGATGGACAAGAGTATGATAGCTTGAATTGAATTCTCCGAGTGTAGGGATGTTCATTTCACACACGTAGGGGTATATGATCGATGTTTGGATGAAAGGTAGGAATGAAGAATAAAGACGATGTTTTATTGAGAGATTATGTGATTTCTAACATTTTTTCATGACTATTAAGATAGGGCTCATGACAACTGAAAAGCTAGTGCAGTTGGAAACTCTTATTTTCAAAGTCTTCCTTTTATGGTTCTTATTTTTATATGTAAATTTCACCATCTCTCTTTTTTTATTGGATTTTGTGGGTGTAATCCGCTGAAAACCCTCAGGAGAAAACACTCCTCCTACTAGAGACACCTAGAGGTTTAACGGCTTGTTGAACGTGCTCAGTGCAATCGTGTTTGCCTACGAAAGTGTGTTTAGTTTTCTCCTTTCTTTTTCTCCTTCTCTTGAATAAACTAGTTTGCTCGGGACGATCAAAGATAAGTTTGGGGGTATTTGTTCAGTTGATAAAACTGCACATTTGTTATTACATTTTTCCTACTATTTCCATATTAAAAAAGGTCTTTATTATAATATATCATACATATGAGGGCTTATTTTTAAAAATACTATTTTCCATGTGTTGATATATTATAATTAGAATTTGGTAGGAAAATGTATGCAAATAATATCAATGACCAAATCCTAGTAGAAAAAAATCTACTAAATATTATTTAAGTTGTTGTGCAGAATTTTTCCAAGTTGTGCAGAATTTTTCAAGACTAAAATCAAGGAAATCAAGTTGTTAAAGAAAACTTTCCTAATTAAGAAAGCAAAACTTGGAGACCAAGTCTGGCAGCAACCACGAAAAGATTTCCATGATACAAAGGTTCCAAGGATCGCCAAATGTCACAAGGACAGAGCCCCTGAAGTTTGATGAAGGGATGAGATTTAATGGCCGCGGATCCGCGGCCATACCCCCCTTGGGCCACAGATCCGCGGTATGATTGAGGAGATAGAGGGTGCACTTTCTGTGGGTGAATCTTTACAGTTTCCTTCCTAATTTGGAAGCAGGGGTTTCTGGCTTTGGACTATAAATATGGACCGAGAGCCTCTTGGAAAAATCATCAAGCCGACGAGATCATGAAGTCCAAGACGGCTCACGCATCCAGGCTGATCATCAACTGTTCGTCTACCTCCTTGGAAGAGATCGAGAAGCAACTAGAAATTGTAATCATTTTCTAAGGATTCAAGTGTAATGAATATTGTTGATTAATAAAGGTAGCTTTCTTTTTCTTATTCTATTTCTTCGTAGTTTAATTATGCAATATCTTTCCATCTCTTTTTCTCCCAACATGCGCGACTAATTCTCCGCTTGTTAGGGTTCGTAGGATTAGGGTAGGCTAATGGATGATGAATATCCCTAAATCCTTTTTAAGTCCTATAAAGTTTATGAACATTATCAAAAGAATCATTAACATCCTAATTGGGCGCGCTAACAATTCCTTGTTAGTTCCGACCGCGATTAGCGATTAGATTAATGATTGTTTTGGTAAATGCTAGATATAAACGGAGTTCCGTGTCGAGATAAGGGTTAAGAGTGGGATTCCTTTTCCCTCCAGAAACCCTAATCTACACGCATCACCGTCATTCTAGTTTTAATTCTATTAAAGGATAAAAAGGGTAACTTGTAATTAATCGTCCATAACTACTAAATCCTAACAAACCCTACAAGCCCTCTTCTTATATTAACTACATCCCTAGAATAATCTAGATCTATATATTTTGCATTCTTGTTTAACGTAGATCTAGAAACCTTTCCACAAAATTCTTTATTCCTCCTCTCTCTTTTAACACATCTAAAGTAAGATTAAAATATTCAACGTTTCCATGAGGACAACCCGTACTTACCTCGGTCTAGCTACACGCGATACCGTTCTGATTGCGGTTATTCTACAAAAACACTTTTTCGAATCAATCAGGCATACAGAGAGTAAGTGCAGGCTAGAAAGAGCTAGTAATCTGGCTGTGCAGCACGCTGGTCCAAATCTTCAGTGCTCGGTTCTATCTCCTTAGAGTCCGGTCCTCCTGACGAACATTCTAAAGAACGAAAATAGAGAGGAATGTCTTTAGCAAACTAGCGCTTAGTAAGTCCCAAAAGAAGAAGAAGATAGTATGTAATGTGAAATGAACAGGTAAGTTGTATATGATCATTCACTGGTGTAAGATAGTAATTCTAACATGGTTATTTGTAGTTTGATAAAGAAGGTATTCATGTATACGAGAGGAGTCCAACTTACCCTGTGGACTATGGTAATATGTAGTACAAGGCCCCGTCATAACCAACGGGACAAAGGCATGTGAATTCATGTAGGTGTCTTTTATGTGACCTCTTGTGCCACGATATACGTTCCGTACCAACTTACCCCTTTATCCCCGCGTATTGTATTTTCAAGATTAAGATTATAGGTCTTGGTCGGAACCATGGATATAAAATATTCAGGTTCATGTTCAGGATATAATCATATGTTCATGTAGTCATGTCAAACATGTTATAACCATGGTTTGGTCAAGTCGAGTCAAGTATAAAAGTTTGAATTTGATGTTTGAATTCAAGTATTCAGGTTTATGATCAAGTTTTCAAGTTCATGTTTTATTTTGGATTCAGGTTTGAGTTTGAACTCAGATACTTGTGAATGGATTTAACATTTGAATTTCTTAGGCTGGGGAGTAATCGGCAACTGCTGGATATAGACGGCAGGATTTGTGTCTTTTTCGAACACAATTGCCAAAGATAACTCCGTTAAGTTGTCTAACCTGAATAGGCAAGCATTCACTTTCTATGGCTCCCTGGGGCTCAAGAGAATTGATCCAGCTTCAACCTATATTAAACCAGGGTCCTTAAAATATTGTTTTGTATATCTCGAGAGGGTTTTATGAAAAATATTTTAATATGGTTTAAAAAATAAATCTCAAGGGTGATTAATGACATTTAGGGTTTTCATGAGCATGTGTTTTAATTATTGGGTGCATTTTAATGATAAATACTTAGCTCTTCAAAGTTTATGATATTTTACTGAAAACTGGCCCATTTTGTTAACTTGATGGTATTTTATTAACATTTTTTTAATCTTTCGTTTTTTGAAAGATATAGTTTCATAATATATTAAAAATATGGATTTATAATTTTATATAATTTTAAAAATAAGTTTTATTTAGAAAGTCGCATTTCTTAAAAACCATAATTTATTTCTTTTCGAGATTGAATACTCCGTAAGAAGTTCTGCATATCGCTCTACTATTCCAAGGATGTGCGATAATCCGCATCATCCATTAGCGGTCCCCTAAAGAGAGTTGTAGAGGCTTATTTGCAAATGATTACAAAATACCGCTTTAAAAGAAACCCGATTTTTAAAAAGATGTTGTATTTTATTGTAAAAGTTATTCTTTGAACCAACTATATGTACATGTAGATATCGTGCTAGGAAACCAAAGTATGCGTGTGGGGTAGGTCGTTATCCTATGAAGTTTTCCTAAAGATATTTTTTTAACAATATTGAAAAGAGGTGATAATAAAGTTCAAGGTATTTTAATGAAAAAGTTCGTTTAAGTTCGTTTCACATGAAAATTTTGGTTAAACTTGAATCTAAATATTTGTAATTAAAATAACTAGTGTGGGAAAATTAGATTGACCAAAATATAAAGGAAAAGAGAGTTCTAGATTTTAAAAAAAAAGGTATCGGAAATAACTCCACTTTACTGATATATGATTAAGAGATGAATTTTAATGAAAAGAAAAAGAGTTGTGAGGGACTTACTATTTGGAAATATCAAGAAAAGGATAAGGAAGAAGGGAGGAGGCTTCGTGGTATCGCGGGAGCTCCGAAAATGGTTTCGATCTTTGACGGAACAAACTTGGTCGCTAACTCCACTTGACTCCACTTGTACTTAGGAACTTTTTGAGAAAATTTTTGCTAGAATTTCATAATAGTGGAGAGCTAAAGCATGGGGTGATATTTATAGTAGAGAATTGTCACGTCCTGCTCCCCAGTATACAGTAAGAAGACATGACCGGCCCGCTATGTATTTACTCAAAAGTAAATATGCTAAGCGTATCTAAACAATATAAAATAAAATGTACATAAGAGACAAGAATGTAAATGAACAGCAACTTTTGTTTATTAAACATTCTTTTACAGGTACAACTGAAATGTAATAACAAGGATGGAAAACAATACCTAAACAATGGCATGAACTGAAAAGAAATATGTACAGGTGACTACAGCTCGGGGGTCTTCAGTGAACTGCTCGTGCCGCTCAGTGGTCTGCTCCAAGTGCTCCCGGCTGGTCTCGAACTCCTCAGAGTCGGTTCCTCCTGACAACATTCCAAAGAAAAAAAGAAATAGGAATGTCGTCAGCGAACAATCGCTCGGTAAGTCCCAAAGAAAGAGAGAAGTAGAATAGAAGAGAGAGTATATAACTATGTAATATTTGATTGTTATGTTAACGCAATTGTTTGTAGCTTGATACAGAATATGCCAGTGTATACGAGAGGAGTCTAACTTACACCATGGACTTTAGTAATCCGTAGTACAAGGCTCCGTCGATAATACCACGGAACAACGACATGGATGTAGTTACGTCTTTTAGTGACCACCTTGTGCCACCTTTAACTTGTTCCGTACCTGTCTACTCCTTTATAACCCCGTAATGTTTATTGTATTGCTTGTATTGATTGTAATGATTGTATTGTATTGTCTTGTAGTAAACTGCATATGGAAGACTTGCCGAAACTATGATATCAGTAAACGGAATGGATGTAAATGGATAGTCATGTAATCAGAGTAAATCCATGGTTCGGTTTAAGTCATGTTCATGTTGATATAAAGTGTATTCTGGTATTCATGGATTCATGTTGTATTGTAGTTATACTTGAATTGAATTCAAGTCAGATTGTTTTCAGATTTGACCTTGACTCGAATTGAGTTAGACTTTTAAACAGAATTGGAGTCCTGATTGTTTTGGAGTTACACTGCTGCACATGGACGGCAGGATTTGTGTCTTTTCCAAAGAATATTACCGTATGATAACACCGTTTTTAATTGTCTACCTTAAATAGGCAAGCACCCACTTTCTTCAGCTCCCTGAAGCTCAAGAGAATTGGTCCCGCTTAAAAGTATATTTATTAGGGTCTTTATTGTAAATTGATTTAACTTGAGGGGGTTTTATGTAAAAATAGTTTTGATATATTTTCAAAATAGTTCTCAAATATTTAATTATTGTATTTAGGGTTTTCATAGATGTAGATTTTAAATGTGAAGTGTTTTCTAGTTGATATAAACCTAGTAATATTTGTACGTGGTATTTTAATGAAATATTGGAATTGTATTGAACTTGGATGCCAGTTTCATGAAATTGGTGATTTTTTCTTGGATATTGGAAACATGGAATATTTTATATATTTAAAATAGATATTTTGATAGTATTTACATATATAATTAGTCATTAAAAATATAATTTTATTTATTAATAGAAATATCGTTTTTCTTAAAATTGTAATAAAATTCCTTCGGAATTTGAATGCTCATTACGGATGTCTGAATTCCGCCCTACTAGTCCGATAGATGTGTGATCCATACCAACCAAGTTGGATTCTCCAGGAATGGGTTGTAATGGCATAATCGTATGGAATTGAATATTACGCTTTCAAAGAAAACGGTTTTGTAATAGTTTAAGTATTTTATTGTAACATGTACTTTCCCAAAATTATGATCCAAAGGTCAATTGTGCTATGTCATGGATGTGTGTTGTGAAGAGGTAGGTCATTACCACGTGAGTTTTCTAAAAGTAATATGGTTAAAATGAATAGGCAATGTCGAATGTAGACATGATAGTATTTTACAGTAAAAGTGAAATAGAAACTGCTATACTTATTATTTTGAAATAAAACTTATTCTAATATATTTGTTAATGATTACAAAACAATCTATTAAAAATTTATAGGTTTGTTATTAAGAAAAGATTTGATTTTTAAAGAAAAGAGAATCGGAAGCCGGAATAACTCCGCTTCCGACGAGTTTTGAAAAAGAGAAGTTTTAGAGTAGCCGAAGAAGAGGAAAGAGGGGACTTCCTGATTAAAAATAAAGAGGAGAGGCAGAGGAAGGTTTAGGGATCGCCGGGAAGTCATTTTGTCGCTGGATTCTTCTCGAAACGTCGCCAAAACTTCGTCTTTTGCTAACTCCACTTGTACAACTTTTTAGACTTAGAATTTTAAAGAGTTTTGGCATGAAATTTCTGAATGCGGAGAGGTGAAATGTATTGTGGTATTTATAGGGAAAATTAGGGTTTAGTGTAATGAATTGGAGAATTAAAATGTGCATTAAAAAATGGATTAAAGGGAGGAATTATCACTCTCTGGATGAATGCAGAGAATTCAAACAACATGGGGGTAGTGGGGTAGGCCAAGGGGTTCTGGGGTTAAAATTTAGGAGCATTACCAATGGGGGGTCCGATGGCGCCGGCCCCTTTAGCAATATCGCTGGTCTAAACCGGTGGGATGGGGCTTAGATTTGTAACGCTGTCTTTTGGTATATCATTTTCCACATGTTTGTTTTATTTATGACTTTTCATTTTACGTGCAGTGCACGTGCCAACTTTTTGACATCTAAAATTTTAAAAGAAAAATCAACAAAAATAATATATGGCTGGGGGGATTTGAACATAGGGGTTATGTCTCAGCAGTGAAAGTCTTTAGCAATGAGCTACAAGTGCTTTCTTGCTATTCAAAAGAAAATTTAATTTATAACTTGTACTCAGGCTTAGGTGCCCTTCTGTACTTTTTGAATAAATTTGTACAGAAAGTTTAAGGTTGTTACATTCTACCTTCCTTCTACAAATTTCGTCCTCGAAATTTATAGAAGGAAAGAGTAACAGATTGGTGTTAGTGATGGTGATAGGTTTTGCATGGAAAGTAACAAGATGATACAAGGGTTTGAAAAGATTGAAAGGAATTACCGGTGTTACCTTGGTCAACAGTCTTGGCTTCTACGGCCGCTAAAGTGAAAGCCTGTTGCCGGAGTACATTCTTCCTAACTGGAAGCACATTCCTTTGTCCTTGAGGCATGTTCCGTAGTACCTGTTGGAATTAGCGATTAGGCTGTGCTGGAGGTCCACGTAGAGGTGGAGCTAAGAGTGCAAGTCGAGGTGCAGGAGCCTGGATAGCTAGCTGCTGCGGATAGTTGGTGTGTGTTGGTGTTGGGTTGTGTCTATAAGGACATGTTTCAATTCCATGATTGGATACGCCACAAATTAAGCACAGGCCTTTTGCGTGCTTACAGTCCTTTCACAAATGTCCATCTCTCTTGCAGTAGAAACAAAAATCTGGACTTGGCCGGTTAATTGTTTCTTCCTGTCTCATGGGTGCAAAAGATTGTATTGGAGAGACTTCTCCTACCATTTGGGTAGCAGGACATTTCACACCGGCAGATTGCGATATGCCCTTCTTCTTCACTACTATCTCATATCTTTGGGTAGCCTTCAGAGCTAGATCATGGGTTGGGAAATTCCCTGTAGTTAGAGTAGCTTGGATCTCCTAGTCCAACCCTTGCTGAAATCGTCTGGCCCTGATCTCAGTAGTCGGTAACAAGTGTGCCACGAACCTACTCAACATGGTGAACTCGGCATCATACTCATCCACTGATTTGCTCCACATAGAGCCTTGTTGTAGGTGGATGAATTGTTTCTCCATGTCGAATCGAGCAGTTTCAGGAAAATATTTCACGTCCAACATCTCGCAAACAATCCTCCATTCGATCGGCTGAGTAAGACGTCTTTCTTCCGCCTTCCACCAAACTCTGGCATTATCTATGAGTTGCAGGTTCGCAACTTTAACTCAGGCAATCTCTAGCACTTGTGCTGCTGCCAGATCATCATCAATACTCTTAGCCCATTCCTCAGCTTCCCGAGGGCTCTCTTTTCCCAAAAATTGCTTTGTGTGTAAAGCCCGGAATTGCTTCACTCCAGGTGCTTTCGCTTCTGGACGGTTCAGTAAAATAGCAGTCTGTTACTGCCGTCCTTCGAGGAGGCTTCAGATTTCTTCAAGTAATATCGTCTGCTCGTTGATAGGATCAGCAATGGTAGATATAAGCGGTAGCGGTGTAGGTGGTGTGTTCCCATTCACATTTGTGCTGGTGTTGTTCGAGAAATCCATAACCTTGAAATAAAATTAGGGTTAGGATAGATTCAAAGAATATGTAATGTAAAATTCAAGGAATATGAAATGTAAGGAAAGTTTTTAGTTGTTGTTTCTTATGTTATATTTCTTAGGACTTCATGCAGAATTTACCTATATGGGCCACCACAAAAACCTGTCACACCCCGCTTCCCAGTATACGGTAAGGAGACATGACTGGCCCGCTACGTATTTACTCAGAAGTAAACACACTAAGCGTATCTAGGCAATATAAAATAAAATGTACACAAGAGATAAGAATGTAAATGAACAACAATTTTTATTTATTAAACATTTTTTATAGGTACAACCGAAATGTAAATACAAGGATGGAAAATAATGCCTAAACAATGGCATGAACTGAAAAGAAATATGTACAAGTGACTACAGCTCGGGGTCTTCAGTGAACTGCTCGTGCTGCTCAGTGGTCTGCTCCAAGTACTCCTGGATGGTCTCGAACTCCTTGGAGTCAGGTCCTCCTGACAACATTCCAAAGAAGAAAAGAAATAGGAATGTCGTCAGCGAACAATCGCTCGGTAAGTCCCAAAGAAAGAGAGAAGTAAAATAGACTGAGAGTGATTATAACTGTGTAATATTTGATTGTTATATTAACACAATTGTTTGTAACTTGGTACAGAATATGTCAGTGTATACGAGACGAGTCCAACTTACACCGTGGACTTTGGTAACTCATAGTACAAGGCTCCGTCGATAATACCATAGAACAACGGCATGAATGTAGTTACGTCTTTTAGTGACCACCTCGTGCCACCTTTAACATGTTCCATACGAGTCTACCCCTTTATAACCCCGTAATGTTTATTGTATTGCTTGCATTGATTGTACTGATTGTATTGTAGTAAATTGTATATGGAAGACTTGCCGAAACCATGATATCAGCAAACGGAATGGATGTAAATGGATAGTCATATAATCTGAGTATATCCATGGTTCGGTTCAAGTCATGTTTATGTTGATATAGAATGTATTATGGTATTCGTGGATTCATGTGGTATTGTAGTTATACTTAAATTGAATTCAAGTCAGATTGTTTTCTGATTTGACCTTGACTCGAACTGAGTCAGACTTTTAAACAGAATTAGAGTCCTGATTGTTTTGGAGTTATCGGTAACTGCTGCATATGGACAGCAAGATTTATGTCTTTTTCCAAGACAATTACCATATGATAACACCGTTTTTAATTGTCTACCTTAAATGACAAGCACACACTTTCTCTGGCTCCTTAAGACTCAAGAGAATTGGTCATGCTTAAACCGATATTTACTAGGGTCCTTATTGTAAATTGATATAACTTGAGGGGGTTTTATATAAAAATAGTTTTGATATATTTTCAAAATAGTTCTCAAGTATTTAATTATTGTCTTTAGAGGTTTTCATAGATGTAGATTTTAAATGTGAAGTGTTTTCTAGTTGATATAAACCTAATAATATTTGTACATGATATTTTAATGAAATATTGGAGTTGTATTGAACTTGGATGGTAGTTTCGTGAAATTGGTGATTCTTTTCTTAGATTTTGGAAACATGGAATATTTTATATATTTAAAACAGATATATTTATACTATTTACATATATAATTATTCATTCAAAATATAATTTTATTTATTAATAGAAATCTCGTTTTTCTTAAAATTGTAATAAAGTTCCATCGGAATTCGAATGCTCCTTACGGAGGTCTGAATTCCGCCCTACTAGTCCGATGGATGTGCAATAACCCACACCAACTAAGTCGGATTCCCCACAAATGGGTTGTAAGGAGATAATCGTATGGAATTGAATATTACGCTTTCAAAGAAAACGGTTTTGTAATAGTTTAAGTATTTTATTGTAACGTGTACTTCCCCACAATTATGATCCAAAGGTCAATCGTGCTGTGTCATGCATATGTGTTGTGAGGAGTTAGGTCATTACCTCGTGAGTTTTCTAAAGGTAATCTGGTTAAAATGAGTAAGCAATGTCGAATGTAGACATGATGGTATTTTACTGTAAAAGTGAAATAGAAATTACTATACTTATTATTTTGAGATAAAACTTGTTTTAATATGTTTGTTAATGATTACAAAACAATATATTAAAAATTTGTAGGTTTGTTATTAAGAAAAGATTTGATTTTTAAAGAAAAGAGAATCAGAAGCCGGAATAACTCCGCTTCCGACGAGTTTTAAAAAATAGAAGTTTTAGAATAGCCAAAGAGGTGGAAAGAGGGGACTTACTGATTAAAAATAAGGAAGAGAGGTAGGGTAAGGTTTAGGAATCACCGGGAAGTCATTTTGTCGCTGGATTCTTCTCGAAACGTCACCGGAACTTCGCCTTTTACTAACTCCACTTGTACAATTTTTTGGACTTAGAATTTTAGAGAGTTTTGGTATGAAATTTCTGAATGAGGAAAGGTGAAATGTAGTGTGGTATTTATAGGGAAAATCACGGTTTAGTGTAATGAATTGGAGAATTTAAATGTGCATTAAAAAATGGATTAAAGGGAGAAATTATCACTGTCTGGATGAATGCAGAGAATTTAAGCAACATGGGGGTAGTGGGGTAGGCCAAGGGGTTCTGGGGTAAAAATTTGGGAGCATTACCAACGGGGGGCCTGGCGATGCCGGCCCCTTTGGCAATCTCGCCGGTTCAAACCGGTGGGATAGGGCTCAGATTTATAACACTTGTCCCTGTCTGTTGGTATACCATTTTCCACATGTTTGTTTTATTTATGACTTTTCATTTTACGTGCAGTGCACTTGCAAAATTTTGGGCTTCTAAAAGTTTAAAAGAAAAATCAACAAAAATAATATGTGGCTGGGGGATTTGAACACAGGGGCTATGTCTCAGCAGTGCATGGTTTTACCAATGAGTTACAAGTGCTTTCTTGCTATTCAAAAGCAAATTTAATTTATAACTTGTGCTCATACTTAGGTATTTCCTTCTGTAATTTTGAAAAAAATTGTACAGAAAGTTTAGGGTTGTTATAAGAATTGGGATTTGGGAATTAAAATTTTGGATTAAAAAGAATTTAAAATGGTGTTAATTGGTGAAATTAAGGGTCTCTGTTTGATTGCAGGGAGATCAAACATTGCAGAGGAGTTAAGGGGAGTCGAAGGGGTGTTTCTACAAAGCACGAATCAATTTGGGCGCATCAGGACCATCGGGGCCGGTCAAAACCCTAAAATGGCCAGTCGGATTTGAGGCAATTGTCTCGAGATTTGTGCTATGTGGGTTTTTGGGTGTGTACACCTCATTGCGCCTGTTTGATTTTTCTGAACTTTTCATTTCCCCGTGTATTGCATGTGCAACTCTTGGGCTTCCAAAAATTAAAAATAAAAAATAAAAAAATATCGTGTCTGATGGGATATGAATACACAGGCTAGATCGCAGTGTTGTAGAAGCTTTACCAGTGAGCTAGAAGTTAATTCATGCTTTTATGAAACAAATCTAACTTATAACTCTTACACATGATGTAATACCCTTTTCTGTATAATAACAAGAAATTTGTGAACAGTGATCTCAGAGTCGTTACAGGAGCTGATTTGCTCTGGTCACCTGGCGAGGTACTTACGAGACAAACGGCAGGCATATCGGGAGCAAACGAACCAACCCCCTCCTGGAGAATTGACGGTCGGGTAGATCGTGGTAGTCTCTGTAGGTTCGACTCTGAGCAACAAGGACACTTACCGCTTCCAGCCGACCATGACTTTGAGTGATCCGCCCCATAAGAAATGCAAAAAGGACGATCCGACCACCTTCACCGACAAGAACTGTTCGATTGAAAAATAGTGCACTTTCAACACGACAATTTCCTTACTTATCTTAATCAACTAAAAGTGTTTGATATAAATATAACACATATTAGAAGTTTGTCTGGAAAATATCATTTAACATGTGTTATACATTATAATCAACATTTATGAAGGAAATTGGGTGTTAATATTTCTTGCACATATTTTGTATCTCACATTCTTTACTGAGATCTTGTTCTAGAATAACTCAAGTCAAATAGCAGGAATCAGAAATCTGCCGATATAATACAGGAAACCAAAGAATCAAATACTGGCAGCAACCAAGAAAGCATTATAAGATTCTGGACATCAAAATAAAACCCTAAGTTCAACACCAGAACACTCCAGAAGCAGAAACTCATGAATCCACCAAACGGCCCGCGTATCCACAGCCGAGTTAGGCCGATCCGCCATGGATCGGCGGCCGAGTTGTGGGCGCCGTGGACGAGACTTCTCTAGAAGCTTCATATCAATGTCTTGGCTTGTTGGAGACGCTTCATAACAGCCTAGCTTATGGCGGAAGCTTCATAATAACTTAGCTTCTTGGGGAAGATTGATCTAAGGCTATAAATAAAGATCTAGAGCTAATGTTGAGCTAGTTGTTGAGTGTAGAGCAATTTTAGATCCAAAGACCAAACCAAAAAGAAAAGATCCAATTCCAAATCAAGATCCAAAATCAAGAATCGTAGAGAAATTCATCGAGCGACATCATTCAAGATTCTTTTACGCGAAGCCGATCGTCATCCGAGCATGAGATCCTCGACAGGTCCAAGACACATGGTGATCAAGCAAAGCGAAGATCGACGAAACAATTACATCTTCAAGGGAATGATCGAGAGCAATACTTCTTGTAATCTCGGATTGAAGAAATTGTAATTTGGAGTTGAATAATAAAGGTGATCATTACTTTTAATCTCTCTTTCTTTAAATTTCTGCATTATGAAATCCCTAATTGTTAATTCTTCTATTCTCATGATGCGCGAGTAAATCTCCGCTTGATTGGATTCGTATGATTAGGGTAGATCATTGGGTGAGAAAATTCAATACTCTTTTTAAGTCTTATGAAATTTATGAACTTCAACAAAGAAATCATAAACATCCTCATCGGGCAAAGAAACACCAATTTCCTGATGATTTCGACCACAATTTGATATTAGATTGATGATCTCTTTGTTGAAGGCTAGATGGGAATGGAGATGAATGAAAGGAAAAGGGTCAATAGTGACGAAACCCTAGTTTCATCCGAGGAACCCTAATTCGCATTCATAAATATCGATCTAGTTATAAATCTATCAATAGATAAGAGGAGTCATTCGTATTATTCATCCAAGGCTACTAAATCCTAAACAATCCAACTAGCCATATTCATTCTCTTGATAAATAGATTGGATATTGGAAAAGGTTTCTTGAACTATTCAATTAGATATTGACAACATTTTCTTGAATTAGATCTTGAAACTAAATCAATCTTGATGTTTTTTACTCTTTTCTTTTCTTTTATTTCAACTCATCTAAATCAAGAATAATAAAGTTCCACGAATCTCTACGGATAACCCGTTCTCATCTTGGTCTAACTACATGCGACACCGTTATTGATTGCGGTTACACTTTTATACTAAAACTTTACATAAAACACTTCTTTCATATTCCTCACATATACAAAATATCAAAATTTACATATCAATCAAATGGCGCCGTTGCCGGGGATACGTGCGTAATTTTGTCTTTCTTGATATTTGAGCTGAAATTTTATTATTCCATCAAAATACAATCAAGATCGCTTCGTGTGCTTAACGATTAGTGTTTGAATTTTTGCAAGGGAATCTGGCATCACTGTAGAAGGGAGACCAAGACTCAGAGACATTCTACAAATTCCAGTGGAGCAAAGGAAGCTGCAGTGAAAATTTCCACACCTAACTCTCCTTATCCATCGCGGATCCACAGCAGATTGGTTGTTTTTGCGGTGGTTCCGCCGCTGTTTAGTTTATTCAGAGCCTCAATCTTCTGTGGTGTAATCTCTGCTCTCTTCTCTCTCCTCTGATCTTGTCCAATAACAAATTTTCTGCAGGATTCTTTGCAAAAATTCGCCGCTTAAAAAAAATCTTGTTGCTTGTCTTGATATTGTTTGTTGTGCATATTGTAATACAGAAAATTAAGGGGCAAAGACCAAATTCAGATTAGGTGGGGATTTCATTACCCTTCCTAAGCCTCAAAAATCACAAAACGAGCATCCGCATCACCCTTATTAACTAAAAAATATCTAGACCAAGACTCTAAACGCCGTCGTGCTCAATTAGGACAGAGAAAGGTCGTGGGCAATTTACTGCTTATCCGCATTTCTTTTGTGGTGTCTAAGGCAAGTGTGTCTAAGACAAGTGGTTACTTAATTAGGCCTACTATTTACATAGCGGATACCTCCCACATACCTGGAACTTACCTGGCCATAAGAGGGATAAAGAGGTGGTAGAGGATTGATCCTGTGGCTTGTCTTCTGGAAGTCTAGGAGCGGTCTAGTGACTTGACCTAGGTGACCATAGATCTAGGGTTGATTGTGCATTTTTGGTGATTTTTTTAAAAAAATCCAGTTTTTTCAAAACAAACCATATTTTCTCTAATTATCACCAACGTGCCACTTGTGCTAAACCGTTAGTGCATGCTCGGTTTGACAAAGGATTCTAGTGCCCATCTTGTCCGCGTTTCTTCTATCGACTCTGAAGTCGGTATTTCTTCATCTTCTTTTTCCCCACCACCCACATCGACCGAGATGGACGGTTATCCATCAAATTTTCATGATTCCACGTTGCCACCACCCGCAGGTGTGCAGAATCCACCGCGCATTTCTCTCCAAGAGAGATGCTACCCTGTACGTGGTCCCCTTTCTACTTGTCTTTCTATTCCACCAGCCAATGGGGATAATTTTGAAATTAAACCCTAATTTATCAAACTGTTGCCCAAATTTCACGGTCTTGAGTCCGAAGATGCATACGTTAACAAATTCGAAAACATATGTGCTATGATTGGCACGTCACAACTTTCTGTGGATGCTGTGCGTTTACGTCTTCTCCCATTCACTTTGTGCGATCTAGCCGAAAAATGTCTTTATAACACAACCGCACACTCTATTGCCAAATGGATGAATTTGTTGCAGCATTCCTTAAGAAATTTTATCCTAATCATAAGACCGGCCGTGTTCAGAGTGAAATCTACCAGTTTACCCAGCTTCCTAATGAACCATTTTGGAAATGCTTTGAACGGTTCAAGGATCTTCTTTTATAATGCCCTCATCAAGGAATCCATAGATAGGATCTGTGTTGAATTATCTATGAGGGTATTGATCTCACGACAAAACAGATGCTTGAAACCATGTGTCAATGTCAATTCCTGTCTAAAGACGATGGTGAATCTTGGAAATACCTGGAAGATCTTGCCGAAAACACTTTACAATGGGAAAGCATAAGTCAACCACCATGTAGGGGAGGTATCCATCAGCTCGATGCTTCCATCGCAATGAAAGCCGAAATGGCCGCGATACAAAGGAAACTCGATGCTGTAGAAAACAAAGTCTCTTCAGCCTCCCTAAACCAATTGATGCTCCCTAAAACTGTGTGTGGGTACTGTTCCGATCCTTCACATCTGACGGAAGAATTTCCTTTGAATTCTCCGTTTCAAGGTCACGAGCACACTAATGCTTCTTTTCAACAGCGACCTAGAAACGATCCTTATTCTTCCACAAACTATCAAGGTTGGAGGAATCACCCTAACTTTGCTTGGAACCAACACCAAACTCAAAACACGGTTCCAAACTAAACTAACTTTCAAAGGGTTCTTCCACCACAACAGCAACCACCACAGAGTCAGCACCCCTTGCAAATACAAACTTTTCAAAATACGGCAAGCAATTCTGCACCTTTTCATAATTCTTTCCAAATAGCCGGTACTGAAAACTCCTCTGCACTCAAACGAATCTTAGATTTGTTCATGAAACACACCATGCAATTGATGGCTGATTTAAAGTCTTCTATCGACACCCATGGTGAGAGTATAAAAGCGATAGAAGCACAAATTGCACAGTTAACAGCCGCAATGAATACTAGAGAGAAAGAAAAATTTCCAGCTCAACCCCTACCTAATCCTGGTTATTCACATCATGTGAGTGCTATTACCATGTTGAGATCTGGAAGAGTGCTAAACAATCATGTCGGCGAACAGATTGATATTAAGGATTCAGACAATGATACCCCGGCTTCCACTTCTTATCTTATTTCGTCTACTCCACCTTCTTGCGAGCCTATTTTCCGTTTTCCCCAGGCTCGAACCCTCCACCCACCTCCCCAATTCAACAAAATACGATCCCCACTCCAATCTTGGGATCCGTTCCACCATCTCGATCCTCTCCAATGTTGGACCCTGCCCTAATTACTACTGCTCCTTATCCAAATAGTTTAAGGGAAAACAGACCAAGCCCACAAATGGAGAAGATAGTGGAAATTTTTAAATGGGTTAACATAAATATCCCTCTCCAAGATACTATTCAACAAGTTCCGGCCTATGTGAAAATTCTAAAGGACTTGTGCACTAGGAAGAGAAAGACCCAAGTGCCGAAAAAGGTGTTTTTGACGAGTAATGTAAACACAGCTTTTACCCAGCAAGTTCCTAAGAAATGTACGGACCCAGGTTGTCTTACAATTTCTATTTCTATTGGGGGTAAAGCTATCAACCGTGCTCTACTTGATCTTGGCGCTAGTGTTAACCTGCTTCTATACTCTGTCTACGAGCAATTAGGTATCGAAGAGTTGAAACCTGTCCACTGCACTCTCCAGATGGCCGATATATCTATCACCAAACCTAAGGGAGAGCTTGAGGATGTATTGATAAAAGTCGGGGAATTTATATTCCCTGTGGACTTTATTGTTCTAGATACACAACCGGTAGCGAACCCATGGAACCAAATTCCGGTGATTCTCGGTCGACCCTTTTTGGCCACTTCCAACACTGTAATCAACTGTCGAAACAGCTCTGTGACCCTATCCTTCGGGAAGATATCAATTGAGCTGAATATTTACAAGTTGGGAAGTATACCCTCCGAACCTTCTGCTCAAGTATGTTTTTTCGAATTAATGGATGTCGACAGCAGTGAATTTGAACAGCTTCACGATACTGATCTTGACTCTCTTGATACGTTGTTGTTTGACCCAGCTATGTATTATAAACATACGGACTTTTCTATCGAGCTGTCCGGGTCAACATCAACCTCTAGCTATGAACCTTTTATAGAGTCTGAGTATCATTCCGATAAGATTATTCTTCGGGGTATCGATGAAAGCTTTGAAGAAATTTTCGCTGATGAACTCACATTTTTAGAAAACACGGAAGTTGTGCTGAATCAAATCCAAAACAAAGAAATTGAACCACTACCCCTTTTTCTTGAATATAACAAGAATGCGAGTAATCCATCATTATCATTGTGTCGTCTCTCCAAATCGAGACGCAAACCCTTTCCATCACACCGCTTATCTCTTCCCCACTTCTTCCTAGCTCTATATAACATGTTCTTCCACCAACCGGTGTGTTATATCGATAAAATTTTCGAATGGTTGGTGTTGACTTTCGGTCTTTGTAAAGATTTGCATTGCCTAATAACTTTACCCCCTCTTTTGATTTTAAAGCTTAACATTGTTTATCTCAAGTTTGGGGGGTATAATTTTGGCTCTTGAAAATAAAATTGTACACAAAATTGTGAGCTAAGGATAAATTTAGTGGAGATTTTCACGATCATTATTTCTAATACCTATTAATAACTTTTCCTCCCAAGTCTACAGGTTTTTGAGATTTAACAGATGACAACAGTGATGACACTGCTGTAAAGAGGTTTGGGGGAAGTTTGTGCTTATTTAAGCATCACTTTGTATCATACTTGCATAAGCACAAAACATAAAAAACAAATTGATAATGAAAGTTTAGAAAGTGAAAAATTACATTCAAAAGATTGGAATAGTCTAGGAAAAACAAGAAGGTTAGATGTTTTCTTAAACGAAACTAGTAATAAGTAGTTATGAGCTGTTGTCCCAAGGGTTAGTAAGATGAAAGAAGTCACTAATCTGAGAATAAAAATAAGTCTGAAAAATAGTTTCTATTCTTAAGGCCAAACATCTAAACGTTGATACCCTACTATACGCACTTACACACGTCTTGAAACTCGGGATAGTAGAGGATACCTTGAAATGCTCGTCTAAAAGCCAAAATATGAAGGAAATATAAATAAAGCATAAAGTATAAAATGGTGAAAAGAAGAAAAAAATGAACACTGGTTTTGTAATCACTAAGGCAGCATAAAAAAAATATAGCAAGGGTGCTTCATCACCTAGTGCCTTAGACCAACAGTTTTGGGAGTCACTGCTAAACCTTAGGTGTTGCAAGACGAGGAAATTGTTACTTACGTGTAATCAGCAAGCACATGTAGTAATCGGTCGGTTAGTACCTCAAGAAGAATTAACGGTCGTATGAAAAATGTGTGAGCAATTTCATCTAAATTATTCACCGACTAAAAAGTACCGAGGAAGATGGACAAGAGTATGATAACTTGAATTGAATTCTCCGAGTGTAGGGATGTCTTTTACACACACGTAGGGGTATATGATCGGTGTTTGGAATAAAGATAAGGATGAAGAATAAAGGCGATGTTTTATTGAGGGATGACGTGATTTCCGACATCTTTTCACGACCATTAAGATATGGCTCATGACAACCGAAAAGCTAGTATAGTTGGAAACTCTTATTCTCAAGTTTTTTTTCTTTTATAGTTCTTATTTTTATATGTAATTTTCACCATCTTGCATTCATTATGGGATTTTGTAGGTGCAATCCGCTGAAAACCCTCAGGAGACAACACTCCGCCAACTAGGGACACGTAGAGGTTTAAAGGCTTGTTACATGTGCTCAGTGCAGTCGTGTTGCCTACGAAAATGTGCTAGTTAGTTTTTATTTTTCTTTCTATTTTTCTTTTCTCCTTCACTTGAATAAAAAAATAAAAAGTTTGCTCGGGACGATCAAAGTCAAGTTTAGGGGTATTTGTTCAGTCGAAAAATAATGCACTTTCAACACGACAATTTCCTTACTTATTTTAATCAACTAAAGGTGTTTGATATAAATAAAACACATATTAGAAGTTTGTCTGGAAAATATCATTTAACATGTGTTATACATTATAATCAA
Source organism: Agapanthus africanus (assembly GCA_030015575.1). Taxonomy (NCBI): domain Eukaryota; kingdom Viridiplantae; phylum Streptophyta; class Magnoliopsida; order Asparagales; family Amaryllidaceae; genus Agapanthus; species Agapanthus africanus. Next base: position 188,814,322 of record CM057342.1, read on the forward strand.
CATTTATGAAGGAAATTAGGTGTTAATATTTCTCGCATATATTTTGTATCTCATATTCTTTACTGAGATCTTGTGCCAGAATAACTCAGGTCAAATAACAGGAATCAGAAATCTGCCGATATAATACAGGAAACCAAAGAATCAAATACTGGCAGCAACCAAGAAAGCACTATAAGATTCCAGACATCAAAATAAAACCCTAAGTTCAACACCAGAACACTCCAGAAGCAAAAACTCATGAATCCACCAAACGGCCGCGGATCCGCGGCTGAGTTGTGGGCGCCGGGGACGAGACTTCTCCAGAAGCTTCATATCAACGTCTTGGCTTGTTGGAGATGCTTCATAATAGCCTAGCTTATAGGGGAAGCTTCATAATAACTTAGCTTCTTGGGGAAGATTGATCTAAGGATATAAATAAAGACCTAGGGCTAATGTTGAGCTAGTTGTTGAGTGTAGGGCAACTTTAGATCCAAAGACCAAACCAAAAAGAAAAGATCCAATTCCAAATCAAGATCCAAAATCAAGAATTGTAAAGAAATTCATCGAGCGACATCATTCAAGATTCCTTTACACGAGGCCGATCGTCATCCGAGCACGAGATCCTCGACAGGTCCAAGACTCACGGTGATCGAGCGAAGCGAAGATCGACGGAATAATTACATCTTCAAGGGAGTGATCGAGAGCAATACTTCTTGTAATCTCGGATTGAAGAAATTGTAATTTGAAGTTGAATAATAAAGGTGATCATTGCTTTTAATCTCGCATTCTTTAAATTTCTGCATTATGAAATCCTTAATTGTTGATTCTTCTATTCTCATGATGCGCGAGTAAATCTCCGCTTTACTGGATTCATAGGATGAGGGTAGATCATTGGGTGAGAAAATTCAATACTCCTTTTCAGTCTTATGAAATTTATGAACTTCAACAAAGAAATCATCAACATCCTTATCGGGCAAAGAAACATCAATTTCTTGATGATTTCGACCACGATTTGCGATTAGATTGATGATCTCTTTGTTGAAGGCTAGATGTGAATGGAGATGAATGCAAGGACAAGGGTCAATAGTGACGAAACCCTAGTTTCATCCGAGGAACCCTAATCCGCATTCATAAATATTGATCTAGTTATAAATCTATCAATAGATAAGAGGAGTCATCCGTATTATTCATCCAAGGCTACTAAATCCTAAAGAATCCAATAAGCCATATTCATTCTCTTAATAAATCGATTGGATATTGGAAAAGGTTTCTTGAACTATTCAATTAGATATTGACAACATTTTCTTCAATTAGATCTCGAAACTAAATCAATCTTGATGTTCTTTACTCTTTTCTTTTCTTTTATTTCAACTCATCTAAATCAAGAATAATAAAGTTCCACGAATCCCTGCGGACGACCCGTACTCATCTCGGTCTAGCTACATGCGACATCGATACTGATTGCGGTTACACTTTTATACTAAAACTTTAAATAAAACACTTCTTTCGTATTCATCACATATACAAAACATCAAAATTTACATATCAATCAAGGACCTTCACGGAATATCACTCCCGCACAATGATCCCCTTGCGATAATAGCCCGGGTAAACCAATACGAGATTCGGAGAATGTTGGTCGATTCGGAGAGCTCAGCGGATATCCTATTTTACGACTGTTTCCAGCGTACGGGATTAAATCCGTCCGACTTCTAACCGACCTCCTACGTCCTCTCCAGGTTTTACAAACCTTTCCGTCTTGGCTGAGAGATCGATCTCCCTCCTTCTCAACATTAGGGAAGTAGGCAGAACACGGACCATACCGGTGAATTTCCTCGTTGCCAAGATCCCGTCGTCTTATAACATCCTATTCGGACGCCCCACCCTAAACGCCCTCTAGGCTCAGATCTTGACCTATCACCTCACGCTCAAGTTCCTTCTGGACAATGGGGGATAACCCGGGCTTATGGAGACCAGCAAACCGCCAGGGTCTGTCTTCACCTCCACGTCTCCCCGGGAGAAATAGGTTGATAATTTTGAAGACGTGTACGATCCTCAGGAGTCTCTGGATACATGATCAGTCGAAATTAATGTATTTTTAACACGGCAATTTCCCCATCTTTTGCACTCATTTAGAAGTGTTCGGTACTCATATTTCACATATTAGCAAATCGGTTGTAAAATATCAGATTTCATGTGTTAGACTTTTAAACCGACACTTTAAAGGAAATTAACCGCATTTCATGGCATCGCATCATTTCTGTATTTGCGCAAACTTGTCTTGAGTCTGTGCAGGAAAATACGGAAGAAAAACCAAAGAGCTGATCAAAATTACGCCAACTCAATGATTTCAGACCTGGTAGAAATTCAGAGGGAGAAATACAAATCAACACATCAAAACAAGGGCCAAATAGTATATAGAGAATTAACAGAAAAGTTGAAAGCCCAAGGCCCACAAGTAGCCGCGGATCCGCGGCCAGAGCCTGCTTGGGCCGCGGATCCGCGGCTGTATTGAAACTTCAGAAATTAATTTTCAGTGCAGATTGCTTCTCTAAAGGCTCACAGTTATTTCTGATATGTCAAATTCCAGAATTCTCTCGAAGCTACTGCCAGATCAGCAAAGATCATTAAGCAAGGCTAATCCTAATTAAGCTCCTAACTAACCTCTTCTAGAAGCTCCCTCCTAACTAATCACATCTAGAAGCTTCTCCTCTAACTAACTTTTGGAGGGAAATTCAAATTTCCTCAACAAACTTTAGGAGGGAAACTTAGAATTTGAAATCCTAGATCTAGGGTTTAGATGTCTATAAATAGGAACCTAGACCTAGGGTTAAAAGCTAATCAATTTTTAGGTAATCAATCTTAGTTAAACATTAGTTCTTTTAGTTAGCTAGTTCATTCCCTCTTACATCATCTTCTTCCACAAGTCTAGTGACAAGGCTTGTGCGAAACCCTAACCCTAATTCCACTCCAAATTCAAGATCTTGAGTACCAATCAAGCAAGAAGCCATCAACCTTTTAGGAGCCGAGCCGATCTTCAATCGGGCAAGTGATCCAAGCCGATTCGCGACCCACGGAGACGAGCGAAGCCAAATCGACGATCGAGTTCTTCCTCTTGTAGTTCTTGAGCGAATGTAATGAAATTGTTGATATAAATAAAATGTGAAATTCTTTAATCTTGCTTTCTTTTAATTCTTACATCATGATTAGATCTCAATTTGTAATTGTTGCTCTTGTTGTGATGTTTGAGTAAAACTCCGCTCGTAAAAGAGTCGAGACGATTGTAGAATGATGATGTAACAAATCTTAATACGATTTTTAAGTCCTACGAGTTTTGTAAACCCTAGAAAGTTCAAAAAATCGATGACCTAGTTTCGTAGCGATGCTTTCTTGATTGTGATCGCTCGAAATTAGGGATCTACGATCGTTTCTTGAATTTACTAGAGGCTAGAATATGAATGATATCGACGAAAGAACAAGGGATAAGATGCAACCCTAGTTTCACAAGAAATCCCTAATTCTCGATCGATCATCATCGATCTAGTATCAATTCATCGAAGGATAAGAATACGTTATCTTGAGATTACATCACATCTATAGATCCAATCAATTCCTACGAGCCTCATTTCGATTCTTGATATTTGGTTTGGAAAAATCTACAAACTATCAATTCTTGATTCTATTTTTTTCTTGTTATTAGATCTAGATTTTTCTAATTCTTGAACTTCAAAATATAAATCATGAATTGTTTTGTTTTGTTTTCTTTTTTTTAAAGTTTCAATTCATCTAATTCAAAAGACGAACGATTACACTGTCCCTGTGGACGATCCGCACTCACTTACAATCTACATCCGACACCGTAGTTGATTACGGTCAAATATTTTTGGTTGTGATTTCTATACAATTTTCATACTACACATCAAGAATTCTTAACAATAAAATGGCGCCGTTGCCGGGGATAGTGCGCTAATTGTTCGTATTTTGAAATTTGAGTTGAAAATTTTATTCCATCTAAATTTTGTGATCAAAATTCGTGCAAACACTAATACGTGTGTTGTGATTTGATTGCGAGGAAATCTGGAATCATTGGAGCTTGGATAAAATTTTTGTGAAAATTCCAGAGAGCTGAGAGAGCCAACATAAGCTCTCTGTAAAAATTTGAAGCAGTGATCTCTTCAACTTGCGGCGCTTCCGCGGTATTAGGGCTCATCTGCGGCGGTTCCGCGCCTCTGTGGAAGCTTCACTGCACCAAACTTTCTCTGTAAGCTTCTCACTTTCTTATCTCTTACCTCATCTGCTCCAATAACAATTTTGTGCAGGTTTCTTTGCAAATAATCGCTGCGCCGCAAAAGGAAAATAAAATTTGTGCGTGTTTTTGATTTTTGGTTGTTTGCATATTAATACGGAAATTAAGGGGCACGACCAAATTCAAATTAGGTGGGGAGTTCATTACCCTTCCTAGGCCTCGAAAATCGCAAAACTTGCATTCGCATTGACCCACATTAACTAAAAAATATCTAGAGATGACTCTAAGGACTGTCGCGCTCAATTAGGACAGAAGAGGGCCGTGGGTAATTCATTGCTTATCCGCGTTTTCTTGTGGTGTCTAAGGCGAGTGTGTCTAAGGCTAGTGGTTTTTAATTAGGCCTACTACTTACGTAGTGGAGTACCTTCCCACTTACCTGGCACTTATCCGGACACAGGGGGACAAAGAGGCAGTGGAGGATTGATCCTGCGACTTGTCTTTTGGCAGTTAGGAGCGGTCTAGAGCCAGACCTAGGTGACCACTAGATTCTAGGGTTTGTGTGTTGCATTTGTTGTGTTGCATCATATTTTTTCAAAAATCCGTATCATTTTTTCAAAACAAACACTGCATTCATCATTCCCCTAATTATAAATTCACGCTGCCACTTGTACTAACCCTTTTTAGTACAAGATAGGCTGGACAACGGAATTCTAGTGCCTGTTAGTCCGCGTCCCCCGATCGACCCTAAAGTCGGTATTTCTACACTTACCTTTTCTTTACCCACCACCACACCCACATCGATGGATCCGTCTCCATCGAACTTCTTTTCCACTACCCTTACGCCGTCCGTTGGTGCGCAGAATCCACCTCGCATCTCTCTCCAAGAGAGGTGCTATCCTACACGAGGCCCACTTTCCGCATGTCTTTCCATTCCACCAGCCAACGGGGAAAATTTTCAAATAAAACCCCAATACATCAACCTTCTACCAAAATTTCACGGTCTCGAGTCTGAAGACGCATACGTATTTATCACGAAATTTGAAAATGTATGCGCAATGATGGGTACTTCACAGCTTTCTGTGGATGCTTTCCGTCTTCGTCTTCTCCCATTCACCTTGTGCGATTTAGCCGAGAAGTGGCTATATAACACTACCGCACATTCCATTTCAAATTGGGACGAATTCGTCAAAGCATTCCTTAAGAAATTCTACCCACATTAAAAGACAGCTCGAGTCCGTAGCGAAATCTATCAATTCACCTAGCTTCCAAATGAAACATTTTCAAAATGTCTTGAACGTTTCAAGGATCTATTAGTCCAATGTCCACATCACGGCATCCCGAGATGGGAACTGTGCAGAATCATTTATGAGGGCATTACTCCTTACACAAGACAGACCCTTGAATCCATGTGTCAAGGCAACTTCATGACTAAAGATGATGGGGAAGCCTGGAATTTTTTAGAAAATTTCGCTGAAAAATCTTTACAGTGGGAGGGTGTGAGTCAATCGTCTAGGGAAGGCAATGATATTTCCATAGGAGTTAGAGCTGACATTGCAGCTATATACAAGAAACTCGAGACTATGGAAAACAAATTTTTAGCTGCCGCCCTAAATCAAATGTCACTCTCCAAAACTGTATGTGGATGCTGTTCTGATCCGTCTCACTTGACAGAAGAATGTCCGTTTCAAGGTCATGAGCATACCAATGATGCATTTCAAAGACCTAGAAACGATCCATCTTCCTCCACATATGATCAGGGTTGGAGGAATCACCCAAATTTTGCTTGGAACCAATCACAATTTCAAAACACGCTTCCAACCCAAAATAATTTCCAAAGGGTCCCTCCACCACAACAGCAGCCACCACTTCAATTGAGTCAGCACCCCTTCCAATCACAAAACTTCCAAAATCCGGCCAACACTTTTGCACCATCTAGTCCTTTGCAATTGACCGGTACAGATAATACCTCTGCACTAGCACAAACCTTGGATACTTTCATGAAACAATCCATCCAAGGGACGGAAAGTTTGTAATCTTCCGTCGAGAATGTGATGAAGATCATTATCTCTCAAAATGAGAACATCAAATCGATGGAAGAACAAATTGCACAACTAAAAGCCGAAATGAGTGCAAGAGAGAAAGGGAAACTTCCAGCTCAACCTTTACCCAATCCTGGCTATTCACATCATGTGGATGAGATCACGTTGAGATCTGGAAGAGTGCTTGACCATCACGTTGGGGAAGAGTTTGATGATACAGAAAAATCAATCAATAACACCCCGGCTGAGACCTTTCCTCACACACACACTTCTGACCCCAGTTCTTCTACCCCACCATCTTCTTTCGAGCCTATTCTTCGTTTCCCAAAAGGCTCGCCACTACAGCCCACCTCTTTTACCCCTCCACGGACGATCCCCACTTCTATTTTGGGATCGGTTCCACACACACTTTCTTCTCCTATGATGGACCCAGCGCTTATTGCTAAAGCACCTTATCCTAATCGGTTAAGGGATAACACACCGAGTCCACATATGGAGAAGATTATGAACATTTTTAAGCAAGTAAACACCAACATCCCTCTCTTAGATGCCATCCAACAAGTTCCGTCCTATGCGAAAACTCTTAAGAACTTGTGCACTAGGAAGAGGAAGACCCAAGCGCCCAAGAAAATATTCATGGAAAAAACAATAGACACGGCTTTCCCCCAACAATTACCGAGGAAACGTAAGGATCTTGGATATCCTACTATTTCCGTTTCTATTGGGGAAAAACACATTAACCGTGCTCTACTAGACCTTGGCGCTAGTGTTAACTTGCTTCCATATTCAGTTTATGAGCAACTAGGGATCGGACAGTTGAAGCCAACCAATTGTACTCTCCAGATGGCTGACCGATCAATCACCAAACCTAGGGGTGAACTGGAGGATGTGTTAATAAAAATCGGAGAATTTATATTCCCGGTAGATTTTATTGTAATTGATACACAGCCTGTAGAGAACCCACGGAATCAAATTCCGGTGATTTTAGGTCGCCCCTTTTTGGTCACTTCCAATGCTATAATCAACTGTCGTAATGTTCTATGACCCTATCTTTCGGGAATAGGTCGATAGAGCTGAACATTTACAAGTTGGGAAGTGTACCCTCCGAACCTATTGCTCAGGTATGTTCTGTCGACTTAATGGATGTCGACAGCAGCGAATTTGATTATCTTCTTTACACTGATCTTGACTCTTTTCATACGTTATTGTTTGACCCAACTATGTATCATACACATACGGACTCTTCTACCGAGACAACTAACACCGATTATGAACTGCTTTTAGAGTCTGAAGATCACCCCGCAATTTGTGATGACATTATTCATCGGGGTATTGATGGAACTTTTGAGGAGATCTTTGCTGATGAACTCGCATTTTTAAATGACATGGGTGTTGAGATGAATCATCTCCCAATCAATGAAATTGAACCTCCACCCCTTCTTCTGAACTGTAAAAAGAATGCAAGCAATACATCACATTCACTGCATCGTCTCTCCAAAATGAGACGCACACACATTCTATTCCACCACTTAACCTTTCCCCACTTCTTCTTCCACCAACCAGAGCACTGCATTGATAAAATTTTTGAATGGTTGGTGTTAACATTCGGTCTTTGCATAGCTTGGCATCGACCAATGATTTTTGACCCCCACTTGTGATTTTAAAAGATTAACATTGCATAACTCAAGTTCGGGGGGGTACATTATCTAGCTCTTGAAAAGAAAATTTTTACAAAATTTTGAGCCAAAAATAAGTTTGGGGGAGGATCTTCACTTAAATATTTTGCCCCCACTAATAAATTCCTCCCAAGCTTACAGGTTTTTCGAGATTTAGCAGATGGCAACAGTTAGGACACTGTTGAAAACAAGTTTGGGGGAGGATTGTGCTTATTTTCGCATCATTTGCATATCATTTGCATAAGCACAAAACATTTTTCAAAAAAACCATAAAAAAATTTTTAAAAAAAATTTCAAAATTATAAAAGTAATTTTTGTACATAAATAAGATAATAAAAGATTAGATGGTGAAAAGTTACATCTATGAGATTGGAAAAATTTAAGAAAACTAAGAAAATTATAAGTTTTCTTATACGAACTAGTAATAAGTAGTTATGAGTCGTTGTCCCAAGGGTTAGTAAGATGAAAGACGTCACTAATCTGAGGATAAAAATAAGTCTGAAAAATAGTTTCTATTCTGGAAGCCAAACATTTTGAACGTTGCTACCCTGCTATTCGCACTTACACACATCTTAAAGCCTGGGATAGTAGAGGATACCTTGAAATGCTCTTGTCTTAAAGCCGATGTATGAAGGAAATAAAAAAAAAGTGAATAAAAAATATAAAGTGGTGAGCAAAATGGACACTGGTTTTGTTATCACCAAGGGCAATAAAAAATGTATAGCAAGGGTGCTTCTTCACCTAGTGCCCTAAGGCCAACTGGTCTGGGAGTCACTGCTATGCCTAAGGTGGTGCAAGACGAGGAAAATACACCAAGTAAGCAAGCACATGAGTAATCGGTCGGTTAGTACCTCAAGAAGTATTAACGGTCGCATGAAAGTGTGTGAGCAATCTCATCTAAATATTCATTAATTAAAAAGTACTGAGGCTGATGGGCAAGAGTATGATAGCTTGAATTGAATTCTCCAGGTGTAGGGATGTTTTTACACACACGCAAGGTTATATGATCGATGTTTGGAAGAAAGATAGGAATGAAGAATAAGACGATGTTTTATTGAGGGAGGACATGATTTCTGATATCTTTTCATGACCATTAAGATAGGGCTCATGACAACCGAAAAGCTAGCTTAGTTGGAAACCCTAATTTTCAAGGCTTTTCTTTTACAATTCTTTTCCTTAAATGTAATATTCATGATCTTTCTTTTATTATTGGATTTTGTGGGTGCAATCCGCTGAAAACCCTCAGGAGACAACACTCCTCCTACTAGGGACACCTAGAGGTTTAAATGCTTGTTGCACGTGCTCAGTGCAATCGTGTTGCCTACGAAAGTGTGCTAGTTAGTTTTTCTCTTTCTTTATTTTCTCCTTCTCTTTTTAATAAAACATTCGCTCGAGACGATCGAAATTAAGTTTGGGGGTATTTGATCAGTCGAAAATAATGTATTTTTAACACGGCAATTTCCCCATCTTTTGCACTCATTTAGAAGTGTTCGGTACTCATATTTCACATATTAGCAAATCGGTTGTAAAATATCAGATTTCATGTGTTAGACTTTTAAACCGACACTTTAAATGAAATTAACCGCATTTCATGGCATCGCATCATTTCTGTATTTGCGCAACACTTGTCTTGAGTCTGTGCAGGAAAATACGGAAGAAAAACCAAAGAGCTGGTCAAAATTACGCCAACTCAATGATTTCAGACCTGGTAGCAATTCAGAGGGAGAAATACAAATCAACACATCAAAACAAGCCCAAATAGTATATAGAGAATTAACAGAAAAGTTGAAAGCCCAAGGCCCACAAGTAGCCGCGGATCCGTGGCCAGAGCCTGCTTGGGCCGCGGATCCGCGGCTGTATTGACACTTCAGAAATTAATTTTCAGCGCAGATTGCTTCTGTAAAGGCCCACAGTCATTTCTGATACGTCAAATTCCAGAATTCTCTCGAAGCTACTGCCAGATCAGCAAAGATCATTAAGCAAGGCTAATCCTAATTAAGCTCCTAACTAACCTCTTCTAGAAGCTCCCTCCTAACTAATCACATCTAGAAGCTTCTCCTCTAACTAACTTTTGGAGGGAAATTCAAATTTCCTCAACAAACTTTAGGAGGGAAACTTAGAATTTGAAATCCTAGATCTAGGGTTTAGATGTCTATAAATAGGAACCTAGACCTAGGGTTAAAAGCTAATCAATTTTTAGGTAATCAATCTTAGTTAAACATTAGTTCTTTTAGTTAGCTAGTTCATTCCCTCATACATCATCTTCTTCCACAAGTCTAGTGACAAGGCTTGTGCGAAACCCTAACCCTAATTCCACTCCAAATTCAAGATCTTGAGTACCAATCAAGCAAGAAGCCTTCAACCTTTTAGGAGCCGAGCCGATCTTCAATCGGGCAAGTGATCCAAGCCGATTCGCGACCCACGGAGACGAGCGAAGCCAAATCGACGATCGAGTTCTTCCTCTTGTAGTTCTTGAGCGAATGTAATGAAATTGTTGATATAAATAAAAGGTGAAATTCTTTAATCTTGCATTCTTTTAATTCTTGCATCATGATTAGATCTCAATTTGTAATTGTTTCTCTTGTTGTGATGTTTGAGTAAAACTCCGCTCGTAAAGGAGTCGAGTCGATTGTAGAATGATGATGTAACAAATCTTAATACGATTTTTAAGTCCTACGAGTTTTGTAAACCCTAGCAAGTTCAAAAAATCGATGACCTAGTTTCGTAGCGATGCTTTCTTGATTGTGATCGCTCGAAATTAGGGATCTACGATCGTTTCTTGAATTTACTAGAGGCTAGAATGTGAATGATATCGACGAAAGAACAAGGGATAAGATGAAACCCTAGTTTCACAAGAAATCCCTAATTCTCGATCGATCATCATCGATCTAGTATCAATTCATCGAAGGATAAGAATACGTTATCTTGAGATTATATCACATCTATAGATCCGATCAATTCCTACGAGCCTCATTTCGATTCTTGATTTTGGTTTGGAAAAATCTACAAACTATCAATTCTTGATTCTATCTTTTTCTTGTTATTAGATCTAGATTTTTCTAATTCTTGAACTTCAAAATATAAATCATGAATTGTTTTGTTTTCTTTTCTTTAAAGTTTCAATTCATCTAATTCAAAAGACGAACGATTACACTGTCCCTGTGGACGATCCGCACTCACTTACAATCTACATCCGACACCGTAGTTGATTGCGGTCAAATATTTTTGGTTGTGATTTCTATACAATTTTCATACTACACATCAAGAATTCTTAACAATCAATACACGCGATGAGAAAAAAAGTGATTCTAGGCGTCCTAGTGGAGGCTTTGGTAGAAGTTACTCTCAGGGAGGAAGACGACGGCCGAACTTTCCAAATCGGCTCACTCTTAATAGTGGGCGCTCGGGACGACCTAATCCAGTTCCTTTGGAACAACTCCGATGTGTTCGCTTGGACCCCAGCGGACATGCCCGGGATCGACCCCAAGGTGATCTCCCACAAGCTCGGGGTCGACTCAAAAGCCCGGCCAGTCTGACGAAAGTAAAGAAGCTTCGCGCCAATGAAGCTTAAAGCGATAGAGGAGGAAGTGGACCGACTGCTCGAGGCCGACTTTATCAGGAACTTGGACTACTCCGATCTAAACAAGGCCTTCCCCAAAGAAAACTACCCACTCGCTCGAATAGATCAGTTAGTAGATAGCTCGACCGGTCATGAGCTACTAAGCCTCATGGACGCCTTCTTAGATTATAATCAAATCCGGATGAATCCGGTTGACGAATAGCTAACCGCCTTCACCACTGATCGAGGAGTCTACTGCTAAAGGGTAATGCCCTTCGGCCTCAAAAATGCTGGGGCAACATACCAGCGGCTGGTCAATAAGCTGTTCAAACCACAAATTGGGAGAAATATGGAAGTCTACGTCGATGTCATACTTGTGAATTCCACCATGTCAGTCGAGCACACCACAGACCTCGACGAGACATTCGACGTCCTGCGAAAGTAAAAGATGATGCTGATTCCAGATAAATGTGCGTTCGGCGTCACAAGCGGGAAATTCCTCCTATTCATGGTCACCCACCGAGGAATCAAAGCAAACCCGGAGAAAACAGGTCTATCATGGACATGGCAACACCCAGGAGCAATGTTGATATCATGCGACTCACAGGTAGAGTGGCTACTTTGAGTGGCTCCATGTCCAGATCTGGAGAAAAGTGCATAATTTTCTTCAAAGACTTATAGAAGATCTTTATGTTCGAATGGTCCGAGGAGTGCCAAATCTCTTTAGAACAGCTTAAGGCACACCTGGCGACCCCCCACTTCTCGCCCGACCAGTTGAGGAGGACGAGCTGTTATTATATCTAGTCGTCTTCGACAAGGCTGCCGGCTCCGTACTCATCAAAGAATTCCAAGGAATACAAAAACTTGTCTACCATGTCAGCTACATTTTCAAAGACGTAGAGACCAGATACCCGGCCATAGCAAAAATATTCTTTGCGCTCGTCGTCACCTCCAGGAAGCTGTGACTCTATTTCCAAGCTCACGCAATCATCGTTCTCACCGAACGACCCTTGGGGAATATCCTCGCTTCTCCCGAATCGTTGGGCTGCTTAGAGAAATGGAGATGAGAGTTGTCCCAATTCGACATCAGGTACCGACCAAGACAAATTATCAAAGCACATGCCTTAGCCGATTTCGTAGCCGAATGCACCATTCCCAATAAGAAAGGGGTGCCAGCACGGGCCCTAACCTACGACCCACAGTCAAGGAGATGCTCGGCCCAATTCCGGACTGGGTATTCTATATGGACGGCTCCTCCACAGAGGAAGGGAGTGGGGCCGGGTTAATCATTCATGGTCCGAATGAGGTAGAGATGGATTACTCTCTGAGACTTGGCTTTAAGACGTCGAACAACTCAACAGAATACGAGGCCTTATTAGCCGGCTACGAATCGCCTCCGGGGTGGGGCTAAAAACAATCTAGTTTCGTAGGGACTCCGCTCTAGTCGTCATCCAGGTGATCGGATGTTTCGAAGCCCAGGAACCTCTAATGATGAAATACTGGCAGAGGTAAAAAGACTTCGAAGAAATTTCGAAAAGGTCTAAATAGAACATATTCTCAGGTGTATGAACGCCGAGGCAGACGCACTAAGCAAAATCCCCTCCTCTTATTCGGCCAATCACAAAAGAAATATCCTCTTCAATGTCCTGCCATGGCCTAGCGTGGAAGATAAAGAAGTGATACACCGGATCTACATTGCTCAAGAGGATATCCCGGATTGGAGAAAACCCATTGTAGAGTTCCTTAAGGACAGAGTACTCCCTGAAGACTAGGTCGAGGCCCGTCGGCTCTGTATGAAAGCTCGCCACTTCTTTTAGAGTAAAGGAAACCTATACAAAAAGTCATACGCCCGACCTCTACTCCGATGGGTTGATCCCGAAGTAGTAGATTACGTCCACCGAGAGATACATGAAGGGGTCGGAGGAGCACATCAAGGGGCCTGCAATATAGTTCAAAAGACACTGTTGCAGGGGTATTACTGGCCGACTTTACACCAAGACGCAAAAAAGCTGGTCAGAAGGTGCAAGAACTACCAACTCTTTGGCACCATCCCTCGGCCGCCTGCTACCGAATTAACACCACTAAATTCCCCTTGGCTATTTGCATAGTGGGGGATGGATATGGTTGGCCAACTCCCCACCGGCATGGGTGGACACAAATACATCCTTTTCGCCGTAGACTACTTTACAATGTGGATAGAAACCATACCAATCAATAAACCAGATGCCACATCTACGATAAAAATCCTGCAAAATAATATAATCTTCCGATTCAGAAGCCCGAGGTGCATCATCACCGAAAACGGAACCAACTTCAAAAATGACAAAGTCAGAGAATTTTGCAGAAACTATCACATATTGATGAAGTTATCTAGGGTCGCGCATCCCCAATGCAACGGGCAAGCCGAAGTAGCAAACCGAGGCTTCATCCGGACGCTCAAAGCCTGCCTGGAGGGAAGACATGGCAACTGGGTCGAGGGAAGCCCGCTATCTCCCTTACCCTCTAGCGCTTCTCTGCACCGATCCCAGTCCAAACAATTCGACCACCCAACTCCAACACCTACGACCAGCTGCCGACACCTGAAACCACCCACCACCGGAGCTCACGTCTACCACCTCGTTGCAGCCGATCATCTCCTCAACCACCAGCTCTACCACCTCCTCTCTCCTCAAACTCTTCTCCATGACCAACCGCTACCCCCACGAGCCTCCACTCCCTAGCTCCACCATCGCCAAGGTCAACTACCTACACGACCACTGCTGCCTTGTGCCGCCGACAAACCTTCTAGCGACCGACACCTCCATCTACCCACCGCTCACCTCTTCGCTACCACCATAGTCTTATCACCACCACCATGCTACTCATAAACTCGAGACTTGCTGTGTCGCTGCCTGTCACCGTCACCGGTAGCCTCCTTGCTGTCACCGTCTCTGCCTCATATCCATACGTCGTTACCCCGCGCCAAGCCCTGTACTCCGTCATACTAATACAAAGTCCTAAGACCAAGAACTATCCAAACCCTGGTCATGCCGTGTCGTGATCGTGTCATGCTCATGCCCGTGCTGCACTCATCGTCATTGCAGGGTGTTTTTCGTCATCCTATTGAGATGGGAAGATGCGTCGCTTGTCAGGCGTATTCAGATTCCCCCTGCCTAAAGTAGACTAGGGTTTATTGATTGTAAGGATTTGAATCTTCGACAGCTGAGGACTAAGCTGCCGTTAATTACCCTTCGCCTTGGAGTGGGGGAACCTCTAATTTCACACCATAATATTGCATTATTATATTCCCCAATCTTATTCGTTTTATAAATAAACATGTGCTTTTGACGCATGTCTGCTACATATTATAGGATACAGGTTCTTGGAATGAAAACAGTGAAAAAGGCAAAAGATGATACAAAAGAGGGACTTTTGACCAACAAGTAGAAGGATCCTAGTCAAGCCTAGACAAAGAACAATTCACAATTGTACAAGACAACGCATGGTCCGAAATGTCAAAGGAAACAGTTACAAGACCACTACAAGTTTCACTGAAAGATCTGGAGAAAACACATAATCCAAATGAAGAAAAGAACTATAGAAATTGAAAGCCCAAAGCATCAAGATCAAGCCCACAAAAATTGAGCAAATGATCTCACTAAAGGGCCACGGAACCACGGTCCTACCCCCACATTTGCCGTGGTTCCACGGCCATCTGACGCACGTGTCAGTGCAAATTTCTTCTGACTGTGCGTCGGTGCGTAGGCTGGGATTTTTCGTGGGCATATCTGTAATAGCACATGCGTGAGAATTTAACCCTAGTTTTCCTATTTCCTTATAAATATGTAATCAAAATATTGTAAAAAGGATGCCTCTTTTCAATGAAATAAAATTCAGATTCAATTCAGTGGGAAGAGCATCGTTTCTTGTAAGTTCCTTTTAATTTTTCTGCCTTAGTTTAAAATTAATTTCTTGCCCTAGCTTTCTAATTTAATTCTTGCCTTAGATAAATCCTTCCATTTCCCTAGTTTAATCTAGTGTAGTCTTTTCTTAAACTGCAGTAGGTAAGTGATTTTAAAATGTTATTTTTAAAAGATCCCCTAATGAGAGAGTAATTTCCTCACTTGTTAGGGTTAGGAATAAGGGAGGAATTGAGAGATGAATATCTCTCATCTCTTTCAAGCCCAATAACTTGTAACAACTATAACTTCATGCACGCATGCATGATCCGCTCCCTACGGAACTCTACCCACGAGATAACGGTGAAACCGTAGTATAAAGTGCTGGAGATAGTGCCCTCAGAGTCAATTATTGGATCACAGGCACGTGATTGCAATGATTGAGGGAGGACCTGTCCCAGTAGGATAGTCTTACTCAAGATGATAGTATACTATCTAGTTTATCTTTATCATCGTGTACTGTCTTAGGTGACCTTACGAGTCGCTATTGCACGTTGATAGAGCCCCTAGGATTCTTGCTTGACTACCAGCAGTATGAGGGCGATCATATACATGGGAGCTGGAGTCTATAAGCACATCCTTAGAAGGCCCTAGTCATGGGAGTTTCGAGACAGGGCATCGATTCTCTAGAGTAGACTAGTGTATACAGTTGAGACCCCGACGAGGGGCGGTGGCCGGTCTCACAAGCCACTGGTGTCAGTTGGTTCACCTAAGATGTATACAGGTGCTCATTGTGTTATGAGTACACCGGACAGGACTCGCCGGGAACCTGCTAGTTAGGATTATACCAGACGTCAGATAGCAGTTCCAAGGTGACATGTGTACAGGTTAGTTCATCGACCTGAGATGGTCATTTGTCTCATGTGAGTTCTCACTGTGCTTTGATTACTACCCTACCACGCTCAAAGGATACGTGCAAACAGGTTTTAGTTGGGTACAGTCCCGAGCCACATGGAGGCAATGAGCGGATCTGCAGGGGTTCGTCTCTCCCGGTATTGGGGGTGAGGTCGCGCTGTGTCTAGGAGAGCCAGTACATGAAAAGTCCTTGGCCAAGACAGGAGATTTACTGGTAGGTATTCTAGTAGTATCTCAGGGTGTTCTGGGCTACACACCGACACGACTTGTACCGCTTTTGAGGGTCTGACATTTACCAACCCCCTAGGCCCGCCATGCGATGCTCATAGACGAACAGACCGGACTGTACGGATATTGTTACTGACAGGCTCAGTAGGGTGTCAGGATGAGTTCGCTTATCGACGTCCCTTTTGGTTAATAGCTGGTAGCCCGTCACGTATGGCTAATACCTCTGACGTGCTAGTGGTTAAATCCACAGCCATAGTATTGACGAGTCTTTAGAGTCCACCACACACAGTTACTCAGGTTTCGGGAGAAACGCTGTAGAGGCCGTATAGAGATATGGCAGGGTTCGATCAGATACGTGCGGTATTGCACGGATCGTGATCGGACGGTTTTTACTAGCCGGTTTTGGCTTAAGCCGGATCCTAGTATTAGATAGTGTAGATTTTGTCTCTTTACATTTTTATTCAGTGGGAATACAAATGCGGGTATGTATTTACAGTAGCGGGGTTTTCCTGTAATTTATTACGGGATCAGTTTTTTGAAGTTGCCAGTTTGCATTCCGTTCCGGCCAGTTTTCATTTGTTCCTTCCCGGCCGGACTTTTGTGATGGAGGGGGTTATTTGCAAATGTGCAAATAACATTTTGTGAAGGGGTTTTCTTGCATTATGTGGCTTCATGATGAGATTCTTTTTCCATCTCTTCCTTTGCATTAAATGGTGATTAGAATGGATTAGAAGTTGATTTGTTGATGTTATCATTGCCTTTTTGGATGTGGTCACCCTCTACTTTTCCTACCATCACCTCCCTTCATGTTTTGTTGATTCCTCCACCATTTTCTTTATGGGAGGCCGGCCACTTTGAGAGGGAGAGGATGATAGAGGTTTCATTATGTATGGGAATTGATTCATCTCATTTTAATCTTGGCTTGCAAAAGTTTCAAACCTCTCTCCATTGTTCTTTCTCTATTCCTCCGTCATGGCAACATAAACCCTAAAGAGACAACCCACTACACTATATCTACAGCAAATCTTGGACGCGTCGGCTAGCCAACTTCGCGCCCGAGTTGGCTCGGTCCAGAGGTGGGAGCCCGTAAAAGTATTCGGCTACGTGTTGCCCTTTCCGACGAGGACGTGACGGACGGAGATTCCGCGGGAGATCGGAGTGGAGATGAAGACCGAAGGACACGGATCGCTTGGTATACTTCTCTACTCTTATTTTACTTTGCTAGTAGCTAGGTTAATGGCTCGATCCAGGTTAACAGTGCGCGGTGGTGCCGGTTTGCTAGTTTGCAAAGTTTTTCGTTTCCGCGTTTCCGGCGTCGGATCGACGACCGGCGCGCCGCCGCGGACTTACACTGGTATCAGAACCACGCCATTAACCTTGCCTAGCTTGCTTTAGTGTGTTTACATCTTCGATCGAACAAAATTCCAAAACCCGCGTTTTCAAAAACACAGTTTCTGTCGAAATTTTTTTTTGGCTCCAAAAATTTTTCAGGTTGTTGCAGAATACTGTGCATGGAAATCTAAGTAATCTGTGAAAATTTAGACGCGAGATCTCACCATAACACCGTGGAACCACAGCCAAACCCATGCTTGGACCGCGGTTCCGCCGCTCTTTTAACTGTTCAGCGTGCCAAATTTTTCCAGAGGACTTTAGACTTGGAAATAGTGGTTTTAGGATATTATTTTTGGGCCTAGATTTTCTGTAAGTGCTACAGTAGTGCTTGGGGCCCACTTGATAAAATTTGATCGATCGGATATTTTAAACACATTAGTTCACAGTATTTACATTATATCTGCGACCGTGAATGTCATTTGATCGGTAAATCCTGTCTAACCGCTATAGCCCGGTTAGACGGATTTGCGAACGTGACATTCACGTTGATGTTCTGTGTTGTGCTACGATGTTGCGGATCGGTCGTGGGGGATAGCCTGGATGCAATGGTAGTAAAGTTTTGTTTTATATGTACATTTGATATTGCGGGGCGAGCGTCCGACATGTGGACTGCCGTCACTGCCTGTTTGTATTATTCTTTTGGGGCACGACCAGGTCGAGGTCGATGTACCCGTTGTATGTATATTTTACTTTCTGTACTAGGATTACCCCGCGGAGGGGTGCACGGATAGCCGGGTTCTAGAGGGCAACAGGCTCGCATCTCATGGCGCTGAGACGGAGGGGGCTTCACTCTAGAATTGACGGGCTATTCGCCGCACTCGTAGGGGGTACAGGTTGACCCAAAGAGGGGTGCCCAAATTACCGGATTCCGTGAAGTGCTGGGTGGTCCATTCACGTTGCTGAAGAGGGCTGCCTCGCTTCAGGTTTTGGCGGGTAACTTTTCGCGCCCGTAGGGGTCTAGGATTTTCATTGTGCAGGCTATCCACACGACCAGGGGAACGTCCGGTTTCAGTAGCGGCTCTATGAAACCCGGGGATCCCAGATATCTGTATTGTTCTGTGATGCTGTACATTTCTGTGATGTTGCATTTTATCACGCCTTGAGCGAAAATTATATATTATATATATACTAATAGATGTTGTATATGTTTTGCATCCGCGCTAGTCCAGTCCCCGCTCTGTCGTTAGTTAAGTAACCTAACGGGTGATGATGGGAACCAGTGGCGAATGCGGATGTCATATACGTACATCATTATTTTCGTTCTTTTGTGGTGTGATTAATTGATGGGACTGCGTTGATTCGGATCAATGCAAGATAAACAAAACTATTCTGATGTTGTTGGAACACTTTTCAAAAAGCTGTTATTGCAAGGACGTTCACTTTTGTTTTGCACAGTGGTATTCAGTTGGAATATCATGCTCCTCAGTCGACGAGGCAAGGGCCGAGATCCCTTCACCGGGAGTGACCCCTTGGACAAAAGTTTGCGTCAGGGAAATAACTTCACTATAGCCGATTACTTTTGCTTTGCATCGTGGTATTCAGTTGGAATATCCTGCACCTCATTCTACGGGGAAAGAGCCGAGATCCTTTCACCTGGAGTGACCTCTTTAGCAAAGGTTTTCGTCACTATATTTTTAAAAGCTATTCGGTTCCTTCAACGATATCAAGTTCATTACGTTAAAGTTTTTCACCAGAAACCATTCGTAGCCTTCCGTCGTTTCAGACGGGTAGCATGTAGTATTCATGCTATGTTTGTTGGCCTTCGTCAAGGTATAGTGTATGGTAGCTGCTTGTTACCTTTCTGCTGCATAGATAGATGTGTTGGTTTGGGACAGTCGTATAGCCTTGTTGGCCTTCGTCAAGGGCTTGTACAGGTGGGTTCAAATTAACCTGGACAATGACGGGTAGAACTTGACATGTAACTTATGATTTGTTGGCCTTCGTCAAGGTCATAAGAGCATGGGGCAAAAAATCCACATCGGGAGTTTCTAAAGAAACCGAAACTTGCCAGATATGCGCATACCTTCTGGAGTGTGATGACGTGAGCAGATTCCATCACGTTATCATGCGATGAGAGTTGGATCCCGATTCCCACTGATGAGTTGGTTTACTCCTCGGGTGATCCCGGCTAATTCTTCTTTCAGGTTTGGGGAAGAATTTGACGTTACAGTGGGAGGTTTCCATATTAGATAAAGTGATAACCATTCTGATCTGGGCTAGAGTTCACGCTGAGTGTTTCTTTTCTCTCTCTCTTTGGCAGCGACCATTGACCCGACCCTAGACTATGACTCAGTGACCAAGTTGACCGAATCTTCTTAACACTGGCTTTTGGATTGTCAGAGTTGCAAACCTTATTGCCATTCCTACTTTTACCCTTTTCTCCAGGACACCCCGTATTATTACGAACGTCTACTTCCATTAGACAAAACCATCGTATGGTTATATACGAACTCGAAGGAATTCGAGGATGGTTTCCGGTTCTGGAGAAAACGAATAGGACTATTCAGTTGTCTTTTCCTTTTACCTTCTCTTTCAGATTGCGAGTACTCCTTGGCTTAGGAGATAGTACACCTATTACGCAAATTGGATAGTCTTCTTCCAAACTTTAGGCTGGTGCCGACCGGTAGGGAATGAAGAAAACCAATTAGCCTAACGGTGGTATACAGAAGGTATTAAGTTAAGACAAAAAAGGGATTAGTAAGAGGGCAAAGTAAATTGCGACTGATATTCACGACCAAACCAAATATTTCTTCACCAATCCTAAATCACCTTT
Organism: Agapanthus africanus; assembly: GCA_030015575.1. Lineage (NCBI taxonomy): Eukaryota > Viridiplantae > Streptophyta > Magnoliopsida > Asparagales > Amaryllidaceae > Agapanthus > Agapanthus africanus. The sequence goes on from CM057342.1 coordinate 188,835,007, forward strand.
GTATTTCTCCAGGACATTCTGTAACACTACAAAGATCCCTAGTTTATTGGATAATCCATCGTATGGTTATATACAAACTCGAAAGGAACTTGTTCCAGTTCGGGGATGGATCCTGGTTCAGGAGAAATAGGAATAAAGTTTATTCAGGTGTCTTTTATCTTCACCTTCTCTCGCATTGCGAGTGCTCCTAGGATTAGGACAGTACACCCATTATGCTTTTGGATAGTCTTCTTCCAAACCATAGGCTGGTGCCGAACGGTAGGGAAGGAAGAAAACCATTTGGCCTAAAGGGGTGTACAGAAGGTAATGACTAAAGACATATAAAGGGATTTGGAGAAATGGCAAAGAATTATACGGTTATAGTTGTGAATCTGGATAATGGAAGAGGCATTACTAGGAATATCAGGATACCCTATCGAAACATTTCAATGTTTCAGTTTCACTGTGTACTGTTAAGAGAAAACTGATTTCCTAATTAGACACTTGCTCCAGGGTATGTATTTGCCAGGTGTGATTCTCACATCTTTATGGTTTTACAGATGATGAGTGGGAGTAAGTTATTCGGAATTAGGTGACCATCCTCATTATATCGGGATTCGTTGAAATTGGTGATATTTGAGGAAGCCACCTGGGTTGTTTGCCGGACGGCAAATATATGGTTTTGAATATCCGTTGTTATGCACTAATTTCAAATCGATATATCTGTACTTCTATTTTTATAGAGTGAGACATACCTTTTTGAAATTATGTCTATGACATTTACCTATATCAGTGGATGGTCAGGTAAGGAGCATTGAACAGCGGTGTAATTCTTCTTAACCATAAGTACAGTTTTCAACCTACGACACACGGTGATTGAGTTATTAGACTCAGGGGACTTGTACAGAGTGTTGTATATTGTCCAGTGTCCATTAAGACAGAAGAGTTGGTCCTCGTACTATATTCTATTTACTTATGACTTCTCTGGTTTTTAGAAAGGTGTTTCGTAGAAACACAGGGTCCGAATTTTGAGAAGTTATAGGTATATGAATAAAGTAGAGAACCAGGTATTGCAACTATCGGGATTCTTCAAGGTGATCGAAGATGTAGATACTTGTATATGGTATTCAGTTGATGGTAATGATTAAGAGAACTTGCTTCTCTTTCAGGTTACTCATAATTGGAAGAATTCCTAAGTTGAGTAACGAAGATCGACCTCCTTCCATTTAGTTGACATGCACTGGAGACAGCTGCATGATTTGAATCTGGTTCAATTAAATCAGCGCCTCTGTTTCTATATTGGATATAGAACAGTTCATATCTTAACATTGTTAAGATACGGGGAGTTGTCCGGCTTATGCTTAAAACCAGACTCTGGATAACTCAAGGCACGTTTCTGTAATGGTTGTTTGTGGGTTGACCCGGGCTATGTCGAGGGCTGATTTTCTACCATCTGGAAGATCAATAGTGATATTGTTCTAGACTCGCCACAGTTTTAATAAAAATGGATTTTTTCAGAAAACAGTAGTGGGAGTATGGTAGAACTGGAAGTGATTCCAGAACCGCAAACAATTACTTAAGATTTGATAAGAACCTAATGATTCAATCTGGTTTGACATTCCATTGGCCACTACGCAGATAAAGTGGGTAACCTCGGGCACCCGAGAGGTACTTCGGTATGCTCAAGGACGGTGGCAGGGAGGTTCTTGTTTACCCAGACTTTGCATTGCTGTTGTTCCAAACTGTGAGATCCGGCAGGAGGATGAGTATAGAGTCGTTCTAAACTAGCTTTAGAAGTGTACGCCTATATGACTCTGCCAGAGGGTTGTCGTAGTCTGTGAGAGCAGCGGAAGCATTGGTGGACATCAGGCTTATGTCTATTTATAGACTAAAGCAGATATAGCGGAGATAGATTATCTATTTCTGATGTGACAGTCATAGGTTTGACTTCATCAGAATAGGGGATGGATCTTTTAAGAAGGTAGTAGGGTGTGATGTCCTGGTATTTGATGACATACACAGAGTAGGAAGTGATATTCCTATACTACGATCGGTTATACTTTGGTTGTCACACAGTAGTTTCTCCACACAGGAATTGGATCTTATATCAGACATTCTGGTTACTAGATCTATGGTTTTAGATCTATATTTGGGTAGTTTCCCAATCAGGGCACTTAGACAGCATTCTAAGAGTATTTAGAATGGACGATTCCTGGCATGGTGATGTACCTGCAGGTGATGGAGTCACCCTCTCTAAAGGTGTCTTACAGACTAAAGGGGAGAGGGATACGCATGATTGGCAGATCACTTGCTTAGGCAATTGAGTCAATCATGAGATTTCAAGTGCCACACTAGATGTTGTTCTTGCAGTAGATGCAATAAGTTGATATTGATCCAATCCTGGGGAAACATTAGGAAGCAGTTTTAGAACATAAGTTGATGTTCTAGGGATATGATAACAGCAATCTCCTTCGGGAGACAGATATCATTCCAGGCTTCCAAGGTGACCTGGATAGCAGAGTGGCTGTTAGAATTATAGTTTTCCCTCTGACGAAGGGCAGTATTTTGGACAGGTGGTCCAGGTGGATACTGAGGGAAGGCATGGCGCAGGATACTGATTAAGTTCAGTTGACGATACAGTCTAAGAAGTTTGGATTTGGAGTTCACTTATGAGCTAGGTCCCATCAGATATCCAGACACATTCTAAGACAGGTATTGCTCATTTCGGGAAATGGCTTTCTCCGCAAACATGAGATAAAGAGAGACATAGAAAGAAACATCAGAGCGGATCCACTCACTGAGGCTATTCTTCGAACGCAATAGTTTCGCAAACGAGTTTTGTGAGACTGACTAGTAGAGGAGTTGGGTGTTCGGTATCACACGGGCTGTGAGTATGCGACATCGCAATAATTAGCCTTGAGTGCAAGTGGGAGATTGTTGGAGATAGTGCCCTCAGAGTCAATTATTGGATCACAGGCACGTGATTGCAATGATTGAGGGAGGACCTGTCCCAGTAGGACAGTCTTACTCAAGATGATAGTATGCTATCTGGTTTATCTTTATCATCGTGTGCTGTTTTAGGTGACCTTACGAGTCGCTATTGCACGTTGATAGAGCCCCTAGGATTCTTGCTTGACTACCAACAGTATGAGGGCGATCATATACGTGGTAGCTGGAGTCTATAAGCACATCCTTAAAAGGTCCCTAGTCGTGGGAGTTTCGAGACAAGGCATCGATTCTCCAGAGTAGACTAGTGTATACAGTCGAGACCCCGACGAGGGGCGGTGGCCGGTCTCACAAGCCACTGGTGTCAGTTGGTTCCCTTAAGATGTATATATGTGCTCATTGGGTTATGAGTACACCGGACAGGACTCGCCGGGAACCTGCTGGTTGGGATTATACCAGACGTCAGATAGCAGTTCCAAGGTGACATGTGTACAGGTTAGTTCATCGACCTGAGATCATCATTTGTCTCGTGTGAGTTCCCACTGTGCTTTGATTACTACCTTACCATGCTCAAAGGAGATGTGCAAACAGGTTTTAGTTGGGTACAGTCCCGAGCCACATGGAGGCAGTGAGCGGATATGCAGGGGTCCGTCTCTCCCGGTATTGGGGGTGAGGTCGCGCTGTGTCTAGAAGAGCCAGTACATGAAAAGTCCTTGGCCAAGGCAGGAGATTTACTGGTAGGTATTCCAGTAGTATCTCAGGGTGTTCTGGGCTACATTCCGACACGACTTGTACCGCTTTTGGGGGTCTAACTTTTACCAACTCCTTAGGCCCGCCATGCGATGCTCATAGACGAACGGACCGGACTGGACTGTACGGATATTGTCACTGACAGGCTCAGTAGGGTGTCAGGATGAGTTCGCTCATCGACATCCCTTTTGGTCAATAGCTAGTGGCCCGTCACGTATGGCTAATACCTCTGACGTGCTAGTGGTTAAATCCACAGCAATAGTATTGACGAGTCTTTAGAGTCCACCACACACAGTTACTCAGGTTTCGGGCAAAACGCTGTAGAGGCCGTATGGAGATATGGCAGCGTTCGATCAGATACGAGCGGTATTGCACGGATCGTGATCGGATCGTTTTTACTAGCCGGCTTTGGCTTAAGCCGGATCCTAGTATTAGATAGTGTAGATTTTGTCTCTTTGCATTTGTATTCAGTGGAAATACAAATGCGGGCATGTATTTGCAGTAGCGGGGTTTTCCTGTAATTTATTACGGGATCAGTTTTCTGAAGATGCCAGTTTTCAATCCGTTCCGGCCAGTTTTCATTTGTTCCTTCCCGGCCGGACTTTTGTGATGGAGGGGGTTATTTGCAAATGTGCAAATAACATTTTGTGAAGGGGTTTTCTTTCATTATGCGGCTTCATGATGAGATTCTTTTTCCATCTCTTCTTTTGCATTAAATGGTGATTAGAATGGATTAGAAGTTGATTTGTTGATGTTATCATTGCCTTTTTGGATGTGGTCACCCTCTACTTTTCCTACCATCACCTCCCTTCATGTTTTGTTGATTCCTCCACCATTTTCTTTATGGGAGGCCGGCCACTTTGAGAGGGAGACGATGAGAGAGGTTTCATTATGTGTGGGAATTGATTCATCTCATTTTATTCTTGGCTTGCAAAAGTTTCAAACCTCTCTCCATTGTTCTTTCTATATTCCTCCATCATGGCAACATAAACCCTAAAGAGACAACCCACTACACTATATCTACAGCAAATCTTGGACGCGTCGGCTTGCCAACTTCGCGCCCTAGTTGCCTCAGTCCAGAGGTGGGAGCCCGTAAAAGTATTCGGCTACGTGGTTCCCTTTCCGACGAGGACGTGACGGACGGAGATTCCGCAGGAGATCGGAGTGGAGACGAAGACCGAAGGACACGGATCGCTTGGTATACTTCTCCACTCTTATTTTACTTTGCTAGTAGCTACGTTAATGGCCCGATCCGAGTTAAAAGTGCGCGGTTGTGTCGGTTTGCTAGTTTGCAAAGTTTTTCGTTTCCGCGTTTCCGGCGTCGGATCGACGGCCGGGGCGCCGCCGCGGACTTACATAAAGGACCGGACATGCATGACTTCCCTGAAAGTTAGAGCAATTAGTAGGAAAGGACGAACAAGGATCTAGGGGAAGAAACTTCGTTTCTTCCCAATCATCCTAATCCCCTTTACTAATAATTGTTATAACTTCTAAAAAGATTTAATCGAGGGCATTGAAAGAGGTGTTAATATTAATCTTATCAAACCCTACCTTAGACCTAATCCTAGCAAGTTCTTGATCATCGTACAACTTAGTTTTTTGATTCAATTAAAAGACCAAACAACCTTTGGAATCAGCTTGTAAAAATACTTAGGAAAATTACACATCCCTGTGGACTGACCCGTATTCACCGGCTAGCTGCAAAGCGACGCCGTTTCTGATTGCGGTAAAATATTTTTGGTGATCGTAAAATCTGTTTCAATCAAATGGCGCCGTTGCCGGGGATGGCGTAAAATTTCTTTTGTGTAATTTCGGGTTGATATAAATTTTAAAAATCATAAAAATCTGAAAATAGAAAAAGTACAAAAACATTTTATCAATTTTTATCTGTTTGAAGGGTTTTATTGTTTGAATCTTGCAGGAACAGCGAAAAATCTCGGATCTGAAAATTTACAGAGGGCGAAACAAAAATTGGTACATCAGAACAGAGGAGGATTAGAACAAAGGTGCGGCAGAATTTTTCTCAGAGAGTGATCCCTCCTCCAGACCGCGTTTCTGCGGCATAAGTGGGCCCCAAACCGCGGTTCCGCCGCAAGTTGGCCACGTCAGCTCCTCAAAATTTGTCCGTTTGTTCCTCATTCTCCCCTCTACCAACCTCCATATATCTTTTGTGAAATTTTATGCAGGATTTCTTTGCGCTAAAAATCTTCTTCCCCCTTCTCAATAACAGATTTTCTGCAGGTTTCTTTGCGCCGCGCTAAAAATAATTAATTGCAAGTGAATTTACTGTTTTGCATACATTAATCGGACGTTAAGGGGCTATTGACCAAACACAGATTGGGTGGGGATTTCATCACCCTTCCCAGGACCCCAGAAATCACTTTAAAGCATTTGCATCGACCACTATTAATTAAAAAATACTAGACTCAGCCCTAAGGACTTCGAGCTCAATAGGAAAAAGGACTAGTCATAGGCATCAGCCGTTAATCCTAACTTGACTTTGCGGTGTCTAGGCAAGTGTGTCAAGGCAAGTGGTTACTTAATTAGGACCGCTACTTGTAGCGTGGAGCCTCCCACTTACCTGGCACTTACATGGCCGCAATTGGCGGTGAAGATGCAGTTTGAGGTCCTATTTCTAGCCCTAGTTAGGAGCTGTCTAGCTGACCTAGGTGACCCTAGATCTAGGCAACCCTAGATCTAGGCTTGATTGTGCATGTGTGGTTGATCGCATTTACGTCACAATTCTCTTTTCAAAAATCTCTTTGCAAAACTCTCACATAAAAAAATAAATAAATAATCTTTTCAAAACTTGCAACTTGTCGCTAAAGAAAACTTGCCCCTCACTTACACCACTTCCTTTCATTGACGTTATCTTACCTCCACATTCTGTCTTTCATTTTTTTTTCCTGACTACACTACCCATTTAGTGTATGTCACTTTGGACTAGGGACACTAGCGCCCGATTAGTCTGTGTTTCGTTGGTGCCGACCAACGAACCTTTCGACACAGAAGTCGAAATTCCGTCCACTTCCTTACCACCACCTTCACATTCTTTTTCCGAAGGCATGTCGGGATTCAACCCCAACAATACCTTATCGACGGGAATGATTCCACCTCCATTAGGTGCAAATAACCCGAATCAACCGTCTGTTGAAGCGCCCGCACGAGTTATGCTCCAGGATCTCTTCTATCTTGTCTGCACTTCTTTACCAACCTGTCTTTCACCCCCACCGGCAAATGGGGACAATTTTGAAATAAAACCACATTTCATCAATATGCTGCCAAAATTTCATGGTTTGGAATCTGAAGATGCTTATATCTTTATTAATAAATTCCAAAACGTTTGCTCTATGATGAAAACGACCCAATTAAGTGATGACGCTATAAGGCTAAGGGTCATTCCTTTCAACTTATGTGACCTAGCCGAGAAGTGTCTATACAGCACCGCATCACATTCCATTAGAAATTGGGACGAGTTTGTGAAAGCTTTTTTTAAAAAGTTCTATTCTCATCACAAAACTGCTAGAATCCGTAATGAGACTATACAATTTTCACAGCTTCCTTCCGAACCATTTTGGAAGTGTTTCGAGAGATTTAAAAACCTACTCGTTCAATGCCTTCATCATGGGATCGAAAGTTGGCAACTTTGCCAAACATTATACGAGGGATTGAACTCGGCAATGAAGCAGTTGCTAGAAACCATCTGTCAAGGTCACTTTCTCTCCAAATCTAGTGAGGAGGCATGGCAGTTTCTTGAGGATCTTAGTGAACAAACAATTCAGTGGGAGAGCTCCAAGACCACATCATCTTCTTCTAGTGGTCAATCTAGGGCAGGCATACATTAAGTAGAGATGTCGATTGTTATGAAGGCCGAGATGGCCGCTCTTACGAAAAAGCTAGAAGCGATTGAGACCAAAATCTCGTCGCCTTCTCCTGCCCCTGTTATGCCTCTACAAACTGTTTGTGCTTGTTGTGCGGATCCATCACATCTCACAGAAGAGTGTCCTTACACTGCATCTACTCAAGGACAGGATCAAGTCAACGCTGCCTTTCAGCAACGACAAAGAAACGATCCATACTCTTCAACATACAATCCGGGGTGGAGGAGTCACCCAAATTTCGCTTGGAACCAAAATCAACAATTCCAAGGAAATAACAATTTTCAAAGGCCTCCTCCTCCTCCACAACAACAAGCACCTCCACAAACTCAATTTCAACAGCAACCTTTTCAACAGCAACCTTACCCTAATCAGGTGAACAATTTTGTGCCTAACACTTCTTACCCGCCAAACAATCTTGTTCAACCTAATAATGACAAGGTTAGCTCGCTCGAAAGAAGTCTAGATGCGTTCCTAAAGCAATCTTCACAGTCTACAGCAAGACTAGAGACTTCTATTCAATCTTTGGTGCAAAACAGTGCCTCACACGATCAAAGCATCAAATCTATTGAGGCACAAATTGCACAACTCAATGCAGCTTTGAGCGAGTGCGAAAAAGAAAAGCTCCCATCTCAACCACTGCCCAACCCCGGTTACGCACATGCTGCATATCAACAGCAGAATCATAACGTAAATGCTGTGACCACGTTGAGATCGGGAAAAGTGTTCCAAAACAATGTGGGTAGTAACAATGACACCCCTGCCGGTGGCCCTTCTTCATCTTTTTCACCTTCTTCTTCGTTAGAGCCTATTCTCCACCCTTCACATGGCTCTACTTCTTCTAGCTCGAAAGGACCCACTTCTCACAACACGAACACATCTACACAGGGTTCCGTTCCAACTCAACAATCCGATCCGCAAAAATTGGACTCAACAACCTTTCAAAATGTTCCTTTTCCAAATCGGTTGAGATCCAATAAACCAACTCCACAGATGGAGAAGATTGTTGAGTTGTTCAAATAGGTTAGCATAAATATCTCTCTTTTGGATGCAATCCAGCAAGTTTCTTCATATGCAAAAATCTTAAAGGACTTATGCACCAAAAAGAGGAAGTCACAAGTACCAAAGAAAGTGTTTTTTGCTAGAGCTATTAGCGATGCTCTTGTCAATTCTTTACCCCAAAAGCAAAAGGACCCCGGTTGTCCTACTATTTCGATAACAATAGGGGACAAGAACATCAATAGAGCACTATTAGATCTTGGTGCTAGTGTCAATTTGCTACCTTATTCTGTGTACGAGCAATTAGGCGTTGGAGAGCTTAAGCCTACTCACTGTACTCTCCAAATGGCCGACCGATCAATCACCCATCCTAGGGGAGAGTTGGAGGATGTGTTAATTAGAGTAGGGGATTTAATTTTTCCCATTGACTTTATTGTTATGGATACACAACCTGTCGCTAACCCCCGGAATCAAATTCCGGTGATACTTGGTCGACCATTCCTTGCGACCTCCAACGCAGTGATCAATTGTCGTAATGGTTCAATGAATCTATCTTTTGGCAATATGACAATTGAACTCAATATTTTCAAGTTGGGGAGTCAGCCTGCCGAGCCTAATGCTAGCGTACTTGATGTTTGCTCGATCAATGAGATCGCGGAGGAGGACTGTGAGTTCGAAAATTTTTTGTTCGATCACAGCAATGTTAACGCCACTAATGCGTTCCTCCTAGAATCCAACACAGCTTTCACGGCGGACAACGATTATGAGTGTTTCACCTTCGGTGACGATTTTGAAGACTCTCCACCCGAGTTGGAGTCTTTTGCTTTTTCGGATGAGTTAGTTGAACCATCCGACTCGGTTGCGTACACTCGATTTGAACCTTTGATGGAATCCTTCGAGTTTGAAACAGTTACTCCATTGTTACCATCTATTGTTTCACCTCCTAAACTCGAATTAAAGCTTTTGCCGTCGCACCTAAAATATGCTTATCTAGGTGATAATGAGACCGTACCCGTTATCATATCGGCCTCTCTAGCTCTTGAGCAAGAGAAGGCCCTTTTAATGGTCTTACATAATAATCGGCAAGCTTTCGGCTGGTCTATGGCGGACATTAAGGGGATTAGTCCTCTCATAGTCGAACATCATATACACTTAATGGATGATGCCAAACCGGTAAGGGATCCACAAAGGTGCCTCAACCCCATTATGAAAGAGGCAGTCAAGAAGGAGATTGTTAAGTGTCTTGATAGTGGTATCATTTACCCTATCCCGGATAGCCAATGGGTTAGCCCTATTCATGTTGTGCCAAAGAAATCGGGCATCACGGTCATTACCAATGAGGCAAATGAGTTAATTCCCACTCTCACCCAAACTGGGTGGCTAGTTTGCATAGACTATAGAAAACTCAATGCCGCGACAAGGAAAGACCATTTTCCTTTACCTTTCATTGACCAAATGCTCGAACGATTGGCAGGGCACGAGTTCTATTGCTTTTTGGATGGTTGTTCCGGCTATAACCAAGTCCCCATTGTTAGTGTATATGCCCTAGAGGCCATTACTGTATCATACTAGTTTGTATATTACTTAATGGAAGCTTGCGATATTCACCTTGTATAAACAATCTTGCTCAATATAGTAGTATGCTACTTGGTTTGTTTCTACTTCAATGTGTACATGTGTTTATATTAGTATATCACCTATACGCATTAGTGGAGCCCTTAGGATCTTTGCTTGATTACCAGCGTTGTGATGGCAGTCACACTAGTGGGGGCTGGGTAATCTATAAGCACATCCTTATACAGGTCCCTAGTCGCAGGATTATCGAGACAGGGCATCGATACTCCGGAGTAGACTAGGTATGCACTTCTCATCCCAGTGTGGGAGATGGTCTGTCCCACAGCCATCAGTACGTCGTACTGGAGATAGTATACGGGTGCTCGTTGGGTTACGAGTACACTGGACAGGACTCGTCGGGAACTGACAGGTTGGTATTATACCTATCGTCAGTTATCAGTTCCCAGGTGACATGAGTACAGCTTAGTCCGCTGACTTGACACTGCCACTTCGCCTCGAGTGTGTTCCCACTGCACTTTGATCACTACCCTACCACGGCTCAAAGGAGTCGTGCAAACAGGTAGTGGTTGGGTGCAGTCCCGAAGCACTTGGAGGCAGTGACGGTTAGACAGGATTCGTCTCTCCCGGTATTAGGGGTTGACATCGCGCTGTGTCTAGGAGAGCCATTACACGAGTAGTCCCTGGCCAGGGCAAGCGAGATATACTGGTAGGCTTCCAGTGTTATCTCAGGGTGTTTTGGGCTTCACTCCGACACGACTTGTACCGCTATTAGGGGACTGACGTTTTACCGCCCCTTAGGCCCGACATGCGATGTATTAGACGAACAGACCGGACTGTACGGAGACTGTCACATTCAGACTCAGTAGGAGTTCAGATGGGGTTTCACCTCGTCAGCCTTCTTGCCGGCGTCTACCTGGGGACCGTTACGCACAGCTAGTGCCGCTTGCGGTCTGTGGTTAAACCCACTGCCAGCGTAGTGTCGAGTCTTTAGAGTCCCACACAGAGGGTATTCGCCTCTGGGCAAAACAGAGTAGAGGTCGCATGGTTTTGCGGCAGGGTTCGTTCTCATCCGCGCACTTGTGCACGTTTGGAGTCCGGACGGATTATACTGGCGGGCTCTGATTTGAGCCAGATACTGGTATATGTTTTGGGGTTGCTTTTATATCTCGGTATTCTTGTTCCTCGGAACGAGAATACAGGTGTGTATGCACAGTTGCTTGAGGCGGAGGATGAGGTTTTTCTTTAGGGTTTCGGAACGGGTGCGTATGCACAGTTGACAGTCGTCATTTTCCAAACCCTAATAGATTTATGAAATATCAATTAATAATAGTAATTAAATGAAATATTGTTATGGTTGATTTTGTTGACTTGTTGACCATGGTTGACTTGTTGACCATGGTTGAATGTTGACCACCATCATTGCTTTGCAAGGATACTCCTTGATTCTAGCTTACACTCATTTAATGAAGTGATGATAGTGGTCATTCCAAATACAACCATCAACTATTTTCATTTTCAATTATTATTATTAATTAGATAATTCCTTTTCTTTTAGTTATGGTTGCAAAAGAAAAGAGCTCATTCTATCATAATCATTCTCTCTCCTCATTTCATCTTCTTCTTCCTCAAGCTCAAGGTGAATCCTTCTCATGTGTTGAGAATCCCTCACCTTAAAAGAAAAACACCCCTTAGATACTCTCTACTCTCTCTAGGGTTCAAGGTTTAGCAAGCCGGAGATCCTAGTTCACTCAAAGTTCGAGTAAGAGCCCGAAGGTTGAACCCTCAGGTGGATCCATCTTCGACGGAAGAAGGCTACGAGGCAAGAACCATCAACCTCTACAAGGTTTGAAGAAGAAGGAGTTCAAGTTAGGTATAACTTTTCATCCGAGTAGCTAACGCTTCTTTGTATGCTTGCTAGTTTAGTTTAGACACGATCCCGACCTTGTTTAGTCCATGTTGCTCCTCATGACAAATTTTGATTGTTATACCGTTTCCGCCTCCTCGTAAGTACTGGGGATGGCAACGTGGACTTACAGTGGTATCAGAGCCTAACTAAACTTAAACTAGCTTGGTAGCGAAGTGTATGGAAGTTCGAAACCGAAAAATCGCAAAACCGGAAAAACAAAAACCCTAAGTTTCTGTTGAAATTTTTTATGCTCTAAATGAAAAACTTTATACTTCTAAAATCGGCTCAGGGTTTTGTGAGAACACCCACCAAAAACGATCCCATGAATCCTTCAAACCGCCGCCCTTCCGCGGCCCCAGCTACTCTTATCGCCGTGGATCCGCCGCCGTTTGGGCTCTTCATGTGATTGTGTTTTGTGCAGTGTTCTTCTGGTAGGGTTTTGGGATTTTTCAAATATGTTATAGGTGCCCAGATTTTCCAGAACAGAAATTTGCTTTTGGGGTCCTATAAATCCGTATTTTTTTTCGAACTTCGCTACACTTTGTCTATATTGGTTATATCTGTAATGTTTGTATGTATTGAACGTCGGCTAATCGCTATAAGTCGATTAGTCGGGGTTATACATCTCTGTGATCTGTGTTTGATACTGGAATGTGTATATGAATGTGTTGGACTGTCGCGGGTGAATAGCCGGGGTAGATGTGAGATGAGCTTTTGTTTTTCTTTCATTCATTGTAAATGTAAATTGATGTAATATTATTATTTGTTTGGCCGCACAACCGGGTCGGGGTTGTAGTCGTCATTGTATAATTCTTTTTACTGTTTTTGCTCCTAGGATAGACCCATGGAGGGGTGCACAAACTGCCGAGTACTTGGCGGGTAGTTTGCCGCACCCGTAGGGGTCTTGGGTGGGGTATTTGGCTATTCACCGCGACCATGTAATCCGCTTTTCGTTGCAGGCTCGAAAGTATTGCGGATTGCTAGTATATCCAACGTATTCATCTGTGATCTGTAATGTCTATCATTGTTTTCTATTTAGGCGTTGCTTATGTTTTACAGCCGCGCTAGCCCAGCCCCCGCTCTGTCGTTAGTTAAGTAACCTAACGGGTGATGACGGGGCCCCGTGGCGAATGCATATGGCATAAGCGTACGTCATATTTTGGTTGTTTTCTGCAATGGTAGGATTAAATGATGGGACGCATTAAAAGAACTAATGCAAGAATATCACGCATTAAAAGAACTAATGCAAGATAATAAACCAAGCTAAAGTCGTTGGAACACTTTCGAAAAACCACTCGGTTCTTTTCAAAACTAACTTTTAAATGCGGAGCTTGAGCCACTCCTTCTAAAAGCTATCTCGTTCCATCGATTATATCAAGTTCACTACGTTCACGGTTTTACCAAAACCATTCGTAGCCCTCCGTCGTTTCGCATGAATAGGCAATAGTATTCAAGCTATGTATGTTGGCCAAAGTCAAGGCATAGTGATTGGTAGCTATTGGGTGTTCATGTGTAGCATAGATAGATGCGTTGGTTTGGGACAGTCGTACTGCCATTTTGGCCAAAGTCAAGGGTAGGTACGGGTGGATCCAAATTAACCTGGATAGTGACGGGTAGAACTTGACATGTGACTTATGATATTTTGGCCAAAGTCAAGGTCATAAGAGCATGGGGCAAAAATCCACATCGGGAGTTTCATAAGTACTGAAACTTGCTAGATTTGCATACCATTGGAGTGTGGTGATTCTGGTAGGATTACTTCAGTTTCGTCACGCGATGATATTTGGATCCCGATCCTACTGTGAGTATATGCTACTCCTCGGGAAATTTTTCACTAAACGATCAATGCTATAAACCTAGTAGGTGTCTAGAAAGGTGTTAGCGGGGCTACGCCCCCAGGGAAAAGAGGTTCTCTAATTAAGGAACTTCGCGAAAGCGTTGGAAAACCTCCCTCGAAGTACCGACACTGGCCTGGCTGAACGGTTAAGCAAGTATTGTGCGGTGGGATTGATCCCGACTAATTCTTCCTTTATGGTTTGAGGAGGGATTCGAGAGACAGTGGGAGCCATCCTGTTTAAACAAATTAAAAACCATTCTAAACTTGCAAGAGCATCGTGCTAAAGTGTTCCTTCTCTCCCCCGTGCAGCAACCAAATCGAAATGACTGGACTTAAGTTACTTCTAGATAAAAACATACTGACAGGGCCAAACTACAAAGATTGGCTCAGGAATGTCAAAATGGCAATCACTTACGACAAGCTGGGGTATCTTCTTACCACCAAAGCTCCCCCCGTCCCAGGTCCCACCTCCAGCATCGCGGATAAGGAAATCCGTAAGACTTGGGAGATTGATTGCGCGAAGGTCAAGTGCCTCGTACTTGCCTCTATGGACAACGAACACCAGAGGAGGCACGAGAATATGGATTTGGAATCCATATTTCTTCATACAAAAGAACTGTATGGAGAGCAGTCTCGTATCGCAAGATACGAAGTGTCGAAGAAGTTATTTTCGGCAAAGCTGGCCGTCGGATCATCGGTAGCGGACCACGTGCTTAAGATGATTGGCTACATTGAGGAGCTCGCGGAACTTGGGACCACGTTGGAAAGTGAACTCTATACGGATTTAGTTCTCCAGTCCCTTCCATCCACTTACGCCCAGTTTATACTGAACTTCAACTTACAAGAAAAGGAAGTTGAACTTTCAGAACTCCTCAACATGCTGAGGAGCGCAGAGGGCACCCTACAGAAAGGTAGGGAAACACCCGCTTTGTTTGTAGGAGGATCTTCTTCCTCTAGATCCAAGGCGAAAGCTATGGGAAAGAGGAAGAAAGCCCCCGCCAAACCAAGAGGCGGTGTTAGTAAAGTGGGTACGAAGGGAAAGGAAAAGGCAACAAAGATTGCGGGGAAGCTTGTGGGAAAGGAGGAATGCTTCTATTGTCATAAGAGTGGACACTGGAAGAAAGATTGCAGGGCTTGGAAGGCCAAGACACAGGAACTGAAGCAGGTTGCGGCTTCAGCTTCAGGTGTGTATGTTATTGAAAACTGTCTTTCTATAAACTCTACTTCCTGGATATTGGATACCGGATCAGGATCTCATATCTGTAATTCTTTGCAGGCGTTGAGAAACCGTAGGTTTTTGAAGGCAGGTGACATGACCCTCAGAGTTGCGAACGGAGCTAGCATGGATGCTAAAGCCGTGGGGGACTATTACCTGGGAATGACAGATGGGCATGTTTTGGTTTTGCGTAATTGCTTTTTTGTACCCAACGCAACTTGTAATATCATTTCTGTATCTTTGGTTTCTAAAGAAGGTTATGAATTTGCGTTTGTAAGTAATGTTGTAAACATTCACCTTAATCAAGTTCTGATTGGGTCAGGTACACTGAGCAATGGTATATACGTATTAAACCAACCACAGATTTTCAATGTCCAGAACACACACAAAAGAAAGTCTCCAGAAATCAATCAGACTTTCTTATGGCATTGTAGACTGGGTCACATCAATGAGAGAAGGTTGACTAAGTTACATACAGAAGGATATTTGGATTTGTTCGAATATCAATCGTATGCCACTTGTCAATCCTGTCTCAAAGGAAAGATGACAAAGACTCCGTTCACTGGACACGGAGTAAGAGCGAGCGAGCTCTTGGGGCTCGTACACAGCGACGTGTGCGGTCCAATGTCTACATATGCGCGAAGCGGTTACTCTTACTTCATTACTTTTACGGATGATTTCTCAAGGTACGGTTATGTCTTCTTAATGAAACATAAGTCCGAAGCCTTTGAAAAGTTCTAGGAATATAAGAATGAGGTAGAGAAACAGACCGGCAAAAGTATCAAGATTCTAAGATCGGATCGAGGTGGAGAATACTTAAATGCCGAGTTCCTGGATTATTTAAAAGAGAACGGAATTCTCTCTCAGCTTACTCCTCCATACACTCCGCAACACAACGGTGCATCGGAGAGACGGAACCGAACCCTATTGGATATGGTACGGTCCATGATGAGTAACGCTGAGTTACCGCGATCATTCTGGGGGTATGCGCTAGAATCAGCTGCGTACCTTTTGAACCGAGTTCCTACTAAGACTGTGCCTACTACACCGTATGAGATGTGGTGTGGGAAGAGGCCCCATCTCAGTCACATTAAGACTTGGGGAAGTCCAGCTTTTGTTAAAAAGCAGCATGCGGACAAGCTCGAGGCGCTCTCAGTACTGTGTAAGTTTGTGGGATATCCAAAGAACTCCAAGGGATATCTCTTCTACTACGCAGAGGAACAAAAAGTTCTTGTTTCTCGTCATGCCCACTTTCTAGAACACCAGTTCTTAGAAAAAGAAATAAGTGGGAGCGCAGTAGAACTGGAAGAAATTCCAGAACCACAGACTATTACTGAAAGCTTAGTGGAACCAGAGGGTTCAAATGAACAGGACATTCCTACGCCGCTCCGCAGGAGTAGTAGGCAGTCTCATCCGCCCGAGAGATACTACGGTTTTCTCATAGACGGGGATAGAGAGGATTGCATCATAGATTATGATGAGCCTACTAGCTTCCAGCAAGCCGTTCAGAGCGTTGACTCGGTAAAATGGCCGGATGCAATGCGGACCGAAATGGAGTCCATGTACACCAACAAAGTATGGACGTTGGACATTGCTCCAGACGGGGTAAACCCCGTAGGATGCAAGTGGATCTTCAAAAGGAAGATTGGTGTAGATGGACAGGTTGAGACCTATAAAGCTAGACTTGTAGCAAAGGGTTTCCGTCAAAGACCTGGCTTGGACTATGACGAAACCTTTTCTCCAATGGCTATGCTGAAATCCATTCGGATCCTTCTTGCCATTGCTGCCTTCCACGATTATGAGATTTGGCAGATGGACGTAAAGACCGCTTTTCTAAATGGAAATTTAGAGGAGTGTGTCTATATGGATCAGCCAGAGGGTTTCATTCAGAGTGGGAGCAGCGGAAAGGTGTGCAAGTTGCTTAAGTCCATCTATGGACTAAAGCAGGCATTGCGGAGTTGGAACATCTGTTTTGATGAGACGGTCAAGGAATTTGGCTTTATCAAAAATCCAGATGAACCATGCATCTATAATAGATTTGTAGCGAGAACTGTAGTATTCCTCGTTTTATACGTGGATGACATTCTCTTAATAGGAAATGACATTCCTATGCTACAATCTGTCAAGGGGTTCTTGTCACACAGGTTCTCCATGAAAGACCTGGGTGATGCCTCCTACATCCTGGGGATCCGGATCCATCGTGATAGATCCAAGAGGATATTAGGACTTTCACAGTCCAGGTACATCGACACCATACTGAAAAGATTCAGTATGGAAGATTCCAAGCGCGGTAACTTACCGGCTTGTCACGGGATCGCCCTCTCTAAAGAGATGTCCCCAAAGACTGATTTGGAGAAGGATCGCATGTATATTATACCCTACGCTTCTGCGGTAGGCTCTAAATGTATGCGATGTTGTGTACCAGACCGGATGTAGCTTATGCACTGAGTGTGGTAAGCCGGTATCAGTCAAACCCTGGGGAGAAACACTGGATAGCGGTAAAGAACATTCTCAAGTACCTGAGAAGGACTAAGGAGATGTTCTTGGTGTATGGCGGAAAAGACCTCCAGATCGAGGCCTTTGCTGACTCCAGCTTCCAGAGTGACAAGGATGATTCCAAGTCCATGTCGGGTTTTGTTTTTACCCTCAATGGAGGGGCGGTGTGTTGGAAGAGTTCCAAACAGGAAACCGTTGCAGACTCGACTATGGAAGCGGAATACATCGCTCCTTCTGATGCCGCAAAAGAAGCTTTCTGGATGAGGAAGTTCTTGAAAGAACTTCAGGTGGTTCCGTCCATTGTTGATCTAATACGTCTGTATTGCGACAACAACGGGGCTATAGCTTTAGCGAAGGAACCCAGGTCCCATCAGAGATCCAGGCACATCTTGAGGCGGTATCACCTGATCAGGGAGATCGTGGATCGCAAGGAGATCGAGGTTCGGAGGGTTGCTTCAGAAGAGAACACTGCAGATCCATTCACCAAGGCCCTGCCCCAGACTCAGTTCGAGCGGCTGATCGAGATGATAGGTCTTCGATACGCCAGTACATGGCCTTAGTGCAAGTGGGAGATTGTTAGTGTATATGCCCTAGAGGCCATTACTGTATCATACTAGTTTGTATATTACTTAATGGAAGCTTGGGATATTCACCTTGTATAAACAATCTTGCTCAATATAGTAGTATGCTACTTGGTTTGTTTCTACTTCAATGTGTACATGTGTTTATATTAGTATATCACCTATACGCATTAGTGGAGCCCTTAGGATCTTTGCTTGATTACCAGCGTTGTGATGGCAGTCACACTAGTGGGGGCTGGGTAATCTATAAGCACATCCTTATACAGGTCCCTAGTCGCAGGACTATCGAGACAGGGCATCGATACTCCGGAGTAGACTAGCGTATGCGCTTCTCATCCCAGTGTGGGAGATGGTCTGTCCTACAGCCATCAGTACGTCGTACTGGAGATAGTATACGGGTGCTCGTTGGATTACGAGTACACTGGACAGGACTCGTCGGGAACTAACAGGTTGGTATTATACCTATCGTCAGTTATAAGTTCCCAGGTGACATAAGTACAACTTAGTCCGCTGACTTGACACTGCCACTTCGCCTCGAGTGTGTTCCCACTGCACTTTGATCACTACCCTACCACGGCTCAAAGGAGTCGTGCAAACAGGTAGTGGTTGGGTGCAGTCCCGAAGCACTTGGAGGCAGTGACGGTTAGACAGGATTCGTCT
Organism: Agapanthus africanus; assembly: GCA_030015575.1. Lineage (NCBI taxonomy): Eukaryota > Viridiplantae > Streptophyta > Magnoliopsida > Asparagales > Amaryllidaceae > Agapanthus > Agapanthus africanus. The sequence goes on from CM057342.1 coordinate 188,853,830, forward strand.
CTCCCGGTATTAGGGGTTGACATCGCGCTGTGTCTAGGAGAGCCATTACACGAGTAGTCCCTGGCCAGGGCAAGCGAGATATACTGGTAGGCTTCCAGTGTTATCTCAGGGTGTTTTGGGCTTCACTCCGACACGACTTGTACCGCCATTAGGGGACTGACGTTTTACCGCCCCCTAGGCCCGACATGCGATGTATTAGACGAACAGACCGGACTGTACGGAGACTGTCACATTCAGACTCAGTAGGAGTTCAGATGGGGTTTCACCTCGTCAGCCTTCTTGTCGGCGTCTACCTGGGGACCGTTACGCACAGCTAGTGCCTCTTGCGGTCTGTGGTTAAACCCAGTACCAGCGTAGTGTCGAGTCTTTAGAGTCCCACACAGAGGGTATTCTCCTTTGGGCAAAACAGAGTAGAGGTCGCATGGTTTTGCGGCAGGGTTCGTTCTCATCCGCGCACTTGTGCACGTTTGGAGTCCGGACGGATTATACTGGCGGGCTCTGATTTGAGCCAGCTACTGGTATATGTTTTGGGGTTGCTTTTATATCTCGGTATTCTTGTTCCTCGGAACGAGAATACAGGTGTGTATGCACAGTTGCTTGAGGCGGAGGATGAGGTTTTTCTTTAGGGTTTCGGAACGGGTGCGTATGCACAGTTGACAGTCGTCATTTTCCAAACCCTAATAGATTTATGAAATATCAATTAATAATAGTAATTAAATGAAATATTGTTATGGTTGATTTTGTTGACTTGTTGACCATGGTTGACTTGTTGACCATGGTTGAATGTTGACCACCATCATTGCTTTGCAAGGATACTCCTTGATTCTAGCTTACACTCATTTAATGAAGTGATGATAGTGGTCATTCCAAATACAACCATCAACTATTTTCATTTTCAATTATTATTATTAATTAGATAATTCCTTTTCTTTTAGTTATGGTTGCAAAAGAAAAGAGCTCATTCTATCATAATCATTCTCTCTCCTCATTTCATCTTCTTCTTCCTCAAGCTCAAGGTGAATCCTTCTCATGTGTTGAGAATCCCTCACCTTAAAAGAAAAACACCCCTTAGATACTCTCTACTCTCTCTAGGGTTCAAGGTTTAGCAAGCCGGAGATCCTAGTTCACTCAAAGTTCGAGTAAGAGCCCGAAGGTTGAACCCTCAGGTGGATCCATCTTCGACGGAAGAAGGCTACGAGGCAAGAACCATCAACCTCTACAAGGTTTGAAGAAGAAGAAGTTCAAGTTAGGTATAACTTTTCATCCGAGTAGCTAACGCTTCTTTGTATGCTTGCTAGTTTAGTTTAGACACGATCCCGACCTTGTTTAGTCCATGTTGCTCCTCATGACAAATTTTGATTGTTATACCGTTTCCGCCTCCTCGTAAGTACCGGGGATGGCAACGTGGACTTACAACCATAGCCAAAGAGGATCAAGACAAGACCACATTTACTTGTCCCTTTGGCACCTTTGCTTATCGTCGCATGCCCTTTAGGTTATGCAATGCACCCGCTACATTTCAGCGGTGTATGATGGGGATCTTTTCAGACATGGTTGAAAAGTTTTTGGAGATCTTTATGGATGATTTCTCCATTTTTGGTGACTTCTTCGACAGGTGTTTACGATATCTTGACGCAGTTCTTACCCGCTGTAGGGATAAGAACCTAATTTTGAATTGGGAGAAATGTCATTTTATGGTACGAGAAGGCATTGTCTTAGGACATGTCATCTCGCAAAACGGCATCGAGGTTGATAGAGCTAAAATTGAAGTAATTTCTAATCTTCCTCCTCCTAAATGCGTCAAAAACATCCGAGCCTTTCTTGGCCACGCCGGTTTTTACAGACGGTTCATCAAGGATTTTAGCAAGATTGCTAGACCCTTGACTCTCTTATTGGCCAAGGACACAACATTTGATTTCGACTCAACTTGCATGGAAGCATTCGAGTATTTGAAACACTCTCTCATTTCTGCGCCCATTCTCTCATCTCCAGACTGGACGCACCCTTTCGAAATCATGTGTGACGCATCAGATTTTTCCATTGGTGCTGTTCTTGGACAGCACATTAATAAGATGCCGCACGTGATTTATTACGCTAGCCGTACATTAAATGAGGCCCAACTAAACTACACAACAACAGAGAAAGAGTTTTTAGTAGTTGTGTTTGCACTTGAAAAATTTCGGCCTTATTTAATCGGCTCTCCAGTCATTGTATATACAGATCATTCAGCTCTTTGCCACCTTTTTGCGATGAAGGATGCTAAATCGAGGCTAATACGTTGGATCCTCCTGCTACAAGAGTTTGACCTTGTCATAAGGGACAAAAAAGGATGTGAAAACGTAGTAGCCGATCACCTATCACGACTTCCTTCTTCGCCAACGCTTGAACTTCCAATCACTGATGTTTTTCCCGATGAGCAACTCTTGACCGTTTCTTGCGAACCATGGTTCGCCGATATTGTAAACTACTTAGCCACCGGCTTGATACCTAAAGATTGGTCGAAACAGGATAAATTTCGATTCTTGTCCCAAGCAAAGCATTTTTACTGGGATGAACCTTATCTTTTTAAATACTGTTCCAACCAAATCATTCGTCGTTGTGTACCGGAAAATGAGGTTAAGAGTGTGCTATCTTTTTGCCACGATCAAGCATGTGGCGGGCACTTTGGCCCAAAGAAGAGAGTTGAGAAAGTTTTGCAGTGTGGTTTCTATTGGCCACGACTCTTCAAGGATGCATATGAATACTGTAAAACTTGCTCCCGGTGCCAACACTTGGGCCGGATATCGCGGAGAAACGAAATGCCGCTCCAACCAATTTTGGTTGTCGATGTTTTTGATGTTTGGGGTATAGACTTCATAGGACCATTTCCCAACTCTTTTGGGAATGTTCATATTCTTTTGGCCGTTGACTACGTTTCAAAGTGGGTCGAGGCTGTGCCTAGCCACACGAACGACAATAAGGTTGTCGTTCGATTTCTTAAAGAGCACATCTTTTCTCGATTTGGGCACCCTCAAGCGATAATAAGTGATAATAGTTCTCACTTTTGCAATACGACTTTCGAGTCCTTAATGCGCAAATACTCTATCACCCACAAGCTGTCAACGCCATATCATCCCCAAACATGTGGGCAGGCCGAGGTTTCAAATCGGCAAATAAAGCAAATATTGGAGAAAACGGTTTCAAAGAACCGTAAGGATTGGTCCCTTAAACTGATTGATGCACTATGGGCTTTCCGTACTGCATACAAGACCGATCTTGGTATGTCTCCATACCGGCTTGTTTACGGGAAGGCTTGCCACCTCCCAGTAGAGATTGAGCACAAGGTATTTTGGGCTATCAAAGAGCTGAATTTATTTTTAGGAGATGCAGGCAGCAACCGAAAGCTGCAGTTGAATGAACTAGAAGAGCTGCGGGATGAGGCATATGATAATGCTGTAATTGTGAAAAACTGAACTAAGGTGTTCCACGATAAACACCTTTTGCGAAAAACTTTTGAACCTGATCAAGATGTTTTACTCTATGATACTCGGTTACATTATCACCCCGGCAAGCTCCGTTCTAGATGGAGAGGACCTTTTGTAGTCCGCACCGTTTATCCGCACGGTGCGGTTGATTTTGAAAATCCAGAAGATGGTACTTTATTCAAAGTGAATGGGCATCGTTTGAAACCGTTCTTCACAGCGGACCCATCAGAGGAGCTCCTGTTGTTGCAGGAGCCGATTTACACTGATTGATCTTCCTCCACTTTCACCCCCGAATTTCCATTCAATTTTTCCAAAACTTTATTTCAAATAAGTTTGGGGGTGTGTATCATTTGTAAATATGTTAATAAACAGAGGAGTGCCGATATTATCGACCCTACTGGTGCAGCATGACAGTGAGGACACTGTCCAGTTTAAGCTTGGGGGTATGCTCGGTACGTTTTCTTCCTTCGCATTCATATGTACATTTCGCATTTGCATACTTATTTTGAAAACCCATAAAAAAATTCGAAAATTTCAAAAATTATAAAAAGAAATGTATTCAATTTTGACCATATTTAACTTGAGTTTGACAAATAGATTAACTGGCTTCGAACAACTAGATCTTAGACAGAGTAAATTAAAAACCCTAAGAATAACCTTCCCTAAAGACTAACGGTAGAAAGTATATGTCTTTGTAGTTTATTTAGAACTAGGCAAATTTTGAGTTCACTTTTTGGGCTAAGTTGAAATAAAGGAAAAATATTGATATTCTTATTAAAGTATAAGTTTGAAAAATAATTCCTAGCTTAAGTCTATATTCTGAAAATGTATACCCTACAAATTGCACAATCACGTACCTTGAAACTTGGAATAGTAGAAGAGACCTTGAAATGCTCTTATCTAAAGTCCTTAGTACGAAGAAAATAAAAAAAATGTGTGAATAAAGAAAAAAAAAATGAACACGGGTCTTTGTGATTACTTAAGGCTGCAAAAATACAAAAAAATATTTAGCGAGGGTGCTTCATCACCTAGTGCCTTAGACCAACTGGTTTGGGAGTCACTGCTAAAAGCCTTGGGTGTTGCAAAACTAGGAATTATGCTTTAAAGTGCAAACATATCTTGTAATCGGTTGTTGGTACCTCAAGAAGTATTAACAGTCGCATGAAAGATGTGTAAGCAAAAATCCATTAAGAATTCACCAGTTAATTAGTGCTTTGGACAACGGACAAGGGTATGATTGCTTGATTTGAATTTCCAAGTGTTGGGGTGATTTATACACACACGTGGGGATATATGATTAGAATTGAGATAAGAGAAAGGAATGAAGAATAAAACATGTATCTTTAGTGGAGTTGATAGAAAAATTCCTAAATGGAGATAAAACCTTAGAAGGAAAACTTAAGAAATGCTGAAGGCTGAATGAGTCTATCGAACATATATAATCTTAAGTTAAATGATGAGAAAGTGTAAAGAATATGGGTGGATAGTTTACAAGTCGACAATAATAGAATTCCTTGTTAGAAAACCTAATTGAAGAACAAAAGTCAATGGGCCGAGTTGATAGGATTTTCTGGGTAGTATCCTCTGAAAACCCTCAGGAAACAACACTCCTCCTACTAGAGACACCTAGAGGTTTAACGGCTTATTGCACGAGCTCAGTGCAATCGCGTTTCCCTGTGAAAGTGCGGTTAGGTTTTATCGAGAATAAAATAATAAGTTTGCTCGAAGACGAGCAAAAGATAAGTTTGGGGGTATTTGTTCACACCATAATATTGCATTATTATATTCCCCATTCTTATTCGTTTTATAAATAAACAGGTGCTTTTGACGCATGTCTGCTACATATTACAGGATACAGGTTCTTGGAGCGAAAACAGTGAAAAAGGCAAAAGATGATACAAAAGAGGGACTTTTGACCAACAAGTAGAAGGATCCTAGTCAAGTCTAGACAAAGAACAATTCACAATTGTACAAGGCAACGCATGGTCCGAAATTTCAAAGGAAACAGTTACAAGACCACTACAAGTTTCACTGAAAGATTTGGAGAAAACACAGAATCCAAATGAAGAAAAGAACTATAGAAATAGAAAGCCCAAAGCATCAAGATCAAGCCCACAAAAATTGAGCAAATGATCTCACTAAAGGGCCGCGGAACCGCGGCCCTACCCCCACATTTGCCGCTGTTCCGCGGTCATCTGACGCACGTGTCGGTGCAAATTTCTTCTGACGGTGCGTCGGTGCGTAGGTTGGGATTTTTCGTGGGCATATCTGTAATAGCACATGCGCGAGAATTTGTAACCCTAGTTTTCCTATTTCCTTATAAATATGTAATCAAAATACTGTAAAAAGGATGCCTCTTTTCAATGAAATAAAATTCAGATTCAATTTAGTGGGAAGAGCATCGTTTCTTGTAAGTTCTTTTTAATTTTTCTGCCATAGTTTAAAATTAATTTCTTGCCCTAGCTTTCTAATTTAATTCTTACCTTAGATAAATCCTTCCATTGCCCTAGTTTAATCTAGCGTAGTCTTTTTTTAAACTGCAGTAGGTAAGTTATTTTAAAATGTTATTTTTAAAAAATCCCCTAATGAGCGAGTAATTTCCTCGCTTGTTAGGGTTAGGAATAAGGGAGGGATTGAGAGATGCATATCTCTCATCTCTTTCAAGCCTAATAACTTGTAACAACTAGAACTTCATGCACGCATGCATGATCCGCTCCCTACGGCACCCTACCCACGAGATAACGGTGAAACTGTAGTATAAACGACCGGACATGCATGACTTCCATGAAGATTAGAGCAATTAGTAGGAAAGGACGGACAAGGATCTAGAGGAAGAAACTTCGTTTCTTCCCAATCATCCTAATCCCCTTTACTAATAATTGTTATAACTTCTAAAAAGATTTAATCGAGGGCATTGAAAGAGGTGTTAATATTAATCTTATCAAACCCTACCTTAGACCTAATCCTAGCAAGTTCTTGATCATCGTACAACTTAGTTTTTAGATTCAATTAAAAGACCAAAAAACCTTTGGAATCAGCTCGTAAAAACACTTAGGAAAATTATACATCCCTGTGGACCGACCCGTATTCACCGGCTAGCTGCAAAGTGACGCCGTTTCTGATTGCGGTGCGGTAAAATATTTTTTGTGATCGTAAAATCTCTTTCAATGAGCCCCCTAGCGTGGTGTGGGGCAGCGCCTCGTTAGAAATTTTTTCTAACGAGAGATGTATTTTGAGTGTGGAGCATGTAGGAAAAAGCAGGGTGAGGAACGTCCGGAGGATATATGGGCGCGGGGCTCTCTCAAGCACGTACGCGATGGGTGCCCACATGCGTGGCGTGTAGGCACTGGGCGCCCGTGGTTCACGCGCTTTCCACGTTGGCGCTAGGCACCAGTGGTCACGCCCTCGCCACGCGGCCACTGGGCGCCAGCGGGAAAATAGGCTTAGCCCCCGGACTGGGAGTTGAACTCCCGTGAGACTTTGGAGTTAAACTTCTTGATGAAAAAGGATTTTTATTTGGAGTTAAACTCCTAAAAGATCCGGATTTTAGGGTTAAAATCCTTTGAGGATTTGGAACTTGGAGTTGAAATCCTTAAAGATTGGTTTGGAGTAAAACTCCTAAAGAAGAGATTCTTGTTTTGGACTTAAACTACCAAAAGATTTTTGGAGATGATGAAAAGGGATCTCTGTCTTTTCCCTTGAGCCCTGGATCCTCTCTTAAGACTTGCATCTTCCCAAAGTGGGATTTTTTTGAGATGTATCTCCTTCTTCCTCCTCTCTGTTGGTTTGATCTTAGTGAAAAAGCGGGGTGAGATTTAAAAGTCTCCCTTTTATAGATTTGATGGGAGATTTGAGTTTCCCTTCGAGGGTTTTATGGTGAAAAACTATTTTTATTTTGGGAAAATAAGAGTTAAACTTTTGATTTAATTCAAAAAAGAAGAAGAAGGTATAGAACCTTGAAGAAGGAGAAGGAGGCACAGAACTTTATTTTTTGAGAGGATTGAAAAAAGTTGTATTATTTTATCATAATGTTGCCTTATATAGGCTTACAAGTTTACACATAACGCTTTGAACTTTACAAAATGGCATTTTTCCCATCCCAAACTTCATGTTCTTATTTCTTTTTGCACATGAGCCATGGGCTTTACAAAAATTTGGTTTTTTGCCTATTTATTTAAATAATATATTTATTTCTTGTACTTTCTTGGTATGGGGCTGGTCTGGGCTTAGGCCCACCAGCTTGGACTTGGGTTCGGGCGTTGGCCTAGCTTAGGTTCGGGTATGGTCCCAGCTTGATTCAACAGTAGGGTTCGTTTGCTCTGGCTTGGGCCTACTTGTCTGCGGTTTGACCTTGACTTTGACATTTAACCAATGTGGTGTAAATTTTAACCCCAACAAAATGTCCCCCATCAACGGATGCACACTACATATATGGGTCGTGTGCATGAAATTGATGGATCTTCTTCTGCGTGGAGGTTGACTTGATTTGGTTCCCATTTTTAGGAGGCTAGCACTGCCTTTTTTACAACATGGACGGTCTGTGGTTAACATATCCCCGAGACCGAGAGTGTGTTTGACGTTTTCTCGAGAAAGAGTGTCACTGTTTGACCCTTCCCCGAGACGGAGTGTCGCTGGTTGATGTATCCCGGCACTGAGTGTCTGTTTGACGTTTCCCCGAGACGGAGTGTCGCTGTTTGACGTTTCCCCGGAACGGAATGTCACTATTTGATGTTTCCCCGGCACGGAGTGTCGCTGGTCGACGTATCCCCAATACGGAGTGTCTGTTTAACGCTTCCCCGAGACAGAGTGTCCCTGGTCGACGTATCCCCGGCACGGAGTGTCTGTTGGACATTTTCCCAAGACGGAGTGTCGCTGTTTGACATTTCCCAGACATGGAGTGTTATTGTTTGATGTTTTCCCAGCATAGAGTGTCACTGGTCGACATATCCCCGATATGGATCTCATAAGCTCCATGCGTCATAAGGATCCCACAAAGGTGTTTTCTTACGAGTCGAGGGGATCTCATGAGCTCTGTTCTTCTCATATATCATGAGGACACATGAGTGGGTCTTCCCAAATGGAGCATAATTCTGATAGCGGAGACCGGCCGTAGGGCTGGTGATTACTATGGGGCATAGGTGTGATGAAGATTATTTGAGCTCATGGATTGTATACGGTAGTCAATTTGGAGACTGGCTGTAGGGCTGGGAGAATTTAGGGGATTTGGGTTTTGGGTCGGCATCAGCACCGCTAACACTAAAGCGTAGCATCAGGACTGACTCATCATTTGCCATTTCCTACTAGAGAGCGATAGCTCAGGAGATAGGTTTAGATCCCAATCACCTATGACTTTTCAATTTTATAAGCCGAAAGTGTCTTATAAAAACATTTTCTCTCTACAAGTCGAAAGTATCTCATAGGTGTATTTTCTTCTTAGGAGTCGTGAGGATTCCTAAGTGTGTTGCCCCTTTGTGAGTTGTAAGGATCTCACGCAGAAATATTCTCCTCACAAGGTTGAGAGGCCTTTATGAGTGTATTTTCGTTTATTTTTCACAAGTTTGCACCCTTCAGGGTTTTCCCAAAACCGGCAGCAATCCTACTGTTTTTACTCACGGTGCCATTTCAGGTTTTCATGCATGCCCGTTTTGTTTGTGGACATACCTTTTTTTGTTTTTTTATTTATTTTTTACATTATTTTTCTTTCATTTCCCAGTTTAACGACTTAGAGGTCATCTGTTTCCTTATTCAAAATCCCAAGACTTTGATCTCATGGTGTTTCAGTGCTCTCTTTGTCCTTTTGGAAAGACATGTACGTGTGCCCCATAGAAATTGCGGTAGACTGGGTCATTTTCTGGAGTGGGCAATTGAGCCGTCTGCCCTAGAGGGTTTTGGTCTTCGTTTGAATGGAGTGGACGATTGTAGTTTGGTTTTCTGCTAACGCGTCTTTGGCCAATGAGGTCACTCCCTCATTGTATTGTTTTTCCACCCAATTCTTGAAAACAAAGCATTCTTCATTGGTATGACTCACCATTCTATGATATGGGCAGGGCAAGAGATCATCAGTCATGTTTGTTTCATGTGGTCTTTTTGATTTAGGCAATTGCAGACCATTTCTTACGGCGTCCTTGAATATTTTACTGAATCTGTCCCATCTAAAAGAATATAACTTATTTAATTTCTCTTCCATGGGCGATTCCCCTCCCCCTCCCAACACAGGTTTTCGAGACTGGTTAGCATTAGGCCTGCATGTTCCTCGCCTACTTTGGTCGGCAGATGTACTAGACGATTCAGTGTCCTTGGGAGGCCCACCTTTGCGGTTGTTGTTCTCCGGATATCTGAACTTGTTGTTATATTGGTAGTTTCAAAGATATTCAGGATCCGCATGTTCCAACATCTGTACTCTTTTAAGTAAGTCTTGGAGTGTTTCAAGATCCATTGATGACTTTCCTTTGATTCTGTCCCATATTGACTGGTCGCGGTCTTGCGTCAGGACTTTCCTAGGGGCTAACTGCCGTCGACTTTCATGAAGGTATTCTTCTTTTAGATCGGAAGGAATAGCTGTAGGCTGCTTTAGGATATCAATCCATGGTTCATGGACAAAATTTTGATTTTTTTGTGATTGCACTTGAAGGACTCGGGTTGCGAAATTTTCTACAACATTCATGAGATCGTCGACTTTGGAACGGATGTTGGATAACTCCCTATCACGTTCCTGAAACTGCTCTTGAAGCCATTGGAATAATACTTGTTCCGTAGTTTTTGGGACGATGACTAGGTTATCCACATCGCCTGAGCTGATTCCTTAAGAACTATGGGCTGTTTTTGCTTAGCAGTTCGAGCAAGGTCCTCATCATTATCTGAATCGAGCCTGTATTGGGCAGCTTCAACCATATCATCACCATGGCTATGAAGCGTAGGAGGGTTCGTTTCTCCATGTCCAACCATGTAGACCGTATGGATTGCACATCCGTCCGTTGCCCCCTCATTGTCAATGTTACTCGCCGAACTTTTGAATTGTCGCTGTGGTTTTCCACTTTCAGTAAAGGGTGAACAATTGAGAGTGGCCAGTTTCTGAAATACCTCGGTCTCTATTTGTATAAAATTGGTGGTCGCGGCTTGATCATTTATCAACACGCCAGGGAACAATGAGATTTCTCCTGCCTTGTATTGTTTCTCGACCCAATCCTTGAAAATGCAACAGTCTTCAATAAGGTGTCCCAACACTTGGTGGTATGGAAAAAATTGGGATGATCAGTCCTGTTCGCTTCACTTAGCCTTTTTGGTTCTGGTAGCCGCAGGCCATTCTTCAGAGTATCTTTGAATATTTTGTGGACCTTATGCCTTTTGAAAGAGTAGACTTTATTTCTCCTTTCCTACAAAATTAGCTCTCGGGGTTTGTTAGTCTTTTCTCCCTCCGCTCTCTGCTTATTGAGAGAATCGGTGCTGTTGGAACTTTCGTCTTTCCTGTTTTCGTCCCTTCGATATCTCGGTCTGTTTGTGAATTGGAGATCCTGAGTAGACTCGGGCTTTGAGCGTTCCAACATTTGGACCTTCTTGTCAGCTCTTGGAATGTTTTGAGGCATGTGGTGCACATGAAAAGTTTCATCCAGTTGTTCAGATTTTTTATAAGAAGACTGACGGATTGGTCTTCCTCCAACGGCGGTTCATATTTGATAGAGAGGTTGCGCCATCGGACTATAAAATCCATGTTGCTTTCGTTGTTCTTTGGCTCGGTCCTTACAATGCCGGCAATGGGGATTTTATCACTGAAACTCATGAACTTTTGCTTGAACACGGATTCTATTTGAGCGAATGTTCTGATCGAGTCATCCGGTATACTTTCATACCAATCGAAAGCAATATCGGTCAAGCTATTGACAAACCGATGGAGTAAGAGTGCATCATTGCCCCTAGTATTTGTGCATGATGCTTTAAATTAGGCGATGTGTCGGTTTGCATTTCCCATCCCATCGAACCTTTTAAATTTGGGGACGACATAGCCACTGGGATGTTGGGTTACACTAACGCCCTGGCCATCATCCGTGGCCGTTTGCGGAACAAAAATTTTACAAAGATTTAAACTGGCACTAGAATAAATCAATAACACCGAATCTACCATAAACCTAACTAGACGCGCTAAAGGGTTCTATCTACTATGATAGAAGTTTATACCTAAAGGTACAAGTCCTTTAGGTCTTCACTCCTATTCTTTAGCTCCTCGAAGAGTGTATGGATCGCGTCTGATCGTCGGCCTCCTCGCGTCAAAGATGATCCACCCGAGAGTGTGTACTTTGAGCTCCTATCTCTAAAATGAGGTAACTAAGGTACTTAGTATGCTAATCTAAGTCGTCTAGATGATGTAAAGAAGGATTATGGATTGTTTTGTCTCAAGAACCCTAGGTTTCTCAACTCATGAGACAATTAGGGTTTTGGGGAAGAAGAAGAGAGCTTGGAAGAGAGAGAGTGTTGAAGATAGAATGAATGAAGAATGGCTAAGTGAGATGAATTATCAAGCATCCAATAATTCCACAAAATACCTTGATGCCATCATGCCTCAATAATCATCCATGAGTCACTAAGTGAGTCACCAAGTAGCCATACTTCATTTATTGCAATATAACAATTCATACCTCCACCTTATTAATCATTTAATCAAAATGATTAAAACACAAATGAGGTGTCTTCTTCTGGAAGCATCCTTGCACAAATTACAAGAATACCCCTCACTGTATATACATACCCGTATCCATATTCTGAAAAATACGAATACAAAGAGACAAAAATAATCCAACAATATAATACTAGGATCGGCTTAAACCAAAGTCCACTAGTATTATCCATCCGAATCATGATCCGTATATAAGTACACGTATATGATCGAACCCTGCCGTAATACTATACGGCCTCTACATCGTTCCGTCCGAAGCAGGGAAACCCTCTGTGTAGGACTCTAAAGACTCGACAGTACGCTGGTAGTGGGTTTAACCACAAGCATATCAGCGGTACTAGCTGCACGTAGCGGCTACCCAGGTACCTATCGAAAAGAAGGCCGGCGAGCAAACTCGTCCAAACTTCAACTGAGTCTATCCGTGATAATCTCCGTACGATCCGGTTTCTTCGTCTAAGAGTATCGCATACCGGGTCTAGGGGGTTATAAAAGTTAGACCCTAATAACCCGATATTTCGTGCTGATGCGACTCAGGACCAATCCGGGAAACTACTGATCAACCTATCAGTAAATCACAACTGCTTTGGCCAAGGTCTTGTAGTGCTGACCAATCGAAGACAGTGCGATATCAACTCCCAATACCGGGAAAGACGAATCCCCAACAATCAGTCACTGCCTCTATGTGGCTCGGAACTGTACCCAACCAAAACCTGTTTACACGACTCGGTAGAGCCATGGTAGGGTAGTGATCAAAGTATAGTGGAAACTTACATGAGACAAATGACGATATCAGGTCTGAAGAGTAACCTGTACGCATGTCACCTGAGAACTTCCATCTAACGATAGGTATAGTACCATTTAGAAGTTCTCGGCTAGTCCGTCCAGTATACTCACACCCAGTGAGCGCCTGTATACGATCTTAGGTGCATCAAAGCAATGGTTGCGGGACCAACCATCGCCCCTCTTCGGGGTCTAGAAACATATACACTAATCTACTCTGGAGTATCAATGCCCAGTCTCGATACTCACGTGACTAGGGACCATTTAAGGATGTGCTTATGGACTACCCTACTCCCACAAGTATGATCACCATCACAACGCAGGTAGTCAAGAAAGATCCTACGGGCTTTATCAACATGTAACCGCTATATGTAACATCGAGTATAACATATGCACATGTTAAGATAAAGACAAACCATAATAGTATACTACTGTATCAAGTCTTTATCGATATGTGCAATTTGGATAAAGTATCAATAGAAACAAATACACATATCAAGATAGAGACAACTGAAATAATATACTATATAACTGAGGAAGATTGTCATGTACATATATATCCCCAGCATCCACATGTATACATATACAATAATGGCTTCTAGGGCATACATATCCAACATGGGAAACTCTACAAGATCGTATTGGGTAGGATATGGTCTCCCACTGCTGCCGACCTCCTTCTGCGTCATGGCCTCGGCGACTAATATTTTGATTTTGTTGGTGATCAAATCCATGATCTGATCCTGTGTTGGTGGGCGGCTGTCATCGGTACTCAAGACATTTCTTGAGGCGGAATGTGGCTGACTTTCATGCGGCTTACCCACCTTTGGATATGTAGGATTAGGTGCTGGATGCTTCGAGAAACCGTTTCATGGTTCATGAGCAGAGTCCTGTGCTTGATTGTATGGCTAAGAGGCAACCTGGGCCATGAGCTGTAAGACGACGTTTGTTAAGTCGTCAATCTTTGAGCAGAGGTTGGCCATCTCCTTGTCTTTGTTTCTGAGCTTCTTCTGGAGCACTTGGAGAAGTTGTTGCTCTGCGGTCTTAGGACAGAAGATTGGCTCATGTTTGCTTTCCGAGCCTGATTCCACATGAACCGAGGGATCTTTCTACATATCAACCTCGCCGGAAGGGTTTTCATTATCTTCCGGAGGAATCTGGTTATGAGAAGTGGCAGCCACATTCAAACCAGATTGGATTTAAGATGTGGTGACCCTATCTTTGCTCTTGTAGCGTGTGCCCCGCCATGTAGACAGTATGGATCATATATCCATCCATCTCTTTATCTTTGGCGGCTGATCTTTCAGACCGTCATCATGGCCCTTCCTCTTCGGGAAAGAACGGGCGACTGAAGATGGTTGGCCTGGATGGGTCCTTGGGTAGCACTGTTTGGATCACAGTTTTCTTGACTCTTACAGTCATGAATTCTTCTGAACCAATTTTAGCGGTTCAAAAGAGTTAGCAAGCTTTACAGCCGACCCAGCTGTTGTTGCGGGGTAACCCTGTTCTTGGAATCTCATGAAGTTCAGCCTATCATGAGTTCTAGCCCTTTTTTGGCGCTGTATTTGAGCCTTTTCTGTCTTACCTTCACGATTTTGAGGTCTTGGCGGGCTTCCGTTTTCTGGGAATCCACTTTGTGCTCATTGACGAGGAGCTCGGAGAAACTTCCCGATCGAGTAGTTGTCAAGGGCATCACCGGAGCTTGCCTGATATGCTATGTTGCTTCATTAGTGTTGATGGCCTTGCCACCAACTAGAGCAGTGGAAAATCATTCTGAAATGGATTCATGCTTGGGCTGAAATGCCTTCGCGACTATGGAATTTGGCCTTTTGCCTTTTGAGGCTGGTTTATCTATCACCGGGGCTTGAGAAGAAGGAATTGTGTTAACCGAAACAAATAAAATAGATCCAAATTGTAGCAATGGTCTCTCGCACTGTTGCTCGAGACTGGCCAGAAAGACTGTCCTGGCGTCCATCTTCGTCATATAGGAGATGGGAGCTGTGTTGAGAGGTGAGCTTATCCTTGGAGACATTTTATTACGTCTGAAGATTGCAATTTAAAACTGTTAATCTGCACAAAGAAGCATAATTTTAGTATAGGCAATCGATATATATGTTGATTGAATTCGCATGAACGTTTAACCCGAAATATGGGAGGAGAAAAAAGGTCTCACCGGGCGTGCCAGAATCTGTAGGGTGTTTTTCGTCACCCTATTGAGATGGGAATATGTGTCGCTTTTTAGGTGTATATAGATTCCCCCTGCCTAAGATAGACTGGGGTTTATTGATTGTAGGGATCCGAATCTCCGGTAGCCACGGACTAAACTGTCATTAATTCCTCCTCTCCTTTGGAGTGGGGGAACTTCTGATTGACGGTTAAAAATGGTCATGCGAACTCGATGTGCAGTGAGTGTGGTGTTGTGTTTTGAAGGGGATTTGGACGTAGAGGGCCGCACAGAGTTTACGGGGGTCATACTACTCGGATAGCGGGCTGGGGGTGGGTCAAGGGCTTAGCAACCCCCTAGCAGGGTGCGGGGAAGTACCCCGTTAGAAAATTTTTCTAACGGGGATGTGTTTTGATTATGGAGTATGTAGGAAAAAAGGGGTGAGGAATGTTCGGAGGACAGGTGGGATAGCACGTGGGCGCTAAGCGTCCGTAGGTCACGTGTGAGGGGCGTAGGCGCTGGGCGCCCGCAGGTCACGTGCGTAGCGTATAGGAGCTGGGCGCCAACTGTCACGCGTCCTACACATGGGCGCCGGGCGCCATTGGGTCACATTCTTGACATGCCGCTGCTGGGCACTAACAGGAAAATGTGCTTAGCCTATGGACTGGGAGTTGAACTCCCGAGAGACTTTGGTGTTAAACTGCTAGAAGAAAAAGGATTTTTATTTGGAGTTAAACTCCTAAAAGATCCGGATTTTGAGGTTAAACTCTTTTGGGGATTTAGATCTTGGAGTTGAACTCCTTAAAAATTGGTTTGAAGTTAAACTCCTAAAGAAGAGATCCTTGTTTTGGTGTTAAACTCCCAAAAGATTTTCGGAGATGATGAAAGGGGACACCTTTCTTCTCCCTTGAGCCCTGCATCCTCTCTTAAACCTTGGATCTTCCTAAAGTAGGTTTTTTCTGAGATGGATCTCCTTCTTCTTCCTCTCTATTGGTTGGATCTTGGAGAAAAGGAAAGTGGGATTTAAAAGTCTCTCTGTTAGAGATTTGATAAGAGATCCGAGATTCTCTTCGAGAGTTTTATGGTGAAAAACTATTCCCTTTTGGGAAAAAGAGTTAAACTCTTGACTTAATTCAAAAAAAATGGAAGGAGGTTTAAAACCTTGAGGAATGGGAAGGAGTGACAAAACCCTAATTTTTGAGGGGAATGAAAAAAGTCGTTTTATTTCATCATAATGTTGTTTTATATAGGCTTACAAGTTTACATATAACCTCTTGGGCTTTACAAAATAGTATTTTGCCCATCGCATGTCCCATGTGCTAATTTATTTTTGCACACGAGCCATGGGCTTTATAAAAATTTGGCTTTTTACCCATTTATTTAAATATTACATTTATTTCTTATACTTTCTTGGTATGGAGCCGGTCTAGGCTTAGGCCCACCAGCTTGGACTTGGGTTCGAGCATGGGCTCGGCTTGATTCAACAGTAGGGTCCGTTTGCTTTGGCTTGGGCTTACTTGTCCACGGTTTGACCTTGACTTTGACCTTTAACTAATCTGGTGTAAATTGTAACCCCAACAGTCATTGTCGTGCCACTGTCGCCAAACGCAAGTGAAAATCTTCACTTGTTACCATGCTATTTTAAACGATTAGCCGAAACAATTTTATAATAAATAGATACGTATATAAATGAGTTTAGATCGTAACTATTCTTAGAATTGTGATGCAAACCATAGATGAAGACTCATTTAAAATAGAGGAACTTGTGGTAAATAACTTCCTTTATAGATAACGAAATAGTGTAGAAATTTGGTTGTAAAACAATAAGATTTCACACATAAAGCGATGTCCCTGATAACCGATATGAAAACTGGTTTTTCCCAAACATGACATCCCGTAAAATTCATCATAAATCATACAAAGATTGTATCATAGCGTTCTTAGGCTCGCTGCGAAGAGGACTGGATACCTATGAATCTACGGTGACTTTTACTAAATACCGTGTCATATAGACAGCGAAAACTGACGGGATTTATGACTCTAGATTGCAGTCCAGAACTAAGATCTCTACGAATACATAAAATCAAACACCTGTTACTCACTGTTCGAATTTGCAATTACTTTTTTAGGGACATCTACCGCTGTCCTTGCAGTCCTTGAGGGCGCTATCGTACCAGCTGTACATCCTAGGGCTGGTACCGTTTCAGATTTCAGGAGAATGCATCCGGCCGTGTTCACTGATGTAGCAGCATCGCTCGAAGCTGAAAAATGGCTTATCTTCGTGGAGAATCTTCTGACGGCTGCTCGAATTCTAGATGAAGATAAAGTGAACGTGGTGAAGAGCTAGTTAGAAAATGAGGCCTGCACATAGTGGACCGTTGAGGAGAGCAGACTGGATAAGCCTATCAGATGAAGCACATTCACCGAGTGTTTCCTAGACTATTACTTTCCGGCTACCGCCAAGACAGAGATGGAAGAAAAGTTCATCACCTTGAAGCAGAATGGTCGCCCTGTACATGTCTATGCAGCAGAGTTCAATAGGATGAACCGATTTTCACCATATATGGTAGCCACAGAGGTAAAAAAAGCTGGACGATTTTAGTAGGGGCTTGATATTGAGATTCAACAGCTGATAACATCACTTGACCTGAAGACTTTTGCTCAGGTACTGAACGCTGATCGAGTTCAAGAAAGGTTGGCAGATAAGGATAAAAGTCAACGAACAGCGGATAGGAGGTCAAGTGGTTTAATCACCAGAAGCAGCTTCCCCTTGCGGAGTGATCCCAGTTCTGAAGCAAGAGGTGGTAAAGATAAAGCGTTCTTTTTCACTTCAGCAGCAGAAATAGCGTAAAACCCTGGTTTGTGGTTATTGCAAGAGGCCGGAGCACCTTTAGAGGGATTGTCGCTAGGCCAAAGGGTAGTATTTAATTTGTGGATCTAGCGAATATCGGATCAACGGTTGCCCTAGGAGAAATGAGCTACAAGAAGGAGATCAGTCAGCGCCTTCCCTATCATTTGAGTAGTTTGTCTGTTTCGTTGATTTCGTTGTTTTCGTGTTTTGTTGTTTTCGTTCTTTTAATTTCGAGGTCAAAATTTTCTTTAAGTGGATATAATGTAATAACCTGTATCTCGAATTTGAATATTCGTATTATTAATAATAACTTCTAAAACATTTTTCCTCAAACTCTTTTCTATGCATTTCTCCTAATTTCTACCTCTTAATTTTTCCTAAACTAAAACCCTAACCTTTTATATTTTCTCTAACATTAACCCTAAACTAAACCCAAGCCCACCATGCCGGCCCATGAATCCTAACCATAAACCCATACCCGGTTCTCTCTTCCCCTTATTTCTCTCTCTCCTCTCGATCTTTCTTCCCCCTCATTATCAACTTCCTCCGCTTGACCCGATCCCCTAATGGCCATGACTTCGCCTCTTGCAACCACCTCTGCTCGACCCAGCACTCAACCTAAAGAACCCCGAGATCCCCTCGACGTCGCCCTCATCTTTCTCAACAACTCTATTTCTCTCTTTAAATTTCTATCTCACTTGCTCTCTCTCCTTCTCTCTCTCATCACTGCACACCTACTGTCACGACCCGCAGGGTATAGAACGTGACTGGCACTTAAGTTTACAAAACGTCTCAAGACGTCCGTAAAATAAGTAAGCCAAAGCCCAGAAAACTAAAACCAAATAAGTAAAAGAGTGAAGAGAACCCAATCAATTGAAAACGAGTTTATCAAATAAGTCATATAAAACCCTTTTTAAAAACAATATCAATTTTTCCGAAAATTTCGGCAGAGTCTCCTTTGTAAATACTGGCCCCCAAAATGGGTACAACAAGAATATATATGAATCCAACAAATAAGGCATCCCCAAGCGGGAGCTAGCTCTTCGCCACAAGGCAGTCACAAATCCCACGCAATATAAAGCAACAACATGCGAAATAATCATAAGGAAGCATGAGAAAAACAGCATGTCGACTCAAGTGAGCTCGACCCCAAAATACAGCATAAAAAGTCCACAAATCTCACAGTCTCATCTCTAGGTCAATATACAATAATACTGGTAGATACAGTAGATGGAGTACTCTAGATATAAAGAATATACAAGGTGGTACAAAAATAATAATATAACCCACCTAAGAGCAAAACCTCGAGTCCAGGCAAAGGAGGCAAAAGAAACAAGTGCGCCCGCCGCTATTGTACTGACGGAGTGGACCTGCAAAAGACTGTGGCACAACGCAACTCGTGAGTAATAAATAACATCTATAAAGGCTATCGTATGCATGCACACAAGCATCATAGCATCTAAAATACAGGTATGACTGGATGCACTAGCAGGTGTGTATATAACATCAGTGTACTAGCAGGTGTATGTATGCAACATGAATATCTGAGGTCTCAATAGGTATATATAAGAAACATTTTATCTCTTTTTGTTTTTGAAACTCTTTTAGAATGCCAGCATAATACTCATAGAATCGACAACAATCTGTGTCCAGCAACGACACCTAAAAACTGTCTCAAATCTCATAATCCATGTCATAGTGTCTCTGATCTCAGCCATCCGGCTGACCCATCTCAATATCAATATCTCATCCTCTCGCGGCCCCGGTCGGTATCCTTTGGATATCCGGCGTGCCCAATGAAGTCACCGGTAGGTAATCCGTCCCCTGCCAGGCTCATCGTCAGCAACACGAGCTTCTTGCCCCGGGGTACCTTACCGGGCCCACCATGTACCCGAGACGGTTCATACAACTCCTCGAAACGGGTCTCGAAAACCACATCAAACTCATGGTGGACGACACTTACATCACTAGAAAACCGCAATTTACATATTTTAAAAATATAATAAGTTTAGAAATTTTGCGGCTTTCCCCCGAAATCCAGAAATATCATAAAATCTCAAGAAATCCTCATAAGTGCATATGTCAATGATAATGAATGCATATGGTATCAATAATCAAGTTGCAATGTGTGATTAATAGATTAGGCATGAACAAATAATATGATGAAGTGCATGCACATGAATAGCAATCCTACGATTTCATTTTAAGGAATTAAAGCAATAGCGCAAGTTTAAGTATCAATTATAGTAAAAGGTTTCAATTTAAAGGTTATCTAGTGTGGTGGCATGGCAATTACCAGGGTGTGTGTGTAAGCATGAATAGTGCTCGTGCTGCATATAAAAACCCTGGCAATGGTGCAGGTGTCCTATAGAATGGGTTCGTATATGTATGTCAATATAAGGCATGAATATAGCAAATAATCATACAAGTATTACACCTCTAATTACTAACATTACTAAGAATCTTTTTAAGCTACTAAAACTATCGGGCGACTTGCGCCATCCAACGATAGTCCCCCGTAGATGTTACATCTACTCACCGGAATCCCTAGCTAGTCACGTCCAATCACCGCTTTCCCCTTTCGAGCCGCGTCTGACGTCTCCGCGATCGAACCTGAAATTACATCAATACCAGACATTAGGTTACATACCAAGAACGACGCAAAACCAAAACGAAAATACTAACGTTCACAAGCTAGGTACAACGTGCACAGGTGCACGGAACGCACGCGAAAATCGCAAAACTAACTAGAATCGTCGATTTGGTCGCCCGGAAAAAGTAAAACCCGAACACTCAAAATCCGCACTCACACATCCTAAAAGTCATAGGATACGCTAAAAATGTCATCAAGACATCGCAATTAATTCATCACAATATTTTATAACACAACTAGTAAGCTAGAATTTGCAATTTGGTGCAAACATCGACATTTAGCAACAAAGTTATCACAGTCCAACACAAACATCCAACCACACAACTAGTTAGCCACAATAAAACAAATTTTAACTCATTTACCATGCTACAAAACCCAATATCCAAACACAACCCTTTCTTGAATTTGGTAATTAGCAATCTTAACGAAAATTTCACACAAGTTTAACTTAGATTAGCATAATATGAAGCCACTTAAGCAAAGTAACCATATAGATTGGTTAAGTAAACAACTAGGTTAATTAAAAAGATTTAATTAACAAAAACATGGTTTCAAGAAACCCTAGTTAAATTTTCAACCATTAATTAAAAAAAACTAGATTAGGATTAATACTAAAATTAACACTAAACAACTAGATTAAAGAATTCTAACCATATCAACTTATAAGAGTAGAAATTATACCTCAAATCTATGGATCTAGCAAGAAGAAATTTGCTTCAATTGATGGCCTCAAAGCATCATGATCCAAGCAAGGGAGATGAAGGAAAAAGGGATGAAGGATGGGGTTTAAATTGTGAGCTTTAAATTGCAATTTTTGAAGCAAACTTTGAAGAATTTTTTGAAGAATATGAAAAGAAAAGAGATGAAGGGGGGCTGCTGGAATTCGGCCAGAATGAGGGAGAGGGGATGGTGTGGGGTGTGGGAAAAAAGGTCTTGGTCAACTCCTACCAACCACAAAAGACCATACCCAAAAACAATTCAAAAACCTTTAAAATAAAACCCCATTTCCACACAATATACAAGTCAAAAGAGCATGGAATTTTCTTCCATGAGCTACTGGAAATGGGCCGGCCTAGGGTGAGGGAAAAGTGAGAGAGAGTGCACAAAAAAAAAATTATGCAAAAAGACCCCCTACAAGTCCAAAATTGCAAGTTTAAGCTTAAATTCAATAAATTTCGTTTCCTATAATAAAAATTAGTTAAAACTCAAAATAAAATACAAAAATTTTATGTTACAACTAGATTTTAATTAACATAATTTTAAATATTAAAATTAGCCCAAAAAAATTTGTATTTATCGCTAATTTAATGTATTTCATTACCGGCTTAAAATAATATTAAAAAATTGAAAAATAGGGAAAATTTTTTAAATGACCAAGATTTAATAAGTAACTCATTAGCTACTAAAAACAAGCAATTACCTATCCATTTTAGGTATAACTAGTCCTAAACTGCAAAATAACAAAAAGGACGGTTTTCGAAAAATACCGAATTTTCACCGATTTCCAGGAAAACACCAAAACGACTTTTCAAGGCGTTACAATCTTCCCCCCTTAAAGTTATTCGGTCCCCGAATTTAAAAATAACTACGCGTACCTTCAAAGAGATGGGGATAATTCTTCCTCATCTCGCCCTCGGTCTCCCAGGTAACCTCCTCGCTGCTCGGGCTACGCCAAAGGACCTTGACGGTCGGTAAAACTTTCGATCTCAACTTCTTCACCTACCGATCCAGGATGGCCACCGGCTGCTCTGCAAAGGAAAGGTCGCGCTCCAACTAGACTGTCGGGTGCTGAATTGCATGCGAAGGGTCGTGAAGGTACTTGCGGAGCATCGAAACATGGAAGATGGGGTGAACATCGGGAAAGTTGGGTGGAAGGGCCAAACGATATGCAACAGCGCCGACACGCTCGAGGATCTCGAAGGGACCTACGAATCTAGGGCTAAGCTTTCCTTTTCGCCCAAATCGCATCATGCCCTTCATCGGAGAGACCTTCAGAAAAACATGGTCGCCAACTGCGAACTCTAACCTGCGACGGCGCCTGTCTGCATATGATTTCTGCCTGCTCTGAGCCGCTCTCATCCGGTCTCGGATCAACTGTATCTTCGCTGTCGTCTCCTCAACAAGCTGTGCCCCAAAAAGCTGCTCTCGCTGAGCTCTGTCCAACAGACGGGCGATCTGCATCTCCTCCCATACAATGCCTCGAAAGGTGCCATCTGAATAGTATCCTGGAAGCTGTTGTTGTAGGAGAACTCCACTAGAGGTAAATGACGATCCCAGCTACCGCCGAAGTCTAAAACGAACGCTCTAAGCATGTCCTCGAGAGTCTGAATGGTCCGCTCTGACTGTCCGTCGGTCTGCGGATGAAACGCTGTGCTGAAGCTCAAACGAGTGCCCAAAGCCTCCTGAAGTCTCTGCCAAAGTCGGCTGGTGAACTGGGTGCCTCGATCTGACACGATACAAGTCGATACGCCATGCAACCGCACGATCTCGTCGACGTAAAGCGGGGCATACTGAGCGAAGCTGAAAGTCGTCTTCACTGGCAGGAAGTGAGCCGCTTTCGTCAATCGATCTACGATCACCCAGATGGAGTCGTACCCTCGACTGGTCCTGGGTAGACCCACAACGAAATCCATCGAAATCTGCTCCCATTTCCACTCCGGAATGGGTAACGGCTGTAGCTCTCCTGCGGGCCTCTGGTGCTCGGCCTTGACTTGCTGACAAGTCAGGCATCTCGATACGAACTCCGCAATGTCCCTCTTCATCCCGTCCCACCAGTAGGTCTCTCTCATATCATGGTACATCTTGGTGGAACCGGGGTGGACACTATACACTGATCGGCGTGCCTCCTCAAGAATGTCGCGCCGCAATCCATCAGCATCTGGTACGCACAGTCTAGATCCATAGCGTAAAATCCCCTGATCGTCAATCACGAACTCGGAAAATCTGCCCTGTCCCATCTGTGCCATGATCTCTGAGCAACGGTCGTCACTGCGTTGTGCCTCATATATACGGTCATGCAACTGTGGGCGTGCACGAACATGCGCGAGCTGTCCCCCTGTCTGAGTGAACTCGAACTCAACTCGGCTGTCGCATAGCATCTGCCAATCAGCTGACGACTGCCTCCGCACTGCGCGCAAAAAGGATAGACTACCCCCGGGCCTCCTACTCAACGCATCTGCCACCACATTCGCTTTGCCTGGGTGATATAAGATCTCGCAGTCGTAGTCTTTCACCAACTCCATCCAACGACGCTGTCTGAGGTTCAGGTCTCGCTGCTGAAATATGTATTTTAAGCTCTTGTGGTCTGTGAATATTTGGCACGACTCGCCATATAGGTAATGTCGCCAAATCTTCAATGCAAAGACCACTACAGCCATCTCCAAATCATGAGTGGGGTGGTTCTGTTCATGCTTCATCAACTGCCGAGAAGCATATGCGATCATCCGGCCATGCTGCATCAATACGCATCCTAACCCTACTCGCGAAGCATCACAGTAGACCACAAATCCGCCTGATCCCGAAGGCAAAGATAATACCGGCGTCGTAGTCAAACATGTCCGCAGCTGCTAAAAACTGCGCTCGCACTCCTCCGTCCAGACGAAAGGAACTCCCTTCCGGGTCAAACCGGTCAAAAGTGCAGCTATACGGGAGAAGTCCTGAACAAAACGCCTGTAGTAGCCCGCCAGGCCTAGAAAACTACGGATCTCAGTAACCGATGTAGGTCAGGGCCACTGCTGAACAGCCTCAATCTTCTTCGGGTCCACACATATGCCGTCTCTCGTAATCACGTGACCCGAGAATCCGACGCTGTCCAGCCAGAATGCACACTTGGAGAACTTTGCGAATAGCTGGTGCTCCCTCAGAGTCTGTAACGTAATCCGCAAGTGCTGCTCGTGCTCCTCTCTGCTCCAGGAGTACACCAAGATATCGTCGATAAACACGATGATGAACAAGTCAAGATACGGCCTGAATGTACGGTTCATCAAATCCATGAATGCTGCTGGGGCGTTGGTGAGTCTGAACGACATCACCAAAAACTCATAATAGCCGTAGCGCGTGCGGAAAGCTGTCCTCGGTATATCCTCCTGTCGGACTCGCAGCTGATGGTATCCTGATCGCAAGTCGATCCTCGAAAAATATCCCGCACCCTGAAGCTGGTCGAACAAATCATCAATGCGTGGCAACGGATATCTGTTCCGAACGGTAACTTTGTTCAGCTGGCGGTAGTCGATACATAAGCGCAAACTTCCATCCTTCTTCTTGACAAACAGGACCGGAGCACCCCACGGAGAAACACTAGGTCGAATAAGCCCCTTCTCTAACAAATCCTGCAACTGATCCTTCAGCTCTCGAAGCTCTGCCGGGGCCATCCGATAAGGCGGTATAGAAATAGGCCCCAAGCCGGGAATCAAAACAATGCAGAACTCAACATCGCGCTCAGGCGGTAGCCCAGGTAGCTCATCAGGGAAAACATCAGGGAACTCACAAACAACCGGGACCCGGTCCAACGGAACCTCTGCAGCTCGAGTATCACAAATATACGCTAAGAATCCCTGACATCCCTTCCGCAAGAGCTGACCAGCGCGAAGAGACGAAATCAAGCTGGGAAGGGTGACGCTGTGGTCTCCCTGAATAACAAGGACTGGCTCTTCCGGAAAGCTAAATCTGACTGCCTTCTCACGGCAGTCCACCGAAGCATAACAAGTGGCTAGCCAATCCATGCCCAGAAGCACATCAAAGTCCAACATATCGAGGAGAATCAAATCAACCGATGAATCCCTCTCCCCGATACGAACGGAACACAAACGAAATACAAAACGAGCGACAAACGACTCGCCTACCGGAGTAACAACAACAAGCAGATGATCTAACGACGACGACTCACGGCCCAACATCGGTGCAAAGTGTGTAGATACGTACGAATGTGTGGAACCTGGGTCAAATAATACCCGTGCGTCGAAAGAACAAACTGGCAAGGTACCTATCACAACGGCATTAGATGCCTGCGCATCCTGTGGTGTCAAAGCAAATACTCGGGCCTGTCCTCCACCGATAGCGGGCTGACCTCGACCTCGGCCTCTGCCTCCTCGGCCTCTCTGAACAGGACCTCCGCGTCCACGGCCTCTGGGTGCACCTAACTGGCCTGGAGCATCGCCGGTGGTAGGAAGTAGGGCTCTCTCAAGAGGGGGTGGTGATGGTGGTAGGGTCACATGCGGAACTGTCGCTGCTCCCTGTCGTCTCGTCGGACAGTCTCTGACAAGATGGTGCGGACTCCTGCACCCAAAACACCCTGGCGACGGCTGCTGTCCCTGGGGATAAGAACCATATAAGTGTCCCCGTCCAAATCCTCTGCCAGGCCTATCTCTCGGAAAGAATCTGGTGCGCTGCCTCTGAGACGGTACATCGGTGCGAATCCTCTTCGGCCCAGAAATGGCTGAAGTCTGTGATATGCGTGCCTCCATCCGTAATGCCGTATCCATAGCAGCTGAATAAGTGTCGTAGTGCTGGGCGCCAATGGCAAGATATAGCTGGGCATCAAGTCCCTGTACGAACCTCTTCACCATCTTCTCTTCGGTATCCACCAAATACGGAGCATATCAGGATAACTGTGTAAACTGGATGTCATACTCAGACACCGTCATCCCAGGTGTCTTGACTAAGGCCTCGAAGCTACGAGCTCTGGCGTCACGAACGCTCTCTAGGAGGAAACGAGCTAGAAAGACCGCTGTAAACTCGGCCCAAGTCATAGGCGGTAGACCTGCAGCTCGACCTCTCAAGACTGACTCCCACCATGTCTGCGCGAGACCCTCTAGTCGGAAACTCGCAAGCTCTACCCATCGATCATCCGAACATCTCAGCGAATGGCAGATCCTGGCTAAACTGTCAAGGAACGTCTGTGGGTCCTCCGCTGCCTCGGTGCCGGTGAATACTGGAGGTCTCAGCCTCATGAAATCCTGTAGTGAAACCGGAATGGCCACGGTGGTAGTAGTAGGAGCAGGTATCATGGTCGTCTGTGATGTAGTAGGTGCGTCATCCGGCCTCGGTGTACGACTGGCTGCAATTAGGGATCCTACCATCTGACGTAGCTCCTGCATGCCCCCCATCATCTGTCACAACTCCTCCATACCAGTCTCGAGCCTATCCATACGGCCTGGGGAAGGTGGATCGGTCTGTCCCTGCGGCGTAGGCATACCCCCCTGCTCAGTCCTAGTCTCGGACGAGCCAGCTCGAATCTCGTCTCTGGCGGCAGCCCTCTGTGCCCTCGTAGCCTTCGGCGGTATAGTGGTTGTTACAGGAAAACGAATTGTAAGAACAGTGCAATAGGATCATAGGATACACGGAATTGAAGAAGGAATTTTCAAGCAAGTATATCCTAAAGTCACTTAGGCGGAGTACCGTATCGCAAGTATGCCGCGGACATACACACGCTACGTTACCCTACTTAAGTCACTTACTCCATCTACCAAGGGTCATCCTACACTCAAAAAGGTAAAACCTATCTCTCTGATACCAACTTTGTCACGACCCGCAGGGTACGGAACGTGACTGACACTTAAGTTTACAAAACGTCTCAAGACGTCCGTAAAATAAGTAAGCCAAAGCCCAGAAAACCAAAACCAAATAAGCAAAAGAGTGAAGAGAACCCAATCAATTGAAAACGAGTTTATCAAATAAGTCATATAAAACACTTTTTAAAAACAATATCAATTTTTCCGAAAATTTCGGCAGAGTCTCCTTTGTAAATACTGGCCCCCAAAATGGGTACAATAAGAATATATATGAATCCAACAAATAAGGCATCCCCAAGCGGGAGCTAGCTCTTCGCCACAAGGCGGTCACAAATCCCACGCATAAAGCAACAACATGCGAAATAATCATAAGGAAGCATGAGAAAAACAGCATGTCGACTCAAGTGAGCTCGACCCCAAAATACAGCATAAAAAGTCCACAAATCTCACAGTCTCATCTCTAGGTCAATATACAACAATACTGGTAGATACAGTAGATGGAGTACTCTAGATATAAAGAATATACAAGGTGGTACAAAAATAATAATATAACCCACCTAAGAGCAAAACCTCGAGTCCAGGCAAAGGAGGCAAAAGAAACAAGTGCGCCCGCCGCTATTGTACTGACGGAGTGGACCTGCAAAAGACTGTGGCACAACGG
The DNA here is from genome assembly GCA_030015575.1 of Agapanthus africanus. Classification (NCBI taxonomy): domain Eukaryota; kingdom Viridiplantae; phylum Streptophyta; class Magnoliopsida; order Asparagales; family Amaryllidaceae; genus Agapanthus; species Agapanthus africanus. The sequence goes on from CM057342.1 coordinate 188,881,580, forward strand.
TGGTGAGTTTCCAACTCGTGAGTAATAAATAACATCTATAAAGGCTATCGTATGCATGCACACAAGCATCCTAGCATCTAAAATACAGGTATGACTGGATGCACTAGCAGGTGTGTATACAACATCAGTGTACTAGCAGGTGTATGTATGCAACATGAATATCTGAGGTCTCAATAGGTATATATAAGAAACATTTTATCTCTTTTTGTTTTTGAAACTCTTTTAAAATGCCAGCATAACAATCATAGAATCGACAACAATCTGTGTCCAGCAACGACACCTAAAAACCGTCTCAAATCTCATAATCCATGTCATAGTGTCTCTGGCCTCAGCCATCCGGCTGACCCATCTCAATATCAATATCTCATCCTCTCGCGGCCCCGGTTGGTATCCTCTGGATATCCGCCATGCCCAATGAAGTCACCGGTAGGTTATCCGTCCCCTGCCAGGCTCATCGTCAGCAACACGAGCTTCTTGCCCCGGGGTACCTTACCGGGCCCACCATGTACCCGAGACGGTTCATCCAACTCCTCGAAACGGGTCTCGAAAACCACATCAAACTCATGGTGGACGACACTTACATCACTAGAAAACCGCAATTTACATATTTTAAAAATATAATAAGTTTAGAAATTTTGCGGCTTTCCCCCGAAATCCAGAAATATCATAAAATCTCAAGAAATCCTCATAAGTGCATATGTCAATGATAATGAATGCATATGGTATCAATAATCAAGTTGCAATGTGTGATTAATAGATTAGGCATGAAAAAATAATATGATGAAGTGCATGCACATGAATAGCAATCCTACGATTTCATTTTACGGAATTAAAGCTATAGCGCAAGTTTAAGTATCAATTATAGTAAAAGGTTTCAATTTAAAGGTTATCTAGTGTGGTGGCATGGCAATTACCAGGGTGTGTGTGTAAGCATGAATAGTGCTCGTGCTGCATATAAAAACCCTGGCAATGGTGCAGGTGTCCTATAGAATGGGTTCCTATATGTATGTCAATATAAGCCATGAATATAGCAAATAATCATACAAGTATTACACCCCTAATTACTAACATTACTAAGAATCTTTTTAAGCTACTAAAACTATCGGGCGACTTGCGCCATCCAACGATAGTCCCCCGTAGATGTTACATCTACTCACCGGAATCCCTAGCTAGTCACGTCCAATCACCGCTTTCCCCTTTCGAGCCGCGTCTGACGTCTCCGCGACCGAACCTGGAATTATATTAATACCAGACATTAGGTTACATACCAAGAACGACGCAAAACCAAAACGAAAATACTAACGTTCACAAGCTAGATACAACGTGCACAGGTGCGCGGAACGCACGCGAAAATCGCAAAACTAACTAGAATCGTCGATTTGGTCGTCCGGAAAAAGTAAAACCCGAACACTCAAAATCCGCACTCACACATCCTAAAAGTCATAGGATACGCTAAAAATGTCATCAAGACATCGCAATTAATTCATCACAATATTTTATAACACAACTAGTAAGCTAGAATTTGCAATTTGGTGCAAACATCGACATTTAGCGACAAAGTTATCACAGTCCAACACAAACATCCAACCACACAACTAGTTAGCCACAATAACACAAATTTTAACTCATTTACCATGCTACAAAACCCAATATCCAAACACAACCCTTTCTTGAATTTGGTAATTAGCAATCTTAACGAAAATTTCACACAAGTTTAACTTAGATTAGCATAATATGAAGCCACTTAAGCAAAGTAACCATATAGATTGGTTAAGTAAACAACTAGGTTAATTAAAAAGATTTAATTAACTAAAACATGGTTTCAAGAAACCCTAGTTAAATTTTCAACCATTAACTAAAAAAACTAGATTAGGATTAATACTAAAATTAACACTAAACAACTAGATTAAAGAATTCTAACCATATCAACTTAAAAGAGTAGAAATTATACCTCAAATCTATGGATCTAGCAAGAAGAAATTTGCTTCAATTGATGGCCTCAAAGCATCATGATCCAAGCAAGGGAGGTGAAGGAAAAAGGGATGAAGGATGGGGTTTAAATTGTGAGCTTTAAATTGCAATTTTTGGAGCAAACTTTGAAGAATTTTTTGAAGAAGATGAAAAGAAAAGAGATGAAGGGGGGCTGCTGGAATTCAGCCAGAATGAAGGAGAGGCGATGGTGTGGGGTGTGGGAAAAAAGGTCTTGGTCAACTCCTACCAACCACAAAAGACCATACTCAAAAACAATTCAAAAACCTTTAAAATAAAACCCCATTTCCACATAATATACAAGTCAAAAGAGCATGGAATTTTCTTCCATGAGCTGCTAGAAATGGGCTGGCCTAGGGTGAGGGAAAAGTGAGAGAGAGTGCACAAAAAAAAATTTATGCAAAAAGACCCCCTACAAGTCCAAAATTGCAAGTTTAAGCTTAAATTCAATAAATTTCGTTTCCTATAATAAAAATTAGTTAAAACTCAAAATAAAATACAAAAATTTTATGTTACAACTAGATTTTAACTAACATAATTTTAAAGATTAAAATTAGCCCAAAAAAATTTGTATTTATCGCTAATTTAATGTATTTCCTTACCGGCTTAAAATAATATTAAAAAATTGAAAAATAAGGAAAAAATTTTAAATGACCAAGATTTAATAAGTAACTCATTAGCTACTAAAAACAAGCAATTACCTATCCATTTTAGGTATAACTAGTCCTAAACTGCAAAATAACAAAAAGGACGGTTTTCGGAAAAATACCGAATTTTCACCGATTTTCAGGAAAACACCAAAACGACTTTTCAAGACGTTACACCCACACACCTAAGCTACACCACCATCGCCGGACCCTTCTCTGCCACCGTCGACCTCCACCAGAGCCCTTCGCCATCTCCCCTACCCTCTAGCGCATCCCTGCATCAACCCCACTCCCAACAACCCAAGCACCTAACTCCAACACCCACGACCAGCCGCCAACGCCTGCAACCACCCACCACCAGAGTTCACGTCGACCACCTCAATGCTGGTGATCGTCTCCTCAACCACCAGATCCTCCACCTCTTCTCTCCTCGAACTCTTCTCTATGACCAACCGCAACCCTACGAGCCTCCACTCCCTAGCTCCACCATCGCCGAAGTCAACTACCTACACAACCACCGCTACCTCATGCCACCGCCGAACTCTCCAGCGACTGACAACTTGCCGTCCACCCACCACTCACCTCCTCGTTACCACCATATCCCATCACCACAACCAAGCTACTCACAAACTCGAGCCTCGCTGTGCTGCCGCCTGTCATCGTCTCCAGTAGCCTCCTTGCCGTCACCACCTCTGCCTCTACCTCACATCCACATGTCGTTGCCCTGCGCCATCGTACCTACGCCAAATCTCAAGACCGAGCACCAACCAAACCCTGGTCATGCTGTGCCGTGATTGTGCTCGTACCGTGCTCATCGTCGTTGCTGTGCAACCGTCGCCAAAGGCAGGTGAATTCTTCACTTATTATCATGCCATTTTAAACGATTAGCCGAAACAATTTTATAATAAATAAATACATATATAAATGAGTTTAGATTGTAACTATTCTTGGAATTGTGATGCAAACCATAAACGAAGACTCAATTAAAATAGCTGAACTTATGGTAAATACCTTCCTTTACAGATAAAAAGCATGGTGTAGAAATTTGGATGTAAATAACAAGATTTCACACATAAAGTGACGTCCTCGATAACTGACATGAAATCTGGGTTTTTCCGTACATGACATCTTGTAAAATTCATCATAAATCGTACAAAAATTGGATCCTATAGTTATTAGGCTCGCTGCGAAGAGGATTGGGTAACCTATGAATCTACGATGACCTTTACTGAATATCATTTGGTTTAGATAGCGAAAACTGAAGGGATTTGTGGCTCTGGATTGCAGTCCAGAACAGAAATCTCTACGAATACCTGAAAACAAACACCCGTAACTCAATGTTCGAATGCGCAAATGTGCGGAACCATATGTAGATATGTAGAAAATTAAGTTAGCTTTCTTACGTCGCTGGTTCCACTGAATTATATCGCTATTTGATATTTTAACATAATTTATATTATCGATGTATATGGCCGATTTCTGCAGTTTTTCATGTTGAAACCTAAATTTAATATCCTATACATCCCTACATAAAACTGAAAATATACGGAGTCCTATATCTTTACATAGATAATTAAGTTAGCTAACTTATGGTTCTAGTCTCATTCAGTTTTACTGTTGTTTGATATTTTAAATATATTTTAGATCGTCGACGTGCCTTGCAATTTTCTGCAGTGACAATTATTACCCATCGACACTAAACTGAACATATCTCCTAGTACACAGAGGCTATTATTGATCCTTTTGATACACTAAAAACCTAATAGATAGAGCTAAGTTTTATTCAACTGGAGTAACACTTTGTGACATTTTAGAAAATAGAAAATAATATTTTTGGAATTTAAATAATAAAATAATAAATTTTATGAATATTATGCTAGTATGGAGCTAAGTTTTAGTAAAATGGTATAACTATATACCTATATTTTGGAAAATATTTGGAAATTAATATGAATTATTATTTATGAAAGCATTTATCGGATTGGGCTTTTATAAATTATTATACAATTATTTGCATACAACTTTATGTTAAACTTGATTTGTGTTTCATTAAGTGTGTATTAAAACGAGTCATTTTGTTAACCATGTATTAATGTGCCATGACATATTGCATTGTGTTTCATGCACAGTTTCATTTTAGTTGTTGTTATTTTGTTTTTAAAAGAAAAAAGAAAGGAAAAGTAAGGAAAATATTTATGAGAGAGGGGACATAGATGTGACCTTGAATAATGAGGATAGAGTGTGAGAAAAGAGCGAGGGAGAGAGAGAGTTAAGGCTTGCAACCATGGCTTTTCCTTACCTCATTTTCTTTATCTCTTCACCTTCTTCTTCATCTCATTATTCTTCATCAACTGCACCACTCCTCACTACCACCTTCCGCCACCCCCAAAACTTCATCTAAACCTCACAAACCCTTCACAAAAATTATTTCTATGCTCGCTACAAGTATCATGGTGGGATAAAATTGGAGTTTTGAGCACTTTGGACCATCTAGGAATTTTCTTGATGTGCTCTCTTGAGTTAAAACACTCACTTTTGTTCATGTGTTTAGTTTCCTAACCTCAAGTATTAGTTTAGAGTTAAAGAGTTTAAATTTTGTGATCTTAGAAAATTCTAGGACTAGTGGATGAAAATTGTAGAAGAGCTTAGTTGAGGTGTAGTGAGTATCTTTTGGCCTAGTAGTGATGGGAGCCCTGCTGAAAATGAGCTTTGATGTCTCAAACACGAACTTAGAATTTTCCGACATCGGTTTTTCATTGACTTTTGATGTTTAAATGGAATTTAGGATGACTCTAGAACTCTGAAATTTTTTTAGCACATACATTGAGATGTGCAGGCACATAGGAAGCTACCCCAGAAACCCGAGCCCAAACCCCCAAGTTTTGGCCGCCAATTTATTGATTTTGGCCGCAATTTTCTGCCTAATTTTGGAGTTAGGGTCTGAAACTTAGTCTATATCTCACTCATTAGATAACTAGACCCATCCTATATGCAAAAAAAAGTTTAATTTTATCTTAGGTAGAATCTGAAGTCATTTTACTTATTTTCTGTTGATATTTTCCCACTTTTGAAACTTGGTTTTTGATATTTGAGATTTGACTTGGTCGCTTGACATTCGTACGTCAACGTCGAGGGTTGTTTTGTTGTTCTTGCATGCGTGAACAATAGGTTCTAATCTACGTGCCTTTCGCTTGTAGTATCGATTTTGGATACAGACTTACATGGAATTTGATTCGGGTTTTCATTAGATTCGGTTATGGACTTGATTTATAGGTACAAGCACGTAGACTTCTGGGACGACGATGGATGGTAAAGCATCTGTCGAGATCGACTAGAGCAAGGCATAGTAGGTGAGTAGATGTTTATCTACGGGAGAAGTCGGGTGGATGGCGTATAACACCCCCGCAACCATAGTACTGGGATATTAAAGATATAGTTTGTGTGTGTATGTGTGTGTGTGTGTGCATTTTATATATGTATACCCAGTTAATAGGGTTCTGGGATACTATAAACAATAGTAGTGTACGTGTAATAAGGTATATCCCTAGTTCTAGTTTCTCTTAATCTATGATATATATATATATATATATATATATATATATATAAACGTGAGGATAATTATGAGATGAGGATATGATCAAATATAATGACACGAGTCGATATGATTTGGTACGAGAATACGAGGCGATATATATATATATATATATATATATATATATATATATATATATATATATGACTATATGAGATGAGGTGATGTACTGACTATAGATCCGTACTATTGATTAATGATATCGTACGATGGATTATACCGTACGTGATATGATGAGGATGGATCGCCGACATATATATATCGACTCGAGATAAATTGATTAAAATCATTAGGTAGATATTAAGATATACTTATTGCCATACCTATTTTCAAAACTAAAGAATTGTTATGCACTTTTAAATGATAATTTCAAGAAATGCTATGAATTTTCAAATGGTATCTTTTTCTAAAATATTGTAGCCCTTAATTTCAAAAATAACGATTTGTGAAATTTTAACTTTAGCTGTATGGCTTATTATGTAGTTATGTATTTTATACTGTTCACGCTACGTTATCTTATTTCCGCAGATACTATTTTTCCTTTGCGACATATATATCCCACGCTCCGTGTACTTACCTTATTATGACTTTTTCTGTTATGACACATGCACCATTACTGATGATGCGCATGTTGCACATACACCTACTTTCCGGCTCTCACACACACATCATTGGTAATTGCCAGAAATTGCCATGTCGCTGTATTGTTTTCTAACTTGTAGAAGTATAGTTATTGTTTAGTACTCATTACCGCACATGCCAGTTCAGATATTACACTTACCTAGTTACACAACATGCTTACATGAAAACACTTGCTATATTTTATAGTACTGTTCTGTGGTTGTACTTACTATACCATTATGGTTACATGGTTATGAGATTCTGTTTTCGTGAGATTTCTGGATTTAAGAAACTACAGATACATTTTTAAAGTCTTATGATTGTTTTAGAAACGCGGTTTCTCTTGATATGATATTTCGACATCCATCATGAGTTTTCTCGGTGATGAGCTATGATGATTACCTGATTCGAGGAGTGAGGAGTCACCATCTGCAGGTACATGGTAGACTCGGTATGGTATCGTAGGGAAAGAAGATCGTATAAAAAGGCGTTGAGCCCGGCAGGGGAACACTACCTATCGGTGATAGTATTGGACTCGGCGGTTATCCGGAAGATACCGACCGGAGTGATATGAAACAGATGGATATGAGGACCGATCTGATAAGACGGAGCCTATGACATGAGGATTTACGTGTTGATGCTAGACACGGGTTTTGTGATAATTTCGAGTGTCGATACATAGCACTCAGGTTTACATGAGGATTTGATACGTCGTTGATGGACACACGTGTTAGTTATATGTATGCCCTAGAGGCCATTACTGTACATAGGATGTATATTGTAGTGGATGCTGGGACATATATAGGGAGGACTTTCTTGCTCGACATGATAGTATGCTATCTGGTTACTCTTTACCTTAACGTGTGCACTGATTGTCTCTATGTTACATGTTGGTAAAGCCCTTAGGATGTGTACTTGACTTCCTGGACTATGATGCGGATCATACTAGTGGGGACATGGTAGTCCATAAGTACATCCTTGAAAGTCCCTAGTCGTGGGTGTATCGAGATGGGGCATCGATATACCAGAGTAGACTAGCGTATACCTTCTCGACCCATACAGATGGGCGATGGATGATCCCATATCCATTGGTTTTTGACATCGGAGATGATATACGGGTGCTCAGTAGAGACTGGGTACACTGTACGGACTCGCCGAGAACTCCCAGATGGTATTATACCTCACGTCAGATGGCAGTTATCTGGTGACACTAGTACAGAGTAGTCTGTTGACCCGAGATCGTCATAGAGTCTTGTGTGGTTCCCACTGTGCTTTGATTTCCATCTTACCACGTCCAAGAGGCGTGCAAAACGGTGGTTGTTGGGTACAGTCCCGAGTCACATGGAAGCAATGAGCGATAGGAGGGGATTTGTCTCTCCCGGTATAGGGAGTTGATGTTGCGCTGTGTTCGATTGGCTATGACAGGAAATCCCTGGCCAGGGTTGCTGAGATTTACTGGTAAGTGTTACCAGTAGTTTCTCGAATTGTTATAGACCTCATATCGACACGACTTATCGAGCTATTGGGGTCTGACGTTTACCACCCCTAGGCGAGATATGCGACATATCAGACGACGAGACCGGACTGTATGGTAGTGTTACTGGTTGGATTCACTGGAGTGTGAGCGGGCTTCCTCGTCGATCTTCTGATCGCTCAATACCGGGGTGACCGTTACGTTTAGCAGACCGCTTGCGGCTTGTGGGTGTTTGATATGATCATCATCTGCTGCCGGCGTATTGACGAGTCTTTAGAGTCCTACACAGAAGTTTCCTGGCTCAAGCGAAACGAAATAGGGGCGCATATGAGATATGTGCGGGACCGAGAATGATACCAGTATATGATACTGTATTCGATTCTCGTGATTTGTGACATTGATCGGTTATATACGATATAGCCGGGTTATCGGATCAAGTGTTGATTCGATAAGTTGTTACTGTTGATATTAGTCGGTTATATACGATATGACCGGATCATTAAATCAAGTGTTGATTTAATGATTTAATGCATAATAATATATTTGATATATTACTTTGCATTAACTAGTATCGGTTCACTTTAAATGGATTTTCTCGCTCGGATGTGCACATTGTATATGTGATATACTTTTTGTGCACTTGATTGTATCATGTTTGATGATACATGCTCTTTAGGGTTTGTGTAAAGATTAAACCATGGTTGTGTATTGGTTAGGGTTTTCTTTTTCATTTATTTATTTCATTTGTTTTATTTTGGAAAAGAAATGGCAAAAGAAAAGAAAATGGTTGCTAGTTTTGTTTTACATTGAAAGTTCATGAAGCTTTGACTAAGTGAGCATTTTGTCTTCATGCTTAACCCTAACCACTCCTTCTAACCATGATTTATTCTCTACACTTTACCATGGTTGCCACATGATAAGTGTTCAATTTATTTTCTATTTTGAATTAACTTATCATAAGATTTATCATCTTCTTCCTCTTCTTCTTCAAGAAGAAAGCTTGCTTCAAAAATGGCAACTTGAGCAAATGAGTGAGAAATCCAATTCTAAAGTCTACCCACTTCCTATTTCTTCATCCTCTACCTCTTGCCAAGTAGTAGAGTGTGTTTCCTTCACAAGTTTTCAAGGCTCGGTGAAGGTGGATCTTGATCTAGTGATGCTTCGACGTAGATCATCTTCGGCACGTCGTCGATGACCTAGCCTGCCCATTCTCCGACGAAGCCGACGCTAGAGCCCGGGAACTCATTTGGACAGCGAGGGAACTTCGTTGCGGAGCTATGGAGGTGGAGCACCGGATCTACAAAGGTTGTATTTCCATATTCCCTTAGTTAAGTGTTAACTAGTTATCTTTTCGCCTAAATATCTAGCCGACGATCCGTAGTCAGGTCTCTCGGCACCCGTAAAATTTTATATTGGCATGTTCGATGCCTTGTGAGACCACTATAGGGTGCCTAGGAACCTTTCACTGGTATCAGAGCATAGCTAGAGCCTTAGGCGAAGTCTAGACGGAATTTGAAGTCCGAACGAACCCGAAACCCGATCACTAAAATGCTCTCTGTCCTTTTTCCAAAAACTGGGATATTTCCAGATTAAAAATTGCCAAAAAATTCAGCAGGTAATCCTAAGAGTTACTGTGAAGCACGTAGCTCTATATCGATCAATGAGCCACGGAACCGCGGCCCCACCCTGGGTTACGCGGCGGTTCCGCGGCCATGTTGGTTATTTAGACCACGTGTCTTGCACAGTAATTCTTGTGTCACAGTACTGAGTCTTCTGGAAATTTTTATATTTTATTCAAGAGTTGAATTTTCTGGGGTTGTTTTGGGGATTCGGTGTTTCGATCGGAGTATCAAATTTTGTCTGTGTGGCTTTCCGGATAAATCTTAGAATATGTTAAAAAGTTCGACCGGATATAAATACCCAATTTTTCCCCTGTCGGGAAATTTCCAAGTGTTGGATTTTTCCGTAGTTTAACGACATTCTAAGTAGTGCAAGTAACGCGATGGACCCTCTAGAAGACAACAAACCTTAACTCGATTATGTGACCGTCTTGAACTGCCCTTTGAACCTTCGGGTTTGGGGCAGTACGGCGTGCCACATGTGAGGCGTTAGCTTGACCCTTCTACGGCTGGACCGTTGGTACTGAGGCACGAACTGAATGTTGTTAGACTTATTTCATGTGTTGAGATGTATCGGGAAAACTTGGGTGTTCGATTGTTCGATCGGAAAGTTTAACATTTTCTATTTATCCGGAATGTGATACAACAATTGGAATTCACAAAAGTTATGTGATAACTGAATGAATATTATAAACATAGCAGTTTAGTCTCACTTGATCGGTTGCCACGGAATTTTGATGTGATCAAAAGTCCGTTGCAATCACGTAGCGTACGCGGATACTCGCCGGGTAAACTTAATAGACAGCCTCACCCCATAGCCCCGACCAAGTGACTGTAGGAGAACCCCGTCGCCGAAAGCATCCGTCCGGGTGCTCGCGGTAGCGGTGTTCCGCCTTGGTGCACTTCGTCGACGGTATCGGGGGTGCGGCCGCCTACTGAAGTTTGCGACGAGCATTCGATCAGGATGTCGGGAATCCAGTTGAATTCCCCGACTTGATATTGAAAAGTGTTTTCGATAATGAGACTAAAATGCGGGGTTTATAATTGTTAGGCATGCGATATCTAAGTAATTCATTTGGTCAGGCATGCGATGTCTGAGGTGGTTGCGGATTCCAACTGTTGTAGTTTTACACTTTCTTTTCTGTGACCGTAAGTGTAATATGTGATATCGCCGGTTTCGTTGCTATATGTCAACGACAATTGGGATGCGCATATTTACTTACGTTGATGACATGTGATGTTATGTGTTGCTGGATATGTTATATTGGATCGTCGTGTTTGAATAGCCGGGGGTTTTTATGTGAGATGAGTGTTTTTCATTTTCATTCATGTAAAAACTTGTATGTAATATTCTTTTATTGGGGCGCTTCCAGGTTGCGGAAGTAGTCACCCTTTGTATATTATTTACTTTTCTGCACTAGGATAGACCCAAGGAGGAGGGCACAAGTAACCAGGTTCTGGAGTCCAGTGGGAGACCAACTCGAGGAGTCGAGGTCGGGTCTCCTAACTCTAGATTTGGTAGGGTTGCTTGCCGCTCTCGTAGGGGTCTAGGGGTGTGGGTTTGGCTATTCATTACGACCGTGGAATCCGTGTTTTATACTGGCTCGTATTGAAAACACGGACGTCCTAGTATATCCAATATTTCATATGATTCTTCTGCTGTGATATCTGTGATGTGTTCATGTGATGTTCTGTGATAGATACAGTATATAGTATATATGATATATTATATAGGCGTTACTTATGTTTTACACCCGCGCTAGCCCTGCCCCGCTCTACCGTTAGTCACCTAACCTAACGGTGCACGAGGGGACATCGAGGCGAATGCGGATAGCATAAGTGTGCGTCGTATTTATCTGTGATGTTTAGGTAACTTAAATGATAGGACTTCATTAATGAGATTAATGAAATAAAAGAAACCTAAGATGTTGTAGAATCGAATTTCAAAATAAAACAGGTAGCTACAGTTCTTGCTTTGCACAGCGGTATATGTGATATATCCTGCACCTTATTCGATAAGGAAAGGACCGAGATCCCTTCACCGGGAGTGACTCCTTTAGAAATAACTGGCAGATGCTACACACTCGGTTTGTCTTTTGATTGCTTTTAAGTGTTTTTGCTTTGCACAGTGATATATATGATATATCCCGCACCTCATTCGACGAGGAAAGGACCGACGATCCCTTCACCGGGAGTGACTCCTTTAGCAAAACTAGAAAAACCTCAAAAACACTCCATTTTTAAAATCAATCGATCCTACAACGATATCAAGTTCATTACGCAATAGGTTTTCAGAAAAACCTGTCGTAGCCCTCCGTCATTTCAGATAAGTAGTAGTTAGTATTCGTGCTGCGTTTGTTGGCCTTTGTCAAGGCGTAGTGTGCGGTAGCTAACTGGTGCTTATCTGCTTATGCATATGATGCAGATTGGGTTAGGGTATTCATGCGACCTTGTTGGCCTTTGTCAAGGGCCGTGCGGGTGGGTTTAATTCAATCAGGAAATGACGGGTTGAACTTGACTAGCATCCTATAGTTTGTTGGCCTTTGTCAAAGTCATAGGAGGTTAGGGGAAAAATATTATCGGGAATTTCAAGTGTTGAAATTTGCAATGAGATTGCATACCTTCTATGAGATAGTTGGATCCCGATACCCGCTGCGAGTAATTGTTACTCCTGGGAGAGTTTTACACATTACAATTAGCCGCTCAAATAGGTGTCTAGAAAGGTGTTAACGAGGTTACGCCTCTGGGAAAACGAGATTTACATTAATTAGGTTCGTGCGAAAGCACGGGGGACCTCCCTCAAAGTACCGACACTGGCCTGGCTGAAAGATTGGCGAACTTGTAGTGTGTAATTAATCCCAGCTAGTCTTTCCTTTTAGGTTTTGAAGGAAGATTTGATAAAAAGCAGTGGGAGCCATCCTGATTAGATAAAATAATAACCAATCTATTCTTGCAAGAGCGCACGCTGAGTGTTTTCTTCTCTCTCTCTCCAGGTAGCGACCATATCACGCCTTAATCAAGATAATAATACGGATTATTGACCGAACCCGCTTGTTATACTGAGCTGGGGAACTTTGGTCCCGCTCCAACTTATAATTGTTATAAGACAGAGCAGGAAATTGGGGATTACCAGAATTCCCATGCCGCCCAAACGAAGAGAGTGCATGTTGATGCATCATCTTCGGGTGTGTTCGTTACACAGAACTGTTTCTCAGTATCCTCTGAATCCTGGGTATATGATACCGGATCAGGATCCCAGATATGTAATCTGTTACATAGGGCTGCAAAAGGGTAGAAAAACTGAGAACGGGTGATAAGTTTCATGAGGCAGGAAACGGGACAAGTGTTGCATCCAAGTCTGTTGGTCACTGTCACCCTGTATTACCAATACATTGATTCTGAACGAATGTTATTAGATACCGAACCTGATATACAAAATCATATCAGTCTCTTTATTAGTAAAGAAATGATAAAATTTTGTATAGATGGATAATGTTTTGAACATTTCCTATATCAAAAGTTGATCGGTTCAGGCACGTTATCTAAAAGCATTGATGTTCTAAATCAAACTACAGTTCCTAGTATACAGAACACACACAAGAGGAAGAGTTCAGAAATGAACGGTTCCTTCTTTAGGTATTGTAGACTAGGTCATATCAATGCGACCCGACTAGCTAGAGTTACATAAAGATGCATATTTAAATTAGTATGAATTTACATCTTGTGAAACTCGCCAGTCATGTCACAAAGATAAGATGACCATAGCTCTGTTTATTGGAAACAGAGAAAGAGTTAGTGAACTCTTGGGACTGATACATGATGATGTATGTAAGGTCTCCTGTCTACACATGCCAGGACTGGTTCTTTATACTTCATTACATTCTCTGATGATCTTTCGAGATTCAGACCTATGTTCCTGTTGAAACACAAGTCCGAATCTTTTGAGATATTCACAGAATATAAGATAGAAGTAGAGAACCAATACGGGTTTAAGTATTATGTCCTTTGATGAGATCAGGGAGGAGAATACTTGTGCATAGAATTCCTGGACTATTCTAAATGAGAATGACATTCTCTCTCAGCATTACTCCTCCGTATACACCATAGCACGATGGTATATAGGGGCGGAGCAATCACACCCTATATGATATGGTGTGCTCTATGATGAGTACTACTGAGTTACCTATTTCCTTTTGGGAGTTATGCACTTGAGAAGATGCATACCTATTGAATAGGGTTCCAATCAAATCAGTTGCCTACCGCTTCATATGTGATATGGAATGGGAAGATCCCATATCTTAAGTTAGTTAAGATTTGGGGTTGTCCGGCCTATGTCTAAAAATATAATCCGGACAAGCTCGAGGCAAATACTGTTATGTAGAACTGGAAATGTTCCAGCTATACAGATTGCAGCTGATGATTTGATAGAATCAAGGATTCAGTAGATTCCAACGAACCTCAGCCTCTCTGCCGACCTAGTAGGGTTCCTCACCCACCTGAGAGATACTTCGGTTTCTCTATGACAGTGGGAGCGAGGATTACATCATGAGATGATGACCCAACTAGTTTCGAACTGGCCATCAGGAGTGAGACTCTGTAAGAATGGCTGGATGTTTAGCAATCTGAGATGGAATCCTTATACACCAACAAAGTATGGACTTTGGTTGCTATATCTGAAGGGTTAAATCCCCATCAGGAGCAAGTATATCTTGAGAAGATTACTTGGTGTAAATGGAAAAGTTGAGACTTTCAAAGCTAGACTTGTTAAAAGTTTGCATCATTGACCAGGTGTGGATAATGATGAAACCTTTTCAAGTAGCTATGCTTAAGTCCATCCAGATCCTACTTGTCACGGCTACATACCATGACTACGATATCTGGTGGATGGGTGTCATGACTGCTTTTCTAAATGATGTTTTAGAAGAGTGCGTCTATAAGTACACAGCCAGAGGGCCTCGTAGACAGTGGGAGCAGCGGAAACGTGTGCAAGATGCTTTATAGGATAAAGCAAGCATCGCGGAGTTGGAACATCTGTTTTGATGGATTAGTCAAGGAAGTTGACATCATCAAAATAATAGATGAACCTTGTATATACAAAAAGGTAGTAGGGAGTATGGTGGTGATCCTCGTAGAGTACGTGGATGACATACTCATGATAGGGAAGGAGTTTCCTATGCTACGCTCGGTCAATCTCCACTTATCACAAGGATTCTCCAGATAGGATCAATGTGATACCTCGGCCATCCTGAGTTTTCATCTATGAGATAGATGTGATTTGGGTGTTAGTATACTCACTAGTTGTAGTGAGATGGTATCAATCGATCCTGGGGAGAATCACTGGAAGGGTTCCAGAGTGATAAAGACAACTGAATGTCAGTCGCAGGCATTGTCTTTACCCTCAGTAAAGGGACGGTATGTTGGAAGAGTTCCAAGATAGATACCGTGACATACTAGACGATAAAGGCTGGATACATCGCTACATAAGATGCTACCAAAGAGGATGTTTGGGTGTATATTAGTTCATGAGATGAACTACGTTCCTACCATTGTGAGACAATGGAGTTGTGGCTTATGCCGAGGAACGCCGGTCCCATCAGTGATCCAGACTTATTCTAAGGCAGTATCACCTGATCATGGAGATGGATGATCTCCAAGGTGATCGAGGCAAGGAGAGCAGACTCAGAGGATAACACGGCGGATCTACTCACAAAGGCCTATTTCCAGAGAGATACTTTTATGGGATGGTTGAGTATGAGATACTTCGACCACTGCTACAGATGGCCCTAGTGCAAGTGGGAGATTGTTAGTTATATGTATGCCCTAGAGGCCATTACTGTACATAGGATGTATATTGTAGTGGATGCTGGGACATATATAGGAAGGACTTTCTTGCTCGACATGATAGTATGCTATCTGGTTACTCTTTACCTTAACGTGTGCACTAATTGTCTCTATGTTACATGTTGGTAAAGCCCTTAGGATGTGTACTTAACTACCTGGACTATGATGCGGATCATACTAGTGGGGACATGGTAGTCCATAAGTACATCCTTGAAAGTCCCTAGTCGTGGGTGTATCGAGATTGGGCATCGATATACCAGAGTAGACTAGCGTATACCTTCTCGACCCATACAGATGGGCGATGGATGATCCCATATCCATTGGTATTTGACATCGGAGATGATATACGGGTGCTCAGTAGAGACTGGGTACACTGGACGGACTCGCCGAGAACTCCCAGATGGTATTATACCTCACGTCAGATGGCAGTTATCTGGTGACACTGGTACAGAGTAGTCTGTTGACCCGAGATCGTCATAGAGTCTTGTGTGGTTCCCACTGTGCTTTGATTTCCATCTTACCACGTCCAAGAGGGCGTGCAAAACGGTGGTTTTTGGGTACAGTCCCGAGTCACATGGAGGCAATGAGCGATAGGAGGGGATTCGTCTCTCCCGGTATAGGGAGTTGATGTTGCGCTGTGTTCGATTGGCTATGACAGGAAATCCCTGGCCAGGGTTGCTGAGATTTACTGGTAAGTGTTACCAGTAGTTTCTCGAATTGTTATAGACCTCATATCGACACGACTAATCGAGCTATTGGGGTCTGACGTTTACCACCCCTAGGCGAGATATGCGACATATCAGACGAAGAGACCGGACTGTACGGTAGTGTTACTGGTTGGATTCACTGGAGTGTGAGCGGGCTTCCTCGTCGATCTTCTGATCGCTCAATATCGGGGTGACCATTACGTTTAGCAGACCGCTTGCGGCTTGTGGGTGTTTGATATGATCATCATCTGCTGCCGGCGTATTGACGAGTATTTAGAGTCCTACACAGAAGTTTCCTGGCTCAAGCGAAACGAAATAGGGGCGCATATGAGATATGTGCGGGACCGAGAATGATACCAGTATATGATACTGTATTCGATTCTCGTGATTTGTGACATTGATCGGTTATATACGATATAGCCGGGTTATCGGATCAAGTGTTGATTCGATAAGTTGTTACTGTTGATATTAGTCGGTTATATACGATATGACCGGATCATTAAATCAAGTGTTGATTTAATGATTTAATGCATAATAATATATTTGATATATTACTTTGCATTAACTAGTATCGGTTCACTTTAAATGGATTTTCTCGCTCGGATGTGCACATTGTATATGTGATATACTTTTTGTGCACTTGATTGTATCATGTTTGATGATACATGCTCTTTAGGGTTTGTGTAAAGATTAAACCATGGTTGTGTATTGGTTAGGGTTTTCTTTTTCATTTATTTATTTCATTTGTTTTATTTTGGAAAAGAAATTGCAAAAGAAAAGAAAATGGTTGCTAGTTTTGTTTTACATTGAAAGTTCATGAAGTTTTGACTAAGTAACCATTTTGTCTTCATGCTTAACCCTAACCACTCCTTCTAACCATGATTTATTCTCTACACTTTACCATGGTTGCCACATGATAAGTGTTCAATTTATTTTCTATTTTGAATTAACTTATCATAAGATTTATCATCTTCTTCCTCTTCTTCTTCAAGAAGAAAGCTTGCTTCAAAAATGGCAACTTGAGCAAATGAGTGAGAAATCCAATTCTAAAGTCTACCCACTTCCTATTTCTTCATCCTCTACCTCTTGCCAAGTAGTAGAGTGTGTTTCATTCACAAGTTTTCAAGGCTCGGTGAAGGTGGAGCTTGATCTAGTGATGCTTCGACGTAGATCATCTTCGGCACGTCGTCGATGACCTAGCCTGCCCATTCTCCGACGAAGCCGACGCTAGAGCCCGGGAACTCATTTGGACAGCGAGGGGATTTCGTTGCGGAGCTATGGAGGTGGAGCACCGGATCTACAAAGGTTGTATTTCCATATTCCCTTAGTTAAGTGTTAACTAGTTATCTTTTAGCCTAAATATCTAGCCGACGATCCGTAGTCGGGTCTCTCGGCACCCGTAAAATTTTATATTGGCATGTTCGATGCCTTGTGAGACCACTATAGGGTGCCTAGGAACCTTTCAACACGTTGGATGATACACGTATATATATACATATGACATAGATGATTTGGTACATATATTGATACAGACACGACATTATTATTATTACACATATGTATACATGATCAACCTAGATATCATATGGTACGATATTATTATATTACGGTATGACCTAAAAGATCGTTATACATTCGATTTCTACTTGCTGATATCTTCTACTCATGAGTTGGCAACTCACCTCCGTTGTGCCATAGTTTTCTTGTAGGATCGACCACTCAGATGAGTAGAGGATTGCTGGCACACGATTTTCTTTTGAGTGATTTGCATTGGTAGGTGGGTTACTCCCCGGATCGTAACCTCCATTATATACATTATTATTCAGTTATATTTAGTTAAAAGCTTCATCAACCAGACTATGTATATTTTGTAGACTTAGAATCCACAGACTTGTATATTCTTTCAGATTTAGAGCGAGATGAGTGTATTATTCTTTATTCTAGGTTTGATGATGTTTTGGTTTCTTTACTTTCTTTTCTATGTTTGATCTTTACCTTGGGCGTCGTATATTCCTATTTGCATAGTTGTTTCCATCAATTAGAGAAGAGCTAGCTCCCACTTAGAGATGCCTATATTATTATTGTTATGTATTAATTTTGGATCAAAATTTACAAAGGAGATGCTGCCTAAATTTCAAATGACGAAAATGTTTTCAACTATAGTATACAACCCACTTGTATTTTCATATAACATTATTTATACTTTTAAACAAAGAACTTGATTATATTATACCTTTATTTCAAACTTCACCTCTATTATTTTCCTAAAAAGTTTTAGATTTCTAGACTTTCAGCTTACTTGGGTTACGGTGGGATCATGTAGGCTTCACGTGATCCAAGTGCCGGTCACGTGCCAATTTCTTGGTCGTTAAAAAGTTGGTATCAGAGCATTAGGTTTAACCTTGGTTTGAGTCTAGGTTTGACTATGCAGAATCTAAGGCGTGTGTGTGTATCGGAACCTAGGCTTGATCTTACAGAACTTAGACTTGACTGAGGGGGCATTAGACCCGAACTTTCGTTACGTAGGTTGACCATGGTTGATGGAATAGGTAACTCAAGTAGAGTGATGTACGGTGTGTATGTTCCGCGACATACTTACGTTACACTGCTCTGCTTAAGTGACCTTAGGATGTCCATTATTTTGAGACCCGTATTTCTATTCGTTCTCATGATCTATCCTCATCGATATTCGATTGCGGTTCTTGTACCTTGACTACACGAGCTAAGAGAGAGCCGCGGCTAGAGATGCGGTCAGAGCGAGCTCGTCAGGGACGAGGAATGACCGGGGCGTTATTCCGGTGATGTGGGAACATACTAATATATTGTTTATGCAAGGAATTCTCATGAAACGAGCGTTCAGGATCTGCACTGGATGATCGGGCCATTGCTTGAAAACAACCTGATTGAGAGGAAAGTTGACGTACAGCCTACTCCAGAAAATCGATGTGTTGTCTACCGTGCAGAAAGATGAACTAGTTGTTGCTGAGATTGACGAGATGTCTCCTCCAGAGTTTATAAGCTAAAACCACATGAGTTTATAGGAAGAGATGTGACAGAAGATCGCTAATCATTCTTGGATGAAGTGACTAGGAAAATTCATTTGTTAAGATGCCCCGACACAAGATCAGTTAAGTTGAATAACTCCAGTTCGAAGGGTCTTGCTCGGACATGGCGTGAATCGATCGAGAAGGGATGAGCAATGCATATTTCTCCAATGGAATGGACGAGTCCTTGAGAATGCATTTCTTCAGAATTCTTCAACCGAGTGTTGGAGACACCGAGTTCGTAGCTTCGATTCTTTGCGAGGGACACTGGATATGACCGTAGCCGAATATTGAATTATAGTCATCGCAGCTAGCGAGATATGATTCTGAATTGATCGATATTGAAAGAATGGATTAAAAGATTCGTGAGCGACCTCAATTAGAAGTTATTCCTCTCCGTTGATGGTTAAGATTGGATATGTATCCAGAGGCATTGGATGCAGTAATATTTCCAGAGGAAAGTCATGATGAGATCGCAGCTGTCCCAGAATGTAAGCGGATTAAGTAAAGAGTGCCAACTTCCGGACAGTCCAGCAGAGATGAGATTGGAAGAGACCATAGCAGGTTCTTTCCAAAATACTACGCGATAAAGATTTGGACTCATGATCGGTTTTGTAGTACGAATTCAGAGGTCCAGATGCCGCCGTTAATGATGCGCTACTTTGCGAGTGGCCAGATTGATTGGCCAAGAGATGTTCAGAGAGGCGTCAGAGCGGGATTATTTCCATCATTACTCCTAACCGGACCGTCGAGCCGAGAGATCATGAAATTGGTGATCAACCTAGAAAATAAGGACCTAGAAGCAGAGGACGTCAGGCCGTGGGCAGAAAGAAAGAAAGAGATCTTGCTCTACCAGCTGTGGGTGCACCGGCACCTTTCGACATTGAAAAAGGTGTATCTCAATGTCATTTATTTTTTATTTGTGTTTAGTGGTCCAAATATCACGCTTATATCATTTTAGACTTTTGAGTTCTGATGATTTAGTTTCATGATTGATATTTTCATGCACCGTGGTCGCACTTGATTCATATTTTATACATCCATTAGATTTGATTTATGTTTTTTCCATATCCAATGAACTTGATATCGATTTTGTACACTTGTTGCACATATTTATGATTATGTGTATCCCGATACAGTCGATTTTGATTTCGTGCATATTGTATGCACTTAATTTTGATTTATGCACTCGGTGTAGTTCACATGCACTTTTAGTGCATTGATATGGTTTTTGTGTATGCAGTTGCACATGTTTATGATTTCATACATTTCGGTATACTTGATTTTGATCTCGTGCATGTTGTATACCGTGGATTTTGATTCATGCCCTCGATATTATTTCTATGCGCTTTCGATGCATTGATGAGTTTTCGTACACCCTGTTGCACTAGACTTATGTTTTCGTGCCCCGTGCGCACATGATATTCGTTTTCATGCACCCTGTTGCACTAGATGCTTTTATGCGAACCTGATGCACTTGATTTAGATTTTCACGCATACTTGGTGCCCTTGAGGTGATTTTGTGCACACCAGATGCACTTGATCGATATTTTTCGTGCATACCAGTTGCACATGATTGAGATTTCCGCGCACTCTATATGAACTTGATATAGTTGTCGTGCACACCCATTGCACTTGACAGATACTTTCGTGCACACCAGTTGCACGCATTTTTTTTGTTTTCGTGCACATTCGTGGCATTTGGATTTGATTTTGATTTCCGTGCGCACCAGACGCATATTGTATTATCATGTAGACCTATTAGGATTGATTCTATTCGAGCATCGTGTTTTGTGGTATACTACGTTTTATAGTAGTAGAGCAAGACTAGCCTGAGAACGGTACTTGAGTATTGTTGCATCCATCGACATTTACCAAAGAGGTTTTCAAAAAGAAGCTATAGTCTCACTATTTTTCTACGTGTCCATGAGTGACATGAAATTTTATAAGGAAAACCTTATATGATATTTTTCCAAAAGGCGGGACATATATTTAAAAAAAACGTATATAGATATATATCTAATTTTTTACAAAATGAACGTCCGCTACTCGTACAGTGATATACGCATCACACGGCGATTTGAAAAGGATTTTGCATGCATTTTTATTCAGCTATTTAGACGATTTGACAAGTATACGTACTATATATGTATTATAGTCTTGAGTATATGATATTTGAACTAAACAGTAGATTTTAAAACTTGCATATGCATCATGACTTCTATGATTGGCATGACATTTGACGGAGATTTGATTATTGGGTTTTGCACCCGTTTTCATGTGCACACGTTGCGCTGAGCTATTTCTTACGTATTCGTGATTTCAGAGACCCGTTGATTTGATTTAATTTACTGAAATGTTTTAATATACGGGGGGTTTAAATTTAAATTTGGGGACCGAATTTATTCAAGGGGGAAAGATTGTGACAATTCAGAAAATAGAAAATAATATTTTTGGAATTTAAATAATAAAATAATAAATTTTATGAATATTATGCAAGTATGGAGCTATGTTTTAGTAAAATGGTATAATTATATACCTATATTTTGGAAAATATTTGGAAATTAATATGAATTATTATTTATGAAAGCATTTATCGGATTGAGCTTTTATAAATTATTGTACAATTATTTGCATGAAAGTTTATATTAAACTTGATTAGTATTTCATTAAATGTGCATTAAAACAAGTCATTTTGTTAACCATGTGTTAATATGCCATGTCACATTGCATTGTATTTCATGCATAGTTTCATTTTAGTTGTTTTTATTTTGTTTTTAGAAGAAAAAGGAAAAGAAAAGAAAGGAAAGGAAAACATTTATGAGAGAGGGGACATAGATGTGACCTTGAATATTGAGGAGAGAGAGTGAGAAAAGAGAGGGGTGGGGAGAGAATGAGAGTTAAGGCTTGCAACCATGATTTTTCCTTACCTCATTTTCTTTATCCCTTCATCATCTTCTTCATGTCATTATTCTCCATCTCCTCCACCACTCCTCACTACCACCTTCCATCCCCCAAAACTTCATCTAAACCTCACAAACCCGTCACAAAAATTATTCCTAAGCTCACTAAAAACATCATGCTGGGATCAAGTTGGAGTTTTGAGCACTTTGGACCATCTAGGAATTTTCTTGATGTGCTCTCTTGAGGTAAAACTGTTGGGATTTGCCAGCGTCCTGGCCATCTACCATGGCCGATGCGGAATAAAAAATGACGTTTAAAAACTTGGCGCTAACAAAACCATCCTAGAATCGAAACCAAATATGAAACTAGCTATCTAAAAGTATCTATCTACTGTGATAGAAGTGGTTATACCAAACGGTTCATGTCCTTCGGTCTTCTAGCCTCTTCATTAGCTCTTAGATGTCCTTTGGATCAAGCTTGATCGCAGGTCTTCCTCCGTCAAAGATGATCCACTTTGGGAATGTACCTCATGGCTCTAGCTCCATACTAAATATCAAGTGAAACAGTCAGGGACTCTAGATTGCTAATCTAGAGTGCCTAGGATGTAGTGATGTGTTCAAGGTGTTTATGTACCTCACCTCCTCTCTTGATTCTCAATACATGAGATTGTAAAGAGGAGGTTGAAGATGAAGATGGAGGAACTCAAGAAAAGGAGTGAGGGAGTGAAGCTAATGGTGAGGAGAGAAGATGACATGCTCACAAGTGAACCATCCATTCTCATTCTTTTTCCATTTTTTCATCAACTGACCAAGTGAAGAATGAATCCATGTTTTATAAAATACAATTTTCCAATTAAATATTCAACCCATGCTTGAATAATTTGCACAAATGAATTGTTAAATAATTTGTGCAACACTATGCAAGCATGGTTCTCACCATACTCCCCTTTTCCTTTTCCACCTCATTATCTATTTATGATAAATGGATAAATCCAAAATGAGATGTCCACCTTCTAGAATGTTATCTCTAAAAAATACGGATTACACTCTACTGTATATACATACCTGTATACGTACTGAAATATGAATACCCGAAAAGATAGAATAACACAAAGAACATAATACTAAAATATACATATCGAAATACATATACATAAATTATTAAATCAATACCTGATTTAATAACCCGCCTCAAACCCGAGCCGGCTAGTCTTATCAGCTGTCCGATCGAAAGTCCGGGTACATAATACAATCAATCGATCGGAACCCTGCAGGTGTCCTATACGGTTACTACATTATTTCACCTGAACCAGGAAAACCCACTGTATGGGACTATAATGAATCGTCAATACGCTGGCAGTGGGTTTAACCACAAGCATGTCAGCGACACTAGCTGTACTTAACGGCTACTCAGGTATTGAACGAAACGAAGGCCGACGAGCAAACTCATCCGAACCCCTACTGAGTCTGTCCATGACAATCTCTATACAGTCCGGTATGTTCGTCTAAGAGTATTGCATATCGGATCTAGGGGTGGATAAAGTCAGACCCCTAATAACGCGATATTTCATGTCGGTATGAAGCCCATCACCAACTGAGAAACTACTGTTGCAAATCAGGAATTTTCGTTTACTTTGTCCAAGGATTTCTGGTGATGGTCATCCATGCAGAACGTGACATCGGCCCCCAATACTGGGAAATACGAATCCCCGACAATCCGCTCACTGCATCCATGTGGCTCGCAACTGTACCCAACTAAAATCGGTTTACATGACTCCTTTGATCCATGGTAGGGTAGTAATCAAAGCACAGTGTGAACTCACACGAGACAAATGATGATCTCAGATCGACAGACTAACCTGTAATCATGTCACCTGAGAACTGCTATCTGACAATAGGTATAATACCAACTAGTATGTTCCTGGCGAGTCCGTCCAGTGTACTCATAACCCAATGAGCTCCTGTATACTATCTTAGGTGACTAACTGACACCAATGGCGTATGAGAATGGCCACCGCCCCTCGTTGGGGTCTTGATAAGTATACACTAGTCTACTCCGGAGTATCGATGTCCAGTCTCGATACTCACTCGACTAGGGACATTCAAGGATGTGCTTATAGACCATCCAGCTCCCACGTATATGATCGCCATCATAATGCTGGCAGTCAAGCAAGGATTTTATGGGCTCTATCAACATGTAATAGTGATCTGTAATACCACCTAATGCAATTACATGATGATAAAGACAAACAAGATAGCATATTATCATTTTGAGTAAGACTATTCTACCCGTATAGGTCCTCCCTCAATCATCACAATCGTGTTCCTGCGATTACAATAATTGACTTGAGGGCACTATAGCCAACAATCTCCCACTTGCACTTAAGGCTAATTATTGCGGTGTCGCATACTCACAACCCGTTTAATACCGAACACCCAACTTCTTTACTAACCAGTCTCGCAAAGCCCGTTTGTAAAATTATTGCGTTCGAGAAATAGCCTCAGTGAGTGGATCCGCTCCAATGTTTCTTTCATTTTCTCTCTATATTTCAACTTCCTGGAGAAAGACTATCTCCTGAAATGAGTGATGCCTATCTTAGAATTTGTCTGGATATCTGATGGGACTCAGTTCACAAATGAACTCCAAATCCATCAAACTTCTTAGACTGTATCTTCCACTGAATTTAATCAGTATCATTCGCCATGCCTTCCTCAGTATCCGCTTGGACCTCCTGTTTAACATACTGCCCCTCAAAAGAGGGAAAAATTATAACTCTGACGGTTACTCTGTCATCCAGGTCACCTTGGAAGCCTGAAATGATAACTGTCTCCTAAAGGAGGCTGCCGTTACCATATACCAAGAACATCCACTTATGTTCATAACTTCTTCCCAACGTTTCTCCAGGATTGGATTAATATATTCTCTTATTGCATCCATTGCAAAAGTATTATCTGGTGTGGTACTTGACATTTCATGATTGACTCAATTACCTAAATAAGAGATATGTTAATCATGCAAATTTCTCTCCTCATCAGTCTAAAAGACATCTCTTTAAAGAGGGTGACTCCACCTGTGGGTACACCACCACGCCAAGAGTCGTTCATTCTAAAACACTTAAGAATAGTGTCAAGTACCCAAATTGGGACACTTCCTAAATCTAGATCTAAAAGCATAGATCTAATGACCAGAATCCTTAATATCTTATCCAGATCCTATGTGGAGAAACACCTTGTGACAACCACAGTATAACCGATCGTGGTATAGGAAGATCACTTCCTATCAAGAGCATGTCATCCTAATACCAAGACATCACTCCGTACTACTTTATTTCCAGGTACATCTATTATTCTAATGAAGTCAAACTCTATGATTGTCGCATCAAAAATATATGATCTATCTCCCCTGTACTTGCTTTAGTCTATATATAGACATAAGTTAATTGCCCACCATACTTCCGCTGCTCCCACTGACTACAACAACCCTCTGGCAGAGTCATATACACGTGCACTTTTAAAGCAAATTTATAACGACGTTATACTCATCCTCTTGCCAGATCTCATAGTCTAGAACAGCAGTAGTGACATGTTTGGATAAACAAAAACCACTCTATCACCGTCTTTGAGGAAACCGAAGTACCTCTCGGGTGGCTGAGGTTACCCACCAAATCTGCGGAGTGGCTAATGGATTCTCAAGTCCAATTGAATTTTTAGGTTCTACTAAATTTTCAGTAATCGTTTGTGGTTCTGAAATCAATTCCAGTTCTACTATACTCCCACTAATGTTTTCTAAAAAAGAATTCATTTTACTAAAACTGGTAGCGAGTTAAGAACAATATAACTATTGATCTTCCAGATGGTAGAATGTTAACCCTCATCAAAGCCCGGGAGAACCCACAAATTGCTATTACTGAAACGTGCCTTGAGTTTATTCAGATTCTGGTTTTAAGTATAAGCCGGACAACTCTATATACCTTAACATCATTATGAATCCATTCTATATCCAATATACAAACAAAGGCACTAATTTAATTGGAACCAGATTCAAAAATCAAGCAGCTATTTCCAGTGCATATCAACTAAATGAAAGAAGGCCATGCAGTATTACTCATCAAGAAGTGCACCCACATATGAGTAACTTGAAAAAAAAGCAAGTTCTCAAAACTGCTACTTACGACGGAATACCTAGCACAAGTATCTTGATTGGTTGTGAAAAAATGTAAAATAGTATACTGCAATCATCATAGCGTCGCGTGTAGCTAGCTATGGTGAGTACGGGTTGTCCGCAGGGATACATGTAACTTTTTAATTCTTGCTTTAGACAGGTCGAAAGAAATAGAAAAGAGGTAGAAAGGAGTATAGATTCTAGATCTTTGTCAAACACAGATATAGAATATATATAAAGAAGGCTTGTAGGGTTCGTTAGGATTTAGTAGTCATGGATGACTAATAAAGATGACTCCTTTTATCTATTAATAGATTTAAAACTAGATTGATAGTTATGAATGAGGATTAGGGTACTTGGAATAAACTAGGGTTTCCCCACTGTTGACCCTTGTCCGTTCATTGATCTTTATTCATATCTAGACCTTAACAAAACAATTGTTAATCTGATCTCAAATCGCGGTCGAGACTTGATTGGTAGAGTTTCTGCGTGTTCAAGTTTAGTTAATTACCGCAATCAAAACGGTTTCGCTTGTAGCTAGCCGGTTGAGTACGGGTCGTCAGCAGGGAGATGTGAATCTTTTTCTATGTGCTTTAACGAGTTAAGTCCAAAAGTACAGATTTGTTTGTGATTAACTAAGTGTTGAAATGATATGTAAAGAGAGCTTGTTAGGGTTAGGATTAGGTTAGTTTGAGTTAGGAGTCGCTCACTTCTTTCGTTGCCATTCTTAATATCGGTGTTATGGTAATCGGCAACAACGGGGATTAGCACGACTGGGAAGGAATTTGGGAGTATAAGCTAGGCTTTCCAACGTATAAGTTCTTCCTTTTGGTGCTTGTCCGTCCGTTCTTGGCTCTTAGCCTTAACCTCCGTTTGATTCAACCACAATCGGTCTCACTACGGAATCACCGCTATCATGTAGGATAGGGTGCCGTAGGGAGCAGATTGTGGTTCAATTAACGGGAGTTCGATTTAAGATTTTGGGCAAGGAAAGAGTGAGAGATTTCCTTCTCTCAAACTTTCCTTATCCTACCCTAACAAGTATGGAAACTACTCACCCATTACAAGAAGAACGAAAAATAAAACAAAGGAGGAAGATAGAAAGAAGGTGATTAGAAGATAACAACTAGCTATTTGCGACCTCACCTTGGCAAGGATCAAACGTAAACATCATGGTTGTTTTAAGGATAAAGGAAAAGAGAATAAGAAAGCAACAACAATAAATAACAACAACTAAATTATCAATTGAAGATTACAAGCAATTAACATAACAAGAGCAAGACAAGTATAATAACAAAAAGAACTTCTTTATTCATCATTCTTCACTCACAAAAGCTCACTACAAGTTTTTAATGGAGAAGAGATGAGAAGAGGAAGAAGAACAATAAGTATTCTAAAACCTAAAATACAAGATTAAGCACCCTTGGCTTCACAAGGTTCTGGGCTATTTATAGGCAGGGAAAAGGAAATCTAGGGCAACAATCAGAACAAACATGAAATGACCAATCTGCCCCTGAAAATATGTCAACTGCCACCATCATACGGCCGCGGTTCGGCGGCCTAGACCCCCTATTGGCCGCGGAACCGCGGCCGTATAGGGGAGTTGGGCCCTCCGGTTTTTTGTGCTTCCCTGGTCCTTTTTTGTCTGTAGTTTGGCATATGTCTTTTCTGATAATCTTTTCACATCTCTTCCAGAATTCTAGTAGATCAAAAGGTGATTGGATATGGATCTTTTGTCATGATTTTCTTGAGCTCCGCGTAGATTTCTTGGACTTGGTGTTGCCATTGTGCTTTGTGCATGAAGATGACAATCGATTTGCCATTTTGTCTCTCAAACTGGTGTGTGGCAACATACGGATAGGGAGCGGAGACCCGTGTTTTATCTGTGGTTGGAAGGAACCCGGATTTTGTCGTGCTTTTCCATGAATTTCATCGTTTAGAGCCGAGAACCTGTATCCTGCAATTGACTAGCAAACACGGCTCAAGAGTACCTACCGATAAGCAATATTATAAAAATTGGGCGGTATAAAAATGCAAAAATCTGATATGAACAAATACCCCCAAACCTATCATTTGCTCGTCCCGAGCAAAGCCAATTTATTCACAAAAAAATTTCCCAACCTCACTTTCGCAGGGAACGCGATTGCACTGAGCATGTGCAACAAGCCGTTAAACCACTAGGTGTCCCTAGTAGGATGAGTGCTGTCTCCTGAGGGTTTTCAGCGGATACTACCCACAAAATCCGGTCAAGCTAGTTTTACAAAATAATTATGATTCAAACCCTAAAGTTTTGTTTCAGAAAATAACAATTCTATTATCCTAAGTCTAGACTATCGAACCCTTATTTTTCACACCTCGCTTCTTATTTAACTTAAGATTTTATATGTCTTTACGTGTAGTGCAAATAGTGTCGTTAAGTTCCAGAAGGATCGATTTAAGTCATCATGTTACACAATAAAGCCCAGATAAAAATTTTAAAAAGGATCACATAAGTTTTATAAAGAGTTAAGCATTTTCAAGTTTCGTTTTCTAGTAAGGTTTCAACTTCAGAATTTCTATCTTCCTTAACAGGAAACTAGGTCTTATTTTTCACTCTACCTTTTTCTTGTTTTCATTTCATACACACCTCTGTGAACGTGCAATAGTCTTTATCATAGAATAAAACCTTCATATCTCCGCTAAAATTTTTATAAAAGCCTGTCTTTTATCAAGATTATTCTCACACAAAGAACCGTTAGGAATTTTAACTCGGAGAGAACACTTGCTTGACTTTGTTTTAATTTGAACTTTCTAGGCTTCTTAGCGAGCTTTGGGCCAATGCACCCAAACCAGTGGTTTTAGGGCATTAGGTGTAAAAACACCCCAGTGGACTTAATTACTCAAGTTACCTAGGCCCAAAAACAAAAAACAATTTAGCGTGAAAAATCATGATGATTTAATGCGAATAGAGATATAACCGGCAGTTCAGTTATTTTTTTGGATAAAAGACGTGTTTAGTGGGTTTAGGTGTGTAATCATTCCAATCAAGTTTCAGATGGGTTATTTTTCAGACTTAGTTCCAATTAAGGCATCAATAACATTCCTTCATATTCACTTCACTTCATAAACTATTCTTGATATTACATACTTCAGGACAAACCTATTTGATCCTCAGAAAATCATTTATCTATTTTAAAAGTTTTTAGACATAAAAGACCTGTCATCTAATTTCCAAAACTCACGACACGTGTAGTGTGATGTAAAGACGTATATCAGCTATAGTTAACTTCAAAGGAGAGTTATCTTTCAGGTTTTCAAAATCTAAACATAAGATTTAGTTATTCTTATTTTATCAAACAAAACCGTCGAAATGTTGAATCAGAGTCCTCCCACTAGCTAACTTGACAAAAAAGTTTTTATGTTTTTAGAAAATTTTCATATTTTTATGGATTTTATAGATTTTAATATGCAGATGCAAAATATACATATGAATGCGAAGGTTAGAAATGTGTACCGAGCATACCCCCAAACTTAAACTGGACAGTGTCCTCACTGTCATTGCATGAAGAGATCATTTGAAGGGTCAAAATTGTCGGTTAGATATACACAAAAATAATTTTTTTTCTTTTTAAGAGTAAAAATGGAAAAGAATATCCACAAATATAAACAAAATGGTATATACATACCCCTAAACTTATTTGGAACAGTGTCCACTGTTCTTGGCTGGATAACCGAAGTTTGGTGGTAGGCAGAGGAAGATTATGCAGGGTAAACCGGCTCCTGTAAGACCATGAGCTCCTCTGTTGGTTCGGCGCTAAGGTACTGTTTAAGTCGGTGTCCATTTACTTTGTAAAATGAACCGTCGTTTGGATTCTCCAAATCCACAGCGCCATGCGGATACACATTCCGCACAAAATAAGGCCCTTTCCAGCGAGATCTGAGCTTTCCTGGATGGAAGTGTAGCCGGGTGTCGTAAACCAGTACCTGTTGACCAGGTACGAAAGTTTTGCGCAAAAGGTGTTTATCGTGAAACACCTTCGTTCGATTCTTAACGACAACCGCGTTATCGTAAGCCTCATCCCTAAGCTCGCTCAATTCGTTCAACTGCAGCTTCCGATGGCTGCCCGCATCTTCGAGAGACAGATTCAGCTCCTTTATCGCCCAAAATGCGCGATGCTCTATTTCGACAGGTAGGTGGCAAGCCTTTCCGTACACAAGCCGATAGGGAGACATGCCAAGATCGGTCTTATAAGCGGTTCGAAATGCCCAAAGGGCATCAGTGAGTTTCAGCGACCAATTTTTTCGGTTCTTGGAAACCGTCTTCTCCAGTATCTGCTTGATTTGCCGATTTGAAACTTCGGCTTGACCACAGGTTTGGGGGTGGTAGGGCATAGATAGCTTATGATTAATGGAATATTTCCGCATCAAGGCCTCGAAAGTCTTATTGCAGAAATGAGTTCCATTGTCGCTAATGATCGCTCGGGGGTGCCCAAACCGGGAGAAAATGTTTTCTTTAAGAAACCTAACGATAACCTTGTTGTCGTTAGTCCGGCTGGGCACAGCCTCGACCCACTTAGAGACGTAATCAACAGCGAGAAGGATGTACAAGTTCCCGAAAGAGCTGGGAAACGGCCCCATGAAATCTATCCCCCAAATGTCGAAAATCTCCACAACCAAGATTGGTTAGAGCGGCATCTCGTTCCTCCGGGATATCCGGCCCAAGTGTTGGCACCGGGAGCAAGTATTGCAATAGTCATGAGCATCTTTAAAGAGTTGTGGCCAGTAGAAACCACATTGCAAGATCTTCTCAGCTGTCTTTCTGGGGCCAAAATGCCCGCCACATGCTTGATCGTGGCAAAATGACAGCACACTCTTAAATTCCTCGTCAGGGACACACCGACGAATAATCCGGTCGGGACAGTACTTGAACAGATAGGGTTCATCCCAGTAAAAGTGTTTTACTTGGGATAAGAAGTGAAGTCTGTCCTGACTTGACCATTCAGTCGGTAGTAATCCTGTGGCCAAATAGTTCACAATATCTGCGAACCAGGGTTCGCAAGATACGGTCAAGAGCTGTTCATCCGGGAAAACGTCTTTGATCGGAATATGAAGCGACGGCGAAGAAGGAAGTCGTGAGAGATGGTCGGCAACTACGTTTTCACATCCTCGTTTGTCCTTAATGACAAGGTTAAACTCTTGAAGCAAGAGGATCCAACGTATTAGCCAAGATTTTGCATCTTTCTTCGCAAAAAGATGGCGCAAAGCAGAATGGTCTGTGTAGACAATGACTGGAGAGCCGATGGCCTGAAATTTTCTAAAGCAAATACAACAGCCAAGAATTCCTTCTCGGTTGTTGTATAATTGATTTGGGCGTCGTTCAGGGTTCGGCTCGCATAATAGATTACGTGCGGCAACTTGTTGATGTGTTGTCCAAGGACAGCACCAATGGCAAAGTCGGATGCATCGTACATAATCTCAAATAGGTGCGTCCAGTCAGGTGAAGAAAGAACGGGAGCAGAAGTGAGTGAGCTTTTCAATGACTCGAACACAGTCACACAGCTCGAGTTGAAGTTGAATGGCGTGTCCTTGGCCAGCAAAAGAGTCAAGGGCCTAGCAATCTTGCTAAAGTTTTTGATGAACCGTCTATAGAAACCGGCATGGCCAAGGAAGGCTCGGATGTCTCTGACGCATCTGGGAGGAGGGAGATTGGAAATGAACTCAATCTTTGCTATGTCAACCTCTATGCCATTTTGCGAAATGATATGTCCTAAGACAATACCTTCGCGCACCATGAAGTGGCACTTCTCCCAATTCAAAGTGAGGTTCTTGTCGTTACATCGGGTAAGGACAGCGTCAAGATGCAGCAAACACTCATTGAAGGAATCGCCGAAGATGGAGAAATCGTCCATGAAGATCTCCAGAAATTTTTCCACCATGTCTGAGAAGATTCCCATCATACACCGCTGGAATGTAGCGGGCGCATTGCATAACCCAAAGGGCATGCGACGATATGCAAACATGCCGAAAGGACAAGTGAATGTGGTCTTGTCCTGGTCTTTTTCGGCGATGGGAATTTGATTATAGCCGGAGTAGCCATCAAGAAAGCAGTAGTACTCGTGTCCGGCCAATCGTTCAAGCATTTGGTCAATGAAAGGGAGCGGAAAGTGGTCCTTCCGCGTTGCAGCGTTGAATTTTCTGTAATCGATGCATACTCGCCACCCAGTTTGGGTGCGAGTAGGGATTAACTCTTTCACCTCGTTAGTGATGACCGTTATACCTGATTTCTTGGGGACAACGTGAATGGGGCTAACCCACTGGTTATCAGAGATAGGGTAAATGATACCACTATCCATACATTTTACGATCTCCTTCTTCACAGCCTCCTTCATGACTGGGTTGAGACGTCTTTGTGGATCCCTGGCTGGTTTGCCATCATCCATCAGATGAATATGATGCTCAACAATCAGGGGACTAATCCCCTTGATGTCCGCCATGGACCAGCCAAAAACTTGCTTATTGTTGTGCAAGACCGTAAGAAGGGCTTTCTCTTGCTCGGGAGCTAGAGAAGCCGAGATGATCACAGGGAGGGTCTCGTTCTCACCCAAGTAAGCATACTTAAGGTGAGACGGCAAAGGCTTGAGTTCAAGCGTTGAAGGTGAAACGATTGAAGGCAAGATTGGTGAAAAGGTCTCGAACTCAAAAGATTCCAGCAAAGGTTCAAAACGAGTGTAAGCGACCGAGTTGGATAGTTCAGGTAACTCATCCGGAAATTCGAAGGATTCAAAATCGGGTTGTGAGCAGCTAAGATCGTTCGAGAACGTGAAACACTCGTAGTCGTTGTCGGGCACAGAAACAGCAGCAGGTTCGAAGAGGAACGCACTAGTGGCGTCAAGGTTATCGTGATCAAACAGAAACTCTTCGAATTCACACTCTTCTGGGGTGATCTCCTGGATTGAGCAAACGTCCAGTATATGAGCATTAGGTTCGGAGGGCTGATTCCCCAACCTAAAAATGTTGAGTTCAATTGTCATGTTTCCAAAAAAGAGGTTCATCGAACCATTGCGACAATTGATCACAACATTTGAGGTTGCAAGGAATGGGCGACCGAGTATCACCGGAATTTGATTCCGGGGGTTAGCTACAGGCTTTGTGTCTAATACAATGAACTCAATGGGGAATATGAAGTCCCCGACTTTGATTAACACATCCTCTAGCTCACCCCTAGGATGGGTGATCGATCGGTCGGCCATTTGGAGAGTACAGTGTGTGGGTTTCAGCTCTCCTATGCCTAATTGCTCGTATACTGAGTACGGAAGCAGGTTAACACTGGTACCAAGATCTAATAGTGCGCGGTTGATGTTCTTATCCCCAATGGTAATAGAAATCGTAGGACAGCCAGGGTCCTTCCGTTTTTGTGGTAAAGATTGGGTAAGAGCATCACTCACAGCACTAGCCAAGAAAACTTTCTTGGGTACCTGAGACTTCCTCTTTTTCGTGCACAAGTCCTTTAAGATTTTCGCGTAGGACGGGACTTGTTGGACAGCATCTAAAAGGGGAATGTTAATGTTAACCTACTTAAACAACTCCAGAATCTTCTCCATTTGTGGATTTTGTTTATTAGACCTCAACCGGTTTGGAAATTGGATGTTTTTAAAATTGGTTGAGTCTAATGCTTGTGGAGGAGATTGTGGAGTTGGAACGGATCCCAAAGCTGGTGTTTTCGCGGAGTGAGAAGTAGGTCCGTTCAAAGCAGAAGAAGAGGAAGAGCCTTTTGAAGAATGGAGAATAGGCTCAGAAGACGAAGATGAAGAAGAAGAAGAAGAAGAAGAAGAAGAAGAAGAAGTGGTCGGGGTGTCATCGTTGATCCGTGTGCCAATGTTGTTTTGCAGCATCCTTCTCGATCTCAATGTGGTCACGGCACTCACATTATGGTTCTATTGTTCAAGAGCAACATGTACATTATGTGGGTGACCGGGATTAGGGACTGGCTGGGACGGGAGCTTCCCCTTCTCTCGCTCGCTTAAGGCCGCATTCAGTTGTGCTATCTGGGCTTCGATGGTTTTGATGCTTTGCCCGTGAGCGGCAGTGTGTTGCACCAAGGACTGAATGGAAGACTGGATGTTTGCGGTGGATTGTGTCGATTGTTTAACGAACGCCTCCAGATTTCGTTCGAGCGAGGAAACCTTATCGTTGTTTGACGGAACAAAGTTGTTTTGGGGAAAAGAATTGTTGGGTGCAAAGTTGTTCGTCTGATTTTGAAAAGGTTAGGGTTGGAAGGGCTGCTGAAACTGATGTTGAGTTTGTTGTTGCGCTTGTTGTTGTGGAGGAGGGGGCCTCTGGAAATTGTTGCCTTGGAATTGATTCTGATTCTGATTCCAGGCGAAATTGGGGTGGTTTCTCCAACCGGGATTGTAGGTGGAAGAGTATGGATCATTTCTTGGTCTTTGCTGAAATGCAGCATTAACCTAATCATGTCCTTGAGATGGTGGATTGTAAGGACACTCTTCGGTCAAGTGAGAAGGATCGGAACAACAAGCGCAAATGGTACGAAGGGGAAGAACAGGGGCAGGAGCAGGAGAAGAAAATTTGCTCTCTATCGCTTCAAGCTTTCTTGTTATTGCTGCCATTTCAACTTTCATAGCAATAGAGACATTAAGTTGGTGAATTCCTACCCTAGACTGACCGGTAGAAGTGGAGGCAGAAGAAGAAGAAGAAGTCGGTCTGGTGCTCTCCCATTGTAGCGTATGTTCCGCAAGGTCGTCGAAGAATTGCCACGCTTCCTCGTCAAATTTCGATAGGAAGTGGCCTTGACAAATGGTTTCCAACAACTGCTTGGTTGCTGGGTTCAGACCCTCGTATAAGGGTTGGCAAAGTTGCCATTTCTCGATACCATGGTGAGGACACTGAACAAGAAGGTCTTTATACCGGTCAAAGCACTTCCAGAAGGGTTCAGTAGGAAGCTGAGAGAATTGGTTGATTTTGTTACGGATCCTTGCGGTTTTATGATTCGGATAGAATTTTTTGAGAAACGTTTCAACAAACTCGTCCCAACTGGTTATGGAATGGGAAGTGGTGCTATACAACCATTTTTCAGTAAGATCGCATAAAGTGAACGGAATGACCCGTAGACATATAGCATCGTCCGACAGCTGGGTGGTTTTCATCATGGCACAAACATTTTGAAATTTGTTGATGAGATATAAGTATCTTCATATTCAAGCCCATGAAATTTCGGGAGCATGTTAATGAAGTGGGGATTAATTTCAAAATTATCCCTATTGGCCAGTGGGAGGGAAAGACAGGTGGGAAGTGCAGAACGGGTGGGATAGAAACGATCCTGGAGCACGATTCGCTGTGGCGCTACAACAGGCGGTGGTGGTGGGTTATTCGTATCCATAAGAGGTGGAGTCAATCCTGGGATAGTCAAAAAGATGTTTGGATTAAATCCTGACATCGCGGAAGAAGAGGTTGGTGATGGTGAAGGTGAGGATGTATGAACAGAATTCCGGTCAATGTCGGAGTTGGCCGACAAAGGTAAGGGTGAATGAGGCGTGGACGGAGTTTCGACGTCTGAGTCGATCGCATAGTCGGTAGCGACTAACGTAACGCGGACTAGGCGGGCGCTAGTGTCCTGAGTCCAAGCGGACATACACTAAACGAGTTTAGTATAGTCAAAGCGGAGAAGGTGGGGGTAAGAAAACGTCAATGGAGAAATACGATGGGTGGTGGGTGAAAAAATGGATTCTGGCGACGAAGGGCAAGTTTTTATAAAAGTTTTTGATTTTTTTCTTTTTTTTTTCTTTTTAGAAAGAGCTTTACAGAAATATGTACGGATTTACGGCTTTAAGCAATCACAAACAAGATATGCACAATCACACCTAGATCTAGGATCACCTAGGTTAGCTAGACAGCTCCTAACTGTTCCAAAGGGCTAGAAACAGGACCTCAAACCACCTCTTCTCCGCCAATTGCGGCCAGGTAAGTGCCAGGTAAGTGGGAGGCTCCCCACTACGTAAGTAGTGGTCCTAATTAAGTAACCACTTGCCTTCGACACACTTGCCTAGACACCGCAAAGTCAGGATAGGATAAACGGCCGATGCCTGTAATTAGTCCTCTGTCCTATTGAGCGCGAAGTCCTTAGGGCTGAGTCTAGTATTTTTTAATTTAACAATGGTCAATGCATATGCTTTTTGTGATTTCTGGGGTCCTGGGAAGGGTGATGAAATCCCCACCCAATCTGAATTGGTTTCAAGCCCCTTAAGTCCGTATTAATGAATGCAAAGCGGTAACAAATCAACTGCAAAAAATTTTTTTATTTTTTAGCGCGGCGCAAAGAATCCTGCACAAGAACAGTTTATTGGAAGGGGGAAGAGAATTTGCGCAAAGAATGCTGTAGAAAACACAGTTCAGTGGAGTTCAGAGGAGTAAGGAAGAAAGAAGAAAGACTCACAGGGATTTTGGCACCCTGACTCTACCAAGTGACGGCGGTTCCGCGGCCT
This sequence comes from Agapanthus africanus, assembly GCA_030015575.1. Taxonomy (NCBI): domain Eukaryota; kingdom Viridiplantae; phylum Streptophyta; class Magnoliopsida; order Asparagales; family Amaryllidaceae; genus Agapanthus; species Agapanthus africanus. The sequence continues at coordinate 188,918,657 of CM057342.1, forward strand.
AAGCCAGCTTATGCCGTGGTTCTGCGGCAAGATAGTGGAGTTGGGGCTCTGAAATTTTTGGGTGTGCTGCTGTGGTTGTCCTCTTCTTGTCTGGAGCTCCTGAATCTTGATTTGCTTACTGGATCTGCTCCAGAATCTTTCAATAGACCGTATTTTCCGTCTTGTTCACCCGCGGTGTAGCCCCAAAGATATGGGTCTAACTTCCCACGTCTTTGGCACTGAACTTGAACTTCGTTTTATCCTGCACACTTGCACAAAAACTAATCAAAAAAATGGTTTTTTACAATGTATATTTTTTTGTTTTGTTTTTCGGTTATATTTATATTCACAAATTAACCCGAAATTACACAAAGAAATAAACTACCGTCTCCCCGGCAACGGCGCCATTTGATTGGTTGAGTTTCTACATGTTCAAGTTTAGTTAATTACCGCAATCAAAACGGCTTCGCTTGTAGCTAGCCGGTTGAGTACGGGTCGTCCGCAGGGAGATGGGAATCTTTTTCTATGTACTTTAACGAGTTAAGTCCAAAAGTCCATATTTGTTTGTGATTAACTAAGTGTTGAAATGATATGTAAAGAGAGCTTGTTAGGGTTAGGGTTAGGATTAGGTTAGTTTGAGTTAGGAGTCGCTCACTTCTTTCGTTGCCACTCTTAATATCGGTGTTACGGTAATCGGCAACAACGGGGATTAGCACGACTAGGAAGGAACTTGCGAGTATAAGCTAGACTTTCCAACGCATAAGTTCTTCCTTTTGGTGCTTGTCAGTCTATTCTTGGCTCTTAGCCTTAACCTGCGGTTGATTCAACAACAACCGGTCTCACTACGGAATCACCGCTATCATGTAGGATAGGGTGCCGTAGGGAGCGGATTTTGGTTCAATTAACGGGAGTTCGATTTAAGATGTTGGGCAAGGAAAGAGTGAGAGAGATTTCCTTCTCTCAAACTTCCCTTATCCTACCCTAAAAAGTATGGAAACTACTCACCCATTACAAGAAGAACGAAAAATAAAACAAAGGAGGAAGATAGAAAGAAGGTGATTAGAAGATAACAACTAGCTATTTGCGACCTCACCTTAGCAAGGATCAAACGTAAGCATCATGGTTGTTTTAAGGATAAAGGAAAAGAGAATAAGAAAGCAACAACAATAAATAACAACAACTAAATTATCAATTGAAGATTACAAGCAATTAACATAACAAGAGCAAGACAAGTATAATAACAAAAAGAACTTCTTTATTCATCATTCTTCACTCACAAAAGCTCACTACAAGTTTTTAATGGAGAAGAGATGAGAAGAGGAAGAAGAACAACAAGTATTCTAAAACCTAAAATACAAGATTAAGCACCCTTGGCTTCACAAAGTTCTGGCTATTTATAGGCAGGGAAAAGGAAATCTAGGGCAACAATCAGAACAAACATAAAATGACCAATCTGCCCCTGAAAATATATCAACTGCCGCCATCATATGGTCGTGGTTCCGCGACCTTGACCCCCTATTGGCCGCGGAACCACGGCCGTATAGGGGAGTTGGGCCCTCTGGTTTTTTGTGCTTCCTTGGTCCTTTTTTGTCTGTAGTTTGGCATATATCTTTTCTGATAATCTTTTCACATCTCTTCCAGAATTCTAGTAGATCAAAAAGTAATTGGATATGGATCTTTTGTCATGATTTTCTTGAGCTCCGCGTAGATTTCTTGGACTTGGTGTTGCCATTGTGCTTTGTGCATGAAGATGACAATCGATTTGTCATTTTGTCTCTCAAACTGGTATGTAGCAACATACGGATAGGGAGCGGAGACCCGTGTTTTATCTGTGGTTGGCAGGAACCCGGATTTTGTCGTTCTTTTCCATGAATTTTATCGTTTAGAGCCGAGAACCTGTATCCTGCAATTGACTAGCAAACACGGCTCAAGAGTACCTACCGATAAGCAATATGATAAAAATTGGGTGGTATAAAAATGCAAAAATCTGATATGAACAAGACTTGCAATAAATTGGTAGCGCTCCCGATAAGGATGTTAACGATTCTTTTGCTAAACTTTATAAACTTCATAAGACTTAAAAGGATTTAAAGTATTTTCTCATACATTGTTCTACCCTAATCCTACGAACCCTATCAAGCGGAGAATTACTCATGCATGATGGAGATAGAAGAAGAAAGAATAGAGAAGGAATTCATAATGCAGAAATTAAAATGCAAAATAATTAAACTAATGATCTACCTTTATTAATCAAATTCATAATTACAAAAGCTTCGAGTTTAGATTACAAGTGGAAGAAGAAGTTGCTCTCGATCTCTGCCCCGCAGGAAGTAGATGTTCTGTCGAATCTCACGTCGAATCGCGGACCTGTCGTGGATCACTTGTTCTTTGACGGTGATTGGCTTCGTGTAAAAGGTGAGGATCTTTAGGTTTAGCCCTCGGTCCTTTAAATAGTCCCAAAACCAGAAACTATAGATCCCAAGAATCGGGGGTTGTTGTGTAGATCCAAACATAAAAATCCAAAACCCTAACTCGGTGAATCGGCCTTAGATCCGCCGCGTATGGCATGGTTTGGCCGTGGAACCGCGGCCGTTTAGTGGGATCTTGGCTTCAAAATTATGGGTCTACATCGTTTTGACACATGGAGATTTATTTGATGTCTGGAACTTGAAAATATTTCCTGAGTCTCTGCCAGTATTGATTCTTCGATTTTCTTTAATTTTATCGGTAGATTTTTGATTCCCGACATCTCAACATCTTGATCTCTTGACCGGAGCTAACCTTGCACAATATCTTAATGAATAATGTTTGTAATATTTAGTATTTTTGAGATATTATCCTAACCATTTTATATGATATTATAATTTAAGAATATTGATTAAGAATATTTGATATGATATGCTTATTTAAATTATTATATAAATATTATATGCATATATTTTACTTCATAATGTTAATTATAATATATAAACATATGGTAAATAATATTTTGCAGATAAACCCAAAATATGTTTTATATTTATAATAAACACCTTTAGATATTTAAGAAAAGTAAGGAAAATGTTATATCAAAAGTGCAATATTTTCGACTAAACAAATAACCTCAAATTTAACTTTGATCGTCCCGAGCAAACTATTTATTCAAGAGAGGGAGAAAAGTGGAAAAGAAAATGAAAAACTAACTAGCACACTTTCGTAGGCAACACGAATGGACTGAGCACGTGCAACAAGCCGTTAAACTTCTAGGTGTCCCTAATAGGAGGAGTGTTGTCTCATGAAGGTTTTTAGCGGATTACACCCACAAAATTCTATAATAAAAGAAATATGGTGAAAGTTACATATAAAGAAGAACTATAAAAGAAAAAACTTGAAAATAAGAGTTTCCAACTATACTAGCTTTTCAGTTGCCATGATCCCTATCTTAATGGTCATGAAAAGATATCAGAAATCGCATCATCCCTCAATAAAATATCGCATTTATTTCTTCCTCCCGATCTTTCTTCCAAATATCGATCATATACCCCTACATGTGTGTGAAAGACATCCTTACACACGGAGAATTCAAATCAAGCTATCATACTTTTATCCATCCGCCTTAGTACTTTTTAGTTAGTGAATATTTTTGATACTTCTCTCTTACACATTCTTCATGCAACTGTTAATACATCTTGAGGTACTAACCAACCGATTACCAAATGTGCTCGCTCATTAGCAATATCCTCGTCTTGCAGCACCTAAGGCTTAGCAGTAGCTCCCAAATCAGTTGGTCTAAGGCACTAGGTGATAAAGCACCCTCGCTATATTTTTTTTATGCTGTCTTGGTAATTACAAAACCAGTGTTCATTTTTTCACCACTTATATATATATTTTTTATACTAAGACTTTTAGACAAGAGGATTTCAAGGTATCCTCTACTATCCTAAGCTTCAAGACGTGTGTAAGTGCGTATAGTAGGGTATCAACATTCAAAAGTTTGGCTTCAAGAATAGGGACTATTTTTCATAATTATTTTTATCCTCAGATTAGTGACTTCCTTCATCTTACTGACCCTTGGGACAACAGCTCATAACTACTTATTACTAGTTTCGTTTAAGAAAACATCTAATTTTCTTGCTTTTCTCAAACTCTTCCTATCTTTCAAATGTAATTTTTCACTTTCTAACTTCCATTATAAAAGAAAAAAAAATTGTGCTTATGTAAAGTAATGCGTAAATAAACACAAACCTCCCCCAAACCTGTTTACAGCAGTGTCCTCACTGATTTCATCTTGTTAAGCTTAAAAAATCCTGTAGACTTGGGAGAAAAAGATTATTAACGGGGACAAAAATTAATCACAGTGAAATCCTTCCTCAAACTTTTTTTTGGCTCGCAATTGTGTAAAAATTTTATTTTCAAGAGCCAAAATATTTTTCTCCCCTCCCAAACTTGAGTTAAATAATATTAAGCATTTAAAAATTATAAGAGGTGGAGTAAAGTTATTGGTCAAAATAAATCTTTACAAAGACCAAAAGTCAACACCAACCATTCAAAAATTTTATCGATGTATCATACTGGTTGGTGGAAGATTATAGATGTGAAGAAGTAGGAAGATAAGAGACGGAATTGATCGGGTTTACGTCTCGGCTGGTAGAGACGAAATAATGATGGTGGATGAAAACGAGAATGTGAATGATTAGGAATGAGTGGAATATTTGCATTCTCTTATTTTATAAGAAGAAAGGGTGGTGTTTCAACTTCTTTAGGTGGAGGTTGATTAATCACAAAATCCGTGTCATTTAGGAATGCGAGTTCGTTGGTGAAAATATCTTCAAAACTTTCATCGATAGTCCGATTGAACGTTCCAATATCAATAAGAGTCGCGCCAGAATTCAACATACTTGATTTATCAAAAATTATGTAGGTAGGAGCCTTGAAAAACTCATCTATCTCATTCTCAAAAGGGTCTAAATCAAATTGTCTTTCAAGAATAATAAAACTCGAAATATCGGATTGCAATTCATCAACACTCGCTAAAATTAAAGTAAGAATAGAAAAAGAACCAGAGAAAGTGGGAGATGAAATGGGTAAACAAATTGGTGTGTCGAGTATTGCTGAACCAGATATAGGAAATGAAGGCTGAATTTCGCTCTGCTTTTCGGTCATACATTTATCATCAATTTCAAGACGCATATGGGGTTCGGGAAGAATAGTTAAAGGTTCGTGATGATGTCTATAGGGAAGTGAAATGACCTGATGAGTTGGTGGAACAAACTCATCCAAAATTTTGGGTTCATCATTCAATATATCTCCAACGTCAATCTCCTTAATCAAGTGAAGGTTAAAATTCTCAGACACCTCATCAAAAGCTGGGTTTTCAATCAATTGTGGTTCTAGAGTGGATGTATAGAGATCACAAGGATTGGGTGTGGCTTCACTTGAAATGGACTCCTCACAATCGGGTAAATCAAATACCTCAAAATCGTACAACTCATCGAACATTCTATCATCAATTGGTGAATTATTTGGTGTACTCGATAGATCTGTGAAACTGGAATTGTGCATTTCAATTTGGGATGGGAAGGTTTGATTTGGAAGGGTGTACCGCTCTCTTTCACTGTCCAAATTCTCAATTTGTCTTATTGCCGTATCATACGTTGAAAAATTTTGAGCTTGTTGTAAACTGGTTGCTCGTTCTTTGGGTTGTATGAGGGTGGCTATGGATGCATTCAATTCCGCTATCTGACACAACTTTACCAGAAATTCTTCCAATGTCCGTTCAAGACTAGACATGCGGTAAGAGGTTTCAGCATAAGAATAAAATTCTTGTGGATAGGTAAAACTCTCAGATGACTAATTAGAAGAAATGTCTAGAGATGGTGTAAAAGTCGGGTAGGATTGATACGAATCAAATGGTTGTGAAAATTGGGCAGGAGTGGGATCAACATTGTGATAAGAAAAATATTGATATTGGTTGGTTGGTTGGCGATTGTCAATAGACATCATATACGCCACAAACCGAGTAGTAAAATCTTCTTTAGAAGGTGGTGGTGTTTGTTTTCCTAACGGTTTTACCGGATTGAAACTTTGGCCGTTAGCCCTCGCTATATGCTCAGCGATGGACATGCGTTTAGGAGTTCTCTCACTCGGAGTATCAACATAAGAAGATGTAGAATTTTGATGCGGTTGATGAGACCTGGAGTGAGGTGTTCAACTGTTTCTTTCCGCTTGCTCTATCTGATCTCTTAAAGACATTGTAGAGTCGTAATTTTGACCGTAGCAATTACGAAAATAAGAGATATCTGGTTCTGGATAGCAATGCTCGGCAGGAGTTCGTTTATTTGGGTTACCCATTATAAGAAAGTGAAAAGCAAATAGGGTAAGGAATTAAGCTCTATTTAGAGTGTTTTGCTTTGAAAATGAGACTTGGGGGTTGACTCACAAAATCACAAAAATGCGCAATCAACCCTAGAACTAAGGTTAGCTAGGTCAAGCACTAGACCACTCCTAGACTTCCAAAGGACAAACCGCATAATCAATCCTCTACCACCCCTTTATTTCTCTTATGGCCAGGTAAGTGCCAGGTAAGTGGGAGGTATCCGCTATACGAATCACCAAAATAGCGGGCCTAATTCAGTAACCACTTTTCTTAACACTTGCCTTAGTCACCACAAAAGAAATACGGATAAGCGATAGATTACCCATGACCATCCTTTGTACTAATTGAGCGCGACGGTCTTTAGAGCTTGGTTTAGATATTTTTTTATTGATGTAGGTTTATGTGCATGCACGTTTGTGATTTGTGGGGCCTAGGAAGGGTGATGAAATCCCCATCTAATCTGAATTTAGGTTTTTTCCTTTAAGTCCGTATTAAAAATATGCAAAACAACCCGAAAAACAAAACTCACAAAAAGGTTTTTGAGCGGCGATATTTTGCAAAGAATCCTGCAAAAAATATATTATTGGATTTTCATAAGAGAGATAAAGATATTAAGAATATACCAGAGAAATTTGGGGGCACAAATTCCCAATTCTGTCGCCCAACCACGGCTATTTGTTTGTTTTAGCCGTGGTTCCGCCGAAAAAATGTGGGGTCTTTCGAAAAAAATTTGTTCCCCTGCCTCCTTTGCTCTTCTGGGCTTTACTTGATACCTCTGAAATTTTATCTACTCGCTACAGTGACTCTAGATATCCTCGCAAAAATCGCACACTAATCGTTAAATATGCAAGATGTGGTTTTGTTTTAATTTTTATAGATCGTCGGATAAGAATTCAACTCGAATAGTAAGAAAAAAAATTACATACATATCTATGGAAACGGTGTCATTTGATTGATTGTGAAAAAGTGTAAAGTGGTATACCGCAATCAGCACGGCGTCGCGTGTAACTAGCTGTGGTAAGTACGGGTCATCCGCAGGGATACGTAGAACTTTTTAATTCTTGCTTTACACGGGTCAAAAGAAATAGAAAAGAGGCAGAAAGGAGTCTAGATTCTAATCTATGTCAAACACGGATATATAATATATATAAAGAAGGCTTGCAGGGTTCGTTAGGATTTAGTAGTCATAGATGACTAATAAAGATGACTCCTATTATCTATTAATAGATTTAAAACTAGATTGACAGTGATGAATGAGAATTAAGATACTTAGAAGAAACTAGGGTTTCCCCACTATTGACCCTTGTCCCTTCATTGATCTCTATTGATGTCTAGCCCTTAACAAAACAATTGTTAATCTGATCTCAAATCGCGGTCGAGACTAACAATAAATTGGTAGTGCGCCGGATAAGGATGTTAATGATTCTTTTGCTAAAATTTATAAACTTCAAAATACTTAAAAGGAGTTAAAGTATTTTCTCTTCCATTGTTCTACCCTAATCTATGAACCCTATCAAGCGGAGAACTACTCGCGCATGATGGAAATAGAAGAAGAAAGAATAGAGAAGGAATTCATAATGTAGAAATTAAAATAATAAATAATTAAACTAATGATCTACCTTTATTAATAAACTTCATAATTACAAAACTTTTGAGTTTAGATTACAAGAGGTAGAAGAAGTTGCTCTCGATCTCTGCCTCGAAAGTAGTAGGTGTTCCGTCGAATCTAATGTCGCTTTATCACGTCGAATCGCGAACCTGTCATGGATCAGTTGTTCTTTGACGGTGATTGGCTTCGTGAAAAAGGTGATGATCTTTAGGCTTAGCCCTCGGTCCTTTAAATAGTCCCAAAACCAGAAAATATAGATCCCAAGAATCAGGGTTTTTTATGTAGATCCAAACATAAAAATCCAAAACCCTAACTCCGTGAATCGGTCGCGGATCCGCCGCGTATGGCATGGTTTGGCCGCGGAACCGCGACCGTTTAATGGGATCTTGGCTTCAAAATTATAGGTCTACATCGTTTTGACACATCGAGATTTATTTGATATCTGGAACTTGAAAATATTTCCTAAGTCTCTGCCAGTATTGATTCTTCGATTTTCTTGAACTTTATCGGCAGATTTTTGATTCCCGGCATCTCAACATCTTGATCTCCTGACCTGAGCTAACCTTGCACAATATCTCAATGAATAATGTTAGTAATATTTGGTATTTTTAAGATATTATCCTAACCATTTTATATGATATTATAATTTAAGAATATTGATTAAGGATATTTAATATGATATGCATATTTAAATTATTATATAAATATTATATGCATATATTTTCCTTCATAATGTTAATTATAATATATAAACATATGATATATAGTATTTTGCAGATAAACCCCAAATATGTTTTACATTTATAATAAACACCTTTAGATATTTAAGAAAAGTAAGAAAAATGTTATATCAAAAGTGCAATATTTTCGACTGAACATATCTACATCATCAATCACCTTGAAGAATCCTGATACTTGCAACATATAGTTCTCTACTTTATTCTTATATCTATAACTTCTCAAAATTTGGATCTTGTATTTCAACGACATACTTATCTAAAAACTAGAGAAGTCATAAATAAACAAAATATAGTACGAGTACCAACCCTTTTGTCCTAATGGACATCGGACAATATTAAATAGTTTGTATAAGTCCTCTAAGATTAATAACTCAAACTCTGTGCATCCTAGGTTGAAAACTGTACTATGGTTAAGAAGAATTACACCGTTGTTAAATGCACCTTACCTAAGCATCAACTGATACAGGTAAATGTCATAGACACAATTTGAAAAAGTTATATCTCACTTTATAAATAAATGTAAACATATATTAGTTTGAAATTGGTGTATAACAACGAATATTCAAAACCAAATATTTGCCATTAGGCAAAACCCCCGGCGATTTCCTCAAATATCACCAATTACAAAGAATTCTGATATATATTGAGGATCTAATCACCCAATTCCTAATATTCTACTCCTACTCAGAATCTGTAATGTCATACAGATGTGAGAATCAAATCTAGTAAATACATACCCTGGAATCAGAATCTAATTGGGAAAACAGTTTTCAATTAACAGCGCACAGTAAAACTGAAACATGATAATGTTTCTAAGGGGTAGCCGGGTATTCCTAATAATGCCTCTTCCGCTATCCAAATTCATGAAAAAATCATATATTTTCTTGCCTCCACTCTAATCCCTTTACATATTTTTACTTCTTACCTTCTGTACACCATACATAAACTAATTGGTTTTCTCCTTCCCTATCTTTCAAACCATAAGCAAATGCCGAAAGATAGGGAAGGAGAAAACCAATTAGTTTTATGACATCACGGTCGAGGTTAAGGACATCATAGTCCATGGATTTAAGGACTCCACAGTCCGATGTTAGTTTTAAGACATCACGGTCGAGGTTAAGGACATCATAGTCCATGAGTTTAAGGACCCCACAGTCCGTAAAATGTGTGGTTGTCGGGACCCGTCATCTCTTTGAAGACGTTGAGGAATTACAACGACAAATATCAAAGGAGTGAAGAGATGTACCCTTAAACCGAGGTGATTTGGTTTAAAAAGTAGATGTGCTCAGTTCGAAATAGTTTGAGGACTTATGGCCAGAATTGGGCTAAGTCCAATTAAATGTTTTAACATTTTATTTTTGTTCTGGCTATTAAGCCTTTATTTGGGCTCGGCCCTTTTAATAATGCTAAACATTGGGCTCTGTCATTTTGTCTTTATCAAAACAGAGCGCGTTCTGATAGTGCGCCACGTGGCGCGTCAGGCGCTTTGCGCCAATTGAAGAGTGCATTGCGCTAGTGCACGTGAAGGTGACACGTGTCACGCTCAACGCTAAGCACTGGCGCATTTGCGCTTTCCATTTATGAGTGCTTTGCGCTAGCGTGCCAGCGAGCGACACGTGGTACGCTTGGTGCTAAGCGCTAGCCTATGAGCGTAGCGCTCTGTTTTCAAAGCGCAAGTGGTGTCTATGGTTGACACATGACAAGCTATGGCGCTGTGCGCCAGTCCAATAAGCGCAAGGGCGCAGTTCATGAGTGCAATGCACTTTTCAATAGCGCAAAGCGTATCTGATCAATTTTAAGATCATAGAATAACTTTTATGTTCTTCTAAGGAGGCTTTGCCTCAAAATCCAAGAACAAAAGTTCTTGTTCTGATAAAAGGCTCTGCCTTTATAGATCAAAGATTTGTGGTCGAAGTAAAAATACTTCTTTTATTTTTTTTATAATTAGATTTTTGATCTTTTTTCTTATCATCAAAGACCTTGGTCTTTTTTCAGATCTATGATCTTTTTAGAAGAGGGTTCTTCTTTTTATGAGATGATTTCATCTCTATTGTTCAAGAATATAGTTCCTTTTTACCTTGAATATGAAGAAAAAATCTTCTTCTCTTAAGAGCTTGCTCTTTTTTTTTTGCAGAGTGTTTTTCTCTCTCCTCTTCTGTATTCTCTATATATTTTTGACATGAAGTCTAAGGTCCTTTATATAGGGCCAATTGATTTGTTAAATTAGTTTTAAGAGTTCTTTCTCTTGATTGATTGGGGAATTTTTCCACAGTTGGATATTTGATCCTAAGGTTTCTGTTTTACAGAAGATAATCTTCTTGTTTTAATAAGATTGAGAAATCTTTCCATGCAGAATTTGTTCTGTTTTTTGGTAATTTATTATTTACCCTTGGATTGTTGATCCAGCGGTGGTTAAAACACAATCTTGTTGTTTGGAAAGATTTTGAGAAATCTTTCTTTAACAGAATTTAATTCTGGTTAATTAATGATTTATCATTATTATTAGATCCTTTGATCTAACGGTGGGAATTTTAATTCCAGCGCTGGCGCATCTACGCTTGGGACGTAGCGCGCAGCGCAACTGCGCTAGCGCACCCATGTTTGACACGTGGCACGCAGCGCAACTGTGCTAGCGCACCTACGTTCGACACGTGGCGCGTAGCGCAACTGCGCTAGCGCACCTGTGTTTGACACGTGGCGAGCAGCGCAGAGCGCTGGATCTGAAGCGTTGCTTCAACTTTTTAATTTTTGAATTTTGAAACAGAGCTTTGCTCTGATTGGGGGTGCGCTGCCTAGGGCGCAACGCTCCTGGCGCTGGCATGTCTGCTTTTGACACGTGGCGCGCAGCGCACGGGATCTGAAGCGTTGCTTCAATTTTTTAATTTTGAAATTCAAAACAGAGCTTTGCTCTAATTGGGGGAAACAAATGCCCCCCCACCGTTGTGCTCACGTGGCACACACGTGAATGCAGCGGTGGAAACATCTGAGCCTTTGGATCAACTCAGAAGTTGAGGAGGCGGTTCAGCGCTTATAAATAGGACCTTTGGTCCTTTAGATGATTATCATCTTCTTCTTGAGAATTTTTGCTCAGAGCCTTGCTCTTTTTTTTAGAACTTTCAAGGGTCAGAACTCATAGGTAAATTTTAGAAATTTTAATTTTAATAAATTAGGGTTTTATCCATTAACAGAGTCTTTCTCTTCATAGATCTTTGATATAAAGAAAACCCTTTTAGGGTTTCATTAATAGAGCCTTGCTCTTTTGACCCATAGATCTAAACAGATCTTTTCCTGGGGTTTCTTATCCCATGAATCAGAGCTCTGCTCTTTTTATAATACGTGGATATTTTGATCTTTTGATGAAGAACTCCTAAGAGTTTTTTCATGGATCTTTAAGATCCCAGAATTTTAATTCTCAAGAATTAATTTTAATAATCTTTGATGGATTTTCCATCATGATTACAGAGCTTGGCTCTTTAAGGAATTTTATCCCTTCATGACCAGAGTTTGACAAGTGTCACTCTGTTATAGAGTTTTGCTCTCAAAGGGAGACTTTCTCCTTCTCCCGAGGGGTTTCTTATTCACTGAGAAGATTCCTTGAGGATTTCCTCATTAATTGACAGCCCCATCCAATGATGAGGCTGTTTTATTAATTGATGCATTGTCATCTAGATTTTGTGGGTCCTCCTTTGGTCCCATTTCCACTACGTTGCAGTGTGGTACAAATTTTAAAGTACCAAGTGTCAGAAATTAAAAATTAAATCACAACACTGACAGTTGATTTATGCCCCCCCTTTCGCAGGCAACATGTCTTTCGATGCTTCGTTCTCATTCGTTCGTTCAGAGGGAGGATATCCTGGAGCACCTGTAGACTGGGAGGTCCTAGCTTTGATCAGAGACCATGATCGGAAACATAAGAATCTGCACCTTTGGGGATCATGGTATAATCAGATTATCAGGGGTCGACAAATCTTTTCATGTGCGGTGCCTTCGGATCCCATCACGGTGATCCATTACGCCAACTCACCCCCGGTGTACTACGCCGTGGAGATGGTCAATTAGACTTCGGAAGGCCTTCTTCAACCCTCTATAGCTTCGATTCCCGTTCAGCCTCCCATGGTTTTATATACCTTGGGACGTCGTATTTGTCAAGGCGAAGCGCGGCCGTGGGGGCAACCATACAATATAGGTCTGATTCCCCGTCATCCGATCGGTTATCTGCAATGGGCCCGCTACATTCTGTCAGCGAAGAAGTCGCAGTTGATGAGGCTTGGGTTGTATACCGCCGTTTATGCTTCTCTCTTCCAATATCCTACACTTCCCACCTGGTTGGTCAAGGCCTTTTTGGAGCAGTGGAATATCCCTACTTGCACATTCCTCTCACTAGACCGGGAAGTGTCAATCTCTTTAGAGGAGTTTGCAGAAGTTTCTGGTTTACCGATCATAGGGGAGCATTATGAGGAGTTGCTTCCCACGGACGAATATGTCTTCGGTGCCAAGCCAGTGATAATGAGCCTTACTCCGGCAAATGCTGTTCAACACCAGTTTCCCAGTCTGATCAAAGTGTTAAATATCTACGAGCGCCTTTTTCTCGAATCTGGGAGTCGCGGGGTTAGTTTCGAGGATTTCATCGCTTGCTTCCTTCACCCAAAAGTCTTCTCGAAGGAGGCTGTTAAATTCGCCATGCTTGATGACCCTTTCAGCTTAGCTTTGGACAACCTGCCAGCGACGGAGGTAAATCAGAAGAGTTTTTTCCTCCCTAACTCTCCAGTTGTTCCTTTTGCGGAGATTGCAGTCCCTGGGATGGATGAGAAAGCATTCTTTTTGGGATTTCTTGGGCTATAGTTGAGCTGGTTCGCGCTCCCGATGCACCTTCGCTGTATGAGGCCATCTGTCTTTTACCCGGCTCACCGGATGACTATTGGGGTGAAAGTGGCTGTCGGGGTCGCCGGCTTAGCCCATCTGTATTACGGCTTTAGTCAAGCGGCGGATACTACTGAACCTGGAGTACAGCATGTGAACTTCTCGATGCATTACTTCATGTCATGGCTCGAGCTACATGCACTTAGCGTTTTTGGTATCCATAGAAGGCCTTCATTCTATGACAGGTGCAGCTTTCCTCGGATCATGCAATTGGTCGGCGCCTCAATTGTAAATCTGTCGCCACGGGATGCCAAAGGTTTGCTCCTTCGTCCCCGCACAGTTGGAGATGGGATAACCTTCACCGACAAGGTGTTAACTATCGGAAAGGAGTCTACCACAACAGTGCGGTCATTGCAGGATATTTTCAAAAATGGAGCCTCAGTTATGACAGCTCTGGAGACCCTCCATTTATATTCTATCAGACCGGGCTTCCTGGTGTTTAGGCAAAATGATGCGGGGATTTTCATGAGATATAACCCGCATCGTTTTGCCCAATAATTGAGCTATAATCAAGGAGTGCCATTAGAGGCTTTCTTGCTGGAACCCACTGCCACTGAAGAGGGGATGCGGAGCTCGCTGCATCACTTCATGCGTCTGAATACGGGATCTCACTTTTTCATCAGCGAGCCGAACTGTGTCCCACGGATCCTTAATACATATACGGCATGGTACCAGCATTCGACGGGCACCGTTATTAAGGAAGAAAGGCGGTTGCTGCTTGATCGCAAAAGTGCACCTCCTGCCAGTGATCGTAAAGTCCCTTTGAAGTGACAGATTGCTGTACCCCCTCCACTAAGAGAGGTTGTTGCAGTCGAGCCTCCACGTGCACTAAGCCTCACGCGTGGATTGCCTCATGCTCTTGTAAAGATGGTGAATGTGCCTTTGGTGCTCCGTGCTCCCGTGGAGACGGTAAACGTAGCTTCCCCCGAATCTGGTGTGGGCTCGAATATCGGGACTCACCGTCCCAAAGTGCCCACGAATCGCAAGCTGGTTCTGGCTGCGATCGGAGCTCGTGCACAGAAGAAGAAAAAGAAGTCGGTCCTTTCCCTTGATGCCGTACTCGGCCTAGAGCCTCAGGCTCCTCTTACCGAAGGCTTAAGTGAATATGGAACAAATGAAGGTCTCTTCATAGCGCCAGAAGACACTGATCTCGATGCCGCTATTGCTTCTTCTGCGCTACTCGCGAGCCACCAAGAGAAAATAGCCACCCTCGTGCAATCAAGTAAATATTAGTCAAACTTTTGTCCTTGCGTTATATCTTTATTTTTTTATCATTTCTTGACTGACATTCTTCCTTTTATAACAGGCTTTACTACTGAAGAGGCTCTGGCAGCTTCCCTCAGGACTTTCGAGGAGGAGGAGAGGAATCGCGCTCTATTGGGCATTGGTATGTCTCGGCTCATTGAGTCTTCATTTTCCTTTTTATGGACAATCTGACCCTTTCTTTATCTCATCATAGGGACCATAATGCCGGTCCCACGGGGTGATGCAGAGACTCTTCCGGAGCCAGCCGCCGAAGTCCCGGCCTCTTCGGTACTGCCGAAGGAGGCATTACTCAAAAAACCGATGACGGAAGCCTTGACAGTTCCAGAGGTACCCTTGGGCATGGACGAGGACTTCCTGTTAAAGGAGGCTTCTAAAAGGTCTGTTTTGACGTCCCGGGAGGAAAGGAAGCGCCTGAGGCGCGCAGTAAGGGAACGTAGTGCTGCTTTGGCTGCGGGAGCAGGTTCAAGTGTCGTTACTCCTGCTGCTACTCCTTCAGAGGAGTTCCCGGTTGCCTTGTCTACTGCTCATAGACGGGCGGCGCGTGCGTCTCGGGAAGCCAACGGTAAATCAACCCCAGGTAATGTGCTTTGAGGCTTCGTTGTCAAAGTTTTAAATTATCAGTTCTTATATATCTTGTCCTGCAGGGCCGAGCCTTACTGAAAAAGTGGCGGCGACCGTTGAGCCTGAGGGGGAAGTGGAAGAGGTAGCTGCTGAACCCGGGGCGACGGTAGGTGATTTAGCCGTAGCTGACGGGCCCAAGATAGTGTCTGACGAGACAGTCACGATTGCTTTGCCCAATATAGTTACCACGGCCGAACCTGAGGTGGCGGCGGGTGAGACGGCTACCACGGCCGAGCCTGAGGCAGCGGTGGGTGAGACGGCTACCATGGCCGAGCCTGAGACAGCGGTGGACGAGACGGCTACCACGGCCAAGCCTAAGGCAGCGGTGGATAAGACGGCTGCGATCACTGAGCCCGAGGTAGTGGCGAGAAAAACGAGTACGATTGCTGGGCCCGAGATGGCCGCTCATTCTCAGGAGTCGGGCACCGCCCCAATCATCGCTCTCTCTGCCTACGGTTCCTTGTTGTCTCCTGGCGGCGCGAGCATGACGACGGCTCTTGTGGAGTCAGGGGATGAGGCAACGGGAGGTGAGACCACCCTGATGGAGGAGGGAGACACCACCGTTGTATCAAGTGACGCCCTTGTCATGGCTCCCGCCGGCGACTCATCAGGTAAATTTTAGGTCACCGCCCTTCTTTTTATTCTGCAATCTTTCCTAATAAGGTTTATCTTGTTTCTATTGCAGGTGCGGCTAGTGCTGATGTTGAGGTACTCGAGACAGCGCCGTCAGTTACCGCCCTGACGATGACCACCTCTCTACCTTCTTTCGTACCGTCGCAGATGCTGGAAGGTATGGATTTATGACCTATCAGTCTTGTCTCTCGGCTGTATAATTCATGTACTGACATTGCGTTATCGCGTTTTTGCAGGAGTCCTTTTTTACCACCTGTACCAGGTGCTACACCCACACTTCTCCTTCTTGTCAAAGATTAGTCCACCTGCCGATATAGGTGAGTATTTTCTCTAAACGGCATCCTTTTCTTCAATGGGAAGTCGCATTACTGCTAACTCTTCTTCATATTGCTTGTAGCCTTACGAATTGAAGGGGGGACGAGGCCGTTGTTGCGCCACCAGTACCCCCAGCTTTGCCCCCTGCTGCAGCCGGTATAGTATACTCTACTTTTTTTTCGTATTTTCTTTACTTCCTGAGCCGACATCTGATTATGATCTATTTTGCAGCAATAACATCGACTCCAGCCCCGTTCGAGTCTCGCATTATAATTCCGGCAGGGCCTTTTTCCAGGCATCCATCATCCAAAGGTGTTGTGACCAGTCTACGCATGCTGAGCGAATATATCAGGAGTTTGACGCAGAGACTTCTACATCTGCTGCGGATTTTGCCACAGAGGTTATCCCTATACTGGCGACACTCATGAACTTTCATGGTGAGGGCGTCGTTGAGTCTTGGGTTAATCGCTGCAGGGAAATCGAGGCTTCCTTGCATGAACTTGAGCTTAGGCGTCCCGCGCCTGAGATTCTGGCTATGAGTACTCAACGGGATGCATGGATCGAGCAGAGTACTTCTTACTTCCGCTATTTTGAACAAGAAGTGGCTTTAAAGCAAAGGGAATGTAAAGAAACTTCAATCGAGTCTGCTCGACTGCATGCTGAGGTCGACGCGAACGCTGCCCAATCGAAACTTATCTTCGAAGGCATTCTGCGATGTATCTCTGATGGGTTAACATTGTGGCAGAAGCTTGACATCGTTGAGCGGGATGCACAAGATCGTGAAGCAGCTCAGCGGGCCATCGAGGGACAACTCTCGTCTTACTTGCAACAGCGAGCCCAGGACGAAGCGGGGTTGGCCGCGGCAGCTGATCAGGAAGAGGGGCTGAGGGAAGTGCGCGAGCGGCTGACTGGATTATTGAAAGCGTTTTCCTCTCAATAAAAATTTTGTACCATTTGTAATTTTGAATAAAATGTATTTGTTCTTTTATTCTTTCATATGATGTATTTTGTACCCAATCGAATTCATGAATAAAAGATACACGTTCTTCGTAATGTCTTGTGTCATCTCTCTGCTTTCTTCTTTCTTACTGTGTTGTTTGCCATGTGATTTTAGCAAGTGCGGTCTGTAGATAATATATAACTGTCAATCTTGTATTCTTTGTAAGGTAGTGATGGCTTAGAAAATATGGTTAGGATTTATCACCTAAGACTTTTCAACTTTATGAGCCGTGAGGGTCTCATAAAGAATTTTCTCCCTACCGGTTGAGAGGATCCCGTAGGTGTAATTTCTTCTTAAGAATCGTGAGGATTCCTAAGTGTGTTTTTTCTTGAAAGTCGTAAGGATCTCACAAGAGAATTTACTCCCTTACGAGTCATGAGGACCCGCAAGTGATGGATGAAGTTGTCCCTATCTGCATTTCACGGAGGTAGGGGTTGCTCTTGATTCTTCCCACGGGTTCACTGCCGTGTTTGGCGAGGACTAGGCTCCACTCCGGATGTTTTCCAGGATACCGTAGTTTAAACACATCGCGGTCGAGGTTAAGGACATCATAGTCCGTGGATTTAAGGACTCCACAGTCCTTTGTTAGTTTTAAAACATTATGGTCGAGGTTAAGGACATCATAGTCCATGATTGTAAGGACCTCACAGTCCAATGTTAGGTTAAGGACATTGCGGTCGAGGTTAAGGACATCATAGTCCATGAGTTTAAGGACCTCACGGTCCAATGTTAGTTTTAAGACGTCATGGTCGAGGTTAAGGACATCATAGTCCATGGGTTTAAGGACTCTACAGTCCATTATTAGTTTTAAGACATCACGGTCGAGGTTAAGGACATCATAGTCCGTGAGTTTAAGGACCTCACAGTCCGATGTTAGTTTTAAGACATCACGGTCGAGCTTAAGGACATCATAGTCCGTGAGTTTAAAGACCTCACAGTCCGATGTTTGCTCTGGATGCTTCCCACGGGTTCACTGCCGTGTTCGGCGAGGACCAGGCTCCGCTCTGGATGCTTCACACGGGGTCATTGCCGTGCTCTGCGAGGACCATGATCCGCTCTGGACGTTATCCATGGGGTCAGAAGTGACATAATGCACGTTCCACGTAGCCAGGAATTTTGCTCTGGATGCTCCCCACGGGTTCACTGCCGTGTTCGGCGAGGACCAGGCTCCGCTCTGGATGCTTCACACGGGTTCACTGCCATGCTCTGCGAGGACCAGGATCTGCTCTGGACATTTCCCACGGGGTCAGAAGTGACATAATCCGCGTTCTACGTAACCAGGAAGGGTTGACTTTATCCGCATTTCACGGAGTCGGAGTTTGACTCTCGATCATCTGTACACCGCCGAGGCATAGAACTGGGAGTTGCCGCTGTTCCGCTTTGCTTGACGTCGTATATTCATGTAGAGAGACTGATTTCTCTGCGGGTCGAAACGAATCGAGATGTTCTCGTCAAAGACGCTGGTTTCCCTGAATCGAGGAGGTTGCTAAGGACACTGATTTCCTCGGAGTTGAAACGAGTCGAGGTATTCCCGTAAAGACGCTGATTTCTCTGCGGGTCAATGCGAATCGAGATGCTCTCGTCAAGGACGCTGATTTCCCTGAATCAAGGAGATTGCCAAGGGCACTGATTTCCTCGAAGTTGAAACGAATCGATGTATTCCTGCAAAGACATTGATTTCTCTACAGGTCGACGCGAATCAAGGTGCTCTAGTCAAGGATGCTGATTTCCCTGAATCGAGGAGATTGCCAAGGACACTGATTTCCTCGGAGTTGAAACGAATCGATGTATTCCTGCAAAGACGCTGATTTCTCTGCGGGTCGACGCGAATCTAGATGCTCTCGTCAAGGACACTGATTTCCCTGAATCGAGGTTTTTGCCAAGGACACTGATTTCCCTGGGGTTGAGACGAATCGAGATATTCCTGCAAAAACGCTGATTTCTCTGTGGGTCAACGCGAATCGAGATGCTCTCGTCAAGGACGCTGGCTTCCCTGAATCGAGGAGGTTGCCAAGGACGCTGATTTCCTCGGAGTTTAAACGAATTGAGGTATTCCCGTAAAGACGCTGATTTCTCTGTGGGTCGACGCGAATCGAGATGCTCTCGTCAAGGACGCTGATTTCCCTGAATCGAGGTTGTTGCCAAGGACACTGATATCCTCGGAGTTGATTGAATTATTTCCGAGACGGAGCGTTGATCCGGCAAGGAGGTCATTGGTTGACTTCAGGTTGTCTGTGAACCGTAGAGTTTTGGAACTGGGGACTTTGCCGTGGCTCCGATTGATGGTGTAGCATCTTTTTCCTATTGGAGGGAGGAACGCTGGGGTGACATCGCATCTGCTGTATCGAGACGAACGTCGAGGTGGTCTCTAGGTTATTGGTGAACCGTCGAGACCTGGAACTAGGGCCTTTGCCATGGTTCCGTTGTTGGATTGTCGCGCCTGAATTCTGCTGGAGGAAGAACACTGTGGCGACATCTCATCTGCTGTATCGAGACGGAAGCTGAGGTGGAGCTGGGATTTTGTCGTCACTCCGCTTTGTTTCGACCATTGGGTCTTTTGTTGACGTCACGTCTGCATCCTACTGGAGTAAGGAGAAACGCCATTATTGATCTCTAAGTTGTCAATGTTGACGTCAAGACCCTGAAGCCAGGGATCTTCCTTCGCTTCGTTTGTTAACATTGTGTCTGCGATATTGCAACGACTGTCGAGATTGTCTCTAGGTTGTTTATGAACCATCGAGATTTGGCTATGCTTTGATGAAGCCTGGTGGGACGACATGATTCCCTTCTTGTTTGTGCCCATGGATTGTATGCAGGGGTCAATGTGACCTCACCTACAGGGAAAAAAGTTTTATTGTTTCATCATTTCTTTTATTCTTTCCGCGATACTCTATCATTTCAGCTTTTATACCGCGAAGGTCGCGATTGCCCAATCATTTCGGCTATTTTTTGCGGTGCACAATCATTTCGGCTGTTTGTTTTATTTACTCATTACTTTTTTATTGTGAGTCGCCTAATCATTTCGGCTGTTTTGCATGCATACATTTTTTTTACTTGCTGATTTTGTCGCAAGTTGCCCCATCATTTTGGCTATTTCGTATGCATTTTTGGCTCGCTGATGATTTTTTTATCACGAGTGTGGAACTTGGAATCTGGTGCCAATCTCAACATCAGCATCGCTACAATTGGAATATTGTCAGGAGTGAATCATCATTTGCCATGAAAGGACCTAGAATTTGATACCGATTTAAGCATCAGCATCGCTACAACTGGAATATTGCCAGGAGCGAACCATCATTTTCCATGAAAGGACTTAGAATTTGATACCAATTTAGGCATCAGCATCGCTACAACTGGGATGTTTCCAGGAGAGAATCATCATTTGCCTCTGTCGATGTCGAACAAAGGTGGCTTAGCAAACAGGGTTAGGATCCCGTCGACTAAGTCTTTTGACTTCATGAGCCGTAAGGGTCTCATAAAGGTGTTTCTCCCTACGAGTCGTAAGGATCTCGTAGGTGCGTTTTCTCCTTAGGAATCGTGAGGATTCCTAAGTGTGTGTTCTCTTATAAGTCATAGGGATCTTACAAGAGTTTTTTCTCCTTATAAGTCGAGAGGACTTACAAGGGTTGTTCGCCGCGTAGACATATCCCGAGTCACGGATGGGACTTTGTTAGGGAAATGTTTATTCGCGCCCGTGGATTGTATACAAGGGTCGGCGTTGAGCCGCTTGTAGGGCAGTATTGGAGGTTGTGGGGGCTGCTTAAGAACAGGTTTAGATCCCTGTAGCTTAAGACTTTCAAATCTTATGAGCCGTGAGGGTCTCATTAGAGGATTCTCCTTACGAGTCGTGAGGATCTCGCAAGTGTGATTTCTCCTTAGGAATCATAGGGATCCCTAACTGTGTTACTTCCTTTGTGAGTCGTAAGGATCTCACACGGGTGGTTTCTCCTTACAAAGTCGAGAGGACCTTGCAAGTGTCTTTTAACAAGATCGCGCCCTTTTGGGTTTTCACAAAACTCGCCGGTAGCCCTGCTGTTTTTACTCACGAAGCCCTTTTGGGTTTTCATCCGTGCTCATTTTGCTTATAGACATACCGTTTTTCTTTTTCTTTTCTCTTTTTTTTTATTTTAACGAGGTTGCGCCCTTTCGGGTTTTCACATAACTCGCCGGTAGCCCTGCTGTTTTTACTCATGGAGCCCTTTCGGGTTTTCATCCGTGCCCATTTTGCTTATGGACGCACCGTTTTTTTCTCTTTTTTTTATTCTTTTTTTATATCATGTCAGCCTTAGGATGCTGCGGTCCGTAGTAGTTTATAGACGTCTCGGTCAGTTGCAAGTTTTAGGACATTGCGGTGCATCATTAGTTTAAGGACGTTTCGGTCCGTTGTTGCTTTGAGGCGAAGTTTCGCCGGATGCTTTATGAACACGTAGGTTTCTCCTTGATAGACCTTGTCACATAATCCAAGGGTTTTAGCACTGCTCCTGCCCCCAGCTCCTCTACGTTATCTCCTAACGCCGAGTGAGCTGCTTTGTTACTTAACAACAAATGAGCGATCATGTGGAAACTTGCTACATAATCTTCAGATTCTTCTGACAAGTCGTCTCCCTCATCATTGTCGTTATCTTCATTCTCAAAGATGTGACTGAGGAACTCTTGAAGCGTGTCTGGGGTTCGCGCCCTCTGGTTGTATTCTTTCAGTGCGTCAATATGCTTTTGCAGATCCGTGCACTTGTCGTTAGACAGCGCGGCCTTTTTGGTCTTCTTCTTTTTCTTCAAAGACTGTGACGGTTGGGCCCGAATGTTTTGTCCACCGTCACTATTAATTCCCAATGTTGGGCGTGGTTTCAGCATCTCCTCGATGATCTCCGGCTCTAGCGGGATTTTCCACCTAATTGCTGGACATGTTTGAAGATCTTTCAGCATTCTTTTAGTTTCTGCCGACAGAACAACTTCCCATGTAGCTTCCTTTATGAATGAGCACGATGCCCCCGTCATGTCCATCTTTTTCGGAGTATGTGGTTGTGGCGGATTTACCTTCCAGTTTTCGGACAGCGCGAACTTACCTTGCTGGTATTGGTCTTCAACCCAATTTTTGAAGACGTAGCAATCTTCGAGTGGATGGCCCAATACTCGATGGTAAGGGCAGTAATTGGGATCGTTGACGTCATTTGGTTGCGGTGGGTGTCTTGATTCCGGTAGAGTGATGAGCCCATTGCGCACTGCCAGTTCGAACAGTCTCCTTGTTTTATCTCGGGAAAACGAGTAAGGACGTCTCAACTTCTCATCGAGGGATTGCCGCTTGTTACTTTGGCGAACAACCGCTATCGGGCCACTCGGCTGTTGTTGAGCGTTGGCGACAAAGATTGCTTTCCCTTTTCCTTTCTCATTTCGAGAGTCTGGCTTTGGAGGAGACGGTCTTTGACCCATCTGGTCCATTTGGGCCAGTTTGTCGATCAAAGCCTGGAAAGTGGTCGGCTTGAAGAACATCATGAACTGGGAGATAGTCACGTGAGGATCAAGAGTGCCCATGAACAAGCCCACCGCAGGTGCTTCTTCGATACGCTGTTTGCACTTCGACCACAGATTCCGCCATCTTATGGCGTATTGGACCTAAGTTTCACCCGGCTTTACCCTGGCGTTAATTAATACGGTAATCAGGGTGCGCTCTCTAGCGCTCGTGAATCTCTGCGTAAACAGCAGCTCCATTTCCGCGAATGTCTTGACAGAGTCATTTGGAAGTTCAGAATACCATTTGAATGCTGTCTCCGACAAGCTGCCGACGAACTGGCGAAGGAGCAGTTTATCATCACCTCCAGTATTACCAAATAGAGCCCTGAACTAAGCGACATACTGGTGCGGATTTCCCGTCCCTTTATATACATGAAATTTAGGGATCGTGTAGCCCGGCGGGTACTTTATTTGATCATACCAGCCTGGATACGGTCACCCAGTTTTCACTACTTGGCCAGCTGCTTCATTTGCCTGGAGAACTCTTATTTGCTGAGCAATATAGTCATGTAGGGAAGCTTCAGAGATTGTTTCCTCTTTGGCTGTTGACAGAGCCGACAGAGGATTCAATGTTTCCCCTTTGGCTGTTGACAGAGCCGACAGAGGATTCAATGTTTCCCCTTTGTCATCTTCAATAATGATCGGAGGGTCTTCGGCTGGAGGATCCGGCTGTAATATCATCTCGACCGTGTCTTGGAAGAGAAGTGCTATTCGCTTTATATTAGTCGCTTGCTTTGCAGCTTATTTGTCCTTCTTTTCGAGGATTCTGCGAAGGAAGTCAGCATCAGTTTCTTGTTCGTGACGCTATTCTGATGATGCCTCCGGGCTTTCTTTTGGCCCGGTGAGTGCGGCCATCGCAGTCAACATTTCCTGAAGCTTCTGTTGCTATTGTTCCTAAGCACTTCTGATGGATCGGGTGAGTGGTCGATGACCCGTAGAAGCGCGGCTATCCTCTTTCCCGGATGCTATATAAATAGTATGAACCGTTATGCCCCAAGATTTGGGGCGTTTAGTCTCGGCGTCTTTGCGATCTGCCGTAGTTATAGGGGCTTTCTCTGACCTCCTTCTTTTCTGAGTGGTCGACGTTGAGGGGGCCGTTGCGGCGGGCACCCAGGTGGTTGTCGTCCGTTGTGTTTTAACAGGACGGTTCTCTTCCTTCTGAGCCTTCAGCTTCTTCTGTCGGCGGAGATAGTCCTGATCGATCACCAATTCCTGGACCCGTCGCCAGACTTTGTAAACTTTGGAGGACAACCGTTGAGGAGACTGGTCCAACTTCATTTCTGTAACATTCTCTACCGGAGGGGGAGATCTTTTCAGTATGGCGGAAGGAGAGTTCCTACGCACCTTGTTCAGCAGCTCAAAACTGTTCCCGGTTGGAACGGCAGCATTAATTTCTACCGTTGGGGCTGGTGGAGTTAGCCCAGAGGGGGAGTTGCCCCCGGCCTTCATTACCCGGCGCCAGTGACGACGTCGAGCGTGTCGAGCTGTAACACCCGAGCCCAATGCTGCTATTTTCTGTTACTGGTTGAGTGTTTGGCATTGCTCATTTCATTTATCTTGCTTGTTTGGTTCTTATTGCACAATTTTAACCGGCTAAGTTATTCTGCATATAACAAATTTTAGCACCTAAAATAAAATTAAAAATATTCATCTTGGCCTACTTGACACCCTTAGCCTCGTGGTAGCGTCCGTGCATTGTGTTCTCGTCCCGTTCAGTGAAACGGGCGAGTTTGGATGGCTACGTGCACGTGCGTGTGTCCGTTTTGGGAGTATGCTTTTTAATCATAAAACATTTCATTTTAAAATTTGGAACCCGCCTAAAATCCTATTATTTGAATTTCGAATTTTTGGACCCAACCCGGGCGCAATTTGGAAATGTTTCATTTGGCGCCAAAATCCTAAATTTTAATATTATTAAAACCTTCGCATATATTTTTCTAACTAACCTGATATCTTACTGTTCATTACCTATCTTTTAAATCTTTAAGTTAACCATATGATATTTTTACAATCTTTTATATCCTTCTTAATTTATTCTCTCAGCCAATCGCAACCTCCCCTTTAACCCCGTGGGCCCCACTTTCTCTCTCTCTCTCTCCTTTTTCCTCTCTCTCCCTCTCCCTCTCCCTCATATATTCTCTCGTACTTCTCTTTATCATTTTTCTCTTCTTGCTTCATGTCTCGTTTCTCATTTCTTTTAACTGTTCTTTTGTTGCCGGAATTCCGTCGTGCCGGTGACGTTTCTCGACGTTCCAGCGAGATACCCCAACCCGTGTGGTTCCTTTGTTCGTCGTTTGGGTTCATTCCGTGAACCGTGCGCCGTCGCGAGTTTTCCCCGCCGACGGTTATCGTTCCGTTTTCCCGATTCGCGACCCATCGAGGAAAGTTAATCTTGCTACATGCTATATACTTTTATAATCTTCATTTTATAATGTTATACATTTGAAAATCTTATAGTTTACATATGAAATGTCGTTGAAAAATCGGATATGACAAATCTGAAATTTACTGTACACCTTATCTTATAAAATTCATTATAAATCATAGAAAAATCATTAGTATACGTTCTTTAGTTCGTTACGAAGCTAATTCAGAATACTATAACTCTATGAAGTATTTACTGGCAAAATAAATTGGTTAAATGACATAAAATGCAAATGAAAATGTCTCCAAACTGCTGTCCAGGGAAATTCCAGCAGCAAACTTTCAACTTCGAATATTCATAACTTTTTGTAGGGATAACCTGAGATGCTTATACTTATAAAACTGAAAACCTTATTGAATTATCTTTGTTTTGGTATAAGATACGTCCCTTTTGAAGAACGTTTGTTATTTTTAAGCTATTTTACAAATTAGGGTGACGCTGAATTTCTGAACGGAACCTTCTTGTGCATGGTTAATCAATACATCTTTTATAGTTACTAATCGCTTGAATATGCTATCCATATTAATATTATTATATCAATATTTATATCACATATTGTTTAGTTGTACATCCCACATTACCATTTTACAGTTTTATAACTTTTCGGATACCCGTTTGCATCTATCGCATTTAAGATACATATAATTGCAAGCATAGATCACACTATTACATAATAATGTGATATTAACACTCCATGTTTAATAAATTGCATCCTAATTAATATTGGAACTATAAATGTAACCCTAATCGATAACTGTGCATCCATATCCTTGAAATTATATTTATTTACACATCATATTACATGTTCCAGTTTATTGTTCTGATAGTACTCATGCTTGTTTATTTATACACATGCTTATGTTAGTTTGATTATGAGCACCCACATGACATCTTGTGCTTCCTGACATGACCTGTTACACTTCCTACTTGACATGACATGGTACCGTACACTCTTGATATGACATGACACCCTATACATATCGACTCAACCTGTTAAAACGTGACCTGACCGGTTACCTGATTTCATGCCTAATGCCGACAAACCTGACCATTCCTGCTGTCTATCCAGACAGACCTACTTTACTTGATTTTGTGTTGGCATTAGTCCTTGACTATTGAACACCTGACCTGACATACATAACTTGGGGGTATGGGGAAATCAAAGATGAACCTGACTTGTAGCTCGACAGTTCACTACCGTTCGAGTGTACACATTCCTATTCTGTACCCAGCGGCATGTCTCGGTTTCGGCCGAGAATATTGTGGCCGTGATCCCGGGTATGTACGGGGTAATACCGAGTGTACACTTTCCTATTCTGTGCCTAACGGCATGTCTCGGTTTCGGCCGAGAATATTGTGGCCGTGATCCCGGGTATGTACGGGGTAATACCGAGTGTACACTTTCCTATTCTGTGCCTAACGGCATGTCTCGGTTTCGGCCGAGAATATTGTGGCCGTGATCCCGGGTATGTACGGGGTAATACCGAGTATACACTTTCCTATTCTGTGCCTAACGGCATGTCTCGGCTGCAGCCGAGAATATTGTGGTCGTGGTCCCGGGTATGTACGGGATACTATTGGGTTACATCGATGATTCATCAATTGGTTTCTAAGACTATAGAGTAGAAACCTGATAGGACAGTTCAGTCACCATTGCACTTTATCCTGCTCTGTTATTGTACTGCTTTATTCATGTTCATACCTGCACTGCTTATTACCATGTTTACATTATATACTTTATGTCTTGACGCGCTGACGTCTGGGTTTTGCATGGCCCAGATTCCGTACCACTGTCGACGACCGAGCTGGAGTACTTCAGCCAGCAGGCTGATTCGAGTTCTATAGTGGTCAGTTCATTTATTGCATTTTATTCCCAGGTGTGATCCCGCATTACGGGACGTACCCTTCTATTATTGTATTGGATCATTAGGTTCCGCACTTACTGTTTATTGATTCCTGTTATTATGGATTTGGACATGTGTTAGATTAGTATTTTATCTTGTTCTTGATATCCTTACAACCGTAATGTGACTGTGGATGGATACTTCCTACCCACAGGTAGCATGGTTGGCTATGTCACGTGTCCAATCTTGCGTACTCTGGGAAGCGGGGCGTGACATGGTTCTTTTGGTATCAGAGACATAGGTTAATTGGGTTGATTCTTTGTAGTTGGGTATTGCACCCGATACACGAATCATAATACCCGTGATTAGGAAACATGTCCTGCCACCTTGACCGCCTTACCATCCTTGAATCATTCTTCCGGATCATGTCGACATGCAAACTTACTTTGCATTGTCAACTCGAAAACCTAATTTCTTGTTATCTCTAGGACTTAGGCGACTTGGGTGGAGTTAAGTAATTGCGGCTATGATACCGCGGCATATCTACAATGCGGTACTCTATTTAAGTATCTTGGAGTTCTAGCCTTGATCCACATTCAGAATCTATCATCATGCTAATGTTGGGTGTTTTGAGTTCAGGATTATGACAGGTAAGAAGTTGAAGACTTACCAGAGGCGTGTGAACGAAGCCGCCATGCTTGGAGTGATAAGAGGAATGCTGGAAATCAAAGAGACAGACTGAGCTGATCCAGCAATAGCAGATTCGTTTCAGGAAGGTTTGCAGATCGTTCAGCAGTCTGTAAACAACGATGGAACTAGACCAGTCGAACGAGTAGGGACTGTAGCAGATTTCAGACTTTTGGGTCCGTCTACTTTCACTGGTCTGGAGGAGCCGTTGCCAGCCGAGCAGTGGCTAGTGACACGGAGAATTTGCTGATTGCGGCACAGATTCCAGAGGACAAAGGAGTTGATGTAGTGCGCATTCAACTAGTGGATTACGCCCGAGAGTGGTGGCTTGTGGAGGAGAACCGCTTGCCCCAGGCCAAGCAGTGGGCGGATTTTTTCTAAGAGTTTACTGGAGAAGTCCTTCCGCGGACTGCGCGGAGGAAATGGAAGAGAAGTTCATCGGACTAAGGCAGAATGGAGCAACCGTGGACGTGCATGCAGCAGAATGGACGAGACTCAGTAGTCTTGCTGGACCTTTCGTGGCCAACAATGTAGACAGCGGTTGCGGTAAGGAAGCAGTTCTGTCGGGCCAGTCGAGTTTAGGGCTAGGCCGACAAACAGTGTTCTTACAGCTATGGAAGTTGATAGTAATGAAGAGCCGGCAGTTGTTCGCGACTTCATGGATGTATTTGCAGATATTTCGGGCTTACCGCCAAAGCGAGATGTGGAGTTTGCGATTGACCTTATTCCTGGTGCAGCGCCAGTATCAAAATCTTATTATCCGATGGCACCAGTGGAATTGGAAGAAGTTAAGAAACAAGTTGGTGAATTACTCGAGAAGGGTTGGATTCGAAGCAGCAACTCACCTTGGGGAGCTCCAGTTCTTCTAATAAAGAAGAAGGATGGCACGAGAAGGATGTGCATCAACTATCGAGAATTGAACCGGGTGACTATTAAGAACAAGTACCCGATCTCTCGCATTGGAGAACTTTTGAGCAGCTTAGTGGCGTGAGAGTATTCTCGAAACTGGATTTGCGATCAGGATATCATCAGGTCCGAGTGAGAGCAGAAGACATTTGCAAGACGGCGTTTCGGACTCGATATGGACATTTCGAGTATCTAGTGATGCCCTTCGGAGTGACTAATGCGCCGGCAATATTCATGGATTTGATGAACAGGATCTTTTCACCATTCTTGGACCAGTTTATTGTGGTATTCATTGACGATATTCTGGTATACTCGAAGAGTCCGGAGGAGCCTGCTGAGCATTTAAGGATCGCACTGCAGACGCTGAGACAAGAGAAGTTATTCGCGAAGATGAGTAAGTGCGAATTCTAGCTGGAAGAAGTGAAGTTTCTGGGGCATGTTGTGTCGGGCGATGGAATCGCCGTCGATCCCGAAAAGATTGCAGCAGTTCGAGATTGGCCTATTCCAAGGAATGTAGCTGAGATAAGAAGTTTCCTTGGATTAGCCGGATACTACAGGAGATTTGTGGAGAACTTCGCTCGTTTGGCAGAACCGTTGACCAAGCTTACGCGCAAGGAGGTACCTTTTGTATGGACGGATAAGTGTGCGTTGGCTTTTGAGACGTTGAAGCAGAAGTTGATAACCGCCCCTATCCTGACCGTACCAGACAATTCCGGAGGACTAGTGATTCATAGCGACGCATCTGGGAAAGGATTGGGATGTGTTTGGATGCAGCATGGGAAGGTTGTAGCATACGCATCGAGACGGTTGAAGACCCATGAGAAGAATTATCCAACTCATGACTTGGAGCGTGCGGCTGTGATTTTCGCTTTGAAGATTTGGAGACACTACCTTTTGGGGGAAAGAGTCGAAGTTTTTACAGATCATAAGAGCTTGAAGTATGTGTTTACACAGAAGGAGCTTAACATGAGGCAGCGTAGATGGTTGGAGCTGATGGCTGACTACGATCTTGATCTTAAGTACCATCCGGAGAAGGTTAATGTTGTGCCGGATGCGCTTAGTCGGTTACCAGCAATTCAGGTGTTAACTACACAGGGGGAGATCATTGTAGATTTTCGAAGATTTGACTTGGAAGTTGTGCTACCACATTCTACGGGACAGTTGATGCAGTTGCAAGTACAGTTTTCCTTGGTTGAGAAGATTAAAGCGGCACAATCGCAGGATCCTAGACCGCAGAAGTTTCGAGAGCGGGTTGAGGCTGGACTACGAACAGATTTACTGGTCTACGAAGATGGTTCGTTGAGGTATGGTAGCTGTTTGTGTGTGCCAAAGGGGGATGTTCGTAAAGAGCTTATGAAGGAGGCACACAATTCAACTTATTATATACATCCAGGAGGTACAAAGATGTACCGAGATATTCGACAGCATTTCTGGTGGGAAGGCATGAAACGGGAGATTGCTCGCTTCGTGGCTAAGTGCTTGGTATGTCAGCAAGTCAAGGCTGAACACCAAAGGGTTGCTAGTTTGTTGCAACCACTTCCGATTCCTCAGGGGAAGTGGGAACATATAACCATGGATTTCGTGACGGCTTTACCGCGAATTCCAAATGGCAACAATGCAGTATGGGTGATTGTCGATCGATTGACCAAGGCAGCTCACTTTATTCCTTTCCAGGTTGGTCAATCAACGGAGACTTTGGCAGAGCGGTACATGCAGAAGATTGTAAGATTGCATGGCGTACCGGTGAGCATCGTGTCCGATCGGGACACTCGATTCTTGTCGCACTTTTGGAGGAGTTTACAAGAAAGTTTGGAGACTCGATTGAAGTTTAGCACAGCTTATCATCCTCAAACTGATGGACAATCGGAGAGAACGATCCAAACTCTTGAAGATATGTTGAGGGCATGCATGTTGGACTTCAAGGGTTCTTGGGAGGATCACCTATACTTGGTGGAGTTTTCTTACAACAATAGTTTCCAAGCGACTATTCAGATGGCTCCGTTTGAAGCGTTGTATGATCGTAAGTGCCGTTCACCTGTTTGTTGGGATGATGTTGGTGAACGAAGGTTACTAGGACCAGATTTGGTGGTACAGACAGTCGAGAAGGTGAATACAATCAGGAAGCATATGAAGGCAGCTCAAGACAGACAGAAAAGTTGGGCCGACACGTCAAGAAGACCTCTAGAGTTCGCCGTGGGTGATTTGGTATTCCTGAAGATATCACCGACTAGAGGGGTGTTTCGCTTTGGAAGTCGGGGAAAGCTTAGTCCTCGATTCGTTGGACCCTTCGAGATTTTGGAGCGTGTTGGAGAGGTATCGTACCGGTTGGCGTTACCACAGTCATTAGCAGGAGTTCACGATGTGGTTCATGTGTCTCAACTACGGAGGTATGTTCGTGATGAGACTCATGTCTTGGATCATTCGGAGTTGACTGTACGAGAGGACCTAACCTTTGAGGAGCGACCAGTGGAAATCAAGGATCGGAGAGAAAAGGTTCTTAAGAACAAGGTTACCCCTCTTGTGCTAGTTTCTTGGGGTAATCGATCGCATGGAGAATCCACTTGGGAGCGAGAAGACGAGATCCGACAGAAGTTTCCTCACCTTTTCCTGTAGTTTTCTATCTTTTATTCATGGAATTTCGAGGACGAAATTCTTTTGTAGTTGGGTATAATGTAACACCCGAGCCCAATGCTGCTATTTTCTGTTACTGGTTGAGTGTTTGGCATTGCTCATTTCATTTATCTTGCTTGTTTGGTTCTTATTGCACAATTTTAACCGGCTAAGTTATTCTGCATATAACAAATTTTAGCACCTAAAATAAAATTAAAAATATTCATCTTGGCCTACTTGACACCCTTAGCCTCGTGGTAGCGTCCGTGCATTGTGTTCTCGTCCCGTTCAGTGAAACGGGCGAGTTTGGATGGCTACGTGCACGTGCGTGTGTCCGTTTTGGGAGTATGCTTTTTAATCATAAAACATTTCATTTTAAAATTTGGAACCCGCCTAAAATCCTATTATTTGAATTTCGAATTTTTGGACCCAACCCGGGCGCAATTTGGAAATGTTTCATTTGGCGCCAAAATCCTAAATTTTAATATTATTAAAACATTCGCATATATTTTTCTAACTAACCTGATATCTTACTGTTCATTACCTATCTTTTAAATCTTTAAGTTAACCATATGATATTTTTACAATCTTTTATATCCTTCTTAATTTATTCTCTCAGCCAATCGCAACCTCCCCTTTAACCCCGTGGGCCCCACTTTCTCTCTCTCTCTCTCCTTTTTCCTCTCTCTCCCTCTCCCTCTCCCTCATATATTCTCTCGTACTTCTCTTTATCATTTTTCTCTTCTTGCTTCATGTCTCGTTTCTCATTTCTTTTAACTGTTCTTTTGTTGCCGGAATTCCGTCGTGCCGGTGACGTTTCTCGACGTTCCAGCGAGATACCCCAACCCGTGTGGTTCCTTTGTTCGTCGTTTGGGTTCATTCCGTGAACCGTGCGCCGTCGCGAGTTTTCCCCGCCGACGGTTAACGTTCCGTTTTCCCGATTCGCGACCCATCGAGGAAAGTTAATCTTGCTACATGCTATATACTTTTATAATCTTCATTTTATAATGTTATACATTTGAAAATCTTATAGTTTACATATGAAATGTCGTTGAAAAATCGGATATGACAAATCTGAAATTTACTGTACACCTTATCTTATAAAATTCATTATAAATCATAGAAAAATCATTAGTATACGTTCTTTAGTTCGTTACGAAGCTAATTCAGAATACTATAACTCTATGAAGTTTTTACTGGCAAAATAAATTGGTTAAATGACGTAAAATACAAATGAAAATGTCTCCAAACTGCTGTCCAGGGAAATTCCAGCAGCAAACTTTCAATTTCGAATATTCATAACTTTTTGTAGGGATAACCTGAGATTCTTATACTTATAAAACTGAAAACCTTATTGAATTATCTTTGTTTTGGTATAAGATACGTCCCTTTTGAAGAACGTTTGTTATTTTTAAGCTATTTTACAAATTAGGGTGACGCTGAATTTCTGAACGGAACCTTCTTGTGCATGGTTAATCAATACATCTTTTATAGTTACTAATCGCTTGAATATGCTATCCATATTAATATTATTATATCAATATTTATATCACATATTGTTTATTTGTACATCCCACATTACCATTTTACAGTTTTATAACTTTTCGGATACCCGTTTGCATCTATCGCATTTAAGATACATATAATTGCAAGCATAGATCACACTATTACATAATAATGTGATATTAACACTCCATGTTTAATAAATTGCATCCTAATTAATATTGGAACTATAAATGTAACCCTAATCGATAACTGTGCATCCATATCCTTGAAATTATATTTATTTACACATCATATTACATGTTCCAGTTTATTGTTCTGATAGTACTCATGCTTGTTTATTTATACACATGTTTATGTTAGTTTGATTATGAGCACCCACATGACATCTTGTGCTTCCTGACATGACCTGTTACACTTCCTACTTGACATGACATGGTACCGTACACTCTTGATATGACATGACACCCTATACATATCGACTCAACCTGTTAAAACGTGACCTGACCGGTTACCTGATTTCATGCCTAATGCCGACAAACCTGACCATTCCTGCTGTCTATCCAGACAGACCTACTTTACTTGATTTTGTGTTGGCAGTAGTCCTTGACTATTGAACACCTGACCTGACATACATAACTTGGGGGTATGGGGAAATCAAAGATGAACCTGACTTGTAACTCGACAGTTCACTACCGTTCGAGTGTACACATTCCTATTCTGTGCCCAGCGGCATGTCTCGGTTTCGGCCGAGAATATTGTGGCCGTGATCCCGGGTATGTACGGGGTAATACCGAGTGTACACTTTCCTATTCTGTGCCTAACGGCATGTCTCGGTTTCGGCCGAGAATATTGTGGCCGTGATCCCGGGTATGTACGGGGTAATACCGAGTGTACACTTTCCTATTCTGTGCCTAACGGCATGTCTCGGTTTCGGCCGAGAATATTATGGCCGTGATCCCGGGTATGTACGGGGTAATACCGAGTGTACACTTTCCTATTCTGTGCCTAACGGCATGTCTCGGCTGCAGCCGAGAATATTGTGGCCGTGGTCCCGGGTATGTACGGGATACTATTGGGTTACATCGACGATTCATCAATTGGTTTCTAAGACTATAGAGTAGAAACCTGATAGGACAGTTCAGTCACCATTGCACTTTATCCTGCTCTGTTATTGTACTGCTTTATTCATGTTCATACCTGCACTGCTTATTACCATGTTTACATTATATACTTGATGTCTTGACGCGCTGACGTCTGGGTTTTGCATGGCCCAGATTCCGTACCACTGTCGACGACCGAGCTGGAGTACTTCAGCCAGCAGGCTGATTCGAGTTCTATAGTGGTCAGTTCATTTATTGCATTTTATTCCCAGGTGTGATCCCGCATTACGGGACGTACCCTTCTATTATTGTATTGGATCATTAGGTTCCGCACTTACTGTTTATTGATTCCTGTTATTATGGATTTGGACATGTGTTAGATTAGTATTTTATCTTGTTCTTGATATCCTTACAACCGTAATGTGACTGTGGATGGATACTTCCTACCCACAGGTAGCATGGTTGGCTATGTCACGTGTCCAATCTTGCGTACTCTGGGAAGCGGGGCGTGACACGAGCTGATGGAGTTGGTTCGGTGGTGGGGATGGCTTTTTTTTCCCCCTGTCCAAATGAGACGCCGCTGGTGCCAGCCTCTTGAAGACTGACGTCTTTTGAGCAGTGGTATCCAATCTGTCAAAGACAGACCTTCGAGCAGGGACGAGAACCGTAGCGGGAGCCGGAACAGCCAGTCTTGTAAAGACTGACCCTTTGGTAGGGGAAGCCGTCTTGACGACTTCAGGAGCAAGGATGGTTATCCTCTTCGGAACAACATTTTCTGGGATTGCAAGCTTCATTGTGGGCCCACAGGAATTTTGGCCCAGTCTGGCGAAGACCGAGGAGCTGGAGCTGGACGACCCATTGAGAGGGGCCGCAGTAGCTGTAAGCCGATCAAAGACCGACTTCTTAGGAGCTTCTGGTGTTGGTAGAGGAACGATGAAGCTTGTTGGCGGGAGCATGGTCCCGAAAAACAATCCAGTAGTGGCATGAGTGACCTGTTCCACTGGCATCGTGAATAAGGAAGCCGCTTGGGGCCCGTAAGCTACACCTCCAGGTGTAGCGGAGCGTAGGTTGCAGTTGCAGTTGGAACATCTTGCACAAGTGGATGCCATTGACTCTTTGCTTTCTGTAGCAAGCGAAACGCCAGATCTTAGTACCTTGAAACCCAAAGGCAATCATTAGCAAACCGCGATTGGTTCGCGAACACGACACACGAAGTGTGGAGTGGAAAGAGGAAAAGGTCCCACCGGGCGTGCCAGAAGCCGTTCCCCTCCGAAAGACGGCAGGACAGACGTCTTGCCTGAGATTCAAGGCAGATGCTAATTGGTGCTATTCGTCCACCTCTCCGAAGATGCCAAGTTGATTTATGGCACCATGTATCGAAGGTTTAAACGGATGCGGCCGATGTAGCTGACTTCGTCAGATTCCCCCTCGTTTGAGGGGTTTTGATTGTGGGGACGCTCTTCCCTGCAGGCGAAAGCCCCTGCAGTTAATTACGCTACCGCATCGCGGAAACAACTTTCTTCTTCTCCATATGGTCACTTCGTGTCGTGGGTGTTTGTTTTGTGTTTGGTTGCCCGTGGATTGTATACGGAGACTAATTTATGTTGTCGCCCGTAGGACATGGATTAGTCCAAATCCGTATCTTCTTAGATTTGGGTTTGGGGGTTGTGTTTAAGGATACATTAGTCTTATTTGAGGCTAAGATCAACTTAAACGTTTGTTAAGGATACGTTAGTCTAATTTTAGACTAAGATCAACTTAACGGGATCGTTTAGATCCAATAAGAGAGCAATTGGGCTCTATTGTTTAGTTTAGTAATATTGCGGTCGATAATTAGTTTAAGGACATTACGGTCCATTGTTAGTTTTAAGACATCGCGGTCGATGTTAAGGACATCATAGTCCATGAGTTTAAGGACCTCACAGTCCGGTGTTAGTTTTAAAACATAACGGTCGAGGTTAAGGACATCATAGTCCGTGGATTTAAGGACTCCATAGTCCGACGTTAGTTTTAAGACATCACGGTCGAGGTTAAGGACATCATAGTCCGTAGATTTAAGGACTCCACAGTCCGATGTTAGTTTTATGGCATCACGGCCGAGCTTAAGGACATCATAGTCCATTAGTTTAAGGACCCCACAGTCCATAAAATGTGTGGTTGTCGGGACCCGTCACCTCTTTGAAGACGTTGAGGAATTACAACGACAAATATCAAAGGAGTGAAGAGATGTACCCTTGAACCGAGGTGATTTGGTTAAAAGAGCAAATGTGCTCAGTTCGAAATAATTTGAGGACTTATGGCCAGAATTGGGCTAAGTCCAATTAAAATGTTTTAACATTTTATTTTTGTTCTGTCTATTAAGCCTTTATTTGGGCTCGGCCCTCTTAATAATGCTAAGTATTGGGCTCTGTCATTTTGTCTTTATCAGAACAGAGCGCGTTCAGATAGTGCGCCATGTGGCGCGTCAGGCGCTTTGCTCCAATTGAAGAGCGCATTGCGCTAGCGCACGTGAAGGTGACACGTGTCGCGCTCAGCGTTAAGCGCTGGCACATTTGCGCTTTCCATTTATGAGTGTTTTGCGCTAGCATGCCAGCGAGCGACACGTGGTACGCTTGGCGCTGAGCGCCAGCCTATGAGCGTAGCGCTCTATTTTCAAAGCGCAAGTGGTGTCTATGGTTGACACGTGGCAAGCTATGGCGCTGTGCGCCAGTCCAATAAGCGCAAGGGCGCAGTTCATGAGTGCAAGGCACTTTTCAATAGCGCAAAGCGCATCTGATCAAATTTAAGGTCATAGAATAACTTTTATGTTCTTCTAAGGAGGCTTTGCCTCAAAATCCAAGAATAAAAGTTCTTGTTCTGATAAAAGGCTCTGCCTTTATAGATCAAAGATCTGTGGACGAAGTAAAAATACTTCTTTTATTTTTTTATAATTAGATCTTTTGATCTTTTTTCTTATCATCAAAGTCCTTGGTCTTTTTTCAGATCTATGATCTTTTTAGAAGAGGGTTCTTCTTTTTATGAGATGATTTCATCTCTGTTGTTCAAGAACATAGTTCTTTTCTTACCTTGAATATGAAGAAAAAATCTTCTTTTCTTAAGAGCTTGCTTTTTATTTTGCAGAGGGTTTTTCTCTCTCCTCTTCTGTATTCTCTCTATATTTTTGACTTGAAGTCTGGGGTCCTTTATATAGGGTCAATTAATTTGTTAAATCGGTTTTAAGAGATCTTTCCCTTGATTGATTGGGGAATTTTTCCACCCTTGGATCTTTGATCCTAAGGCTTCTGTTTTACAGAAGATAATCTTCTTGTTTTAATAAGATTGAGAAATCATTCCGTGCAGAATTTGTTCTGTTTTTTGGTAATTTATTATTTACCCTTGGATTGTTGATCCAGCGGTGCTTAAAGCACGATCTTGTTGTTTGGAAAGATTTTGAGGAATCTTTCCTTAACAAAATTTAATTCTGGTTAATTAATGATTTATCATTATTATTATATCCTTTGATTTAACGGTGGGAATTTTTAATTCCAGCGCTGGCGCACCTACGCTCGACACGTGGCGCTCAGCGTAGAGCGCAGCGCAACTGCGCTAGCGCACTCGTGTTTGACACGTGGCGCACAGCGCAGAGCGCAGCGCAACTGTGCTAGCGCACCTACGTTCGACACGTGGCACGCAGCGCAACTGCGCTAGCGCACCTGTTTTCGACACGTGGCGCGCAGCGCAGAGCGCTGGATCTGAAGCGTTGCTTCAACTTTTTAATTTTTGAATTCTGAAACAGAGCTTTGCTTTGATTGTGGGTGCGCTGCCTAGGGCGCAGCGCTCCTGGCGCTGGCGTGTCTGCTTTTGACACGCAGCGCGCAGCGCACGGGATCTGAAGCGTAGCTTCAATTTTTGAATTTTGAAATTCAAAACAGAGCTTTGCTCTGATTGGGGGAAACAACGGCTTGGTCGTGAATGATAGTAGTCATAATTTCCTCTGCTCTCATTCTAATCCCTTTATGTGTCTTTACTTATTATTTTCTGTACACCACTCTTAGGATAATTGGTTTTCTTCCTTCCCTACCTTTAGGCACCTGCCTATGGTTTAGAAGAAGACTATCCAATAAGAGCAATAGGTGTACTCTCCTAATACCAGGAGCCCTCGCAACTTAAGAGAATGTAAAGAGAAAAGACAACTGAATAATCCTATTCAATTTCTCCAGAACCGGAAACTATTCTCAAACTGAAACAAGTTTTTTCGAGTTCGTATGTAACTATATGATGGCATATCCAATCAATATAGATCTTCGAGTGATACAGAGTGTTCCGGAGAAATGCAAAAGGAAAGTAAGAGTGGCAGGGATATATGCGACTATGACATTCTAAAAGCCCATGTGTTTTAAGAAGGTTCGGTTAACTTGGTTTATGAGTTTCAGTTTAGGGTTAGGTCATGGTCGCTGCCAAGGAGAAAGAGAAAAGAAACACTCAGCGTGCACTCTAATATAGATTAGATTGGTTAATCATTTTATCTAATCAGGATGGCTCCCACTTTTTCCTCGAATTCTCCTTCAAACCCTAAAAAGAGAATTAGTCGGGGTCATCTAAAAATCATCCGAGGAGTAACACCTACTCATCTGTGGGAATCGGGATCCAACTATCATCGCATGATAACTTGATGGAAGCCACTCAAGTCACCATACTCCAGAAGGTACACGCATGCCTGGGAAGTTTCTTGTATATTTGAAACTCCCGATGTGCTTTTTGCCCCAAGCGCTTATAACTTTGACTTTGGCTAACAAATCATAATACGAAAGTCAAGTTCTATCCGTCATTATCCAGATTAATTTAGACCCACCTGCACACACCCTTGATTTTGGCCAACAAAATGGTACGACTGTTCTAAACTAATGCATTTATCCATGCTATGGATAAGCAACACACATCTACCATTCACGATGTCTTGACTTTGGTCAACAAACACCGCATGAATACTACATGCTACTTATTCAAAACGACAGAAGGCTACGGCTGGTTTTTGGCAAAAAACCTTTAACGTAATGAACTTGATATCATTGAATGAACTTGAGTGGTTTTACAAATATATAG
This sequence comes from Agapanthus africanus, assembly GCA_030015575.1. Classification (NCBI taxonomy): domain Eukaryota; kingdom Viridiplantae; phylum Streptophyta; class Magnoliopsida; order Asparagales; family Amaryllidaceae; genus Agapanthus; species Agapanthus africanus. The sequence continues at coordinate 188,957,763 of CM057342.1, forward strand.
TGGTGTAAACTCTTGCTAAAGAGGTCACTCCCTGTGAAGGGATCTCGGCTCTTTCCTCATCGAATGAGGTGCAGGATATTCCTAACTGAACACCACGATGCAAAGCAAAAGAATCAACTATAGTGAACTTATTATGATGCAAACTATTGCCCATGAAGTCACTCCTGATGAAGGGATCACGACTCTTACCTCGTCAAATGAGGTGCTGGATATTCTGAACCGAATACCGCTATGCAAAGGAAAAGGAATTGTCTTATAATAACAGTTTTTCAAAATTTGGTTCCAACAACATCATTTAGGTTTATTTTTCCTTGCATTAATCAAAATTAACGTAGTCCCATCAATTAAACCATATCACACCAGAAAAAGGAACGAAAATATAATCTACGTATATGCCATCCGCATTCTCCACGGGGCCCCGTCATGCACCATTAGATTACTTAATTAACGACACAGCAGGGGCTCCACTAGCGTAATTGCAAAACATATACAACATATATTAGTATTTATAAATATATATATATAACATTCGTCCCAGGAGTGATATAAGCAAAATCATAGAAGATAGATAAGAAACACAGAATAAAAGATAATCTAGGAGCCCCGGATTTCATTTGAGCCGCAAATGAAACCCGACGTTCTCCGGTCGTGTGGATAGCCTGTGCAATGAAAACCTGGACTATACGAGCGCGGCAAGTTACCCGCCAATCCCAAAAGTGAGGCAACCCCAATCAACAAAGTGAATGGGCCACCCAGCATTTCACGGGATCCGGTAACTTAAGTGCCTCTCCGTGGGCCATCCTATACCCCCTACGAGTGCGGCGAATAGCCTGCCAATTCTAGAGTGAGGCCCTCTCCATCTCAACGCCATGAGATGCGAGCCCGTTGCCCTCTAGAAACCAGCTATTCGAGCACTCCACCACGGGGTAATCCTAGTACAGAAAAGAAAAGTATATACACAATGGAGACATCGACCTCAACCCTGTCGTGCTCCCAATAAAAGAATATACAAACTGACATAAACGACGGTCCACATGTCGGAAGCTCACCCCGCAATACTGAATATACAAATGAATCTAAACTATACAACTACAATTGCACAAGAGACTATCCTACACGACAATCGAAACATAGCCATCACAGATATCAACATCACAGCAGTATAAGCAAGTATGTGCAACCCCGTCTAAATGACATATAGCAAATAGAAGATGTTTGAAAAACACATACACCACATCACAGATATCAACGATGTAAAATTTTAAGTTTTGAAACTTTCCAAGTTTCCCCAAAGCAAAAGACAACACTAAGTGAAATCTGGGAAAATCAAATAAGACCAAAAACACCAATTTACAAAACCATAGACACTGGATGAAAACGAGACCCGGAAGTGAATAATGAAAAGGTGAGGCCGATTTTTTGAGGAATGTAGCCGGCCAAACTTACATCAAATTGCCTCTTTTTCATTCTATGTCATACTCATGTCTAAACTAAGTCTTTGCACTTGTTTAAAAAATTTTCAGAGATCAAAAAATTTTCAGAACAGAGATTGGGTTTCGAAATCAGAGTATTTCTGTTTTGAAACTAATGCATCGTCTACTATTAGTTTCTAATGTTTGGGTAGCTCTAATACCATGTTAGGATTTTCCAGTGCCCTGGCCATCTATAGTGGCCGATGCAGAACAAAAAACGGTGTTTAAAAACATGGCACTAATAAAACCATCCAGGAATCGAAACCAAACATGAAACTAGCTATCTAAAAGTATCTATCTACTGTGATAGAAGTGGTTATACCGAACGGTTCGTTTCCTTCGGCCTTCTACCCTCTTCCTTAGCTCCTAGAGGTCCTTTGGATCAAGCTTGATCACAGGTCTTCCTCCATCGAAGATGATCCAACCGGGGAATGTAACTCATGGATCTAGCTCCATACTAAGCATCAAGTGAAGCAACTAGCGACTCTAGATTTCCAATCTAGAGTGCCTAGAATGTAGTGAAGTTTTTAAGACGTTTATCTATCTCACCTTCTCTTTTGATTCTCAACACATGAGATTGTAGAGAGGAGGTTGAAGATGAAGGTGGAGGAACTCAAGAAAAGGAGTGAGGGAGTGAAGCAAATGGTGAGGAGAGAAGATGGCATGCTCACAAATGAACCATCCATTCTCATTCTTTTTTCCATTTTTTCATCAAGTGACCAAGTGAAGAATGAAGCCATATTTTATAAAACACAATTTTCCAATTTAATATTCAACCCATGCTTGAATAGTTTGCACAAATGAATTGTTAATTCATTTGTGCAACACTATGCAAGCATGGTTCTCACCATACTCCCCTTTTTCATTTTCCACATCATTATCCATTTATAATAAATGGATAAATCCAAAATGAGGTTTCCACCTTCTAGAATGTTATCTATAAAAAATACGGATTATATTTTACTGTATATACATACCTGTATTCGTACCGGAATATGAATACACGAAGAGATAGAATAACACAAAGAACATAATACTAGAATATACATATCGAAATTTACGTAAATTATTAAATCAATACCTGATTTAATAATCCGCCTCAAACCCGAGCCGGCTAGTATTATCAACTGTCCGGTCGAAAGTCTGGGTATATAGTACAATCAATCGATCGGAACCCTGCACGTATCATGTAGGGTTACTAGGCACACTCACAAGGTTCTACAAGGCATCAACCATACCCGATTTAAAATTTAGACGTGCCGAACAACCCTAACCAAGATCTTTAAACTAGAGATTATGCGAAACAAAGCATGTTAAACACTTTAACATCTAAGAGTTTAGGATTACAATCTTTGTAGTCTGGTCCTTCACTTCATAAGCTCCGTGTTGAGGTCCCTTCGCTGCGATCATCATTTACCCGGACTCTAGAGAGGCTCCACGAAGAGAATGATGCAAACTTGCTTCCGATCTTCGCTAACAAAGATGATCTACCTTGAAGTTTCATTAACACAAGCTCTCACTTATAAATGAAGTGAACACCCTAATCTAAATGGTTAGGATAGATTAGGATAATGAAGTAAGATTTTAGCTCTCATTTGTTTTCTTAATCTCACTCAAAATCATCACTAATGAAAAAGCTAGAAAACTTTTCCATTGAAAAAGAGAAGGAAGAAGAAGAAGAATTCTCTTTGTGATGAATAATGAAGTGTGATGAGGTTAGAAATGCAACCATGGGTTAAGTATGATAACTTAACCCATGTAGAGAATGAACCATGGTTAAAGGGTTGGGTTTGGTTAACTAAATATCTACAAAAAATATCATAACAAATATCATTGCAAGAAACAAAAACAAAGCTTCTAGAAACTTCTAGAAAAGTTTAACCCAAATCAAACCCTAACCATATTTAATCTCCACTAAACATATTGCATTAATAATCCTAACATGTTACAATATAATATATCACATATACAATATTTATTGTAACAAAATAAAATAATACAATTAACATATATCGCATATATATCAATGTATTACCCGAGTGAGAAAAAGAATCTTTTAGTGAGCTTATATTAGTTAATGTAATTTAATATATCAAATATATAATTATACATTAAATTATTGAATCAACACTTGATCCGATAATCCGGCTATTTTACAAATAACCGACTAATATAATCTGTATCAGTTCATCGAATCAACACTTGATCCGATGACCTGGCTATATCACATATACCAGACCGATATCTCATATCGTGAGAATCTAATACGGTATCACATACATGTATTGTTCTCGGTCCCGCACATTTCATATATGTGCTCCTACTCCGTTTTGACTGAGTCAAGAAACCTCTGTGTAGGACTCTAAAGAATCATCAATACGCCGGCAGTAGGTGATGATCATATCAAACACCCACAAGCTGCAAGCGGTCAGCTAAACGTAACAGCCACTCAGGTATTGAGCGATCAGAAGATCAACAAGCAAGCATGTATATTCTCCTGTGAATCCAGTCAGTAACACTCCCATACAGTCCGGTCTCTTCGTCTGATATGTCGTATATCTCGCCTAGGGGTGGTAAACGTCAGACCCCAGTAGCTTGATAAGTCATCTCGATATGAGGTCTATAATAGTTCGAGAAACTACTGATAACACTTACCAGTAAATCTCAGCAACCCTGGCCAAGGATTTCCAGTTATAGCCAATCGAACACAGCACAACATCAACTCCCTGTACCGGGAGAGACGAATCCCTTCCTATCGCTCATTGCCTCCATGTGATTCGGGACTGTACCCAAAAGCCACCATTTTTCACGCCCTATTGGACGTGGTATGATGGAAATCAAAGTACAGTGGGAATCACACAAGACTCTATGACGATCTCGGGTCTACAGACTAACATGTACCAGTGTCATCAGAGAACTGCCATCTGACGTGAGGTATAATACCATCTCGGTGTTCTCGTCAAGTCCGTCAAGTGTACCCAGTCTCCACTGAGCACCCGTACACCATCCTTGATGTCAAACACCGATGGATATGGGATCATCCATCGCCCATCATATGGGTCAAGATGCGTATACGCTAGTCTACTCTGGTGTATCGATGCCCTGTCTCGATACACCTTCGACTAGAAACAGTTATAGAATGTACTCATCGACTACCGTGGCCCCACTAGTATGATCTCATCATAGTCCCAGTAGTCAAGTACATATCCTAAGGGCTTTATCAACATGTAACATAGAGACAATCAGAGTACATGTTAAAATTAAGTACAACTAGATGGCATACTATCATGTCGAGCAAGAAAGTCCTCCCTATATATGTCCAAGAATCCATTACAATATTCATCGTATGTACAGTAATGGCCTCTAGGGCATAAATATAACTAACATATCATATACGGCTATTACATCATTTCACCTGAACTAGGAAACCCTCTGTATGGGGCTCTAAAGTCTCGTCAATACACTGGCAGTGGGTTTAACCACAAGCACGTCAGCGGCACTAGCTGTATGTAACGGCTACCCAGGTATTGAGTGAAAGGAAGGCGACGAGCAAACCCATCCGAACCCCTACTGAGACTGTCTGTGACAATCTCCATACAGTCCGGTTTGTTCGTCTAAGAGTATCGCATATCGGGTCTAGGGGGTGGATAAAGTCAGACCCCTAATAATGTGATATTTCGTGTCGGTATGAAGCCCATCACCAACTGAGAAACTATTGATCCAAATCAGTAATTCCCGTCTATCTTGGCCAAGGATTTCTGGTGATGGCCACCCTTACACAACACGACATCAATTCCCAATACCGGGAGAAATGAATTCCCGACGATCCGTTCACTGCCTCTATGTGGCTCGGGACTGTACCCAACTAAAATCTGTTTGCACGACTCTTTTGAGTTTTGGTAGGGTAGTAATCAAAGTACAGTGGGAACTCACACGAGAAAAATTATGATCTCATATCGACAGACTAACCTGTATTCATGTCACCTGGCAACTGCTATCTGACAATAGGTATAATACTAACTAGTATATTTCCGACGAGTCCGTCCAGTGTACTCATAACCTAATGAGCACCTGTATACTATCTTAGGTGACTAACTGACACCAATGGATTATGAGACCGGCCACCGCCCTTCGTCGGGGTCTCGATAAGTATACACTAGTCTACTCTGGAGTATCCATACCCAGTCTCGATACTCTCTCGACTAGGGACATTCAAGGATGTGCTTATAGACCACCCAGCTCCCACGTATATGATCGCCATCATAATACTGGTAGTCAAGCAAGAATCCTATGGGCGCTATCAATATGTAATAGTGACCAGTAATACCACCTAATACAAGTACATGATGATAAAGACAAACCAAATAGCATGCTATCATTTTGAGTAAGACTGTTCTATCCATATAGGTTCTCCCTCAATCATCACAATCGCGTGCCTATGATTACAATAATTGACTTGAGGGTACTATAGCCAACAAAAACACCCACCTTTATTCAAGTATTTAGTTTCCTAACCCCATGTCTTAGTTTAAAGTTAAAGAGTTTAAGTTTTGTGATCTTGGAAAATTCTAGGAGGAGGATTAGTGGATGAAACTTGCAGTAGAGATTAGTGGTTGTGTAGTGAGTATCTTTTGGCCTAGTATTGATGGCAACCCAGTTTAAAATGAGCTTTGAAGTCTCAAACATGAACTTAAAATTTTCCGACATCTGTTTTTGATTCACTTTTGATACTTAAATGGAATTTGGTATGACTCTAAAACTCTGAAATTTTTTTAGCAGATACAATGAGATATGCAGGCATATAGGAAGCTACCCCAGAAACCTGATCTAAACCCCAGAATTTTCGCCGTCAATTTAATGAATTTGGCTACAATTTTTCGGCCAATTTTGGAGTTAGGGTCTTAAACTTGGTCTGTAGCTCACTCATTAGATAATTAGACCTACCCTATATGCAAAAACATAGGTTCTATCCTATGTGCAGGCATATAGGAAGCTACCCCAGAAACCTGAGCCAAACCCCTAAGTTTTCGCCATCAATTTATTGAATTTGGCTAAAATTTTCCGGCCAATTTTGGAGTTAGGGTCTTAAACTTGGTCTGTAGCTCACTCATTAGATAATTAGACCTACCCTATATGCAAAAAAAGTTTAATTTTACCTTAGGTAGAATCTGGAGTCATTTTCACTACTACAAATAAGGGTTGCCCCTACGGATTTATCGGTAGGGGTAACCCACTGCCCCTACGGATATGTACGTAGGGGCGAAAAAAGACCCCGTAGGTGCAAAGGCCGCAGGTGCAAGTTGAGGCCCTGAACTTGCCCCTACGGGCAAATTAGAGCCCCTACGGATATATCGGTAGGTGTTATAGCCCCTACGAAGTACCCCGTAGGGGTAATCAAATCATATATGTAATTTTTTTTTTGAATATATTGTATATACCTACGGATAACTCCGTAGGTCCTTGTTCTACCCCTACGGATAGCTCCGTAGGGGATAGAAAGTGGCCCCTACGGATAGGTCCGTAGGGGCCTTCCCAACACCCTGCACTGAGATCGGGGGGAAAATATCAGGAAACCTGATATTTTGCCCCTACGGATAAATTCGTAGGGGATAAACGGTTGCCCCTACGGACATATCCGTAGGGGCACTCCCAACACCCTGCACTGATATCAGGTGGGAAAATATCATGTTTCCTGATAGTTTGCCCCTACGGATATGCCCGTAGGGGCAACATATATACCAACGGCTTAATCCGTAGGTACATATTGTCTGTATTTTTTTTTTTAAAATGGGCTGCTAGATTTTTTCCCGCCCTGTGCACAATACTATATACATCAATCAAATCATATATTGCAGTATTCATAATCACATCTCACGCATATATATAATATACAAAAGAAACCCAAAAACTGAATATGATATAAATACAAACCAATATCAATATCATTTCAAAATGTAGTACAATGTGATATAAATAAATGTTTCAAAAAATAAGAACCAAAAAGCTACCCTAGTTTGGTCCAGCTCCACCTCCGAATAACGTTAGAATAACGCGCGCCTGCTCCTCGGTCAATACACTCTGCAATGCTACATATAAGGGAGTCTGAGCGGCATGTGGAGCTGGCGATGTGGTCTGCGCAGCCGCCGTCGAGGTAGTCGCTTGCGGAGCCGCGGCTGCGGGAGTCTGAGTGGGCGGTGGAGCTACAGGAGCTGTCTGCGGAACCGCAGCCGATGTAGTGGCTTACGGAGCCGCAGCCGAAGGAGATGCATGCACTATAAGACATATAAACAGCCGAAGGAGATGTAGTGGCTTGCGGAGCCGCAGCCGAAGGAGATGCATGCACTATAAGCACTAGAAAAAATATTAACACTTACGCAGTACTTCTGGGTAGCGACGTCGGGACATCGAAGCTCGCCCGTGGCGGGATCTGTCGAGGTGCCGTGGACGGCAAGATATGCGGACAGCACGCTCGGTGTACCACCTGACGCCACGGTCCGAGATGTCTGCAATATTAGAAAGTAACTCTTAATATTAGAAATATTAGAGAATAACTCTTAATATTGCAGAATATTAGAGAATAACTCTTAATTTACCGATAACTCCATGGCTCGAGTAATGTTCCTCGAGCCACCTGTGTAAGTGGGGCGACCCCTCTTCGCCGACTTCATGTTCTCCGTATTCTGAGCGGCCTGTTTCTGCACAACGCATTAAAATTTAGTTTTCTAATTAAGAAACACAAAGAAATAAATTATATCATAAATAATGAATTAAATTTAAAATACATACTTGTTTGCGTTCGGAGTCGAAATAAGCGCACAATAGAGGCCATGTCTCTACGTCGACTCTCGCAAACGCCGGAGTAGATAGGAGGGCCGCTCTCTCTGCCTCGGGGGTCGCTATCCACAGGGAGTAGCAGTCGGCCTTCAGCTCATTCCTGTTGTATCGGACCTTGGCCTACATGTTCTTCATCAGGCCATTGTACAGAGCATGAAGGTCGAGCACCCTCCCCGGGTGATCAGGGTCGGCTACAGGCTGAAAATCGTAATCCAACTGAAAATAAAAAAAAAACATTGTTATTAGATTGCAAGTGTTAATAATAAATATATTGGATAGATCAAATGAAAATATATATTAATACATACCCGAGCCTGTTCAAAGAAGAGGGTGAATGAGCGCTGGTGCTGCTCGCCCCACTCAACATGAAGTGGATAGTTCTTCACGATCCGGCTCTCGTCCCCCAAATACCGGCCGAACCTCTCGGCATGAGGACCGGTATAGCGATAGTCAAGGGTAAAAAATAGGGGGAATGCTGCCTCCCCCCTAGCTCTATCAGGCCTCAGCCTATGGGACTGATTCGGGCCTCGAGTCCCCCTCTAGGGATGGAGAGGCCCTGCGTCTGCACGAAATATCAAGACAATCAATAATAAGACATAGTTGTATTAAGAAATCAAGGTTAAACAAAAATTCAAGTGTGATATATACCTCCGGTGAATAGCGCACGAGCCTGGGCCCGAGCAGCAGCACGAGCGGGACGATAGTTCCTCCGGTGAGGAACAACCGGGGTCCCGGATCCGGACGCATCCCCTCCAACTATAAAATAAACATCGACGCTAAATCTCCATGAAGTTCATATTTATTCTATAGAGCATATGTAAAATAAATAAATATTTTAAATTTATTCATACTAACCTGCAGACGATGCGGAGGGTATGGAAGCGGCAGGAGTGGCCCCTGTGGAAGGTGTGGACGCACCACCTATAATTAGACAATTAAAAATAGATTTTATAAGTAATTGAAAAAAGAATGTGTAGATCAATAATATAACGTTCTAAATCAATATGCATGCACTATAAGACATAAAAACATACCCGCGGGTGCGGTGGTGTCACCACCTACAGCTAGACAATAATAAAAATTGCTAAGTAAGAGCAAAAGGAATGTGTATATTTATGATATAGCATTCTAAATCAATATACATACACTATATGATATATAAACATACCTGGAGGAGCGGGGGTGGCCTCTGTCCCAGATGTGGACGCAGGAACAACAACTAGACAATTAAAAATAGATTTTATAAGTAATTGCAAAAAGAATGTGTAGATCAATAATATAACGTTCTAAATCAATATGCATGCACTATAGGACATATAAACATACCCGCAGTTGCGGTGGTGTCACCACCTACAGCTAGACAATAATAAAAATTGCTAAGTAAGAGCAAAAGGAATGTGTATATTTATGATATAGCATTCTATCTTTGTACAAGGAGAACCAGCGGAAAGATACCGACGAAATATCTCGAAACGGATGAAAACACAAGTGAATGAAGGCGTTTGCTTTATACATTCTTAACTTGTCCACACGGGACAAATCTATGGGTTACCATACGATTGAATTTTCTCGTCGCGTAGACTATACGACGGTTGTTAGTATCGAGCTATACTGTCCGATATTTAACAACCTTCGTATAGTTCTAGGTCACGACGAGCATCGCACGTATGTTAACCGATAGACGGGGACTAAGTGGCGCTTTTAGTTTCATATATGGGTATCGATGGAAATATGAAGGTTTCATATTATCATCGAGTATCATATATTGGTTTTAACCCGAACATCTCGAATCGCTCTCTAATTATGCGTTTGTATGTATGTGTTCCGGCTGTCGGGGGTAGGCTTCTATCCCATTAAGAATGTATTGAGCGAACGCCCATCACTTGTGCTTTCAACCGTTTCGAGTAAATTTCGGCAGCACCTCCCCGCTGTTCTCCGAGTACACTGTAATAGAATAGATAATCATTTCAAAGCTGTGAAACAACGTTGAAATGAACATCTAATCTATCTTTGTACACGGAGAACCAGCGAAAAGATACCGACGAAATATCTCGAAACGGATGAAAACACAAGTGAATGAAGGCGTTTGCTTTATACATTCTTAACTTGTCCACACGGGACAAATCTATGGGTTACCATACGATTGAATTTTCTCGTCGCGTAGACTATACGACGGTTGTTAGTATCGAGCTATACTGTCCGATATTTAACAACCTTCGTATAGTTCTAGGTCACGATGAGCATCGCACGTATGTTAACCGATAGACGGGGACTAAGTGGCGCTTTTAGTTTCATATATGGGTATCGATGGGAATATGAAGGTTTCATATTATCATCGAGTATCATATATTGGTTTTAACCTGAATATCTCGAGTCGCTCTCTAATTATGCGTTTGTTGTGCATTCGTGTTGTATGTGTAACATGATTTTAAACCATTGAGATCAAGATTGATAGAACTGATCATCCTACATTGCAATAGCATTCATCAACCAAAAACTATTATTTCAATGGTATACATCTATAACAATCAATAATTAAAACTACAAATATAGGATACTGATATCATAAAGCGTTATGAGACACGTCATCTGCCACGTGTCGTGATCATGGAAATCGCTAATATTGAGCATCATCAAGATTAGATTATGGTTTTGAAGCAAGTTATTGAGCATCTTGGATTGATTGTCAAGTGTTGATTTTTATTTCAACACTTGACAGAATGAAAATCATAAATATAGTTGCAAAATGTGTTCCTCACCCCCATAAAGTGGATCTTAACAATCCAGACAAGACCATCATTGTTCAAATTGCCAAGGTAGACATAATCTCAGCAGTTATTTACGGTTGCTAGCTTGTATTGCTTGTTGCTATTCTTTTTTTTTCCTTGTCCTTTCTTTCTTTCTTTTTTTTGGGGGGTGGGGGGTTGTGTTTGAAAAGTTTTAACCAACTCACTGCTATTTCTAGGCAATGCAGGAATATAACTAGTTTTATCCCCCAAAAGAAAGAGCTTGAGGCTTCATGAGTCAAGCGATGTGTACGTATAATTATAGGATTTTCTTGCTAGCGGTTCATTTACAACTATTCTTTAGTCTATATACCTAGCATCTGCTACTAGATATTACATCTTGCATCAACACCCTGCATGTTAAAATCAAAATCGATTATTTTTTTCTTGATCTTTTTCTGATTTTCTACCATCTGTGTCGAGTAAATTATGATTAACATTATATTTGTCAACTAATCAGAATAGCCATTCAACCAGCCCCACCGTAACCCTAAACCCATCCCCACTACTGTAACCCTAACCCCAGCCCCACCGTAACCCTAACCCCAGCCCCACCCCAGCAGCAGCCGAACCCCAACCCTAACCCTACCCCGACCCCGACCCCAACCGCCACCGCGACCCCTGCCCAACCCCAACTCTCGCGCGCGCAACCCAGACCCAGCCATGAACCCTAAGCCCAAAATAATCCAAAAATGCTTTAATTTACCTCGAGATTTATACCTGAACGGCTGCTGGTGGGCTGGAGCGACGACGGTGGCGATTTGGCGACGAAACCGGCGGTGGCGACGACGGTGGCGATGAAACAGGCGCTGGCGACGACGGTGGCGACGAAACCGGGGGTGGCGACGACGGAGGCGACGGTGGCGACGACGGAGGCGATTTGGGGTTTTTCTCATGCGCGATTGAGAGAGAGAGAGAGAAAGTGAGCGTAGGCGATCGATCTGGGGTTTTGGTAAATAGATATTTACTTGCCCCTACGGATATACCCGTAGGTCCTTTGTTTGCAGCTCCGTAGGGGCAAACACCAAATTAAGAATTAATATTTTTATTCTTAGACGTCTGTGCCCGTAGGGGCAACCTTTTAGCCCTACGGATTAATCCGTAGGGCCAAGTAAAATCTGCCCCAACGGATATGTTCATCCGTAGGGGCAACCCCCTATTTTACTAGTGTTTACTTGTTTTCTGTCGATATTTTCTGACTTTTGAAACTTGGTTTTTGATATTTGAGTTTTGACTCGGTCGCTTGACGTTCGTACGTCAACGTCTGGGGTTGTTTTGTTATTCTTGCATGCGTGAACCATAGGTTCTATCCTATGTGCCTTTTGCTTGTCGTATTGGTTTTGGATACGGACTTACATGGAATTCGATTCTGGTTTTCATTAGATTTTGTTATTGACTTGATTTATAGGTACAAGCGTATGGACTTCCGGAATGATGAAGAAGAGCAAGGCATCTATCGGATTCAACTAGAGCAAGGCGTGTTAGGTGAGTAAATGTTTTTGTATGGGGGAAATCAGGTGGATGGCGTATAGCACCCCCGCAACCATATTACTGGGATATTAAAGATATAGTGTGTGTGTGTGTGTGTGTGTGTGTGTGTGTGTTTATTAGATGTGTATACTCAGCTAATAGGGTTCTGGGATACTATAAACAGTAGTAGTGTACGTGTAGGAAGGTATATCCCTAGTTCTAGTTTCTCTTATATATATATATATATAAACGTGGGGATAATTATGAGATGATACTATGAGATGAAGATATGATGGAATATAATGACACGAGTCGATATGATTTGGCATGAGAATACGAGGCGATATATATATATATATATATATATATATATATATATATATATATATATATATGATACGACATAAGATGATATATGACTATATAAGATGAGGTGATATACGTGACTATAGATCCGTACTATTGATTAATGATATCGTACGATGGATTATGCCGTATGTGATATGATGAGGATGGATCGCCGACATATATATATCAACTCGAGATATATTGATTAAAATCATTAGGTAGATATTAAGATATACTTATTGCCATACCTATTTTCAAAACTAACGAATTGTTATGCACTTTTAAATGATAACTTCAGGGAATGCTATGGATTTTCAAATGGTATCTTTTTCTAAAATATCGTAGCCCTTAATTTCAAAAACAACGATTCGTGCTATTTTAACTTTAGCTGTATGGCTTATTACGTGGTTACGTATTTTATACTGTTCACTCTACGTTATCTTATTTCCGTAGACGCTCGTACTATTTTTCCCTTGCGACATATATATCCTACGCCCCATGTACTTACTTTATTATGACTTTGTCTGGTAGGACACAAGCACCATTACCGATGATGCGCATGCTGCACATACACCTACTTGCCGGCTCACACACACACCATCGGTAATTGCCATGTCACGTACACATTAGAAATTGCCATATTGTTGTATTGTTTTCTAACTTGTAGATGTTAGGGTAAAAATTTACACCCCTGTTGACCGAGTCAAAGTCAAGGTCAACCCCCAAGCTAGGTGGGCTCAAGCCCAGGTCAAGCGAGCCCATGCCCAAGTCGAACCCGCGGCCAGCCTCCCCATGCAAACAACAAAATCATGTAATAAATAATTTTTATGTAATTTTTTATACATGAACGTACACAAAATTGGCATAAAGCCAATATTTTGTAAGCCCATAGCTTATGTGCAAAAATGAAATGGCACATGAGCCATGGGATATGCAAAATGACATTTTGTGAAGCTCAAGGGGATATATGTAAATATGTAAGCCTATAAAAGGCAACATGATGATGAATAAAAGATACACATTTCATTCCCCCAAAAAATTAGGGTTTTTTGTGCTTCCTGCTCCTTCGCCAAGGTTTTAAACCTTCTCATTTCTTTTGAATTAAATCAAGAGTTTTACCCTTTCTTTTCCAAAAACTAAGTAGTTTTCCACCACAAAACCCACAAAGGGGAACTCAGATCTCCCATCAGATCTCAAAAATGAGTGATTTTTAAAATCTCCTACTTCTTGATCTTCAAGATCCGGCCATACAATAGGAGGAAGAAGAAGAACCCCCCTTCATCAGCTTCAAAACAACTTAGGAGTTTTAACACCATATATATATATATATATATATATATATATATATATATATATATATACAACAACAAATATTTCCTTTCTGAAGCATAGCTTCCGTTTCTTGGGCTAAAAGCCTCCTTTTCTCGCCGGTGCTTAAGCGCAGAGCGCCCGCGTGCCGACACATGGCGCGCTTGCGCTCAAGCGCAAACGCTCGAGCGCAAGCCGGTGCCGACACATGGCGTGCTTGCGCTCAAGCGCAAGCGCTCGAGCACAAGTCGCCCCGTTTCCGACACGTGGCGCGCTCGAGCGCAAGTTGCCCCTATACCGACACGTGGCGCGCTTGCGCTCTAGCGCCCAGTGCTCAAGCGCAAGTCGCTCCCGTGCCGACACGTGGTGCACTTGCGCTCGAGCGTCAGGCGCTGAAGCGCAAAGCGCCCATGTACCGACACGTGGCGCGCTTGCGCTCAAGTGCCCAGCGCTCAAGCTCAGAGCGCCCACATGCCGACACGTGGCACGCTAGCGCCTGAGCGCACCGCACCTGGGCGCACAGCGCCTAAGGCACTGGCCCCACGCATCTCTTAGATGCATTTTCCCCCTCTTTTTATGTACATACATATACATATACATATGTATACATATTTGCATACGCACGTGCTCCACGACACTATCCCTGTTAGAAAAAAAATTTCTAATGGGGCGCTGCCCCACACCCCGCAAGGAGGCTGCTAGCCCCCTTGACCCCCAGCCCGCCATCCGGGTAGCGGGACCCCCGTAAAAACTCTGCGTGTCTCCCGATATATCCAAACCCCCCTTTCAAAACACAACACACGTACACTGCACATTGAGTTCGCATGACCAGTTTAACCCGTCAATCGGAGGTTCTCTCGCTCCAAAGGCGAGGGGTAATTAACGGCAGATTAGTCCACGGCTGCCGGAGATTCGGATCCCCATAATCATTAAACCCCGGCCTACCCTAGGCAGGGGGAATCTGTAGTATACGCCTGACAAGAGCGCGTGTATTCCCATCTCAATGGGGTGATGAAAAACACCCTACAGGCTCTGGCACGCCCGGTGGGACCAATCTCTCCTCCTATATTTCGGGCTAAGCATTCATGCGAACTCAATCAATATACATATCTGTATTTATACTAAAATAATGCTCTTTTATGCAGGTTTTCAAGCAATCACTTTCCAACAATGTCTCCAAAGATGAACTCAGCTCCCGTCTCCTACACGATGAAGATAGACTCCAGGACGGTCCTTCCGGCCAGCTCGGGCGACAATGGGAGGAGCCGCTGCTACCATTCGGCTCTATTACGTTCATGCCTGTTGGCTCCATCCCAGCTCCTCAAGCCCCGGTGACAGACAAACCGGTCTCGAAAGGCAAGAGGCCAAATGTGGTGGTCTCGAAGGCGCCCCAACTCAAACGCAAGTCGGTGTTTGAGCGGCTCTCCTTAGCCCCAGCTGGGGGCAAGACCATCAACACCAACAAAGCTACAACGCGTCTTGAGCAAGCTCCGATAGTGCCCCGAACAATTGCTCGATCGGGTGTCTTCTCTAAGCTCCCCGCTAATCGACTCACGGTGGCTTCCCAGGAAATGGATGCCCGCCGAGCCCTTAAAAATGAAAAGTTAAGGCAGAAAAGGCTCAGATATAAAGCCAACAAAAGGGCTAGGGCTCCTGCTAGGCTGAACCTCATGAGGTTCGAGGAACAGGGTTACCCCGCCAAAGATGAGGAAATGGCTGGATATGTGGTCCACACTGTCTACGTGGTGGGCACGCGCAGCAAGAGCAAGGACGGGGCCACCACATCTCAAATCCAATCTGGCTTGAATGTGGTGGCCGCTTCCCAAGAACAGCCGCCTCTGCTGGGTGATGAAAACCTTCTTGATGAGGGTGATAGGCAGAAAGACCCCTCGGTCCATGAGGAGTCGGGTTCGGAAAGCGAAGAAGAGCCGACTTTCCGCCACAGGACCGCGGAGCAAGAGCTGCTTCAAGAGCTCCGAAAGCAGCTGAGAAGCAAAGAGAAGGAGATGGCCAAGATTTACTCAAAAATTGACGACTTGAAAAACGTCGTCATACAGCTCACAGCCCGACTTTCCTCTTAGCCGCCCAATCAGGTGCAGGGCTCTCATGAACCGGGAAACGATGTCCCGAAACAGCCGACGCCCGTTCCCTCAAATCCAAAAGTGGGCGGACCGCATGAAAATCAGTCGCATCCTATCTCGGAAAATGTCTTGGCTACCGATGACAGTAGCCCGCTAACTCAAGATCAAATCATGGATTTGGTTACCGACAAAGTCAAAACCTTGGTAACCGAAGCCGAAGCGCAAAAAGATTTCAGCAGTAGTGGGACACCATATCCTGCTCAGTATGATCTGGTAGAATTTCCTAACGGCTATGTCATCCCCAAATTCGGAAGATTCGACGGGACGGGAAATGCGAATCAGCACATCGCCCACTTCAAAGCCTCATGCGGGAACACTGGGGGCAACGATGCGCTTCTCCTCCACCAGTTCGTTAATAGCTTGACCGATGTTGCTTTCGACTGGTACGCGAGCATACCGGATGGCTCCGTTACTACTTTCGTCCAAATGGAATCTTTGTTTTGACAAAGATTCATGAGCGTCAGCGATAAGATCACCATTGCTGAGCTCGTAAGGACCAAGCCCAAGAACAACGAAAGAAGCACGGATTTTATAACCCGATGGCGCAATCTCTCCGTCAAATGCGAACCGCCGATAGAGCAGGACCAATCTGTCAGTCTCCTCGTCGAAAATCTCAACAATTGGATGGCCCCGTTTCTATGCACCGCGGGTCTCAAAACATTCCAAGAGCTGACCAAGAAAGTTCAGATGCTGGAGCGCTCAAAACAGGAGTCCTCCTCGGATTCCCAAAACAACAATAGGGTCCTGGAGAAACCGAAATGACGATAATCGCAAAGGTGGAAATTCCGATGATTCTCAGTCTTTCAACACTTCGGCTAACCGAAATAAGCAAGAAATGAGCGGGCCTAACGCTAACCAGCCTCGAAAGCCAGTGTTCGGAGAAAGAGGAGAAACTCCACTCAAAGAGAAGCTAGATAAGGTCTATTCCTTCAAAAGGGACAAAATCCGTTAAATATTCAAAGACGCCCTGAAGAACGGTCTACAACTGCCAGAGTCAAAAAGACCGCAGGAAGCGAATAGGACCGACGACCCCAAACACTGCCCCTATCACAGAGTGATAGGTCATGCCATTGAGGACTGCTTTCTCTTCAAAGATTGGGTCGAAAAGCAATACAAGGCGGGAAAGATAGAACTATCCAAAGGCGTGTTAACAAACAGTCCAGCTGCGACCGCTAATTTCAATACAAACGGAGACCGAAGTTCTTCATGAAACTGATTCTCTCAAATATCTGCCTTTCTCTGAAAACAATCGACCACCACGTCATTAAACTGGGAACAGCAGACCACGGGTCTTTAAACTGGGAATAGTCGACCACCACGTCATTAAACTGGGAATAATCGACCTCTAAGTCGTTAAACTGGGAATGTAAAAAAATGTGTAAATAAAAAAATTGTGTAAATAAAAGAAAAATAAAGAAAAGCCGAAATGATAGGGCAACTCGCAATAAAAATCAGCGAGTAAAATAAAGACAAAAATAAAGCCGAAATGATGGGGCAACCGCAAATAAAAACCGAAATGATAGGGCAATTGCGATCGTCGCGACAAGAAAAGCTGAAATGATAGAGAAATCACGGTAAAACAAAAACAAAAAAACAGCGAATGATGAGTCGCTCTTGGTACCATATTCCAGTGCAGCGATGCAGACGCCGACAAAAATTCAAATTTCCAAAATTCTCCCAGCCCTACGGTTAGTCCCCAAATTGACTACCGTCTACAATCCACGGACTCAAATAATTCTTAGCATATTCATGCCCCACCGTAATCACCAGTTATGTGGCTGCTCTCCGCCTTTGGAATTATGCTCCATTGAGAAGACCCACTCATGTGTCCTCACGATACATGAGGAGAACAAGCCTTTGTGGGATCCTTACGACTCACAAAGGAAGAACACACTTGGGAGTCCCCACGACTCCCAAGGAGAAAATGCACCTACGGGATCCTTACGACTCGTAGGGAGAAAATACTTTATGGAACCTTTACGGCCCATAAAATTGAAAAGCCTTAGGCGATAAGGATCCAAACATGTCTCCTAAGCCATCGCTCCCCAATACCCCAATAGCGAATGATGAGTTGCTCCTGGTACCATATTCCAGTGCAGCGATGCAAACGCCAACCAAATTCCAAATCTCATATCCCAACGGCGAATGATGAGTCGCTCCTGGTACCATATTCCAGTGCAGCGATGCAGACGCCAACCAAATTCCAAATCCCATACCCCAACGGCGAATGATGAGTCGCTCCTGGTACCATATTCCAATGCAGTGATGCAGACGCCAACCAAATTCCAAATCGCATACCCCAACGGCGAATGATGAGTCGCTCCTGGTACCATATTCCAGTGCAGCGATGCAGACGCCAACCAAATTCTAAATCCCATACCCCAACGGCGAATGATGAGTCACTCCTGGTACCATATTCCAGTGCAGCGATGCAGACGCCAACCAAATTCCAAATCCCATACCCCAACAACGAATGATGAGTCTCTCCTGGTACCATATTCCAGTGCAGCGATGCAAACGCCAACCAAATTCCAAATCCCATACCCCAACAGCGAATGATGAGTCGCTCCTGGTACCATATTCCAGTGTAGCGATGCAGACGCCAACCAAATTCCAAATCCCATACCCAACGGTGAATGATGAGTCGCTCCGGGTACCATATTCCAGTACAGCGATGCAGACGCCAACAAAGTCCCAAAAATTTTTATGGCCCTACGGTCTGGATCATACATCCTGCAAAACCGTATACAATCCACGGACGTAAAATAATCCCAATCTCTCCAAAAAAAAATAATAAAATAAAAATAAAAAAAGTGGTATGTCCACAAGCAAAATGGGCACGGATGAAAACCCGAAAGGGCTCCGTGAGTAAAAACAGCAGGACTGCCGGCGAGTTTGTGAAAACTCGAAAGGGCGCAAACTCGTGAGAAAGAGATGAAATGCACTCACAAGGTCCTCTCGACATTGTGAGGAGAAAATTCCCGTGTGAGATCCTTACAACTCACAAAGGAGCAACATACTTGGGAGTCCCCATGACTCCCAAGGAGAAAATACACTTACGGGATCCTTACGACCCGTAAGAAGAAAATGCTTTGTGAGACCCTTACGGCTCACAAAATTGAAAAGTCTTAGGAGATAAGGGATCTAAACCTGTCTCCTAAGACATCGTTTGCTAATAAGCAAACGCAAATGATGATTCGCTCCTGGTACCATATTCCAGTATAGCGATGCTGATGCCAAACAAAAAAAAACAATTCCCAAATCCTCTCTTGACAAATGATGATTCGCTCCTGGTACCATATTCCGGTGTAGCGATGCTGATGTCAACCCAAATCAAATCAAACCAACAACCTCTGCGGCGGAATCATGCTCCGTCACAGAATTTACCCCGTGTCGAAATCATGCTTCACCTCGGGATATCTACCTTCCCTGCCAGAATTATGCTCCGCTTCAGAATCAAATCAACCAACCAGCTCTGCGTCGGAGTCAAGCTTCGTCTCAGAATGTGCACCCCGTTTCGAAATGATGCTTCGCCTCGGTGTACCTTCCTTCCCTGTCGAAATTATGCTTCGTCTCGGAATCAAGTCAGCCAACAAGATCTGCGCCGGAATCATGCTCCGTCTTAGAACGTACCCCATGTCGAAATCATGCTTCGCCTCGGGATATCAACCTTCCCTACCGAAATTATGCTCCTCCTCGGAATCAAGTCAACCAACAAGCTCTTCGCCGGAATCATGCTCCGTCTCAGAATGTACCCCGTGTCGAAATCATGCTTCGCCTCGGAGTATTTGCCTTCTCTGTCGGAATTATGCTTCGCCTGGGAATTAACCTCCGCATCGAAATTATGCTTCGGTTAGAATGTCTGTCACCTTTCGGAATGATGCTCCGAATCCTGGAATTATGCTCCGCTCTTCGGAATGATGCTCCGAATCCTGGAATTATGCTC
Source organism: Agapanthus africanus (assembly GCA_030015575.1). NCBI lineage: Eukaryota > Viridiplantae > Streptophyta > Magnoliopsida > Asparagales > Amaryllidaceae > Agapanthus > Agapanthus africanus. Next base: position 188,978,068 of record CM057342.1, read on the forward strand.
CGCTCATCGGAATGATGCTCCGATCCTTAGATTTATGCTCCGCTCATCGGAATGATACTCCGATCTCTGGAATCATGCTCCGCCCTGCGGAATCATGCTCCAATCCCTGGAATCATGCTCCGCTCATCGGAATGATGCTCCGATCTCTGGAATCATGCTCCGCTCATCGGAATGATGCTCCGATCCCTGGAATCATGCTCCGCTCATCGGAATGATGCTCCGATCCTTGGAATCATGCTCCGCCCTTCAGAATGATGTTCCGAATCCCGGAATTATGCTCCGCTCTTCGGAATGATGCTCCGAATCTCCGCTCTTCGGAATGATACTCCGAATCTCCGCTCTTCAGAATGATGCTCCGAATCCTGGAATTATGCTCCACTCATCGGAATGATGTTTTGATCCTTGGAATCATGCTCCGCTCTTCGGAATGATGCTCCGAATCCTGGAATTATGCTCCGCTCATCGGAATGATGCTTCGATCTCTGGAATCATGCTCCGCCCATCGGAATGATGCTCCGATCCCTGGAACCATTCTCCGCCCATCGGAATGATGCTCCGATCCCCTGGAATCATGCTTCGCTCATCGGAATGATGCTCCGATCTCTGGAATCATGCTCCAATCCCTGGAATCATGCTCCGCCCATCGAAATGATGCTCCGATCCTTGGATTTATGCTCCTTTCGGAATGATGCTCCAATCCCTGGAATCATGCCTCTACTCTTCGGAATTATGCTTCGACTCTTCGGAATGATGCTCCGACATTGGAATTATGCTCCGCGAATCAGAATGATGCTCCGATCCCCGGGAATCATGCTCCCCGGAGTGATGCTCCGCCCCCGGAATGATGTTCCACCTCGAAGTTCAGCTTCAAGATCCATCAATTTCGTGCACACAACTCATGCATGCGGTGTGCATTCATTGATGGGGGGCAATTTGTTGGGGTAAAAATTTACACCCCTGTTGACCGAGCCAAAGTCAAGGTCAACCCCCAAGCTAAGTGGGCCCAAGCCCAGGTCAAGCGAGCCCATGCCCAAGTCGAGGCCGCGGCCAGCCTCCCCATGCCAACAACAAAATCATGTAATAAATAATTTTTTATACATGAATGTACGCAAAATGGGCATAAAGCCAATATTTAATAAGCCCATAGCTTATGTGCAAAAATGAAATGGCACATGAGCCATGGGATAGGAAAAATGCCATTTTGTGAAGCCCAAGGGGCTATATGTAAATATGTAAGCCTATAAAAGGCAACATGATGATGAATAAAAAATACACATTTCATTCCCCCAAAAAACTAGGGTTTTTTGTGCCTCCTGCTCCTTCTCCAAAGTTCTAAACCTTCTCATTTCTTTTGAATTAAATCAAGAGTTTTACCCTTTCTTTTCCAAAAACTAAGTAGTTTTCCACCACAAAACCCACAAAGGGGAACTCAGATCTCCCATCAGATCTAAAAAAGGAGTTTTAACTTCATGATCCGGCCAAACAACAGGAGGAAGAAGAAGAACCCTCCTTCATCAGCTTCAAAACATCCTAGGAGTTTTAACTCCATATATGTGTGTGTATATATATATATATATACAACAACAAATATTTCCTTTCTGAAGCATAGCTTCTGTTTCTTAGGCTAAAAGCCTCCTTTTCTCGCCAGCGCTTAAGCGCAGAGCGCCCGCGTGCCGACACGTGGCGCCCTTGCGCTCCAGCGCTCAGCGCTCGAACGCAAAGCACCCACGTGCCGACACATGGCGCGTTTGCACTACAGCGCCCTGCGCTCAAGCGCAAAGCGCCCACGTACCGACACGTGGCGCGCTTGCGCTCAAGCGCAAAGCGCCCACATGCCGACACGTGGCGCGCTTGCGCTCAAGCGCAAACACTCGAGCGCAAGTCGCCCCGGTGCCGACAAGTGGCGTGCTTGCTCTCAAGCGCAAGCGCTCGAGCGCAAGTCACCCCCGTGCCGACACGTGGCGCGCTTGCGCTCTAGCGCCCAGTGCTCAAGCGCAAGTCGCTCCCGTGCCGACACGTGGTGCACTTGCACTCGAGCATCTGGCGCTGAAGCGCAAAGTGCCCATATACCGACACGTAGCGCGCTTGCGCTCAAGTGCAGAGCGCCCACGTGCCGACACGTGGCATGCTAGAGCCTGAGCGCACAACACCTGGGTGCACAGTGTCCAAGGCGCTGGCCCCATGCATCTCTTGGATGCCTTTTCCCCCTCTTTTTATGTACATACATATACATATACATATGTATACATATTTGCACACACACATGCTCCACAACATTGTCCCTGTTAGAAAAAAAAATTCTAACGAGGCGCTGCCCCACACCCCGCAAGGAGGCTGCTAGCCCCCTTGACCCCCAGCCCGCTATCCGGGTAGAGCGACTCCCGTAAAAACTCTGCGTGGCTCCCGATATATCCAAACCCCCCTTTCAAAACACAACACACGTACACTGCATATTGAGTTTGCATGACCAGTTTAACCCATCAATCGGAGGTTCCCTCGCTCCAAAGGCGAGGGGTAATTAACGGCAGCTTAGTCCGCGGCTGCCGGAGATTCGGATCTCCACAATCATTAAACCCCGGCCTACCTTAGGCAGGGGGAATCTGTAGTATACACCTGAAAAGTGCGCACGTATTCCCATCTCAATGGGGTGACGAAAAACACCCTACAGTAGAATTATAGTTATTATTTAGTACTCATTACCGTACATGCTAGTTCAGATATTGCACTTCCTTACCTAGTTACACAACATGCTTACATGAAAACACTTGCTATATTTTACAGTTCTGTTCTGTGCTTGTACTTACTATACCATTATGGTTACATGCTTATAAAATTCTGTTTTCGTGAGATTTCTGGATTTGAGAAACCACAGATACATTTTTAAAATTTTATGATTGTTTTAAAAACACGGTTTCTCTTGATATGATATTTCGACGTCCACCATGAGTTTCTCGGTGCTGAGCTATGATAATTACCCGATTCAAGAAGTGATGAGTCACCGTCTGCCGGTACATAATGGACCCGGTACGGTACCGCAGGACAAGAAGATTGTATAGAAAGGCATTGAGCCTGGCAGGGGAACAATACCCACCGGTGATAGTATTGGACTCGGAGGTTATCCGGAGAATACCGACCGGAGTGATATGAGACAAATGGATATGAGGACCGATCTGATGAGACGGTGCTTGAGACATGAGGATTTATGTGTCGATGCTAGATACGGGTTTTGTGATGATTTCGAATGTCGATGCTGGGCACTCAGGTTTTCATGATGATTTGATGTGTTGTTGATGGACACACATTGGATGATACACGTATATACATATGTATAATATAAATGACTTGGTACTATATATTGATACATGCACGACATTATTATTATTACACATATGTATACACGATCACCCTAGATACTACACAGTACGATATTATTATATTACAGTATGACTTAGGACATCATTATACATTCGATTTCTACCTGCTAATATTTTCTACTCACGAGTTGGCAACTCATCCCCGTTGTGTCATAGTTTTCTTGCAGGATCGACCGCTCGGATTAGCAGTGGCTTGCTGACACATAGTTTTTTCTGAGTGATTTGCATTGGTAGGTGGGTTACTCCCCGGATTGTAACCTCTATTGTATACATTATTATTCAATTGTATTTAGTTAAAAACTCTATCAACCAGACTATGTGTATTTGGTAGACTTAGAAACCACAGACTTGTATATTCTTTCAGACTTAGAGCGATATGAGTGTACTATTCTTTATTCTGGGTTTGATGATGTTTTGGTTTCTTTACTTTCTTTTCTATGTTTGATCTTCGACTTGGGCGTCGTATATTTGTATTTGCGTGGTTGCTTCCGCCAATTGGCAAAGAGCTAGCTCCCGCTTGGGGATGCCTATATTATTATTGTTATATATTGCTTTTGGATCAAAATTTACAAAAGAGGTGTTGCCCAAATTTTAAATGACGAAAATGTTTTCAACTTGTTGGATATAGTGCCCTCAAGTCAATTATTGGATCGCAGGCACATGATTGCAGTGATTGAGGGAGGACCTATACCGGTGGAACAGTCTTACTCGAGATAATAGTATGCTATCTGGTTTGTCTTTATCATCATGTATCTTGCTTTAGATGACTTTACAGATCACTATTACATGTTGATAGAGCCTATAGGATTCTTGCTTGACTGATAGCAGTATGATGGCGGTCATATACGTGGGAGCTGGAGTCTATAAGCACATCCTTAAAAATCCCTAGTCGTGAGAGTTTCGAGACTGGGCATCGATACTCCAAAGTAGACTAGTGTATACGGATCGAGACCCTGACGAGGGGCGGTGGCTGGTCTAACAAGCCATTGATGTCAGTTGGTTCACCTAAGACGTATACAGGTGCTCATTAGATTATGAGTACACCGGACGGACTCGCCGGGAACCTGCTAGTTGGTATTATACCTATTGTCAGATAGCAGTTCCCAGGTGACATGTGTACAGGTTAGTCTATCGACTTGAGATCGTCATTTGTCTCGTATGATTTCCCACTGTGCTTTGATTACTACCCTACCACGGCTCAAAGGAGTCGTGCAAACAGGTTTTAGTTGGGTACAGTCCCGAGCCACATGGAGGCAGTGAGCGGATCGTCAGGAAATTCGTCTCTCTCGGTATATTGGGGGTTGATGTCGCGTTGTGCATGGATGGCTATCACCAGAAATCCTCGGCCGGGGTAGTCGAGAATTATCGATCTAGGATCGGTAGTTTCTCAGGCGGTGATAGTTTTCATACCGACACTAAATATCAAGTTATTAAGGGGTCTGACTTTATCCACCCCCTAGACTCGATATGTAATACTCATAGAAAAACGGACCGAACTGTACGAATATTGTCACTGTCAGGCTCAGTAGGGTTTCATGATGAGTTTGCTCGTCGGCCTCCCTTTCGCTCAATACATGGCAGCCGTTACGTACAGCTAGTGCCACTAACGTGCTTGTGGTTAAACCCACTGCCAGCGTATTGACGAGTCTTTAGAGTCCCACACAGAGGGTTTCCCAAGTTCGGGCGAAACGTTGTAGAGGTCGTATGGTTTTATGGAAGGGTTCGATCATATACGTGCACTTGCGCACGGATCATGATCGGACGGATAATACTAGTGGGCTTTGGTTTAAGCCAGATCCTAGTATTATATTGTTGGATTACTTTCATCTCATAGTATTCGTATTCAGTCGGAATACGGATGCGGGTATATATATACGGATGAGTGGCAATCTTGTAATTCGTTATCTATCTCATAGATCCACTTTCTCCCGTTGGGTTTTACCCCTTCAGGAGCAACATGCAAAGTCCATACTTTGTTGGTGTATATGGATTCCATCTCAGATTTCATTGCATCCAGCCATTTCACAGAGTCCCCACTCGGGAAGGCCTGCGGAATCTAGTTGGGTCATCATCAACCATGATGCAATCCTCGCTCCCACTGTCACTGAGAATAATCGCATTATCTCTCAGGTGGGTGAGGAACCCTATCGAATTCACGGAGAGGCTGAGGTTCGTTGGAGACTATTGAATCCTCCGGTTCCACTAAATCATCAGTCATAGTTTGTACGGCTGGAACTCCTTCCAGTTCTACCTTATGACCACTTATTTTTTTTTCAAGAAATTCCTTTTTCTAAGAAGGTGGCATGTTGAGAAACAAAACACTTTTGTTCCTCGGTTTGGTAAAATATATTTCCTCACAAATGTTTAAGATATCCAACAAACTTACAGAACTTACCTTGCCTCGAGTTTGTCCTGGTTTTTCTTTTCAACATATGCCGAACAACCCCATATCTTAACTTGCTTAAGACATGGTCTCTTCCCATACCATATTTCAAATGGAGTGGTAGGCTCTGATTGGGTAGAAACCCTATTCAGTAGGTATGCAGCTTCTCAAGTGCATAACTCCAAAAGGAAAATAGGCATCTCAGCAGTACTCATCATAAAACGCAATATATCTCATAGGGTGCGATTGCCCCGCACCGACACACCTTTGTGCCGCGGTGTATACGGAGGAGTAATGCTGAGAGTGAATCTCATTCTCTTTTAGATAGTCCTGGAATTCCATGCCCAAGTATTCTCCTCCATGATTACATCGAAGGACTTAATACTTTTACCCGTCCGGTTCTCAACTTCATGCTTATATTCTATGAATTTCTCAAAAGTTTCAGACTTGCGTTTCAACAGGAACACACGTCCGAATCTTGGGAGATGGTCAGTGAATATAATAAAGTATGAGGAACCAATACCTGGCATATATAGACATGGATCGAATACATCAATATGTATCAATCCCAAGAGTTCACTATCTCTTTCTCCATTTCCAGTAAACGAAGTATTGGTCATTTTACCTTTGAGACATGACTCGCAAGTTTCATAAGATGAAAGTTTGAACGGATTCAAATATTCATCCTTATGTGCCTTAGCTAGTCCTGTCGCATTGATATGACCTAGTCTATAATGCCACAAGAAAGATTCGTTCATTTCTGAACTTTTCCTCTTGTGTGTGTTCTGTATACTTAGAACTGTAGTTTGATTTAGAACGTATATGCTATTTCATAACGTGTCTGATCTAATCAACTCTTGATTCAGCAAAATGTTCACAATATTATCCTCCAATACAAAATTATATCCTTCTTTATCTGATAAAGAGACTGATATAATGTCGTATATCAGGTTCGATATGTAATAACATTCGTTCAGAATCAATGTATATAGTAATACAAGGTGATATTTGCCAACTGATTTGGCTGCAACAATTGTACTATCACCCTATCCCAGTTCTCTACCTATCTGTAGCCCATATAAAAAATTACATATGTGCCTGATCTGGTATTGTATACCTAGGACGTAGAGTATACTGAGAAACAGTTCTCGGTAATGAAACACATGAAGAATATGCATCAACATGCTCATTCTTCGATCGGGTGGCATTGAAATTCTGGCATTCCCTTATTTCCTGTTCAGTCTTATAACAATTATAAGAAAGAACGAAACCAACGTTCCCAAGCTCAGTATAATAAGCAGGTTCAGTCAATACATCCATATTATTACCTTGATTAAGGCATGTTACGGTCACTACCAGGAGAGAGAGAGAGAAAAACCCTCTGCGTGCGCTCTTGCAAGATTAGATTGGTTATTATTTTATCTAATCGGGATGGCTCCTACTGTTTTTATCAAGTCTTCCTTCAAACCCTAATGGTAAGACTAGCCGGGATTAATTACACCCTACAAGTTCGCTAACCGTTCAGCCAGGCCAGTGTCGGTGCTTTGAGGGAGGTTCCCCGTGCTTTCGCACGGACCTAATTAAAGTAAATCTCGTTTTCCCATAGGCGTAATCTCGTTGACACCTTTCTAGACACCTAATGGTTTTGCTAATTTTAGAGTGAAAAACTGTCCCAGGAGTAACGCTTGCTCGCGGTAGGATCGGGATCCAACTATCTCATAGAAGGTATGCAATCTCATTGCAAGTTTCAACACTTGAAACTCCCGATTTATTTTGCCCCTAGCGTGCTATGACCTTGACGAAAGCCAACAAACTATTGTCCGCTAATCAAGTTCAACCCGTACATTTCATGATTGAATTAAACACAGCTGTACAACCCTTGACGAAAACCAACAAAGTCGTATGACTACCCTAATCCAATCGCATCATTGCAGTAGATAAGCAGTAAGTAGCTACCGCACACTACGCTTTGACGAAAGCCAACGAACGTAGAACGATTACTAAATACTACTTATCTGAAATAATGGAGGGCTACGATAGGTTTTTAAGAAAACCATTTGCGTAATGAACTTGATATCATTATAGAATCGAGTGATTTTGAAAAGGAGTGTTTTTGAGGTTTTTACTAGTTTTGCTAAAGAGGTCACTCCCGGTGAAGGGATCTCGGCTCTTTTCTCATCGAATGAGGTGCTGGATATTCTACAATATCACTATGCAAAGAAAGAACCAAAAAAGCAATCAAAAACAAAACCGTGTTGGTTGTAGCATCTGCTAGTTTCACTAAAGAGGTTACTCCCGGTGAAGGGATCTCGGCTCTTTCTTTATCGAATAAGGTGCTGGATATTCTACAAGGAATACCGCTATGCAAAGCAACAACTAGAGCTACCCTTTTTGAAAATTTGATTCCACAACATCATTAGGTTTATTTTCTATCATTAATCTTATTAATGAAGTCCCATCATTATGCTTCCTAAGCATCACAGAAAATGAAACGAAAATAGAATATACACTTATGTCATCCGCATTCGCCACAGTGTCCCGTTATGCACCGTTAGGTTACTTAACTAACGACATACTGGGGGCGGGACTAGTACGGGTGCAAAACATAAGCAACGTTTATTTTATATCACATATATAATATAGCCATTCGTCTCAGGATTTCAAATGATCATATCACAGATATACAGCAACAGAACACAACATATGAAATATTGGATATACTAGGATTTTCGTGTTTTATATCAAGCCTGTAAAAAAACACGAATTTCACGGTCGCGATGAATAGCCAAACCCATATCCCTAGACCCCTACGAGAGCGGCAAGCAACCCTACCAATTCTAGAGTTAGGAGATCCGGTCTTGACTCCTCGAGATGGTCTCCCACTGGACCCTAGAACCCGGTTACTTGTGCTCCCCTCCTTGGGTCTATCCTAATGCGGAAAAGTAAATAATATACATCAATGGTGACATCATCCACAACCCGGAAGTGCCCCAATAAAAGAATATTACATACATTGAATTTTACATGAATGAAAATGAAAAATTCTCATCTCACATAAAAATCCCCGGCTATTCAAAAACAACGATCCAATATAACATATCACAGCAACACATAACATCACATGTCATCAACGTAAGTAAATATGCGTATCCCAATTGTCGTTGACATATAGCAACGAAAACGGCGATACACCACATATTACACTTGCAGTCACAGAAAAGAAAGTGAAAAACTATAACAATTGGAATCGTCACTACCCTTAGACATCATAAATCCAGAATATCACATATTCTGGATTTCATGCCTAACAATGCAAATCTTACATTTGGGTCTCATCTATGAAAACATTTTTCAAACGAAGTCGGGTAATTCAACAAGATTCCCGATTCTGCTCGAGACCGAAATGTTACACTTGCACGCAACTAATTACTTTTCACAAAACTAATTAGTGTAGATTCCAATTATTGTATCACATTCACAGATAGCTAGACGATATTAAACTTTCTGATCGAATCAACAAACACCCACATTTCCTGGAGTGCTCAACACTTGAGCAAAGTTAAAAAATACCCAAAATATGCCATAGTACCTACGGACCAACCGTAGAAGGGTCAACCCTTGCCTCACCTATGGCGCCGCGGAACTGTCGCAAACCCTAGGGTTTGGCGGTGGTTCCGACGATCATAGAATCGAGTTAGGATTTCATTCTTCTAGAGGGTCCATAGAATTACCTGCATGATTTTTCGAATATTCTTAACTCGAAAAATTCCAACTCTTGGAAGATTTCAGCAAGGGAAAATAGGTTATTGATATTCGTTCGAACATTTTAATACCGTCTAAACTACCTGAAACAAAGTTAGAATTACGACTACGAAACACTTTGAATTGTTTTTACAGAAAGATAACATCACATGCAATATCATTAAAAACAAACAACACCTGAAACACCAAAACCTAGATACTGGAACACCACAAAAAATTGAAGCCCACTAAATATCCGACGAGCTTGGATTTTTTGTATATGTCGCCGGTCCAAATCCGGCGAGGAGGGCTCAAGTTTCGTGTTGTTCATGTTACATCATATGTAACATTCTGCAGTTGCTTAAAAAAATTTTAGAGCACTTTAAAAAAATCGACAGAAACTAGGTTTTAGTTTCGTGTGTTTCGGAGTTGTTTCGGTTTCGTAATTCTACAAAAATCGTCTAATTCTCTAACTTGGCTCTGATACCACTGCTGAGTTCCCTAGCACGGTCACTGGGTTTCGGGAGGCATCGACCATACCATTTTCAAAAAATTGACATGCTAAAGAACCCTAGACTAGAATCTTTAACTAGAGAATCATACGAAATTAGAATATAAACATCTTTATATCTAAGTGAATAAGGAATACAACCTTTGTAAACCGGTCCTTCAATTCAACAGCTCCATGTAGTAGTCTCTTCGCTCTAAGTAGTGATCTTCCGGACTCTAGAATGGCTCCATAAGATGAAAGGAACAAGCTTTCTTGAAGTCTTCAAGGCCGAAGATGATTTACGTCGAGGAGACACCAACTCAAGCTACCTCTTCACTAATTGGGAATTAGTGAAGCAAACGACCTAAACCAAATGTCTAATCTAGTAGAGAATGATGAAGTAGGAATTTTGCTCACTTTAGAATTTGTTTTCTCACTAATTTTCTTCACCTCCTCAAAACCTAGAGAGCTTGAAGGAGATGAAGAAGAAGATGAAGTGTTGAATGAATGAGGTTGGAATTGCAACCATGGGTGAGTTAGTATCATATACAAACTCTTGTAGAGGCTTAACCATGGCTTAAGATAATGGTTGGGTTAATAAATATCTCAAATAAAATAAACTTAGTGGACTAAGTCAATGGTTCTACAAGCTTCCACTAAGCATGCAACCATGACTAATTTCCAACTAATTTGATTTACTTGAAATAAATTAAACCCTTCATTAACCGAAGTATGGTGTGAGTCTCATACATCCATGTTGCATGTAGCAACAAGCATGACACAATAATATATATCACATATATATTAAGTGTACACAAAAAGAAAACAATACAATTAACATATATCACATATATATTAAATGTATCATAAGTGAGAAAAAGAAATGTTTAAGTGAGCAAATATTAGTTAATGTAATTTAATATATCAAATATATAATTATATATTAAATTATTAAATCAACACTTGATTAATAATCCGGCTATATCACATATAACCGATTAATATCAATAATATCAATTTATCGAATCAACACTTGATCCGATAACCAGGCTATATCACATATAACCGACTGATATCACATATCGTGAGAATAGACTGCGGTATCATATATTGGTATTAATCTCGTTCCCGCACATATCATATATGTGCTCCTACTTCGTTTCGCCTGAGCTAGGAAACCTCTGTGTAGGACTCTAAAGACTTTTCAATACACCGGCAGTAGGTGGTGATCATATCAGTAACCCACAAGCCGTCAGCGGTCTGCTAAACCTAACGGACTCCCGGGTATTGAGCGATCAAAAGAACATCAAGCATGCCTGCTCATACTCCTGTGAATCCAATAAGTAACACTACCGTACAGTCCGGTCTCTTCGTCTGATATGTCGCATATCTAGCCTGGGGGTGGTCAACGTCAGACCCCAATAGCTCAATAAGTCATGCCGATATGAGGATCATAACGGGTCAAGAAAATACTGATAACACTTACCAGTAAATCTCATAACAGCCCTGGCCAGGGACTTCCTGTTATAGCCAATCAAGCACAGCACAACATCAACCCCCAATATCGGGAAAGATGAAATCCCCTCGTATCGCTCATTGCCTCTATGTGACTCGGGACTGTACCCAAAAACCACCGTTTTGCACGTTCTCTTGAAGGTGGTAAGGTGGAAATCAAAGCACAGTAGGAATCATACAAGACTCTATGACGATCTCGGGTCGACAGACTAACCTGTACCAGTGTCACCAGAGAACTGCTATCTAACGTGAAGTATAATACCATCTAGGAGTTTTCGGTGAGTCGTGTTCAGTGTACCCAGTCTCCACTGGGCATTTGTATACTATCTTTGATGTCAAACACTAATGAATGTGGGATCATCCATCGCCTATCATATGGGTCAAGATACGTATACGCTAGTCTACTCTGGAATACCGATGCCTCATCTCGATACTCCTACGACTAGGAACAATTAACGATGTACTTACGGACTACCCTGGCCCCACTAGTATGATCTGCATCATAGTCCTGGTAGTCAAGTACACATCCTAAGGGCTTTACCAACATGTCACAGAGAGACAATATAAGCATACATGTTAAGATAAAGAGCAACCAGATAGCATACTATCATGTTGATCAAGAAAGTCCTCTCTATATATGTCCCGGCATCCACTATAATATACATTATATGTAAAATAATGGCCTCTAGGGAATACATACAACTAACAGGAATCACATAAGACTTTGTGACGATCTCGGGTCTACAGACTAATCTGTACCAGTATCACCAGAGAACTACTATCTGACGTCAGGTATAATACCATCTAGGAGTTCTCGGCAATACCTGTTCGGTGTACCCATTCTCTAATGAGCACCTGTGCACATTCTCTGATGTCAAAGACCAATGGTTGTAGGATTAATTATCGCCCCATACAGGGTCAAGAATCGTACACACTAGTCTACTCTGGAAGATCGATATCCCGTCTCGATACTCGCTCAACTAGGAACAATTAAATGATGTACTTGTAGACTACCCTGGCCCCACTAGTATGATCTCCATCATAGTCCCGGTAGTCAATTCCATATCATAAGGGCTTTATCAACATATAACAGAGAGACAGCATAAAGATATATAAGCGTACATGTTAAGATAAAGTGCAACCAGATTGCATACTATCATATCGAGAAAGAAAGTCCTCTCTATATATGTCCAAGCATCCCCTATAATATACAATCATATACAATAATGGCCTCTAGGGTATACATACAACTAACAAATTTCCCAATAAATACCACACCCTATTTCACACATCCTCACTCACAAATTCCTGCCAAAACTCTCAAGAATTTCCAAGTCTCTTTTGTGTACAAGTGGAGTTAACAAAGGGCGAAGTTCCGACGACGATCTAAGGAGTTTCCGGCAACGAAACGATGCCCCGACGAATCCTAAACCTTCTCCTATCTCCCCTCTCTCATTGAAGCCAGTAAGTCCCATCTTCCCCTTCTTTTCTCTATTCTAAAAACCTTAAATACTAAAACCCGACAGAAGCGGAGTTAATCCGACTTCCGATTCAGTTTTTCTTTAAAAATCCTATTTTTCTTAAACAAGAAAATACCAAACTCTCATATTATGTTTAATAAACATTAACAAACACCTTACACAAGTTCCATCAAAAATATTCTTATATGCAAGTTCTATTGTAGTTTTACAGTAAAATACCACATACTTTAGTTTCCGACATAAACAAAAAAATACCTGTTATACCTTTAGATAGTTCATGAGATAATGACCTACCTCATCACAACACACATCATTGACATAGCACGATGAAGTTTGGGAAACATAGTTACGGGATAATACGATATTTTAAATAAATACCATCAACTTATAAAACCTTTTCCTAAAACGGTGTTAAAACAATTTCTTGCAATTACGCCTCTACAACCCACTTTTGGGGAACCCTGTTTCAGGATGGTGTGGATTATCGCACGTTCTTGGGTCTAGTAGAGCGGAATTCATACCTCCGTAAGGAGAATTCGGATTCCGATGGAATTTTAATACCATTTTTAAGAAAATGAGATTTCTAAAAAATTAAAATTAAAATTATACATATATATATATGTGTGTGTGTGTGTGTGTGTGTGTGTTATATATCAAAAGATCTATTTTAAATATATTATACAATATTCCAAGTTTTCTAAATCAAACGAATCACCTTTACATGAAAATGCCATTCAATATAAAACAATTTCAATATATTAATAAAATACCATGTACTATGAAAACTAGATTCTATTCACTAGAAATTTCATATTTTTAAAATATACAACTATGAAAACCCTAAAGATAATAATTAAATTCTTCAGGAGTATTTTGAAATTATACTAAAATTATTTTTACATAAAACCCCCTCAAGTTATATAAATTTACAATAAGGACCCTAGTAAATATAGGTTTAAACGGGACCAATTCTCTTGAGCCTTAGGGAGACGGAGAAATTGGGTGCTTGACTATCTAAGGTAGATAACTTAACAAACGGTGTTATCAATACGGTAATTGTCTTTGAAGAAGACACAAATTCTGCCGTCCATGTGCAGCAGTTACCGATAACATCAAAACTTAATTCAGGACTTCAATTTCTTTTCCAATTGTCTGACTCGGTCTGAGTCTTAATATAATCAATCTGACTTGAATATGATTCAAGTATAAAACTACAATTCAATATGAATCCGTCTATTCAATCTATTCAAACAATATTGACTGAACCGAATCATGGATATACTCCATCTATATGTTCATCCATTATATCCTTTCCTTTACCGATATCATGGTTTCGGCAAGTCATCTATATACAATTTATAATACAAGACAATACAATTTACAATACAATACAATCGATACAATCAAGACATCGCGGGGTTTGTAAGGCATAGATTGGTACGGAAGGTGTTAAAAGTAGCACGAGACTGTAACCATAAAACACCTAACTTGAATATCCATTTCCGTTGTACCTTGGCTGAACGGATTCTTGTGCTCCGTATACTTTAGTCTCCGGAATAGTGGGACTCCTCTCGTATACACTGGCATTTTCTATACCAATGTACAAACAACAGCATTAACAATATAATTAAACATTAATAACTATACTCTCCTACTGTCTATTCTATTTCTACTTATCTTTAGGACTTACCAAGTGATTGTTCGCTGACGACATTCGTTTCTTCTTTCTTTGGAATGTTGTCGGGTGGATCGGACCCACTGGAGATCGAGCCCAGCAGCGAGAATTTGGATCGGCTAGCATTTGACCCAAAGCTCTAGATTACCTGTACATATTTACATTTCTGTTATGCCACTGTTTAGGCATTGCTTTCATTCCATGTATTTACTTTTCATTTGTATTGTAAAAAGAATGTTAAATAAATAAAGTTGATGTTCATTTACATCTTGTCTCTTGTGTATTTTCATTTTATATTGATTAGATGCGCTTATCGTGTTTACTTCTGAGTGAATATGTAGCGAGCCAGTCGCGTCCCCTTCACCGTACACCGGGAAGCGGGACGTGACAGGTTTTGTTGGTGGCCCATGCAGGTCAGTGATGCATGGAACCCTACCATGCAGGTCAGTTCTGCATGGACATGCAGATTAGTTCTGCGTGGACAATCTAAGAAATATAACACAAGAAACAACAACTAAAAACATTCTTTACAATTACTTATTCCTTAAATCTTATTCTTTAAATCTATCTTAACCCTATTTTTCATTCAAGGTTATGGATTTCCCGAACAACACTAACACCAATGTCAACAACACTCCTCCACCTCTACCGCTTACACCTGCCGTAGCTGCTCCGATCAATGAGAAAATGGTCTTTCTTGAGGCTATCCGCAGCCTCCTGGATGGGCAGCAGCAACAGACTGCTATGTTAATGAACCGGCAAGAAGCGGAAGCCCCTGGGCTAAAGTAATTCAGAGCTTTACACCCTAAACAATTTTCCGGAGAAGAGAGCCCTCTAGAAGCTAAGGAATGGGCTCAGAGAATTGAGGATGACCTAGCAGCAGCACAAGTGCCAAAGGTCGCTTGGGTTTGAGTTGCAAAGCTGCAGCTCACAGATATTGCCCGGGTCTGGTGGAAGGTGGAAGAAAGCCATCTCGCCCAACCAATCGAATGGAATACTTTTCGCGATATGTTCGACGCGAAGTACTTTTCAGAACTGCCAGATTCGACATGGAACAGCAGTTCATCCACTTACAACAGGATTCGATGTGGACCAAATCTATGGATTAGTACGATGCTGAGTTTACCATGCTCAGTCGGTAAGATATATCTCAATAGTTTGATTTTCAAATATCACATACTACAAAGCTAACACAATACCTCAATAGATTCACTGCACACTTTGATACCGACTGCTGAGATCCGGTCAAGACAATTTCAGTAAGGATTAGATCTGAAGAACCATGTTGCGTTAGCTACAGGGGATTTCCCGACCCATGAATTGGCTCTGAAAGCTGCCCGTCGATATGAGGCAGTAGTAAAAAGGAAGGGCAGACCCCAATCTGCCGGAGTTAAGCGCCTTGCCAACCAGATGGCAGGAGGAGCCTCTTCAAGGCCACCATTTGTGCCCATGAGACCGGGAGTACCAAACAACCTGCCCAACCCAGCCTTTTGTACCTACTGCAGGAGGGATGGACATTTGGCAAAGGACTGACGGCATGCGAATCACCTTTGCTTAGTCTACGGCTCAGCTACTTAAGATATTGGGTCTTGTTCTCGCAGACATAACCCAAATGTTGCTCCCAAACAAGCTATCACCTACCCGCAGTGCCCAGCCATTCAAGCACCTGCTCCACGACTCGCTCTCCCTGCTCCACCTACTCGTGGACCGACTACACCTCCTCCTCATCAGTTCCATCAAGCTCAACGGAACCCACCTCAAGGACAGAGGAACAAACAGAGAAATGCTCCTCCAGCAAAGAGGAACATGCCGAGGCGACAGGCTTTTATAATGACTGTGGAAGAAGCTGAAGCCACCGGCCAAGTCCTTACTGGTAACACTTCCCTTTCAAACTCTCTTTCAGTCCATATACATACCTGTATATCTTTTCTTTATACTTAAAACATATCCCGCATACCTTAGGTACAATCTTAGTAGCCTCACTCCCTACACTCGCACTATTCGATACTGGAGCATCTCATTGCTTTATGTCGCAACGGTTCGTCCGAACTCATGAGATTCCAGTTACACCGCTTTTATCCAGCTGGAATTTCAGTTCAGGGAATGGCGTTCTAAAGGCAACAATGGGATATAACCTGTGTCCAGTGGTCGTCTGCAGCAGAGAATTCTATGTCGACTTTAAGGTGTTGGACATACCGAAATTCGCTGTGGTTCTGGGTATGGATTGGCTAGGAACCTTCTATGCTACCATCGAGTGTCGTTAAAGGAGGGTAGTGTTCGAGATTCCAGACCATCCGGTCTTTTATTATTTCAAAAGTGTAGATCGTACCCTGGAGCCAGGCACTTATAAGGTGAAACCGAAGAAGGCAGTGATTGCTATGCATCAGGCAGAAGAAGACAAGCCAGAAAGTAGTTCGAGAGTTCGACGATGTATTTCCTGGAGACATATCAGGTTTGCCTCCCGATCGATCTCTTTAATTCAGCATTGATTTAGTACCTGGAGCACAACCGGTGATCAAAACACCTTATCGCCTAAGTCCAGAAGGTTTGAAGGAGATCCGAACTCAGTTGGACGAATTATTAAAGAAATGATGGATTTGTCTTAGCACTTCAAGTTGGGGATCTCCAGTTTTTCTCTTGAAGAAGAAGGAAGGTTCATACAGAATGTACATTGATTATTGAGCCTTGAACGAAATAATTATAAAGAACAAGTATCCACTACCGTGCATCGATGATTTATTCGATCAGCTAAGTGGATCTTGTGTTTTCACTAAATTGAATCTTCGTTCGGGTTATCATAAGGTGAAGGTCAAGAAGTCTAATATCCATAAAACGTCATTCAAAACTCTCTATGGTCATTACGAATTTCTTGTGATGCCATTTGGAGTGACCAACACACCAGAAATATTCATGAACCTAATGAACCAAGTTTTCTGAGAGTACCTAGACAGGTTTGTTGTCATCTACATCGACGACATCTTAGTGTATTCAAAAAGTCGGAAAGAACACGCCAAACACTTGAGGATTGTCCCGGAAACACTATGATAGCATCAACTCTATGCCAAATACAGCAAGCGTGAGTTTTGGCTAGATCAAGTCGGTTTTCTCGGACATATTGTATCGGGCGAAGGAATCTATGTAGATCCAGCGAAAGTATCAGCAGTAAAAGAATAGCCAACACCGATGTCAGTGAAGGACATTCGAAGTTTCTTGAGTCTAGCCGGATATTACAAAAGGTTCATTGAGGGATTTTCGAATATTGCGACACCCCTGACCAAGCTCACACGTAAAGATGAAGAATTCATGTAGTCAAAAGCATGCGAACAAGCTTTCGTAGAACTCAAGTCAAGATTGACATCAGCGCCTATTCTCTTAATACCGGACAAAACTAGAGGTTTCGTAGTGCATTGTGATGCATCCGGTAAGGGATTAGGATGTGTTCTACATCAGCACGGAAAGGTTCTGGCTTATGCTTCAAGACAGCTAAAGATTCATGAGCGTAATTATCCGACCCATGATTTGGAATTGGCAGCCGTAATCTTTGCTCTCAAGATTTAGCGCCATTATCTACTTGGTGAACGAGTAGACATATACACATACCACAAAAGTCTGAAATATGTGTTTACTCAGAAGGAGTTCAATATGCAGCAGAGACGATGGTTAGAACTCATGGCGGACTTTGACATCAACCTGCAATATCATCCAGGAAAGGTGAATGTAGTTTCAGATGCCCTTAGTCGCCAACCATTAGCAATGCATCTCACCGCTCAGTGGAAGTTTCAACAGGATTTACATCAGATGGAGATTGAAGTAATCATGCCAGGTAACGCTTCAAGTTTGATGAATTTACAAGTTCAATCTACCATTGTCAATCAGATCAAAGCAGCTCAAGAAAGTGA
The DNA here is from genome assembly GCA_030015575.1 of Agapanthus africanus. Taxonomy (NCBI): domain Eukaryota; kingdom Viridiplantae; phylum Streptophyta; class Magnoliopsida; order Asparagales; family Amaryllidaceae; genus Agapanthus; species Agapanthus africanus. The sequence goes on from CM057342.1 coordinate 188,996,626, forward strand.
TGCTAAGTTGCAAAAGATGAGAGAAAATGTAGAGAATGGACTTAGAACAGACTTCATCATCCATGAAGACGGATCTTTGAGATACGGCAGCAGATTGTGTGTACCAAAAGGTTCTGTGCGGAATGAGTTAATGAAAGAAGCTCACAGCTCTGCCTACTTAGTGCACCCTGGAGGTATAAAGATATACAAAGATCTACGTCAAAATTACTGGTGGCATGGAATGAAACGTGAAGTAGCCAAAAGCATCGCTAAATGCTTGGTCTGTCAGCAAGTAAAGGATGAACATCACAGGACTGCTGGATTACTTCAACCGTTACCTATCCCAGAATGGAAGTGGCAACACATCACAATGGATTTCGTGACTGCTCTTCCTCACAGCACGAAAGGTAACGATGCGGTATGGGTTATTGTGGATCGACTCACAAAGTCGGCTCACTTCATCCCATTTCAAGTTGGCCAATCTACTGAGACATTAGCAAAGAAGTACATGGAGGTAAGAATCTACTTAAGATTTTAACTCTTCATAATGTACTATCTCTGATACCCATGAACTCATGCAGGAAATCGTGAGACTTCATGGAGTACTGGTTTGCATTTTCTCCGATCGTGACACCAGATTCCGATCGCAATTTTGGCAGAGTCTGTAAGCTAGTTTGGGAACAAGTCTGAACTTCAGCACAGCTTATCATCCATAAACTGATGGTCAGTCTGAGCGAACTATTCAGATCTTGGAAGACATGCTCAGAACATGTATGCTAGACTTCGGAGGATCGTAGGAAGATCACCTACATCTTGTGGAGTTTTCATACAACAACAGCTACCAAGCAAGCATTGGAATGGGACCCTTTGCAGTGCTCTATGGAAGAAAGTTTCGATCTCTATTAAGTTGGGACGACATCGGAGATAGAGAACTCCTTGGATCTGAGATGATAGTAGCAACCGTAGATGTGGTACGCACAATCAAGGAAAGAATGCGCATAGCCCAAGATCGACAGAAGCACAGGGCTGATGAGAAGCACTGGGCTGATGCAAAGCACCGTCATTTGGAGTTCCAACCGGGAGAACATGTATTTTTGAAAATATCTCCGAACCGTGGAGTGATTCGTTTTGGAAGACGGGGTAAATTTAGTCCGAGGTACATTGGACCGTTCGACATACTCGAATGAGTTGGTGAAGTGGTTTATCGCATAGAACTTCCACCTTCATTGGAAGGAGTGCATAACGTATTCCACATATCCCAACTCAGAAGGTATGTAAGTGACCCCAGCCATATTCTTGATCACTCTGTGCTCATTGTACAGCTCGACTTATCTTGTGAGCAGCAACCTGTTGAGATCCTGGACAGAAAAGTAAAGTCACTCCGGAACAAGGAAGTCAACTTGATCCGAGTGATGTGGAAGAAAGACACTCCAGGAGAATCGACATGGGAAAGGGAAGATGAGATGCGTGCAAGATACCCTCAATTATTTGTAAACTAGTCCTTAAAATAATTTGTAAATTTCGAGGACGAAATTTTTGTAACGAGGGTAGACTATAACAACTCTAATTTCAATGTACATAAAATTGTTCAAAGTCAATGTAAAATTGTTCAAAAGCTATAATAATTTGATTTGCTTTTGAACAATAAGAAAGCACTTGTAGCTCACTGGTAAAAGCATTGCACTGCTATGACATAGCACCTGAGTTCAAATCTCATCAGCCACATATTCTTTTTACTTTAATTTTTTTTTAATCTTTTAGAAGCCCAAGGGTCTACATGTGCACTACACGTAAAATGAAGAGTCACAGTTTAAATAAACATGTGCACTAAAGAAACCAAGCGATAAGGACACGTGGCATCAAGACCAACCTGCATCCGCCGGTAAAAGCCCGGCGAAAGGCCTATTTTTCTCGATACCACCGGTTGAAACCGTGGGTAATGCCTTAATTCTTTTTTCCCCTACAACCCTTTGGCCTACCCCACTTCCCCTAGGCCATTTATCTTCTCTGCAATTATCCAGAGAATCAAAATACCCCCTTTAATCAAATTTTAAAGCATATTTTAAATGCAATCTTTAACACACCAAACCCTAATTTTCCATATAAATACCACACCCTATTTCACACATCCCCACTCACAAATCACTGCCAAAACTCTCAAGAATTTCCAAGTCTCTTTTGTTTACAAGTGGAGTTAACAAAGGGCGAAGTTCCGACGACGATCCAAGGAGTTTCCAGCAACGAAACGAAGTACCGATGAATTCTAAACCTTCTCCTACCTCCCCCCTCTCATTGAAGCCAGTAAGTCCCCTCTTCCCCTTCTTTTCTCTATTCTAAAAACCTTAAATACTAAAACCCAACGGAAGCGGAGTTAATCCGACTTCCGATTCGGTTTTTCTTTAAAAATCCTATTTTTATTAAACAAGAAAATACCAAACTCTCATATCATGTTTAATAAATATTAAAAACACCATAAACAAGTTTCATCACAAAATATTCTTATATGCAAGTTCTGTTGTAGTTTCACAGTAAAATACCACATACTTTAGTTTCCAATATAAATAACATAATACTTGTTATACCTTTAGATAGTTCACAAGGTAATGACGTACCTCATCACAACACACATCATTGACACAGCACGATGAAGTTTGGAAAATATAGTTATGGGATAATACGATATTTCAAATAAATACCATCAACTTATAAAACCTTTTCCTAAAAACGGTGCTAAAACAAATCCTTGCAATTATGCCTCTACAACCCACTTTTGGAGAACCTTGTTTCGGGATGGTGTGGATTATCGCACGTCCTTAGGTCTAGTACAGCTGAATTCAGACCTTCGCAAGGAGCCTTCGGATTCCGATAGAATTTTAATACCATTTTTAAGAAAATGAGATTTCTAAAAGATAATAAGTTAAAATTATTTATATATATATATATGTATGTATGTATGTATGTATTATCAAAAGATCTATTTTAAATATATTATACAATATTCCAAGTTTTCTAAGTCAAAAGAATCACCTTTATATGAAAATACCATTCAATACAAAATAATTTCAATATATCAATAAAATACCATGTACTATGAAAACTAGATTCTATTCACTAGAAATTTCACATTTTTAAAATATACAACTATGAAAACCCTAAAGACGATAATTAAATACTTGAGAAGTATTTTGAAATTATACTAAAATTATTTTTACATAAAACCCCCTCAAGTTATATAAATTTACAATAAGGACCTTAGTAAATATAGGTTTAAACGGGACCAATTCTCTTGAGCCTCAGAGAACCGGAGAAAGTGGGTGCTTTCCTATCTAAGGTACATAACTTAACAAACGGTGTTATCAATACGGTAATTATCTTTGAAAAAGACACAAATCCTGCCGTCCATGTGTAGCAGTTACCGATAACATCAAAACTTAATTCAGGACTTCAATTTCTTTTCTAATTGTCAGAATCAGACTGAGTCTCAATATAATCAATCTGACTTGAATATGATTCAAATATAAAACTACAATTCAATATGAATCTGTCTATTCAATCTATTCAAACAATATTGACTGAACCGAACCGTGGATATACTCCATCTACATGTTCATCCATTATATCCGTTCCTTTACTGATATCATGATTTCGGCAAGTCATCCATCTACAATTTATAATACAAGACAATACAATTTACAATACAATACTGTTTACCGCCAAACTCTCCCGCAGGTCGAGTCTGGGGGAAGACGCTATTGGGTTTTATCCGTCTACCTCTCCGAAGATGCCAAGTTGTTTATCGCACCGTATATCGGAGGTTTGGGTGGATGCGACCGTTGTAGCAGACTTCGTCAGATTCCCCCTTGATTGCGAGTGGTTTTTGATTGTGGGGACTTTCTTCCCTGCAGGCGCAAGCCCCTGCAGTTAATTACGTTACTGCGCAGCAATAACAACTTTCTCCTGCTCCAAAAGGTCACTTCGTATCTTATGTATTTTTTTTAATTTTGGTTGCCCGTGGATTGTATACGGAGACTAATTTATGTCGTTGCCCGTAAGGCGTGGATTAGTCCTAATCCGTATTTTCTTAGATTTGTGTTTGGAGTTGGGTTTAAGAATACGTTAGTCTCATTTGAGACTAAGATCAACTTAAACGTTTGTTAAGGATACGTTAGTTTAATTTTAGGCTAAGACCAACTTAACGAGATCATTTAAATCCGACAAGAGAGCATTTGGGCTCTATTGTTTAGTTTAGGGACATTGCGGTCCATTATCATTACGGTCCAAGGTTAAGGACATCATAGTCCATGGGCTTAAGGACCCCACAGTTCGAGGTTAAGGAAATCATAGTCCATGGGTTTATGGACTCCACAGTCCAGTTTAAAGACGTCATAGTCTATGGAGGTTAAGGACGTCATAGTCCATGAGCTTAAGGACCTTACAATCCGAGGTTAAGGACATCATAGTCCATGGGTTTAAGGACCCCATAGTCCAGTTTAAAGACGTCATAGTCTATGGGGTTTGCTGGTTGTCGGGACCCGCCACCTCTCTGAAGACGTTGAAGGATTACAACGACAAATATAAGAGGAGTGAAGAGATGTACCCTTGAACCAATATTGGTTGAGAGAACTGTAGTCCAATTGGAACTAAGATCTGAGATTTATGAGCCTATGGGCTCAGTTAATCTGAATGAGGGGTTTACAGCCACTTTGGGCTCGGCCTATTTAGTTAAAATGTTAAACATTTGACAATGCTGAGCATTGATTTGAATTTTGACAATGTTTTGTCTTTTATTGAATGCTGAGCATTCATCATAGCTCTAGGAATTTATTTATAGAATAATTTATGTTCTTTTAGCGCACACGTGAGGAGCATGTGGCGCGCTTCGCGCTTTGCGCCAGTTAAAGAGCGCAGAGCGCTTCTGCTGGGTAGCGCACACGTAAGGAGCACATGGCGCGCTTGGCACTGTGCGCCAAATTTTGAGCGCTAAGACGCTTCTGTTGAGTAGCGCACACGTGAGGAGCATGTGGTGCGCTTGGCGCTTTGCGCCAGTCCATGAGCGCTAAGCGCTGTTTGTTCAATGGCACACACATGAGGAGCACGTGGCGCTCTTGGAGCTTTACGCTAGTCCAAGAGCGCAAAGCGCTATCTGATCAGTTTTATGATCTGAGAAATAAATTCTCGTTTAGAAGAGACTTTGTCTCAAGATTCTCAGAACGAAGTTCTTATTTTGTACGAGATGATTCAATCTCTTATTTTGGTGAAAGGCTTTTCTTTTATGGATCTGTGATCCTAAGAGAATTGAATTATTCTCCCCCTTTATTTTATAATGAGTTATCCATGATCTCTGCAAGACAATTTGTCTTATAGATCTATGATCTGTGGGAAGAATTATGTTCTTCTTCTTTAATGAGATTTTTCTTATCTCTGTTTTTTTTTTTACCTTAAAGAAAAGTTGTTCTTCTGTCGAGAGCTTGGCTCTTCTTTCTGAGATTTTTCTCAAAGATTATGGGGGTTCCTCTATTTTTTTCTGTATCTCCTGAGACTTGAAGTCTTAGGTCCCTTTTATAGTGAAGACTGATTTGTTCAATCAGTTAAAGAGATCTTTTCTCCAATTGATTTGGAGATTTCCCCATCGTTGGATCTTTGATCCAAGGGCTTCTGATTTACAGAAGGCAATCTTCTTGTTTTTAACAAGATTGGGGAAATCTTTCCTTACACAGAATTTATTCTGTATTTTAGTGATTTTCAATCACCCTTGGATCATTGATCCAATGGTGCTCTGATTTACAGAGCGCAATCTTTATGTTTAGAAAGATTTTGAGGAATATTTCCTTAACAGAATTTTATTCCGGTTAATTGATGATTTATCATCCTTATTAGATCTTTAATCTGACGATAGGAAGATTTTAGTTCCAGTGCTAGCGCACCCATGCTTTGCACATGGTGCGCTGCTTAGAGTGCAGCGCATTTAGCGCTAGCGCATACGTGCTTTGTACGTGGCGCGCTGTTTGAAGTGCAGCGCACTTAGCGCTAGGGTACACGTGCTTTGCACGTGGTGCGCTACTTATAGTGTAGCGCTAGCGAACACGTGCTTTGCACGTGGTGCACTGCTTATTGTGCAGCGCTCTCAGCGCTAGCGCACACGTGCTTTGCACGTGGTGCGCTGCAACAGAGTCTTTGACTCTCAACGCCGGCGCATTATTATTTATTTATTATTATTATTATTATTTATTTATTATTATTATTATATCAAATTCTGAGCCAAAATTTTTTGCGGGAACAAATGCCCCCCCCACTACTTTGCCCACGTAGGTATGTACGTGGGTGAAGTAGTGGAAAGTTATGCATGGCCATAGGATTAAGAGCTTAGCAGACAGGGTTACGATTTGCCACCTAAGACTTTTTCAACTTTATGAGCCGTGAGAGTCTCATAAAGGCTTTTCTCCCTACAAATCGAGAGGATCTCATAGGTGTATTTTCTCCTTAGGAATCGTGAGGGTTCCTAAGTGCGTTTTCTCTTGGGGGTCGTAAGGATCTCACAAGAGAGTTATCTTCCTTACGAGTCGAGAGGACTCATAAGTGATTGATGAGTTGACCTGCTCCCGAGTCAAAGCATTGCTTTTGGCAGGGATGTTGAGGGTTAACATGTATCCGAGTCGAAGCGTTGCTTTACGACAAGGAAGTCAGGGGCTGACATGTAACCGAGTCGAAGTGTTGCTTTACGACAAGGAGGTCAAGGATTGACATGCTCCGTTTTCTACGGTGTCGGGATCGATTTGCTCCGTTTTCTACGGTGTCAGGATTGACATGCTTCGTTTTCTACGGTGTCGGGATTGACATGCTCCATTTTCTACGGTGACAGGATCGACTTGATCGGTTTTCTACGGTTTTGGGGTTGACTTGCTCCATTTTCTACGGTGTCGGGGTTGACTTGATCCGTTTTCTACGGTGTCGGGGTTGACGTGCTCCGTTTTCTACGATGTCGAGATCGACTTAATCCGTTTTCAACAGTGTCGGGGTTGACTTGCTCCGTTTTCTACGGTGTCGGGGTTGACTTGCTTCGTTTTCTACGGTGTAAGGGTCGACTTGCTCCGTTTTCTACGGTGTCGGGGTTGACTTGCTCCTTTTCTACGGTGTTGGGGTTTTCTCTGGATGTATCCTATGGGGTCAGGATTGACTTTAACCGTGTTCCACGGGACCAGGATTTGCTCTGGACGCTTCCCACGGGGTCAGGATTGACATTAGCCGTTTTCCACAAGGACCAGGATCCGCTATGGACGCTTCCCATGGGGTCAAGTTTGACATTAGCCGTGTTCTACAAGACCAGGATTTGCTCTGGATGCTTCCCACGGGGTCAAGATTGACATAGGCCGTGTTCCACTACACTAGGATTTGCTCTGGATGCTTCCCACGGGGTCAGGATTGACATAGGCCGTGTTCCACTAGACCAGGATTTGCTCTGGACACTTCCCACGGGGTCAGGATTTACATAGCCGTGTTCCGCAAGGACCAGGTTCCGCTCTGGACGCTTCCTACGGGGTCAGGATTGACATAGGCCGTGTTCCACTAGACCAGGATTTTCTCTGGATGCTTCCCACGGGGTCAGGATTGACATAGCCGTGTTCCGTAAGGACCAGGTTCCGCTCTGGACGCTTCCCAAGGGGTCAGGTTTGACATTAGCCGTGTTCCACAGGGACCAGGAAGGGTTGACTTTATCTGCATTTCACGGAGTCGGGGGTTGACTCTCGGTTGTCTTTGCACCGCCGAGTCATGGAACTGGGAACCACCACGGTTCCGCTTTGCTGATGTTGTGTCTGTTGTAATGAGATGAATGCTAGGATGATCTCCAGGCTGCCTGTGAACCGTCGAGACTTGGCTATCTTTCAGATGGAGCCTGGGGAGAAAGGTATGGTTCCCTCTTTGTTTGTGCCCCTGGATCGTATACAGGGATCGATGTGATCTCACCTGTAGGGAAAAAAGTTTCATTTTACATTTTTTTTCACGATGCTCTATCATTTCAGCTGTTTTTCGCGTTGCCCAATCATTTCGGCTATTTGTTCTATTTACTCTCTGATTTTTTTTTGCAAGTTTCCCAACCATTTCGGCTATTTCATATGCATAGATTTTTACTTGCTGATTTTGTTGCAAGTTGCCCCATCATTTCGCCTATTTCATATGCATTTTTGGCTCGCTGACTTTCGCTGCGAGTTTGGGATTTGATACCGATTTCGGCATCAGCATCGCTACAACTAGGATATTGCCATGAGAGAATCATCATTTGCCTCTATCGATGTCGAACAAAAGTGGCTTAGCAAACAGGGTTAAGATCCTGTTGACTAAGGCTTTTTGACTTTACGAGCCGTAAGGGTCTCATAAAGGTATTTCTCCCTACGAGTCATGAGGATCTCGTAAGTGTGTTTTCTCCTTAAAAATCGTAAGGATTCTTATATATATGTTCTCTTATAAGTCGTAAGGATCTTACAAGAGTGCTTTCTCCTTATAAGTCGAGAGGACTTACAAGGGTTGTCCACCGTGCGAGCATATCCCTAGTCGCTGATGGGACTTTGTTAGGAAAATGTTAATCCGTGCCCATGGATTGTATACAAGGGTCAGCATTGAACCGCTTGTATGGAAGTCTGGGAAATGTGATGGCTTAAGAACAAGTTCAAATCCCTGTATCTTAAGGCTTTTGAATCCTATGAGCCGTAAGGGTCTCAAAGGGGAATTCTTTTTACGAGTCGTGAGGATCTCGTAAGTGTAATTTCTCCTTAGGAATCGTGGGGATCCCTAGGTGTGTTGCTCCCTTGTGAGTCGTAAGGATCTCACGCAGGTATTTTCTCCTTACAAGGTCGAGAGGACTTTGCAAGTGTCTTTTAACGAGATTGCGCCCTTTCGGGTTTTCGCAAACTCGCCGGTAGCCCTGCTGTTTTTACTCACGGAGCCGTTTCGGGTTTTCATCCATGCCCATTTCGCTTATGGATGTACCATTTTTTTCCGCATTAGCTTAAGGATGTTGCGGTCCGTAATGGTTTAAGGACGTTTCGGTCCGTAGTTAGTTTAAGGACGTCACAGTCCATAGCCAGTTTTAGGATATAGTGGTCCATTGTTAGTTTTAGGACATTGCGGTCCATAATTGCTATATTTGAGGCGAATTTCTAGTTTACGGACTTTTCGGTCGATGGGGCTTTCTCTATGAATGAGCACTATGCCCCCGGCATGTCCATCTTTTTCAGAGCATGTAGTTATGGCGGGTTCACCTTCCAGTCTTTAGACAACGTGAATTTGCCTTGCTGGTATTGGTCCTCAATTCAGTCTTTGAAGATGAAGCAATCTTCGATTCGGTGGTAGGGGCAATAGTTAGGACTGTTGGCGTCATCGGGCTGCAGTGGGCTTTTCGGCTCAGGCAGGGTGATGAGCTTGTTGCGCACCGCTAGTTCAAATAGTCTTCTCGTTTTATCCCGAGGGAACGAGTAAGGACGTTTTAACTTCTCATCGAGGAATCACGGTTTGTTGCCTTGGTGAGCAACGAGTTTCAGGTCACTCGGCTATTGTTGAGCGTTGGCGACAAAGATCGCTTTCCCTCTGCCCTTTTCATTTTGGAGCTCAGTTCTTGAGGAGGACGGTCTATGGCCCATCTGGTCCATTTAGGCCAGCTTGTCTATCAAGGCCTGAAAGGTAGTCGGCTTGAAAAACATCATAAACTGAGATATGGTCTCTTGAGGGTCGAGAGTTCCCACGAACATGCCTACTACTGGCGCTTCTTCGATGCGCTGCTCACATTTCGACCACAGATTCCGCCATCGTATTGCATATTGAACCCATGTCTCGCCTGGCTTCACCCTGGCGTTAATTAGTGCGGTAATCGGAGTACGCTCGCTAGCGCTTGAGAATCTTTGTGTAAACAACAGCTTCATCTCCGCAAATGTCTTGATAGAGTCATTCGGGAGTTCCGAATACCACTCGAACGCCGTCTCCGACAGGCTGCTGACGAACTGGCGAAGTAGCAGTTTATCGTCACCTCTAGTGTTTCCATATAGAGCCCTGAACTGGGCGACATGCTGGTGGGGATTGCCCGTCCCTTTATATACATGAAATTTAGGGATCGTATATCCCGGCGGGTATCTTATTTGGTCATACCATCCCGGATAGGGTCTTCCAGTCTTAACGATCTGCCCGGCCGTTTCGCTCGCCTGATGAGCTCGTATTTGCTGAGCGATGTAATCATCCAGAGCGGCCTTGGAGATGGTCTCCTCCTTGGCTGCTGAAAGAGCCGGAGGAGGGTTTGATGTCTCCCCTCTGTCGTCTTCAATGATAATCGGGGGGTCTTCAGCTGGAGGTTCCGGCTGTAACATCATCCCGGCCATGTCTTGGAACAAAAGATCCATTCGTTTTATGTTTGCCGCCTGTTCCGCGGCTTCTTATTCTTTCCTCTCGAGCATTCTTCGAAGGAATTCAGCATCAGTTTCTTGTTCCTGACGCTGCTCTGAGGTCTCTGGATTTTCTTTCGGCCCAGTGAGTGCGGCCATTGCAGTCAGCATCTCCTGAAGTTTTTTCTGTTGTTGCTTCTGAGCCTTAGTTATCGATCGGGTAAGCGGTCGATGACCCGTAGAAGCATGGCTTTCCTCTTTTCCGAAAGCCATATAAACGGTATGTGTTACCATGCCCCGAGACTTGGGGCGTTTAGATTCAGCGTCCTTGCGGTTCGTCGCAGACACCGGGATTTTCTCCAGCTTTCTCCTCTTGTGAGCGGTCAAGGTTGAGGGGGCTGTTGCAATGGGCACCTAAGTAGCTGTCGCTTTTTATGGTTTGACAGGGTGATCCTCTTCTTGCCGAACCTTCATCCTTTTCTGTCGGCGGGGATAGTTTTGATCTATCATGGAGTCCTGGACCTGTCGCCAAACTTTATAAATTTTAGAGGACAGCCGCTGATGGGGGTGTTCGAGCTTCGCCTTTGTGGCATTCTCCACAGGTGGGGGAGATCTTTTGAGTACAGCCTTCGGAGAGTTCTTGCGCACCCAAAGCTGTTCCCAGTTGGAACAGCAGCATCAACTTCCACCATTGGAGCTGGCGGAGTCAGTCTAGATGGGGAGTTGCCCCCAGCTTCCCTCACTTGGCGCCATTGGCAACGTCGAGCATGTCGAGCGGCAGGGACCACTTCCGTTATTGGAGTAGACTCATCATACCCCCTTTCCTGGTCAGGTGTTGCCGGTATCAGCCTCTTGAAGACTGACGTCCGTTGAGTGGGGACGGTCAACCTACCGAAAGCAGACATTCGCGCAGGAGGAGGAGTTTTGATGACTTCGTTTGGGGCGGGAGCCGAAACAGTCATTCTTGCAAAGACCGAATCCTTAGCAGGGGAAGCAGGCTTCGTGACTTCGCTTGAAGTAGGAGCTGAAACAGCCAGTCTTGTGAAAACCAACCCTTTAACAAGAGAAGCTGCCTTGACGACTTCAGAAGCTGGAATAGCTATCCTCTTCGGGATGGGCGCTTCAGGCATCGCGGTCTTCTTCATGGGCCCGTTGGAGTTCAGGCTCAGCCTGTCGAAGACTGAGGCACTGGATTTGGGCGACCCGTTGAGAGGGACCGCAATAGTTGCCAGCCAATCAGAGACCGACTTTTTCTGAGCTTCTTGCAATGGTACAGGGGCGTTGAAGCTCATCGGTGTGAGCATGGTCCCGAAGAATTTCCCAGTGGTGGCTTGGGTTACCTGCTCTACCGGCATCTTGAACAGGGAGGCTGCTTGAGGCCCGTAGGTTACTCCTCCAGAAGAGGCGGAACGGGAGTTGCAGTCGCAGTTGGAGTAGTTAGAGGCCATTGATGTTCTTCTTTCTGCACGGAGCAAGACCAAATCTTAGTACCTCGAACCCAAGGGCAACCATATTAAGACCGCGATTCGTTCGCGAACATGACACACGAAGTGTGGAGTGGAAAGAGGAAAAGGTCCTACCGGGTGTGCCAGAATCTGTTTACCGCCAAACTCTCCCGCAGGTCGAGTCTGGGGGCAGATGCTATTGGGTTTTATCCGTCTACCTCTCCGAAGATGCCAAGTTGATTTATGGCACCGTATATCGGAGGTTTGGGCGGATGTGGCCGTTGCAGCAGACTTCGTCAAATTCCCCCTCGATTGCGAGGGGTTTTTGATTGTGGGGACGCTCTTCCCTGCAGGAGAAAGCCCTTGCGGCTAATTATGTTACCGCGCAGCGATAACAACTTTCTCCTACTCCAGAAGGTCACTTCGTGTCGTGTGTATTTGTTTTAATTTTGGTTGCTCATGGATTGTATACGGAGACTAATTTATGTCGTCGCCCGTAGGGCGTGGATTATTCCAAATCCGTATTTTCTTAGATTTGGGTTTGGGGTTGGGTTTAAGGTTACGTTATTCTCATTTGAGACTAAGATCAACTTAAACGTTTGTTAAGGATACGTTAGTCTAATTTTAGGATAAGATCAACTTAACGGGATCATTTAGATCCGACAAGAGAGCATTTGGAATTTATTGTTTAGTTTAGGGACATTGCGGTCCATTATTAGTTTAAGGACATTACGGTCCAAGGTTAAGGACATCATAGTCCATGGGCTTAAGGACCCCACAGTCCGAGGTTAAGGACATCATAGTCCATAGGTTTAAGGACCCCACAGTCCAGTTTAAAGTCTATGGAGGTTAAGGACATCATAGTCCATGAGATTAAGGACCTCACAATCCGAGGTTAAGGAAATCATAGTCCATGGGTTTAAGGACCCCACAGTCCAGTTTAAAGACGTCATAGTCTATGGGGTTTGCTGGTTGTCGGGACCCGCCACCTCTCTGAAGACGTTGAAGGATTACAACGACAAATATCAGAGGATTGAAGAGATGTACCCTTGAACCAATATTGGTTGAGAGATCTGTAGTCCAATTGGGACTGAGATCTGAGATTTATGAGCCTATGGGCTCAGTTAATCTGAATGAGGGATTTACGGTCACTTTGGGCTCGGCCTATTCAGTTAAAATGTTAAACATTTGACAATGTTGAGCATTGATTTGATTTCTGACAATATTATGTCTTTTATTGAATGCTGAGCATTCATCCTTGGTCTAAGGCTTTATTTATAGAACAATTTATGTTCTTTTAGCGCACACGTGAGGAGCACGTGGCGCGCTTGGCGCTTTAAGCCTGTTAAAGAGCGCAGAGCGCTTCTGCTGGGTAGCGTACACGTGAGGAGCACGTGGCGCGCTTGGTACTGTGCGCCAGATTTGGAGCGCTAAGGCGCTTCTCTTGAGTAGCGCACACATGAGGAACATGTGGTGTGCTTGGCGCTTTGCGCCATTCCATGAGCGTTAAGCGCTGTTTGTTCAGTGGCACACACGTGAGGAGCACGTGGCACGCTTGGCGCTTTGCGCCAGTCCAAGAGCGCAAAGCGCTATCTGATCAGTTTTATGATCTGAGAAATAAATTCTCGTTTAGAAGAGACTTTGTCTCAAGAATCTCAGAACAAAGTTCTTATTTTGTAGGAGATGTTTCAATCTCTTATTTTTGTGAAAAGCTTTGCTTTTATGGATCTGTGATTCTAAGAGAATTGAATTATTCTCCCCCCTCCCCCTTTATTTTATAATGAGTTGTCCATGACCTCTGCAAGACAATTTGTCTTATAGATCTATAATCTGTGGAAAGAATTATGTTCTTCTTCTTTAATGAGATTTTTCTTATCTCTGGTTTTTTTTTACCTTGAAGAAAAGTTGTTCTTCTATCGAGAGCTTGGCTCTTCTTTCTGAGATTTTTCTCAAAGCTTATGGGGAGGTTCCTCTATTTTTTTTCTGTATCTCCTAAGACTTGAAGTCTTAGGTCCCTTTTATAGTGAAGGCTGATTTGTTCAATCAGTTAAAGAGATCTTTTTTCCAATTGATTTGGGGATTTCCCCTCCGTTGGATCTTTGATCCAAGGGCTTCTGATTTACAGAAGGCAATCTTCTTTTTTTTTAAAAAAATTGGGGAAATCTTTCCTTACACATAATTTATTCTGTATTTTAGTGATTTTCAATAACCCTTGGATCATTGATCCAACGGTGCTCTGATTTACAGAGCACAATCTTTATGTTTGGAAAGATTTTGAGGAATCTTTCCTTAACAGAATTTTATTCTGGTTAATTGACGATATATCATCCTTATTAGATCTTTGATCTGATGATAGGGAGCTTTTAGTTCCAGCGCTAGCGCACCCGTGCTTTGCACGTGGTGCGCTGCATAGAGTACATCGCATTTAGCGCTAGCGCACGCGTGCTTTGCACGTGGCGCGCTGTTTGAAGTGCAGCGCACTTAGCGCTAGCGCACGCGGGCTTCGCACGTGGTGTGCTACTTATAGTGCAGCGCTAGCGCACGCGTGCTTTGCACGTGGTGCGCTGCTAGGAGTGCAGCGCTCTCAGCGCTAGCGCACGCGTGCTTTGCACGTGGTGCGCTGCTTGGAGTGCAGCGCTCTCAGCGCTAGCGCACGCGTGCTTTGCACGTGGTGCGTTGCTTATCGTGCAGCGCTCTCAGCGCTAGCGCACGCGTGCTTTGCACGTGGTGTGCTGCAATAGAGTCTTTGACTCTCAGCGCCGGCGCATTATTATTTATTTATTTATTATTATTATTATTATATCAAATTCTGAGCCAAAATTTTTGGTGGGAACAAATACAATACAATCAGTACAATCAAGACATCGTAAGGTTTATAAGGGGTAGATTGGTACAGAAGCTGTTAAAAGTGGCACGAGACGGTAACCATAATACACCTAACCTGAATATCCATTGCCGTTGTACCTTGGTTGAACGGTTCCTTGTGCTCCGTATACCTTAGTCTCTGGAATAGTGGGACTCCTCTTGTATACACTAGCATTTTCTGTATCAACCTACAAACAACAGCGTTAATAATATAATCAAACATTAATAACTATACTCTCCTTCTATCTATTCTATTTCTACTTATCTTTGGGACTTACCGAGCGATTTTTCGCTAACAACATTCTGTTTCTTCTTTCTTTGGAATGTTGTCAGGTGGATCAGACCCACTGGAGATCGAGCCCAGTAGTGAGGATTTGGATTAGATAGCCTTTGACCCGGAGCTCTAGATTACTTGTACATATTTACATTTCTGTTATGCCACTGTTTAGGCATTTCTTTCATTCCATGTATTTACTTTCATTTGTATTGTAGAAAGAATGTTAAATAAATAAAGTTGTTGTTCATTTATATCTTGTCTCTTGTATATTTTCATTTTATATTGCTTAGATGAGCTTAGCGTGTTTACTTCTGAGTAAATACGTAGCGGGCCAGTCACGTCCCCTTCACCATACACCGGGAAGTGGGGCGTAACACCTGTCGACGAAGGTCATGCTGTCCCCAACCATGCACGGGCGAAGAAACAATCGCCGAGTCTCTCGCTGTGTTGGGTCTGGAGAAGAAGTATCGACCAATTGAATGACCCGAGGAAATTTGTACCCTTCATAAAATCTAGGCATTTTATGCACGCCAAATGCACCCAACACGTGCATCTCGATCCATGAAATGAAGTAGTGCAAGGGGAGATTTACGGGCTTCAAACCCGGCTGGGTAGTGTCGGCCGCTATACTTAGGCCATGATACAAGTGGGCCAATCCGGCAATCCCAACAGCCACGCACGTCCCCGCCGCAATGCGATGAGCCGGATAAAAGACAAACTGTCTCATGTAGCGAGGGTGCATTAGGAGCGCAAACCAGCTCAGCCACAAGCTAGTAAAGCCTATAAAAAACGTCTCCTCGTCAATATCCGGAGCGGCAATCTATGCAAAAGGGACGATGGGGGTATCCGGAATAAAAAAACTGCTTTAATTCCACCTCTGCAGTTGGAAATTTACTGAGCCAAATCCGAACGGATCATCGAGCTTGGAAAACTTTACAGCCTTCTTCGATAAAATCTCCGGACGAAGGAAACGGGCGACAAAATCAGAAAAGCTAACCCCACGCCCCCTCAAACTCCAGAAATAAGCTCTCATATATATCCAGCACTTTGATCAAACCAGGTAACTTATGTTGGATAACGTTTTCCGAGATAAGTCCCATGACTACCGACTCGGTGGCAAAAACGTACTCGTCAGGAGGAAGTATCTCCTCATAATGCTCCCCTCTGACGGGTAACCCGGAAATTTCTGCGAATTCCTCGAGCGAGGTCGATACTTCACGATCCGATAAAAAAAATATGTGAGTCGGAATATTCTACTGCTCCAAGAAAGATTTCCACCACACATAAGGAGTGTGGTGATAAAAAAAAAATAGACGCGTAGACCACCGGGTACAATCCGGTCTTCAGCTGTAGAGACTTCTTGGCCGATAAAATATAACGAGCCTACTGGAGATAACCAGCTGGATGTTAGGGGGTCACTCCAATTGTATAAACCTGACCCCAAGGACGTGCTTCTCCTTGACATATGTGACGCCCCAGAATATCTAGGGCCATCGGCGTGTGGAATGGTATCGACGCCATGGAAGGTTGGAGACAACTTTGCGCGGACCAATTGACCTCTTCCACTGTATAAGCGACCTGCGGAGGGTCGGCATAATGAATCAACGGGATCGGTTCTGATGGCACCGCACAAGTAAAGCCGCGCCGACCCCTGAAGAGACTTCTGCTCTGGGTCATAGTCTCGGATTAAAACGAAGACTTCCCGATACGTAGACGCGTCGACAAAAGCACTCTTCGAACGAACATAAGGAAAAAAGAAATCCGAAGTCATAGTACCTAAGAAAAAGTTATTGATTGGCTAATAAAATCACTGCAGTCTAAAAATAGTGGACCCCACAAAATCATGGTGATGACTCATCAATGATGATACATGCACCCATTGTGAGAATCCAAAAAGATTCTCATTAAATGAATAATCCTATTGAGCAATGGAGTTAAAAACTCCAAATGTTCTTGGAAAACGAGCCCTGCAACAGATTCAAATCTGTAAAAAAGGGTATTAAAACCCTATATATAAAAAAAGAGGGGAATAGGAAAGGGAATAAAATTTCCAAGAAGGTTCAAAAAATTTCTCAGAGCTAAGCTCTGTAAGATAAAATAGAATTAAAATTCCTCAGATAATGGGATTAAATCTCAGAAGTTCCCCCGTGTTGGGAGACAGATGAGAAATATAATGGAATTAAATTCCAGAAACCCTCAAAGAACAAGATCAATGATAGGATAAAACCCTAAGAAGAGAACTAACATGGATTTGAGACCCACGATTTATTTAAAAAGGGGTAAGAAGTTCTTCTTAAGATCTCTGAGAGATTATTTTAAAAAAAGAGCCAAGCTTTGTTAATGTGCTAAAAATCTAAAACAAAAAGGAAGGTTCTTTTAAAGAATTGCATTTTAGTCATGATCCTTACCAATTTTTTTAACAGAGTTTAACTCTGAAAAAATTCTATGGACAGAGATGTAAGATCTGAGATGAGAATTAAATTCTCAAGGAAGAAGAAGACATAAGAAAGATGATGAGACGGCTGTCATCTCAAAGGCCAAAGGCCCTATTTATAAAATGTGAAGGGACGGTTCAACTCCCTAGAAGATCAAATGGTGGAAAAAGTGACACCGTTGCACTCACGTGTGAGCCACGTGAGAACAACGATGGGGGGCATTTGTACCCCCAATATTTAAATATAATAAAAGAGATAAACTCTGTTAAAATTTTGCTGAGGTAGCACCTCACGTGCCCCTCACGAGGGCGCCAGCACTGGCGCCTTAGGATTAAATCGTAGGGTGGCGTCGTACGTGAAGTTCACGTGGGCGCCAATGTGCAAAGCACATGAGCGCTTAGAATTAAATTCTTAAATGGCGTCTACGTGTATGACACGTGAGCACCAGCGCCCAAGTTAAAGTTAAGTAGAAGTAAATTCTACATGGGGATATTTCCCTAAAAACTGGGATACTCTCTATAAAACAGAGCTGTTGGATCAAAGAGCCAATGGTGATGATAAATCATCAAATAATAGAATTAAATTCTATTAGGAAAAAATATCTCTCAAATCTTCGTAAGTGAGAAAATACTCTCGGTTGGATCAAAAATCCAATGATAGAATTAAATTCTATTTTGGGAATATATTTTCCTAATCTCTCTAAATAAAAAAAGATTTGCTCTCTGTAATACAGAGAGCCTTTTGGATTAAAAATCCGATGGTGATTAAAAATCACCATTTGATAAATTAAAATTCTTTATATTGGAAAATATTTTTCCAATCTTGCTAAAAATAAGAAAACATATTCTGTAAAACAGAAACAATTAGATCAAAAATCCAACGGTGGGTAAAATTTCCCAAATCAATTTTGAGACCAATTAAATCAATTGGAATCTCTCAATAAGAGATTTTCTCAAAAATAATTAACAAATTTGCTTCTACTATATAAAGAACTCAAGAATTCAAGTCTCACACACACAAACACAGAGAGGGAGATACACACTCAGATAGAGAAAAAACCCCATAAGCTTCTAAAAATACAGAAAGCTTTCAAAACAACAGAAAATTCAATTCTCAAGAAAAGAAGAAGACTTTCCTCCTCAAAACCCTAGGTAAAGAAAACATAGAGATCAAAATATGTTTTTTTACCTGTCTAAGGGTTTAACTTTTCTCAAAGAACTTAGTTTTTTCTCTAGATCAGAGATCCACAAGACAAGTCTCTCACAAGTTGAGAATTTAATTCTCATAGGGAAGATCCTGTTCTTGAGAATCAAAAATTCAGAAAAGAACTAGATTAAAAAGAGAGAAAGAAAAAAGAAAAAAGAACATATGTTCTCCGAATTTAATTTCTCTGAAAATAAGGTTTAACCCTAAAAGAAACTTAGTTCTTAAATAAATCCTGATCCCAGATCTTCAAAATAAAGATCTTGGTGATCATTAATGGTCAAAATGTCGTTAATAGAAATTCAATCTCTGGAAAAAAAAAAGGAACTTATCGCCTCACGTGTTGCCCACATGGGAGCCCTCCCAACAGCGCCCAGCGCCTCACGTGAAAACACGCGAAGGCCCAAAGAAAAATGCCAGTGCCTCACGTGAAATACACGTGAGCGCTGGATAAAAATTCTTAGCATTTCATATACAGCCAAAACGGCTGAGTGCTTAGTATTGATTGGGCAGCACCTCACGTGCTCTCCACGTGGACGCCATAAAAAGTATTTAGCACTTCATATACAGCCAAAATGGCCGAGTGCTCAGCACTGATTGGGCAGCGCCCAGCACAGCACATGCTCCTTATGTAGACGCCATATAGGAAAAGTGATTAGCACTATATATATATATATATATATATATATATTCGGTTAAAATAACTGAGTGCTTAGCACTAATTAGGCAGCACCCATAACTGAAGGCTTTACATAATACCCATGTGAGCACCAGAGTTTCAAACAAGTGCTTAGCACTTATGCATAAAAAAAAGAGAGGGCTGAATAAATAGAGCCCAAATAAGTGCTTAACACTTTTGAACAAAAAAAATGAGCAGACTAAGCTCAAATTGGCTAAGTCTCTTTGAAAAGTTTTTTACAGCTGAGGCCAAATGCTCTATTGTTGGATCTGAAATAAAAATGATCTTTGAAGTTTTGCTAAGTTGATCTTAGTCTCAGTTTAGACTAACATATTCTTAG
The DNA here is from genome assembly GCA_030015575.1 of Agapanthus africanus. Taxonomy (NCBI): domain Eukaryota; kingdom Viridiplantae; phylum Streptophyta; class Magnoliopsida; order Asparagales; family Amaryllidaceae; genus Agapanthus; species Agapanthus africanus. The sequence goes on from CM057342.1 coordinate 189,016,213, forward strand.
TTAAAATAAATTGGGTCCAAATGCTCATCTGTTTAAGTTGATCTTAATCTCAAACTAGATTAACGGTCCTTAAAACAAACAAAATATTTTTAAACTAAAGGAAAAATATAACTTAAGTTCAAAATCCCAAATAAAAAATATACGGATTTAGACTAATCCGCATCCTATGGGCGACGGAATAAACTAGTCTCCGTATACATTCCACGAGCAACCAAAACAAAAAAAAATACAACACGACATGAAATGAACTGCTCGAGAAGGTGAAAGTGGTTATCGCAATGCGATAACGTAATTAACCATAGGGGTTTGCGCCTGCATGGAAAAGCGTATCCACAATCAAAAACCTCTCACAAATGAGATGGAATCTGATAAAATCTTCTACATCGGTCGTATCTATCCAAACCTCCGATATGCAGATCCATAAATCAATTTAGTATTTTCGGAGAGGTGAATGGAGAAGTCCAAATAATATCTGCCACCAAATTCAGGCAAGACGATGTATTCCAGTTCGTCTCTGTTTTCACGGGAAACAACATGCACAACAAATATGAAAAAAATGACCACTGCAAAGTGGTTTGCACAGCCTAATAAATTTAGTAATAGCAGAATTATTGTTGCTAGAATTATTGAAAGAAATAGAAAAAATTTATTTGCACAATGATTTTCTTCTAAAATAGATCTAATTCCATAAGTTATATGAAAAGCACTATACGGGTATGGAATTTGTCTAAATGCAAAAATTCTTTTTTGCAAAAATCAATCAAAATTTATCCAATGTGCAGTAACACAGATCCAAGGAAGTTTCTTTCCATCCGTCCATATATCAGAAATTAATGAAATATTGGTATCTAAAGAAATAAGAGTAGCAATTAATACATGTTTACCATCGTTATAGAAGCTAAAACGATGGCTTTTAATCGTAGTCCTCGGAACTTTTTTGCATGCCGTTTGCAAAACCGCTTGAACGTACTGCTGAAAATCCGTGTTTTCTCCGAATTCGAGAACTTATTCATTTGCCATAACATATCTTGTCATTTCTGAAACATTTAAATCATGATTATATTAAAAAGATCTTGACCGGAAAAACCAATTTGTGTTTGGATGGTAGAAGAACCGACCGGGACTTCTAAGTGTTGTTTTTTGCAAGTTTATACAAACTACCGATGCCGGCACCTTCCTTGTGTTTTATAATGATTGCCACAACAATTGCAAATTTCGTATCTAACACCCTATTTAATTTCAACTTTATAACGATCCCAAACATTACTTGTGGTATCATGTTTCTTATGTTCTTTTGATGTAGGTGTGGATCCTTCTGCTTGTTTTTCGGGATGAGAAATTTGGGTTTGATGCATATTCCCTGTATATCAATATTTTAACTAATTAAAAAAAGAAAGTATTAAATTAGAAATAATAAATTAGAAATAAGAAAGAGAGAAGAATGAGTCGAACGGAGGGTCGGAGCTTCGAAAACTCAAAGTCGGACTGTCGGAGAATCGGATCGGAGCTTGTATTCTTTAGAGAGATGGAAATTGTCACAATAGTATTAGAGTATTTTTTTTAGAGAGATGAGAATTTATTATTTTTTTAGAAGAGAAATGAGTTTGGAATGAGAAAAAATAGGGTTTGGGAGGGTATTTATATATTTTTTGATTTTATTGAGACTTATGACAGTTTTTAGCAGTTACAAGGCGAGACGAATCGTCTCATGATTCGCCTCGCCTCGCAAAATTCTGACTGTTTATATCCGTTGGTTAAGGAATCCAAGGTGAAGCGAAGCGAACTCGAGACGAAATGAAGCAATTTGTCCAAATTCTTGTCGTTTCCGACCGTTGGGCGAGGTGTTCGACGCGAATCCAAGACAAATCGAGCAACGAGGTGAGACAAATCGAAGCAGATCAGCATGACTCCATGATTCGTGGCGAATACCAAGCGAGTCGAAGCGAATTTATGAGTTAAGCTAGGCGGCCTACAACGAATTGCTGCCGAGAATTTGTGGAACCCGCTCGCTGCGCGAATTCGTAGCAGTGAGGAGAGTCAGTTCTCCTGACTCGTCCACGTTACCATGAAGCGAAAAAAATTCGCTTCATGGCGAAGCGAAGCAATTCACGAGCGATTCGCTTCATCAGCCGGGCTTACCTGTAAGTGATGAGTGATTACTCATTACTGCATAAAAGATAACGGGAGAATCACTCTGACATTCTTCTTGATTGTATACGTGACTGGGGTTACATCAGAAGCCAAGTTCGCCTTCAGAGACATTGTCGAGTGATGTTGGTTGTTGTTTGTTGCTGAAGATTGATAATCTGTATGAAAAAGCATAATTTCAGTACAAACAAGTGAACAACGATATATATGTTGAATGAGTTTGCATAATCGTTTGACCCGAAAGATTTGGGAGAGGAGATAAGTCATACCGGACGTGCGAGAATCTGTAGCGTGTTTTTTGTCATCTATTAAGATGGTATGATGCGTAATTAAATATAAATTGGTGGGTAAACAGTAAATAACCCTAACTAGAAACGTAAATGTACAATGCGGAAGCTATTTGCTCGGCAAGCACCACCAATCTTTGAATATTACTCACATGGGATAATGCAGAAATTTAATTACTTTCTGTCTTTTTGGCAAAAGCAACAATTATGGATAATATTAAATCTCTTTGTATCTTTATGATTAATGTATATTTAAATTATAATCTCTAAATCTACAAGACCTTGTTGGATTCAACTATGACGAATCGACATAGCTAGAAAACAACCCCTCAATTCAAGTAGGTACAAGAAAATGGCTGGGGTAACATTTGTCATGTTCAGGCACCATATATGTGAGCTTCCCCCATTCTCACACTAATCAATCTCTTGCACCCTCGCACAACTCCACCCATCAATTCATTAGATATTGACCCAAGTTATTAACAACAACATGAGGGTTTTTTTTTCGAAATAGGATAGTTTGAATTTAAAATTATAAAAATAGGGTAGTTTTATTTTTATTTGTGATAATAGGACGGTTTGGTGGACCCCGGCCCCCTCTCCAGTTTAGAGGACGGGTTCGTAGAACCCGCCCTCCCCTCAAATATGAAGAGGGTGGGTTAACCCGCCCTCTCCTTTATAAAAGAGAGGGCGGGTTCTCAAAACCAGCCCTCTATTATATATATATAAAAAATTAAACTGAAGGGAGTGGGGTCCACAAACCGTCATGTTATCACAAATAAAAATCAAACTATCCTATCTTTATAATTTTAATTTCAAACTGCCCTATTTTAAAAAAACCCACACCATGAGCATCACCAATGGCAATTACTATGACAAAGGTCATAAAGAAGAAGAAGATCAGCAGCAGCAGCAAGAAGGAAAGAAGCCTCACTTCATCCTTTGTCCCTCTCATGGCTCAAGGCCACATGATCCCCATGGTCGACATCGCCCGCCTCCTCGCCGACCGCGGGGCCCTGGTGAGCTTCATCACCACCCCGTCAATGCCGCCCGTATCAAGCCTGACATGGACCGCTTCAAGACCGCCGGCAAGCCGGTCCGGGTCATCGAGCTCGACATCCCCTGCGCAAAAGTCGGCCTTCCCGAAGGCCGCGAAAACCTCGACCCCATCCCCTCCAATGATCTCTTCAAGACCTTCTTTGATTCCATAAGATCACTTAGAGAGCCCTTAGAGCTTTACCTTCGGCAGGTTCAGCCCGTCGCCGGTTGTATAATCAGCAACTATTGCATCGTGTTTACGGCCGAGATCTCTCGGAGCATGAACATACCGCGTATCATCTTCCATGGCCCGCCATGCTTCTTCATGCATTGTATCTACAGCATCAACAAGCATAAGGTCTATGACGGGGCAGGCCAATTCGACCCAGTGGTCGTACCTGATCTGCCCCAGAGGATCGAGACCACGAAAGCCCAGTCCCCCGGTTGGTTTTGGGCAGGGGCATATGTGGATGATGTCGTGAAAGAGACGTCGGAAGCCGAAGAATCGTCTGACGGTATCATCCTAAATACGTTTTATGAGTTGGAGTCGGAGATCTGCCGCCGCTATGAGAGCACGATGGGGAAGAAAGTCTGGCCTATCGAACCATTGTGACTTTACGACAAAGATGTCAATTGTAAGGCTATAAGAGGGAAGAAAAGTTCGGTAGACGAGCATCAAGTTTTGAGCTGGCTCGACTCTAAGGATCCTAAATCTGTTATATATGTAAGTTTCGGAAGCCTTGCTCTGGCTAAGCCTTCGCAGCTTATCAAGGTTGGGTACGGGTTAGAGGCGTCCAATTGTCCGTTCATTTGGGTGATCAAAGAAGCCGAGAACTGTCCGGTGATCGAGAAATGGATGTCCGAGGGGTTCGAGGAGAGGACCAAGGAGAGGGGGCTTATCATCATAGGATGGGCCCCGCAGGCAGTGATCCTGCCGCATCCTTCTGTTGGAGGGTTCATGACCCGCTGCGGATGGAACTCGGCGTTGGAGGCGATCTGTGCGGGTTTGCCGATGGCAACCTGGCCTCATTTTGCGGATTAGTTCCTTAACAAGAAGTTGGTAGTGGAGATCCTCGAGATTGGGGTTGCCGTCGGGATGAAGATGCCTTCTTATATGATAAGGGAGGAGGAAGTGGCGGCGAAGAGAAAGGAGTTAGAGAAGGCGGTGCTTAGTTTGATGAACGGCGGAGAGGAGGCGATGGGAAGGAGAGAGAAGGCCGCAAAATTCGGAGAGGAAGCTCGAAAAACGATCAACCAAGGTGGTTCTTCATATAATAACTTAACCCTCTTCATGGATTATACCTTACATTTTGCAAAATAAGTGAGGATAGCGCGTTTTTGGAAATCTAAAATCTATTGATTCAAGTTTGGTAACTAGAAAAAGAGAGTTTTTTAGATCCTAGACAAATAGTCATGTGTGCTTAGTAGTTCAAAATATTATATATTTCAAATAATTGAGGCTTTGACAAAACTTGATGTGCAGTGACGTATTTATATTTTGGTGATGGAACTGAGTAAGGATATTGGTCTTAGACATGGTTTCGGACAGGAAAGTCTGTTTGCATACGGATTCTGTTCGATATTTAAAAACTTGAAAATTTTCACGATTTCATATGCTATATATAGCATATAAAAATTGTAATACTGAAACAAACAAAAAAGAATTGAGACTTTTACAAATTTAGCTATTTTCATGTGCAATAAAAAGTAAAATTTTGAAAGAATTTTTTTTCAATATTTATTTATGATCTTTGTAAGTTGTAGCAATTAAAGTATTAAAAAATCGAACATAAAGGAAAATATTGATATGTATTTAAAAATTCGCGATTTGTTGTGTTATGACATGCAAAATATTGAAATAACAAAAAGAGCATAAAATTTCATGTGCAAGCAAAGAATTGAAAAATCAAAGAAACGAGATTTTTTTTTGCAACTTACAATATTTTCATATGTTATGTAAAATATTGAAAAATAGAAAAAATATATATATAATTTTTAGATTTTTGGAAAAATCTTGCGGTTGTGTTATGATATAGCATGGAACAAACAAAATGAAAAATATTAAAATGTTTGAAAATTTAGGATTTTTGTATGTTATATAAAACAAAAAATATTGAAATTCTGAAGAAAAAAATATTATTTGAAATTTTTAAAATATAGCAATTTAAGTAAGTTATATAATAAGCAAAATATTGAAAAACAAACGAAAACAGAAAAGTTCGAGTTTTCTATAAAAATTTCGCGATTTTCGTGTGATGTAGTGGGCAAAATATTGGAAAAAAAATTTTGAATGGGATTTTTAAAAATCTCTCGTGTGTCGTCAGGAGTATGCAGTTATCCGAAGTCTTAGTATTTCGAACCGGATTTCTGTGTTATTTTAGGATTTAAGTACCGATCAACAACATTTTTTTCCTTAACATCGCATTGCTTTTTGTTTACTTGATACCCGCAAGTTCACTAAAACTGTAAGGAAAAAAATATTAGAAAACCAAAGATTGCAGAAAATTATATTACATAATTTTCATGTGCCATATAGCATGCAGAATAATAAAAAGAAAGAAAATAGAATTTTGTTATTATTTTTTAGAATTTTTTACGATTTTCATATGTTATATCATGCAAAATATTAAAAAAGCGAAGGATGAGAATCTGAAAATTTTGCGAATTTTTTTATTAGAGTAAGAAAATTTTTGAAAAATCGAAAAAAAGAAAATTTTTGATTGTTGGAAATATTGCAATTTTCATGTTCTACGGAGATTTGTGAAAAAATTCATGTTAAACAAGGAACCAGTATCCGATGAGTTGTTGTCTGAGGAGGCCATATCGCTAAAAGATAAGAAGGGAAGGGAATTAGATAATAGAAGGAAATAAGTAAGAACCATGTGATATCGAATGATGAGGTGACAATGATCATATGAAAGTGAAAGTCAATATAATTGGATATGAATCAAGGGATCTCTAAACTGAATTGTAATCTCATTCTAAATCTGGCACCGTGAAACCAACAAAACCATGTCACACCTCGCTTTCCAAAATATGGAATACGAAAGATGACTATGCCAGCCATGCTCCTACGGTTAAAGAAAAATCCTGCCGTAATCACACTTCAGTTTCTACCAGTACATAGTAAGCAGTAAATACAGCATAAGTAAAGAAAATCACAATCACTAAATCTATTGCTTTTTAACGAATCCGAGTGCATGGATACAAGCAAAAGAGATAACTAAACAGTGATAACAAATGTTCTTTATTTGAAAGTAAGGGAAACGATAAGCTAGCGTCGTTGGTCTAAATCTCCGTAATCATGTTGAAAAGGACAGGTATACTTCTTACTCCTCGCATGCATACTCAGGTTATCAGGGCGATACAATATAGCAATAAAATAATATATCTCAATGTGGCAAAGGCAATAAATACGAACTAAAACTATATAACAGTAACACAAGAATGTAAATATCATGAATAGTAAGCAATATCACATTTGAACTATAACACTAATCTAAACTAATATGCATGTCACTAACCTTACAGTCTTTATGTCAGTTGAAATCGATCGGCGAAATGCATCCTCATGTTTAGCAAGGATCTCGTGCATGCCTGAGACTACGGTCAAAACTATGCCTGGGTCATAACCAAGTCAGCCGTGTCGCTAGACACAACTACCTAAATATATGACTATCACTTAATATCGAATGATCACCTTCTAAATAACTGAACCTTGCTAAATACGAGTTCAATTCCACCTTAATTTTTCTATTTTCCCCAGGTTACAGTATATGTTCTTGTATTCGATGGGTCAAGTACATGTCACATTCACTATTTGATCACGTTTTCACGCTTATCAGTATCACTTTCACTATTTAGTCACTATTTCACTATCATACTTGTCACAATCTAGTTACTAACACTTATTAATCGACAATGCAATCAGTTATTAGGGTTTCAATGCAAACGGTCATTAAACATTGGGTGTAAAACAATCACGAGATATAGTAGAAATGCATTAAATAAACGTTCACTAAATTAAGGGAAGCCGGTGTCATATAACTTGCAGAATTCATAATAAATCACACGTGCAAAATTGGTGTCACGCCCCTCTTCCCAGTAGATAGAAACGGTGACGTGGCGGGCACGCGATGTATTTACTTAGAAGTAAGCACGTTAAGTGTAAATAAGCAATATAAATATATGCACAAGAATAATAAGAGATGTAACATAAACAGTAATTTTTATTAACTTTCATTCATTACATTACAACTGATTTGAAAAGGAAATGTACAATGATAGAAAGCAATGCCTAAATAGTAGTATATAAAATGGAAATAAGTATAAGAAAAACTAGAAATCTATCTGTCTCTCAATCTCCTCCAAGTACTCTTGGCTGGGCTTGATCTCCTAAGAGTCGGATCCTCCTGACGAACATTCCAAAGAAAAAACGAGACATGAATGTCCGCAGCGAACTAGCGCTCGGTAAGTTCTAAAAGAAAGAATAGAATAGGTCCAGTAGAGAGAATAGGACTGCGAATTTGCACAGATTATATGTTTGTTATACTAACGTAGTTATTTGTAGTTTGGTACATAAGGTATTAGTGTATACAAGAGGAGTCCAACTTGCTCCGTGAACTATGCTAACAGGTAGTACATGTTCCCGTCAAAACCCATGGGACAAAGGTATGGATGTTCATGTATGTATATTTTAGTGACCATCTCGTTCCACTTCTAATACATTCCGAACTAATCTACCCCGTTAAACCCTGTAATGTTTTGTATTGAATTATAGTTACAACACTTGCCGAAACCATGGATACAAGTTGTTCATGCAATCAGTTTCAGGATGTAAACAAGTAGACATGTAATCAAGTCAAGATATAGCCATAGTTCGGGAAAGTCAAGTCATGTTTGCTTGTTGATATTATTTTGGTATTCATGTTCAGTTCAAGTATACATGTTAGATTCATGTTAGAATTAGATTCATGTTTGGATTAGACTCAGAATTCATTTAGACTCAGGCTTGAGTCAGACACTTAACTGATTTAGATCCTGAATTAGGTTTGGGTGTTATCGGTAACTGCTGCATATGGACGGCAGGATTTGTGTCTTTTCCAAGACAATTACTATTGATAAATCCGTTAAGTTTTTCTATCTTAAATAGGCAAGCACTCACTTTCTCTGGCTCTCTGAGGCTTAAGAGAATTGTTCCCGCTTAAAACTATATTTACTAAATTCCTTAAATATAATTTTATATAATTCGAGGGGGTTTATGGAAAATATTTTTTATATACTTTCAAAATAAATCTCGAGAAGTTTTTTATGTTATTTAAGGTTTTCATAATTGTGAATTTTAAGAATTGAGTTATTTTAGTGAATATTAACTTAGTTTGAAAAGTTCATGGTATTTTAGTGTAAAGCTTGACTTTTGGATAAGTTGAAGGTATTTGGTGAAACTTATCATTCTTTTAATTTCTAGAAAATATGGAATTTTATTATATCTTGAAAATATGTGGTTTAATAATATTAATATAAATATTAAAAACTAATTTTAATATTAAGTAGAAATTTTTGTTTTTCTTAAAAATCGTATTAAAATCTTTCAAGACCGAATGCTCTATTAGGAGGTCTGCATCTCGTCCTACTAGCCCAAGAATGTGCGATAATTCTCACCATCCAATAACAGGTTCCCCAAAATGGATTGTAGAGGCATAATCGCAAAGAATTTAATAATACTATTTAAAAGAAACTGTTTTTATAGTTCATGGTATTTTAATGAAATATTGTAATCGCCACAAAAAAATATATTTCAAAGAGTATCGTGCTATGTAAACATGTGTGTATGTGAGGGGTAGATCATTACCCCATGAAGTTTTCTAGAGGTATGATTAAGCAAAGTACTTAAAAGATGACGTATATAAAGTTCATGGTATTTTTATGTAAAATTTAAATTAAGATTATCTAGCATGATGTATCTGAGTGAAAATTATTTCTAAAAATTAGATTTATGGCTATAAACATAGGGTAAGAGCTTGCATGAAAGTTATGGAAGAAATAATGAAATTTTTAGGTTTTAGAATAAAAGTGTCAGTATAACTCTAGTTACCGACATATTTTGAAAAAAATCTTTTTATGTAGAAAGAGAGAGGGGATGGGACTTACTAGGTATAAGGGTAGGAAAGAGATAAAAGAAGATAGCTTGATCGTTGCGGCATCGCGGGGTCGCCGAAACTTGCTCGATTCCTTTCTGGAAGTTGGTCTTGGACGAACTCCACTTCTACTCCATTTGTACTTGAGAAAATTTGATAATTTTGGCTAGGAATTTCAGAATGAAAAAGGGCTAAGGTATGGTGTTGTATTTATAGTGTGAAATTAGGGTTTTGGAATTGAAAGAATGAATTAAAATGCATTTAAATTCGATTTAAAGGTGAAATTAAATTCTCTGTTTTAATTCAAAGTAAATAAACAGTGCACGGGTAATGGGGGTAGGCCAAAGGTTTTGTGTGTAAAGCATGGGGGATTTTCACCTATGGGTGACCGTCGGTGCCGGCTAATAATGTCATCTCACCGATTGTTTTTGAGGGGAAAGCCGGTGGATTGTGTACACGTGTCCCTCTCTGTTTAAATATCATTTTATACATGTTTGTTTTTCTGTCTTTTCATTTCTATATGCAGTGCACGTGTAAACTTTTGGGCTTCCAAAAAGTTTAAAATAAAAATCAGTAAAAATAATATGTGGCTGATGGGATTTGAACACAGGGGCTATGTCACAGCAGTGTAAGGCTTTACCAATAAGCTACAAGTCATTTCTTACTGTTCCTAAACAATATTAACTTTTAAATTGTGCTCACTCTTGCAAACTCCTTTCTGTACATTAAATTAAGAAAATTTTCATACAGAAAAATCAGAGTCGTTACATTCTACCCTCCTTATAAAAATTTTGTCGTGGAAATTTATAGAAGGAAGTTGTAACAGATTCAAGAAAAATTTGATTATAGTAGTGGGAAACAACTACTGATATTGTATCGAAAGTGCATGAAAAATGCTTGAAAGAACGAAAGGATACAAGGGTTTTGAAAAGGTTGAAAAAGATGGAAAGAGAATTACCAGTGTTATTTTGACTTATAGTTCCGGCTTCCACGGCCGCTAAAGTAAAAGCCTGACGCCGGGGTACATTCCTCCTAGCTGGAGGCACATTTCTCTGTCCTTGGGGCGTATTTCTCTGCCCATAAAGCATGTTTTTCATGCCTGATGGAATTGACGAGGAGGCTGTGCAGGAGGTCCACGTGGAGGTGGAGCAGGTAAAGCAAGACGATGTGCAGGAGCCTGAATAGCTGGTCACTGCAGAATGGTGATAGCCGGTCTTCGTGTTGGAGCTAGGTTGAGTCTGTAAGGACATGCTCCAATAGCGTGAGTGGATGCGCCACAAACTAAGCACATGCCATTTGCACGCCTGCAGTCCTTTACCAAGTGTCCATTGCTCTTGCAGTAGAAGCAAAAGTCTGGACTGGGCTGGTTAAATATTACTCCCGGTCTACTGGGTGCAAAAGTTGGCATGGAATAGGTTCCTTCTGCCATCTGGGTGGCAGGGTGTTTCACATCGGCAGTCGGAAGTCTGCCCTTCCTCTTCACCACTACCTCATAGCGTCGGGCAGCCTTCAGCGTAAGATCGTGGGTTGGAAAATCCCCGATAGCTAGTGCAGCTTGGTTTTCCGGGTCCAACCCTTGCTGAAATCTTCATGCCCAGATCTCAGCAGTCGGGATCAGGTGTGCCGCGAACCTTCTAAGCACAACGTCATATTCATTCACGAACATGCTCCATATAGAGCCTTGTTGCAAGTGGATGAACTGCCGTTCCATGTCAAAACGGACAGTCTCAGGGAAATATTTCACGTCGAACATGTCGCGAAATGTCCTCCATTCAATCGGTTAGACGAGTCGGCTTTTCTCAGCCTTCCACCAAACTCTAGCGTTATCAGTTAGCTGCAGCTTTACAACTCTCACCCAAGCAATCTCTGGCACTTGTGCTGCTGCCAGATCATTTTCAATTGAGTGAGCACATTCCCCTGCCTCTAGTGGATTCTCTTTCCCATAGAAATGTTTCGGGTTTAGTGCCCGGAATTTCTTGACTCCGGGTGCATTAGCTTTTGGGTGATGCAAGAGGATAGCAGTCTGCTGCTGCTGACCCTCCAAGAAGTTCTTTATCGCCTCAAGCAGTACTATCTGCTCATTGATAGGAGCTGTTATGGTAGGGGTGGTGGTAGAGGAGGTGGTTGGGTGTTGCCATTGACATTGGTGCTTGTGTTGTTCAGTGAATCTATAACCTTGATAGAAAAGGAAAGGTTAGGATAGATTCAAGGAATTTGAAATGTAAAGAATGTATAGTTTTTGATTCTTACAATTCTTGTGATATATATATTCTTAGGGCTTCATGCAGAACTGACCTGCATGGGCCACCAACAAAACCCGCCATGCCCCGCTTCCCACTAGACGGAAACGGAGATATGGCGGGCATGCGACGTATTTACTCAGAAGTAAACACATTAAGCATAAATAAGCAATATAAATATATGCACAAGAATAACAAGAGATGTAATATAAACAGAAACTTTTATTAACTTTCATTTTTTACATTACAACTGATTTGAAAAGGAAATGTACAATGATAGAAAGCAATGCCTAAACAGTGGCATATGAAATGGAAATAAGTACAAGAAAAACTAGAAGTCTGGCTGTGCCTCAATCTCCTCCAAGTACTTCTGGCTGGGCTTGATCTCCTGAGAGTCGGATCCTCCTGACGAACATTCTAAAGAAATAAAGAGACAGGAATATCGTCAACGAACTAGCGCTCAGTAAGTCCCAAAAGAAAGAATAGAATAGGTCCGGTAGAGAGAATAGTATTGGTAATTTGTGTAAGGTTGTTTAGCACGACTACTATGTTTCGGAAGGCATCAACCATGCCGTTTTAAAATTTTCTAGTGTGCTAAATAACCGTAACCGAGGATAACTAAAGGATTAGGAGCAAAGTTAGCATGTAAACAACTTTACACTAAAGGAATGAGGAATACAACCTTTGTAGACCGGTCCTTCACTTCAATAGCTCCGTGTAGTAGTCCCTTCACTCCAAGTAGTGATCTCCCGGACTCAAGTTAGGCTCCACAAGGCGAAATGAACAAGCTTGCTTGAAGTCTTCGAGGCCGAAAATGATCTACGTCGAGGAGACACTAGCTCAAGCTACCTCTTCACTAATTAGGAATTAATGAAGCAAACAAACTATACTAAATGGCTAGTCTAGTGTAGGTTGATGAAGTATGAATTTTGCTCACTTTAAATTAATTTTTCTCACTAGATTTCTTCACCTCAAGAAAACTTAGAGAGGTTTCTTGAGAAGAAGAAGAAGTTGAAGTGTTGAATGGAATGGTGAATGAATGAGTGAGAATAGCAACCATGGGTGAGATAATATCTCATATAACTCTTGTAGAGACTTAACCATGGCTAAAAATAATGGTTGGGTTAAAAAATATGTCAAGTAAAGTAAAATTAGTGGACTAAGTCAATGGTTTCCACAAGCTTCCACAAGCTTCAAACCATGCACAATTTCCACCTAATTTTGTTTTTTCTTAAGTAATTAATTACCCCTTAATTACCCATATCATGGTGTGAGTCTCATACACCCATGTTCGATGTATCATCAAGCATGATACAAATAATATATATCACATATATATTAAATGTATACAAGTGAGAAAAAGAAATGCTTAAGTGAACTAATATTAGTTAAGGTATGTTAATATATCAAATATATAATTATACATTAAATTATTAAATTAACACTTGATTTAATAATCCGGCTATAACACATATAACTGACTAATATCATTTGTATCAACTTATCGAATCAACACTTGATTCGATAACCCGGCTATATCAAAAATAACCGACCGATATCACATATCGAGAGATTAGAATATGGTATCATATACACGTATTAATCTTGGTCCCGCACACATCGCATATGTACTCCTACTTCATTTTTCTTGAGCCAGGAAACCTCTGTGTAGGACTCTAAAGACTAGTCAATACGCTAGCAGTAGGCATATCACATACCCATAAACCGTCAGCGGCACTAGCTGTACATAATGACTCTCAGGTATTGAGCGATCAGAAGTTCAACAAGCAAGCTTGCTTATACTCCCGTGAATCCAATAAGTAACACTACCGTACAGTCCGGTCTCTTCGTTTGATATGTCGCATATCCAGCCTGGGGGTGGTAAACGTCAGACCCCAATAGCTTTATAAGTCATGCCGATGTGAGTTCCATAACGGTTCGAGAAACTACTGATAAAACTCACCAGTAAATCTCAGCATCCCTGGCTAAGGATTTCCTGTTATGGCTAATCGAGCACAGCGCAACATCAAACCCCAATACCGAGAGAGACGAAATCCCCTCCTATCGCTCATTGCCTCCATGTAACTCAGGACTGTACCCAAAAACCACCTATTTGCATGACTCGGTAGAGCCATGGTAGGGTGGAAATCAAAGCACGGTGGGAGACACACAAGACTCCATGACGATCTCGGGTCAACAGACTAACCTGTACCAGTGTCACCAGAGAACTGCTATCTGACATGAGGTATAATACTATCTAGGAGTTCTCGACGACTCATGTTCAGTGTACCCAGTCTCCATTAAGAACCCGTATACAATTTTTGATGTCAAACACCAATAGATTTGGGATCATCCATCGCCCATCATATGGGTCAAGAAACGTATACACTGGTCTAATCTGGAATATCGATGCCCCGTCTCGATACTCCTACGACTAGGAACAATTAAAGAATGTACTTACGGACTACCCAGGCCCCACCAGTATGATCTCCATCATATTCCTGAAAGTCAAGTACACATCCTAAGGGCTTTATCAACATATAACAGAGAGACAGTAAGTGTACATGTTAAGATAAAGAGTAACCAGATAGCATACTATCATGTTGAGTAAGAAATTCCTTCCTATATATGTCCAAACCTCCACTATAATATACAATCATGTACAATAATGGCCTCTAGAGCATACATACAACTAACAATCTCCCACTTGTACTAAGGCCATTTGTTTTTTTTTCTCATACCCAACGTCCCATAAAAGTCTCTCTTCGGAAAGACTTTCGTGAGTGGATCCGCCGTGTCATTCTTCAAGTCAACTCTCCTAATCTCGATCCCTTGGAGATCAACCATCTCCCTGATCAGGTGATACTGCCTCAAAATTTGTCTGGATCGCTAATGGGACCGGGGTTCCTAGTCCAAAGCCACAACTCCATTGCTGTCACAATACTAATATTGGACGCTCAATGGTAGAAACCATGTTCATCTCATGAATAAGAAATACCCAGACAGCTTCTTTGGTAGCATCGTTGGTAGCGATGTATACAACCTTTATCGTCTAGTTTGCCACGGTATCTAGCTTGGAACTCTTCCAACAACTGTCCCTCCACTGAGGGTAAAGACAAAGCCTGAGACTGATTTTCAGTCGACCTTATCACTCTGGAAGCTCAAGTCAGTAAAGGACTCCCACTGGAGTTCATTGTTACCAAATACTAAGAACCTTTCTTTAGCGCTTCTCAAGTACTTAAGAATGTCCTTCACAGCTATCCAGTGATTCTCTTAAGATCCAATTGATTTCTGATCACTACACCTAGTGGGTTAGCTACATCTGGTCTGGTATATAACATCGCACACATGATAGAGTCTATTGCCGAAGTATAGGATATCCCTTGCACGCGAGCTCTCTCCAACTCAGTCTTAAGAGACATCTTTTTAGAAAGAGTGATTCCTAATTAAGTGGACGAACTTCCACGCTTAGAATCTTCCATACTAAACCCCTTCAGTATGGTGTTAGTGTACCCGGATTGGGACACTCCCAACATCTATTTAAATCTATCTATATTGATCTTAATCCCCAAGATGTAGTAGGTATCACCCAGATCTCTCATAAAGAATCCTTGTGATAAGAGGAGCTTGACCGAGTGTAGCATAGGAAACCCATTTCCTATCAAGAGTATGCCATCTACGTACAATATGAAGAAGACAGTCATACTCTCTACTACCTTCCTATATATACATGGTTCATTTATCTTTTTGACGAAGTCAAACTCTTTGAACTCTACTTCAAAACAGATGTTCCAAATCCGCGATGCCTGCTTCAACCCGTAAATTGATTTAAGCAGCTTGCACACCTTTCCACAACTCCCACTGTCCATGAAGTCCTCTAGCTGTCATGTACACGCTCCTTTCTAAATCACTATTTAGAAAAAACCAGTCATGACGTACAACTGCCAGATTTCGTAGTCATGATATGCAGCGATAGCAAGTACGATCTGGATGGACTTAAGCATAACCACTGGAGAAAAGGTTTCATCATAATCCACACCTGGTTGTATGACGAAAACCTTTTGCTATAAGTCTAGCTTTGAAAGTCTCAACTTTTCCATCTACACCAAGTATCTTTCTCAAAGATCCACTTGCTCCTGTTGGGTTTTACCTCTTCAGGAGCAACATGCAAAGTCCATACTTTGTTGGTGTACATGGATTCCATCTCAGATCGCATTGCATCCAGCCTTTTCACAGAGTCCCCACTCGTGAAGGCCTGCCTGAATCTAGTTGGGTCATCATCTTCCATGAATCCTCGCTCCCACTATCACTAAGAAAACCGTAGTATCTCTTAGGTGGATGAGGAACCCTACCAGATTCGCGGAGAGGCTGAGATTCGTTGGAGACTATCGAATCCTCCGGTTCCACTAAATCATCAGTCGTAGTTTGTTTAGCTGGAACTCCTTCCAGTTCTACCTCATGACCACTAATTTGTTTTACAAGAAATTCTTTTTTCTAAAAAGGCGGCATGCCGAGTGATTAGTCGAAAATATTGCATCTTGTAGCCGGTAATTTCCTCATCATTTGCATTCATATAGAAGTGTTCGGCATTCATATTTCACATATTAGCAAATCTGTCGCAAAATATCAGATTACATGTGTTAGACTTTAAAACCGGCATTTCTAGGGAAATTGACTGCATTTCATAGTATGGCATCATTTCTATATATCGCAACCCGTGTTTCGAAGTCCGTGCAGGAAAATCAGAAGATCGGTCAAAATTTACAGGACAAGACTGCTAAAAGAATACGCCAACTCAAGGCTTTGGAATCTGGTAATGATCAAAAGGGTATTCAGAAATTCAATATATCAGAGAATGTACCGGAAGATATCACAAGCCAACACAGGAAGTTTGAAGGCCCAAAGAGCCAATGTGGCTGCGGAACCACGGTCTAAGCCGGCTTGCACCGCGGTTCCGCGGTCAACTTGCCACCTCAGCCCTACTTCTTTGCACCATAACTCCTATGCAAGCTTACAGACTTCAGAAAGATACAACAAATTCCAGAAATCCCCAGAAGCTTCTGCAAGATCAGCAAACCCTTGTTCCTACACTAAACTAGCCATGTATTCTA
This sequence comes from Agapanthus africanus, assembly GCA_030015575.1. NCBI lineage: Eukaryota > Viridiplantae > Streptophyta > Magnoliopsida > Asparagales > Amaryllidaceae > Agapanthus > Agapanthus africanus. Next base: position 189,033,174 of record CM057342.1, read on the forward strand.
GAAAGTTCTCCTTAAACCCTAGCTTAAACCCTAAGCTAAGCCTAACTAACTACTTCTAGAAGTCTTTCAACAAACTTTTGGAGGGAACTTCTATTTCAAATTCAAGGCTTAGGGTTTGGGAGATCTATAAATAAGACCCTAGACTCACTTGTAAAGAGGATCATCTCTTGAATTGAATTCATTCATTGAAATCAATAGATCCATTAACTCTCTTTCTTCATCTTCTTCCATAAGTCTAGTGACAAGACTTGTGTGAAACCCTAACCCTAATTCCAATCAAAAGCCAAGATTCCCGAGTACCAAATCAAGCAAGAAGCCCTTCAACCTTTTAGGAGCAGAGCCGATCTTCAACAGAGCAAGTGGTCCAAGCCGACCCGCGACTCACGGAGCCGAGCGAAGCCAAATCGACAATTTAGTTCTTCCTCTTGTAGTTCTTGAGCGACTGTAATCAAATTGTTGATATAAATAAAAGATGATATTCTTTTATCTTGTTTTCTTTAGATTCTTGCATCATGATTCGATCTCAATTTCTAGTTGTAGTTCTTGTTGTGATGTTTGAGTAATACTCCGCTCGTCGAGGAGTCGAGACGATCAATAGAATGATGATGTAACATATCTTAAATCGATTCTTGATTCCTACGAGTTTTGTAAACCCTAGCAAGTTCAAGAACCGACAACCCAGTTCGTTGCGATACTTTCTTGATTGATATCGCTCGAAATTGGGGAGTTACGATCGTTTCTTGAAATTGCTAGAGGCTAGAATGTGAATGATATCGGCGAAAGAACAAGGGTTAAACGATGAAACCCTAGTTTCACGAGAAAGCCCTAACTCTCGTCGATCATTATCGATCTAGTATCAACCCTTCGAAGGACAAGAACACGATATCTTGAGATTACATCACGTCTATAGATCCGATCGATTCCTACGAGCCTCATTTAGATTCTTGACATTTGGTTGGAAATATCATCGAAACCTGATTCACGATTGTTTATCATTTTCTTGATTCTTGATTAGATTAGTGACACTTGAATCAATCGATAAAATCTTGAATCATGTTTTCTTTTCTTTTCGATTAACTTTTCAATTCAAACAAATCAAACATAAAAACGAATCGCACAATCCCTGTGGACGATCCGCACTCGCTTACGATCTACAACCGACACCGTAATTGATTGCGGTCAAATATAATTCTTTGATTGTGAATTTTATTCAATTCTCTAATTACCGACACATAGAAACTTATCCGCTTTATTCGATCTACACAATCGGAGACTATTACAACCAAATGGCGCCGTTGCCGGGGATTACGCGCTAATTCGTTTCATATTAAAGTTTAAATTGAAAGATTTATTCCACTGTAATTTTTGTAATCAAAATTCGTGCAAACCCTAAACGATTTGTTGTGGTTCATTGCAAGGAAATCTGGAGTTGTTTGGCAATTGAAGAAATTTTTTGGAAAATTCCAGAGGACTAGGGAAGTGATCAGGAGTATTCTGCAAATTTTCTTTTCAAGAGATCTGACTAATACACCGCGGAAGGGCGGCATTAGCCAAGATTTGCGGCGGAACCGCGGCATTTTCAAGGGATCTCTGTGCAAAATTTCTTCAGGTGACTTCTTACTTTCTCCTCTCTCCTCTTTTTAGCTCCAACTAACAAATTTCTGCAGGATTCTTTGCAAATAATCGCAGCTCGCAAATTGCAAAAGTAAATTTGTGCGTGATTTTGTTTCTTGGTTGTTTGCATTCTAAATACGGATATTAAGGGGCACGGCCAAATCCAAATTAGGTGGGGAGTTCATTACCCTTCATAGGCCCCGAAAATCACAAAACTTGCATCCTCATTGACCCACATTAACTAAAAGAAATCTAGAGATGACTCTAAGGACCGTCGCGCTCACTTAGGACAGAAGAAGGCCGTGGGTAATTCATTGCTTATCTGCGTTTTATTGTGGTGTCTAGGAAAGTGTGTCGAAAGCTAGTGGTTATTAATTAGGCCCACTACTTACGTAGTGGAGTACCTTCCCACTTACCTGGCACTTACCTAGCCACAGGAGGACAAAGAGGCAGTGGAGGATTCTATCCAGCGACTTGTCTTTTGGCAGTTAGGAGCGGTCTAGAGCCGGACCTAGGTGACCACTAGATTCTAGGGTTTTGTGTGCTGCATTTGTTGTGTCGCATCATTTTTTCAAAAATTTGTCCCTTTTTCAAAGAAAACACCGCATTCATTCATTTACCCCTAATTATAAGCCAACGCTGCCACTTGTACTAACCCTTTTTAGTACAAGATAGGCTGGACACGGGATTCTAGTGCCCGTTTAGTCCGCGTACCCTTTATCGACTCCGAAGTCGATATTTCTCCATTTACTTCTTCTTTACCCACTACCACACCCACACCGATGGATCCGACTCCATCAAACTTCTTTAACCCTAATCTGCCGCCGTCCGTTGGTGCGCAGAATCCACCCCGCATCTCTCTCCAGGAGAGGTGCTATCCATTGCGAGGTCCTCTTTCGACCTGCTTATCCACACCACCAGCCAACGGGGATAACTTTGAGATTAAACCCCAATACATCAACCTTTTACCCAAATTCCACGGACTCGAGACTGAGGACGCTTACGTTTTCATTACCAAATTTGAAAAAGTATGCGCAATGATGGCTACGTCACAACTTTCAATGGATGCGATGCGTCTACGACTTCTTCCATTTACATTGTGCGATATAGCCGAGAAGTGGCTATATAACACTACCGCACACTCTATTACGAATTGGGAAGAATTCGTCGCTGCATTCCTTAAGAAATTTTACCCAATACAAAAGACAGCTCGAATCCGTAGCGAACTGAATCAATTTGCCCAGCTCCCTACTGAACCATTCTCTAAATGCTTTGAACGTTTCAAGGATCTATTGGTTCAGTGTCCTCATCACGGCATCCCGAGATGGGAGCTTTGTCGAATCATTTATGAGGGCATTAATCCAAACACTAAACAGAGCCTTGACAACATGTGTCAAGGTACTTTTATGACCAAGGATGATGGGGAAGCGTGGAAGTATTTAGAAGAGTTCGCTGAAAAATCACTACAGTGGGAGAGTGGAACCCAACCATTGAATAGGGGTGGTATACACCAAATAGATGTGTCCATAGGTGTTCGAGCTGAGATGGCAGCAATGCAAAAGAAGCTCGACGCTATGGAACACAAATTTTCTGCAGCCTCCCTAAACCCAATGTCGCTCCCCAAAACTGTTTGTGGGTGCTGTTCTGATCCGTCTCATTTAACGGAAGAATGTCCATTAAACTCTGCGTTTGAAGGTCACGAGCATACAAATGCCGCATTTCAAAGACCTCGAAACGATCCATATTCTTCCACGTACAATCAGGGTTGGAGGAATCACCTGAATTTCGCTTGGAACCAAAACCAATCTCAAAACACGGTTCCAAACACAAATAATTTTCAAAGGGCTCTTCCTCCACCACAACAGCACCCCTACCAGTCACAAAATTTCCAAAATCAGGTCAACAATGCTGCACAGTCTAATACTATGCAGTTGTCCTGTTCTGACGAATTCTCTCAATTCACTCAAACCATGAAATCACTTTTATCAAATTTCATAGAGGTTTCGACTGAGGTCAGATCTTCCGTCAGTGAGATAAAGAAAAACTCAGCATCTCAAGCTGAGAGTATCAGATCGATGGAAGCTGAAATAGCTCGACTTAAAGCCGAAATGAGTGCGAGAGAAAAAGGGAAACTTCCCTCTCAACCCCTACAGAATCCTGGGCATTACAATGTAAATGCCATCACAACGTTGAGATCGGGAAGAGTGCTAAAAAATCATGTCGGGGAAGGTATTGATGATATTGAAAATCCTATCATTAACACCCCGGCTGAGACCTTTCCACACACACACACTTCTCCTTCTGATCCTTTTTCTTCTACCACACCACCTTCTTGCGAGCCTATTCTCCATTTCCCACTAGGCTCAACACCTGAACCCAACCCTTATAGTTCTTCACAGACGGTCCCCACACCTCTTTTGGGATCTCGTCTATCCCCTCTTCCTTCTCCTATGATGGACCCGGCGCTTATTGCGAAAGCTCCTTACCCGAATCGATTAAGGGGTAATAGAACGAGTCCTGATCAGTCGAAAATATTGTATATTTTAGCCGGCAATTTCCCTAACATTTGCATACATTTAGAAGTGTTCGGCATTCATATTCTACATATTAGCAAATCTGTCACAAAATATGAGATTGCATGTGTTAGACTTTTAAACCGACACTTTAAGGGAAATTAACCGCATTTCATGGCATCGCATCATTTCTGTATTTGCGCAACACTTGTCTTGAGTCTGTGCAGGAAATACGGAAGAAAAGCAAAAGAGCTGATCAAATATACGCCAACTAAATCATTTCAGATCTGGTAGCAATGCAGATGGAGAAATATAAATCAATACATCAAAGGAAGGCCCAACAATCATCATAAGACTGTACCAGAAAGTGCAAGGCCCAAGCCTATAACATGGCCGCGGATCCGTGGCATGGGCTTGCTAAGGCCGCGGATCCGCGGTTGGGCCAGGGAATTAGTTCCCCAATTTCAGTGCAAAATTCTCACAGAGGAGCCCACATTCATTTCTAATATGTCAAATTCCAGAATTCTCTCGAAGCTACTGCCAGATCAGCAAAGAAGATTAAGCAAGGCTAATCCTCATTAAGCTCCTAACTAATCCTCTTTTAGAAGCTCCCTCCTAACTAATCACATCTAGAAGCTTCTCCCCTAACTAACTTTTGGAGGGAAATTTGAATTTCTTCAACAAACTTTAGGAGGGAAACTTAGAATTTGAAATCCTAGATCTAGGGTTAGTTATCTATAAATAGGAGCCTAAATCTAAGGGTTGGGGTTGTTCTTGATTAGTTAAAATTCCCTCTTTCATCATCTTCTTCCACAAGTCTCGTGACAAGGCTTGTGCGAAACCCTAACCCTAATTCCACTCCAAATCCAAGATCTTGAGTACCAAATCAAGTGAGAAGCCTTCAACCTTTTAGGAGCCGAGCCGATCTTCAATCGGGCAAGTGATCCAAGCCGATCCGCGATCCACGGAGACGAGCGAAGCCAAGTCGACGATCAAGTTCTTCCTCTTGTAGTTCTTGAGTGAATGTAACTAAATTGTTGATATAAATAAAAGGTGAAATTCTTTTATCTTGCTTTCTTTTAATTCTTGCATCATGATTAGATCTCAATTTGTAATTGTTGCTCTTGTTGTGATGTTTGAGTGAAACTCCGCTCGTTAAGGAGTCGAGACGATTGTAGAATGATGATGTAACAAATCTTAATACGATTTTTAAGTCCTACGAGTTTTGTAAACCCTAGCAAGTTCAAGAATCGATGACCTAGTTTCGAAGCGATGCTTTCTTGATTGTGATCGCTCGAAATTAGGGATCTACGATCGTTTCTTGAATTTACTAGAGACTAGAATGTGAATGATATCGATGAAAGAACAAGGGATAAGATGAAACCCTAGTTTCACAAGAAATCCCTAATTCTCGATCGATCATCATCGATCTAGTATCAATTCATCGAAGGATAAGAATACGTAATTGTAAGATTACATCACATCTATAGATACGATCGATTCCTACGAGCCTCATTTCGATTCTTGAGATTTGGTTCGGAAAAATCATCAAACGATCAATTCTTGATTCTATCTTTTAATGCTTTCTTAGATCTAGTTTTTTTCTCATTCTTGAACTTCAACTATAAATCTTGAATTGTTTGTTTTCTTTTCATTAAAGTTTCAATTCATCTAATTCAAAAGACGAACGATTACACTTTCCCTGTGGAAGATCCGCACTCACATACTAATTACATCCGACACCGTAGTTGATTGCGGTCAAATAATTTTTGGTTGTGATTTCTTTACAATTTCATACCACACAACGAGATTTTATCATCAATCAAATGGCGCCGTTGCCGGGGACTATTTGATTCGATTTATTGCAATCACAGAAATTATAACAATCAAATGGCGCCGTTGCCGGGGATAGTGCGCTAATAGTTCGTATTTTGAAATTTGAGTTGAACAATTTATTCCATTATAATTTTTAGATCAAAAATTCGTGCAAACACTAATACGTGTGTTGTGATTTGATTGCGAGAAAATCTGGAATCATTGGAGCTGGAGAAAAAATTTTCTGAATTTTCCAGAGAGTTTAAGAGTTCAATTTGAACAGTGTAAAGAAGTTTGGTGCAGTGAACAGTCGTTCTGACCGCTCTTCCACGGCTAAATACCAGCATCCGCGGCGGATCCGCCGCATTAATAGCTCCTCTCTGCATCAATTTTTCTCTGTAAGTCCCTAACTTTCTTATCTTCTCCTTTCTCTGCTCCAACTAATATTTTGTGCAGGATTCTTTGCAAATAAATCGCAGCGCCGCAAAAGCAAAATAAATTTGTGCGTGTTTTGATTCTTTTGGTTGTTTGCATATTAATACGGAATTTAAGGGGCACGACCAAATTCAAATTAGGTGGGGATTTCATTACCCTTCCTAGGCCCCGAAAATCGCAAAACTTGCATCCTCATTTACCCTCATTAATTAAAAGAAATCTAGAGATGACTCTAAGGACTGTCGCGCTCAATTAGGACAAAAGAAGGCCGTGGGTAATTCATTGCTTATCCGCGTTTTCTTGTGGTGCCTAAGGCGAGTGTGTCTAAGGCTAGTGGTTTTTAATTAGGCCCACTATTTACGTAGTGGAGTACCTTCCCACTTACCTGGCACTTATCCGGCCACAGGGGGACAAAGAGGCAGTGGAGGATTTATCCTGCGACTTGTCTTTTGGCAGCTAGGAGCGGTCTAGAGTTTGACCTAGGTGACCACTAAATATTAGGGTTTGTGTGTTGCATTTGTTGTGTGGCATCATTTTTTTAAAAATCGGTATTATTTTCAAAACAAACACCAACACTTCATTTCCTCTAATTATACCAACGCTGCCACTTGTGCTACAACCATTTAGCACAATGTTAGGCTGGACACGGGATTCCATTTCCCGTCTTGTCCGCGTTTCTTTTATCGACCCCAGAGTCGGTAATTCTTCGTCTTCTCCCCCACCACCCACCACACCCGCGATGGACCCAAATCTATCAAACTTTAACACTACTCTGCCACCGCCCACAGGTGCGCAGAATCTTCCACGCATTTCTCTCCAAGAGAGATGCTATCCTACACGTGTTACCTTTCCCACCTGTCTTTCTATACCACCTGCCATCGGGAAAAATTTTGAAATCAACCCCCAATTCATCAAACTATTACCCAAAATTCATGGTTTTGATTCTGAAAACGCATACATGTTTATTTCCAAATTTGAAAATGTATGTGCTTTGATGGGGAATTCACAACTGTTTTTGGATGCTCTGCGTTTACGTCTTCTTCCATTCACTTTGTGCGATTTAGCCTAGAAGTGGCTTTACATCACACCCGCACATTCTATTTCAACATGGGACGAATTCGTTGCAGCATTCCTTAAGAAATTTTATCCCAATCACAAGACCGCCCGTGTTCGGAGCGAAATCTCTAAATTTACCCAACTTCCCAATGAACCATTTTGGAAATGCTTTGAACGGTTCAAGGATCTTCTTATCCAATGCCCTCATCACGGAATCCCCAGATGGGATTTGTGTCGAATTATCTATGAGGGTATTGATCTCACTACTAGACAGATGCTTGAAACCATGTGTCATTGCCAATTCCTATCTAAAGAAGATGGTGAAGCTTGGAAATACTTAGAAGATTTAGCTCAAAACACATCACAATGGGAAAGTGTTAGACCACCACCATCTAAGGAAGATGTCAATCAGCTCGATGTTTCCGTCACCTTGAAAGCCGAAATGGCCGCAATACAAAGGAAACTCGACGCTATAGAAAATAAAATCTCTTCAGCCTCCCTAAACCAATCCACACTTCCCAAAACCGTGTGTGGCTGCTGTTCAAACCCTTCACATTTGACGGAAGAATGTCCTTTGAATGTACCGTTTCAAGGTCACACTAATACTTCACTTCAGCAAAGACCTGGAAACTATCCCTCTTCTTCCTCATATAATCAAGATTGGAGGAATCACCCGAACTTTGCTTGGAACCAATCACAATCTCAAAACACGGTTCCAATCCTAAACAATTTTCAAAGGGTCCCTCCACCACAACAGCAACCACCACTTCAATTGAGTCAGCACCCCTTCCAACCACAAAATTTTCAAAATCCTGCCAACACTTTTGCACTACATGAAAACTCTTTGCAATTGGCCGGTACTGAAAATATCTCTGCACTGGTGCAAACCTTGGTTACTTTCATGAAACAATCCACCCAAGAGTCGGCAAGTTTTCAATCTTCCATTGATAATATGATAAAGATCATTCTCACTCAAAATGAGAATATCAAATCAATGGAAGCACAAATTGAACAAATAACAGCCGAAATAAGTGCTAGAGAAGAAGGGAATCTTCAATCTCAACCCGTACCTGATCCTAGACCTTCACATTACACTAATGTGGAGGCTTTTACAACGCTGAGATCTGGAAGAGTGCTAGACAATCATTTGGGTGAACAAATTGATAATGATGAATTGATCATTAACACCCCGGCTTCAACTTCCACTTCCACTCACACTTCTATTTCTTACCCTATTTCGTCTAACTTACCTTCTTCTTCCGAGCCTATTCTCCGTGTTCCCAAAGGCTCGAACCCTCCACCCACCTCATCTTTTCCACCCCCACAAAGTTCTCCACAAATGTTGGACCCAACACTTATTGATAGAGCTCCATTTCCAAATAGGTTGAGGCCCAAGAAACATGATGCCCAAATGGAGAAGATTGTGGACATGTTTAAGGAAGTTAACATCAACATCCCTCTCCTAGATGCTATGCAACAAGTTCCGTCCTATGCAAAAACTCTTAAGAACTTGTGCACTAGGAAGAGGAAGACTCAAGTGCCTAAAAAAATCTTCATGTCGAGTACTGTAGACACGGCTTTTCCCCAACAATTACCACGGAAACGTAAGGACCCTGGCTGTCCTACTATTTCCATTTTTATTGGGGAGAAACACATCAACCGTGCGTTACTTGACCTTGGCGCTAGTGTTAACTTACTTCCTTACTTGGTATATGAGCAACTAGGTATCGGAGTGTTAAAGCCTTCGAGCATAACTCTCCAGATGGCTGACCGATCAATCACCAAACCTAGGGGTGAACTGGAGGATGTGTTAATAAAAATCGGGGAATTTGTATTTCCTGTGGATTTTATTGTACTTGATACACAGCCTGTAGCAAACCCACGGAATCAAATTCCGGTGATTTTAGGTCGCCCTTTTTGGCCACTTCCAACGCAATAATCAACTGTCGTAATGGTTCTATGACCCTATCTTTTGGGAATAGGTCAATAGAGCTGAACATTTACAAGTTGGGAAGTGTACCCTCCGAACCTAATGCTCATGTATGTTCTGTCGACTTAATGGATGTCGACAGCAGCGAATTTGATGATCCTCCTGATATCGATCTTGACTCTTTTCATACGTTATTGTTTGACCCAACTATGTATCATACACATACGGACTCTTCCACTGAGATGTCCGGGTCAACAATTAACACCGATTATGAACTGCTTTTAGAGTCTAAAGATCACCCCGCACTTGGTGATGACATTATTCACCGGGGTATGAATGGAACTTTTGAGGAAATCTTCGCTGATAAACTCGCATTTTTGAATGACACGGGTGTTGAGATGAATCATCTCCCAATCATTGAAATTGAACCTCCACCCCTTCTTCTGAATTGTAAGAAGAATGCGAGTAATCCATCACAATCACTGCATCGTCTCTCCAATATGAGACGCACACACATTCTCTTCCACCACTTACCTTTTCCCCACTTCTTCTTCCACCAACCAGAGCACTGTATTGATAAAATTTTTGAATGGTTGGTGTTAACATTTGGTCTTTGCAAAGCTTGGCATCGACCACTGATTTTTGACCCCCACTTGTGATTTTCAAAGATTAACATTGCATAACTCAAGTTTGGGGGGGTATAATTTTTTCTGGCTCTTGAAAAGAAAATTTTTACAAAATTTTGAGCCAAAAATAAGTTTGGGAGAGGGTCTTCACTTAAATATTTTGCCCCCACTAATAAATTCCTCCCAAGCTTACAGGTTTTTCGAGATTTAGCGAAAGGCAACAGTGAGGACACAGTTGAAAACAAGTTTGGGGGAGGTTTGTGCTTATTTTCGCATCATTTGCATATCATTTGCATAAGCACAAAACATTTTTTTTGAAAAACCATAAAAATTTAAAAAAAATTCAAAACTATAAAAAATATTTTTTGTATATAAATAAGATAATAAAAGATTAGATAGTGAACAATTACATCCATGAGATTAGAAAAATTTAAGAAAACTAAGAAAATTAGAAGTTTTCTTATACGAACTAGTAATAAGTAGTTATGAGCCGTTGTCCCAAGGGTTAGTAAGATGAAAGACGTCACTAATCTGAGGATAAAAATAAGTCTGAAAAATAGTTTCTATTCTGGAAGCCAAACATTTTGAACGTTGCTACCCTGCTATTCGCACTTACACACATCTTAAAGCCTGGGATAGTAGAGGATACCTTGAAATGCTCTTGTCTTAAAGCCAAAAGTATAAAAAAAAAATATTTTGAAAGTGGTGAGAAAAATGGACACTGGTTTTGTTATCACCAAGGGTAATAAAAAAATATATAGCAAAGGGTGCTTCTTCACCTAGTGCCCTAAGGTCAACTGGTCTGGGAGTCACTGCTATGCCTGAGGTGGTGCAAGACTAGGAAAATACACCAAGTTAGCAAGCACATTAGTAATCGGTCGGTTAGTACCTCAAGAAGTATTAACGGTCGCATGAAAGTGTGTAAGCAATCTCGTTTATCAAAAGTACTGAGGCTGACGGGTAAGAGTATGATAGCTTGAATTGAATTCTCCGGGTGTAGGGATGTCCTTTACACACACGCAAGGTTATATGATCGATGTTTGGAAGACAGATAGGAATGAAGAATAAGACGATGTTTTATTGAGGGAGGACGTGATTTCTAACATCTTTTCATGACCATTAAGATAGGGCTCATGACAACCGAAAAGCTAGCTTAGTTGGAAACCTTAATTTTCAAAGCTTTTCTTTTACAATTCTTGTCTTTAAATGTAATATTCATGATCTTTCTTTTATTATTGGATTTTGTGGGTGCAATCCGCTGAAAACCCTCAGGAGACAACACTCCTCCTACTAGGGACACCTAGAGGTTTAAAGGCTTGTTGCACGTGCTCAATGCAATCGTGTTGCCTACGAAAGTGTGTTAGTTAGTTTTTCTCTTTCTTTAATTTCTCCTTCTCTTTTTAATAAAACATTCGCTCGAGACGATCGAAATTAAGTTTGGGGGTATTTGATCAGTCGAAAATATTGTATATTTTAGCCGGCAATTTCCCTAACATTTGCATACATTTAGAAGTGTTCGGCATTCATATTCTACATATTAACAAATCTGTCACAAAATATGAGATTGCATGTGTTAGACTTTTAAACCGACACTTTAAGGGAAATTAACCGCATTTCATGGCATCGCATCATTTCTGTATTTGCGCAACACTTGTCTTGAGTCTGTGCAGGAAATACGGAAGAAAAGCAAAAGAGCTGATCAAATATACGCCAACTAAATCATTTCAGATCTGGTAGCAATGCAGATGGAGAAATATAAATCAATACATCAAAGGAAGGCCCAACAATCATCATAAGACTGTACCAGAAAGTGCAAGGCCCAAGCCTATAACATGGCCGCGGATCCGCGGCATGGGCTTGCTAAGGCCGCGGATCCGCGGTTGGGCCAGGGAATTAGTTCCCCAATTTCAGTGCAAAATTCTCACAGAGGAGCCCACATTCATTTCTAATATGTCAAATTCCAGAATTCTCTCGAAGCTACTGCCAGATCAGCAAAGAAGATTAAGCAAGGCTAATCCTCATTAAGCTCCTAACTAATCCTCTTCTAGAAGCTCCCTCCTAACTAATCACATCTAGAAGCTTCTCCCCTAACTAACTTTTGGAGGGAAATTTGAATTTCTTCAACAAACTTTAGGAGGGAAACTTAGAATTTGAAATCCTAGATCTAGGGTTAGTTATCTATAAATAGGAGCCTAAATCTAAGGGTTGGGGTTGTTCTTGATTAGTTAAAATTCCCTCTTTCATCATCTTCTTCCACAAGTCTCGTGACAAGGCTTGTGCGAAACCCTAACCCTAATTCCACTCCAAATCCAAGATCTTGAGTACCAAATCAAGTGAGAAGCCTTCAACCTTTTAGGAGTCGAGCCGATCTTCAATCGAGCAAGTGATCCAAACCGATCCGCGATCCACGGAGACGAGCGAAGCCAAGTCGACGATCAAGTTCTTCCTCTTGTAGTTCTTGAGCGAATGTAACTAAATTGTTGATATAAATAAAAGGTGAAATTCTTTTATCTTGCTTTCTTTTAATTCTTGCATCATGATTAGATCTCAATTTGTAATTGTTGCTCTTGTTGTGATGTTTGAGTGAAACTCCGCTCGTTAAGGAATCGAGACGATTGTAGAATGATGATGTAACAAATCTTAATACGATTTTTAAGTCCTATGAGTTTTGTAAACCCTAGCAAGTTCAAGAATCGATGACCTAGTTTCGAAGCGATGCTTTCTTGATTGTGATCGCTCGAAATTAGGGATCTACGATCGTTTCTTGAATTTACTAGAGGCTAGAATGTGAATGATATCGACGAAAGAACAAGGGATAAGATGAAACCCTAGTTTCACAAGAAATCCCTAATTCTCGATCGATCATCATCGATCTAGTATCAATTCATCGAAGGATAAGAATACGTAATTGTAGGATTACATCACATCTATAGATCCGATCGATTCCTACGAGCCTCATTTCGATTCTTGAGATTTGGTTTGGAAAAATCATCAAACGATCAATTCTTGATTCTATCTTTTAATGCTTTCTTAGATCTAGTTTTTTTCTCATTCTTGAACTTCAACTATAAATCTTGAATTGTTTGTTTTCTTTTCATTAAAGTTTCAATTCATCTAATTCAAAAGACGAACGATTACACTTTCCCTGTGGACGATCCGCACTCACATACTAACTACATCCGACACCGTAGTTGATTGCGGTCAAATAATTTTTGGTTGTGATTTCTTTACAATTTCATACCACACAACGAGATTTTATCATCAATCAAATGGCGCCGTTGCCGGGGACTATTTGATTCGATTTATTACAATCACAGAAATTATAACAATCAAGTCCTTATATGGAGAAAATTATGGAAATGTTCAAACAGGTTAACATCAATATCCCTCTCCTAAATGCAATTCAACAAGTCCCCGCTTATGCGAAAATTCTTAAGGACTTGTGCACTAGGAAGAGGAAGACCCAAGTGCCGAAGAAGGTCTTCATGGCTAATAATATCAGCACTGGTTTTATTCCCCAGCTACCAAAGAAACGAAAGGACCCAGGATGTCCTACAATATCGATTTCTATTGGGGGTAAAAACATAAATCGTGCTCTTTTAGACCTTGGCGCAAGTGTTAACCTACTTCCATATTCTGTATATGAGCAACTAGGGATTGGAGAGCTGAAACCTGCTCACTGCACTCTCCAGATGGCAGACTGTTCAATCACCAAACCAAGGGGTGAATTAGAGGATGTGTGGATAAAGGTCGGGGAATTTGTTTTCCCTGTAGACTTCATTATGCTTGACACACGGCCTGTAGCAAACCCCCAGGGCCAAATTCCGGTGATTCTGGGTCGTCCTTTCCTTGCCACTTCCAACGCTGTTATAAACTGTAGAAACGGTTCGATGAACTTATCATTTGGAAATATGACCATTGAACTAAATATCTACAAAGTTGGAAGTCAGCCATCAGAACCCTCTGCTCATATTTTAGATGTGTGCTCTGTCCATGAGATCGCTCCCGATAGTTGTGGAGCTGAGGAACTTTGCTTTACTGATCTCGACGACATTACCACATCTCTGTTTGATTTCACACAAGATCTTAGTGAGGACACTTTTTCTACACTTGAGTCCTGCACTCCTGACTTTTCTCCACCCGAGTCTGTATCTTTCACAGGCTCTGAGCTTCTTTGTAAAACCAAAAATCACTCAATGATCCCTCCTTCTATCATTTCTCCGCCCGAATTAGATCTCAAAATTTTACCGTCTCATCTGAAATATGCTTATTTAGGTGAGAAGCAGTCTTTACCGGTTATAATATCCGCTTCTCTAGCATTAGAGCAAGAGAATGCACTTTTATCGGTATTGAGATCTAACAAAGAGGCGTTTGGTTGGAGTATGGCGGACATCAAAGGGATTAGTCCCTTGATAGTTGAACATCATATACATGTGATGGATGATGCCAGACCAACCCGAGAACCACAGAGACGGCTGAATCCCGCCTTGAAGGAAGCGGTAATGAAAGAGATCGTCAAATGCTTAGATAATGGTATTATATACCCCATCTCCGATAGCCAATGGGTGAGTCCTATACATGTCGTTCCTAAGAAATCCGGCATCACTGTTATAACCAATGAGGCAAATGAGTTGATTCAGACACGCGCCCAAACTGGGTGGCGTGTATGTATCGATTATAAAAAACTCAATGCTGCCATGAGGAAAGACCACTTTCCTCTACTATTCATTGATCAAATGCTGGAACGCTTAGCGGGACGAGAGTATTATTGCTTTATGGACGGATACTCAGGCTATAATCAGGTCCTCATCGCCAAAAAGGATCAAGATAAAACCACTTTTACTTGTCCTTTTGGTACCTTTGCTTACAGTCGCATGCCCTTTGGGTTATGCAATGCTCCCGCTACCTTTCAGCGGTGTATGATGGGGATATTCTCTGATATGGTAGAGAATTTTCTGGAGATCTTTATTGACGATTTCTCGATTTTTGGAGCTCTTTTTCTGATTGCCTATCGAATCTTGACGCTGTTCTTTCTCGTTGCAAAGAGAAGAACTTAACTTTGAACTGGGAAAAATGCCATTTTATGGTCCAAGAAGGAATTGTTCTTGGACATAATATTTCACAGAAAGGCATTGAGGTTGACAGAGCTAAGATAGATGTCATTCAAAACCTCCCTCATCCCAAAAGCGTCAAAGATATTCGATCTTTCCTTGGCCATGCGGGCTTTTATAGGAGATTCATTAAGGACTTTAGCAAAATTGCTGGACCTTTAACTCTTCTCCTGGCCAAGGATACTACCTTCCATTTTGACTCGGACTGCGAGACAGCTTTCGACTCACTTAAACACTCACTCACTTCAGCCCCCGTTTTATCATCACCAAACTGGGACTACCCCTTTGAGCTGATGTGTGACGCATCTGATTTTGCAGTAGGTGCAGTCTTAGGACAGCACATTGAAAAGATACCACACGTGATATACTATGCAAGTAAGACCATGAATGATGCGCAAATCAATTATACAACCACAGAAAAAGAACTTTTAGCGGTTGTATTTGCATTAGAAAAATTCAGGTCTTACTTAATTGGCTCACCTATAGTTGTGTATACTGACCATTCCGCTTTAAAACATCTTCTGGCGAAGAAAGATGCAAAAGGTCGACTAATACGTTGGATCCTTCTGTTACAAGAATTCGATCTTGTTATCAAAGATAAGAAAGGATGTGAAAACGTAGTAGCTAACCATCTTTCACGCATCTCTTCTTCCCCTATGACCCTGCCGATCAATGACTCGTTCCCTGACGAACAACTCATGAGCGTATCCAATGAACCATGGTTCAGGGATATTGTGAACTATCTTGTCACGGGACTGATACCCAGCGATTGGTCAAAACAGGACAAATACCGCTTTCTATCCCAAATAAAACATTTTTACTGGGACGAGCCATATCTGTTTAAATATTGTCCTGATCAGATCATTCGCCGGTGTGTCCCGAATGAAGAGTTCAAGAGTGTTCTTTCTTTTTGTCATGATCAGGCCTGTGGGGGTCACTTCGGTCCTAAAAAGACGGCGGAAAAGGTTTTGCAATGTGGATTTTATTGGCCGATCTTATTCAAGGACGCATTTGACTATTGCAAAAGCTGTACACAATGTCAGTACACGGGTAAAATCTCCCAGAGGAATGAAATGCCTCAGCAACCCATTCTGGTTGTTGAAATATTCGATGTTTGGGGCATTGATTTTATGGGTCCCTTTCCCAACTCCTTTGGGAATTTGTACATACTGCTGGCGGTTGATTATGTCTCAAAGTGGGTAGAAGCCATTCCATGTCGCACTAATGAAAAGAAAGTTGTCATTAAGTTCTTGAAAGAGAATATATTCTCGCGATTTGGACACCAACGCGCTATTATTAGCGATAATGGGACACATTTCTGCAACAGGTCTTTCGAGACTTTGATGCGGAAATACTCAATCAACCACCGACTTTCTACACCCTATCATCCCCAAACAAGCGAGCAGGCTGAAATCTCAAACAGACAAATCAAACTTATCCTGGAGAAAACTGTTGCTAAAAATAGAAAAGACTGGTCGACCAAACTGACGGATGCTCTTTGGGCATTCCGAACTGTATATAAGACCGACCTAGGAATGTCTCCATATAGGATAGTGTTTGGAAAAGCATGTCATTTACCCGTCGAGATTGAGCATAAAGCATTGTGGGCTATTAAAGAAATAAATTTTGACCTAAACCTTGCTTGCAACTTTCGGAAGCTGCAACTTAATGAGCTAAGCGAACTCCGCAATGAAGCTTATGATAATGCTGCAATCATAAAGAATAGGATTAAGGTTTTTCACGATAAAAACATTTTGAGGAAAACATTTTCACCTGCTCAACAAGTCCTTCTTTATGATTCACGATTACACCTTCACGCGGGTAAGCTCCGATCTCGATGGAAGGGACCTTTTGTTGTGCGGGTTGTATACCCGCACGGGGCAGTAGAAGTAGAAAATATTAAAAACGGCACATTTTTTAAAGTGAATGGACATAGACTAAAGCCGTATTTTTCCACTGACCCCACGGAGGAGCTCCTGTTCTTACAGGAGCCAGTTTATTTGGATTAAAATTCATCCGTCTCACCTTCATGTCCTGTATATCACTGCATCAATTTTTGAATGAAGGTGGGTGAAAAGAGTAAGTTTGGGAGAAGTTCTTCACTTATATATTTTGCCCCCACTAATAATTCCTCCCAGACTTACAGATTTTGTAGGTATAGCAGTTGGCAACAGTGAGGACACTGTTGAAAACAAGTTTGGGGGAGGTTTGTGCTTATTTTTGCATCATTTGCATATCATTTGCATAAGCAAAAAACATTTTTTTTAAAAATCTATAAAAATTGAAAAATTTTCAAAACCCATAAAAATTTAAAAATTTTCAAGTATAAAAATAATTTTATTATTTACACTTTTCTGTATATAAATAAGATAATAAAAGTTTAGATAGTGAACAATTACATCCATGAGATTAGAAAAATTTAAGAAAACTAAGAAAATTAGAAGTTTTCGTATACGAACTAGTAATAAGTAGTTATGAGCCGTTGTCCCAAGGGTTAGTAAGATGAAGGACGTCACTAATCTGAGGATAAAACTAAGTTTGAAAAATAGTTTCTATTCTGGAAGCCAAACATTTTGAACGTTTCTACCCTGCTATTCGCACTAACACACGTCTTGAAGCCTGGGATAGTAGAGGATACCTTGAAATGCTCTTGTCTTAAAGCCGAAGTATGAAGGAAATAAAAAAAATGAAATAAAGAAAATATAAAGTGGTGAGAAAAATGGACACTGGTTTTCTTATCACCAAGGGCAATAAAAATGTATAGCGAGGGTGTTTCTTCACCTAGTGCCCTAAGGCCAACTGGTCTGGGAATCACTGCTATGCCTAAGGTGGTGCAAGATGAGGAAAGTACACCAAGTAAGCAAGCACAGGAGTAATCGGTCGGTTAGTACCTCAAGAAATATTAACGGTCGCATGAAAGTGTGTGAGCAATCTCGTCTAAATATTCATTAATTAAAAAGTACTGAGGCTAATGGGCAAGAGTATGATAGCTTGAATTGAATTCTCCGGGTGCAGGGATGTCCTTTACACACACGCAGGGTTATATGATCGATGTTTGGAAGAAAGATAGGAATGAAGAATAAGACGATGTTTTATTGAGGGAGGACGTGATTTCTGACCATTATGATAGGGCTCATGACAACCGAAAAGCTAGCTTAGTTGGAAACCCAAATTTTCAAGGCTTTTCTTTTACGATTCTTTTCTTTAAATGTAATATTCATGATCTTTCTTTTATTATTGGATTTTGTGGATGCAATCCGCTGAAAACCCTCAGGAGACAACACTCCTCCTACTAGGGACACCTAGAGGTTTAAAGGCTTGTTGCATGTGCTCAGTGCAATCGTGTTGCCTACGAAAGTGTGCTAGTTAGTTTTTCTCTTTCTTTATTTTCTCCTTCTCTTTTTAATAAAAAGTTCACTCGAGACGATCGAAATTAAGTTTGGGGGAATTTGATTAGTCGAAAATATTGTATCTTTTAGCCGGTAATTTCCTCATCATTTGCATTCATATAGAAGCGTTCGGCATTCATATGTCACATATTAGCAAATCTGTCGCAAAATATCAGATTACATGTGTTAGACATTAAAACCGGCATTTCTAGGGAAATTGACTGCATTTCATAGCATGGCATCATTTCTATATATCGCAACCCGTGTTTCGAAGTCCGTGCAGGAAAATCAGAAGATCGGTCAAAATTTACAGGACAAGACTGCTAAAAGAATACGCCAACTCAAGGCCTTGGAATCTGGTAATGATCAAAAGGGTATTCAGAAATTCAATATATCAGAGAATGTACTGGAAGATATCACAAGCCAACACAGGAAGTTTGAAGGCCCAAAGAGCCAATGTGGATGCGGAACCACGGCCTAAGCCGGCTTGCGCCGCGGTTCCGCGGTCAACTTGCCACCTCAGCCCTACTTCTTTGCACCATAACTCCTATGCAAGCTTACAGACTTCAGAAAGATACAACAAATTCCAGAAATCCCCAGAAGCTTCTGCCAGATCAGCAAACCCTTGTTCCTACACTAAACTAGCCTTGTATTCTAGAAAGTTCTCCTTAAACCCTAGCTTAAACCCTAAGCTAAGCCTAACTAACTACTTCTAGAAGTCTTTCAACAAACTTTTGGAGGGAACTTCTATTTCAAATTCAAGGCTTAGGGTTTGGGAGATCTATAAATAAGACCCTAGACTCACTTGTAAAGAGGATCATCTCTTGAATTGAATTCATTCATTGAAATCAATAGATCCATTAACTCTCTTTCTTCATCTTCTTCCACAAGTCTAGTGACAAGACTTGTGTGAAACCCTAACCCTAATTCCAATCAAAAGCCAAGATTCCCGAGTACCAAATCAAGCAAGAAGCCCTTCAACCTTTTAGGAGCAGAGCCGATCTTCAGCAGAGCAAGTGGTCCAAGCCGACCCTCGACTCACGGAGCCGAGCGAAGCCAAATCGACAATTTAGTTCTTCCTCTTGTAGTTCTTGAGCGACTGTAATCAAATTGTTGATATAAATAAAAGGTGATATTCTTTTATCTTGTTTTCTTTAAATTCTTGCATCATGATTCGATCTCAATTTCTAGTTGTAGTTCTTGTTGTGATGTTTGAGTAATACTTCGCTCGTCGAGAAGTCGAGACGATCAATAGAATGATGATGTAACATATCTTAAATCGATTCTTGAGTCCTACGAGTTTTGTAAACCCTAGCAAGTTCAAGAACCGACAACCTAGTTCGTTGCGATACTTTCTTGATTGATATCGCTCGAAATTGGGGAGTTACGATCGTTTCTTGAAATTGCTAGAGGCTAGAATGTGAATGATATCGACGAAAGAACAAGGGTTAAACGATGAAACCCTAGTTTCACGAGAAAGCCCTAACTCTCGTCGATCATCATCGATCTAGTATCAACCCTTCGAAGGACAAGAACACGATATCTTGAGATTACATTACGTCTATAGATCCGATCGATTCCTACGAGCCTCATTTAGATTCTTGACATTTGGTTGGAAATATCATCGAAACCCGATTCTCGATTGTTTATCAATTTCTTGATTCTTGATTAGATTAGTGACACTTGAATCAATCGATAAAATCTTGAATCATGTTTTCTTTTCTTTTCGATTAACTTTTCAATTCAAACAAATCAAACATAAAAACGAATCGCACAATCCCTGTGGACGATCCGCACTCGCTTACGATCTACAACCGACACCGTAATTGATTGCGGTCAAATATAATTCTTTGATTGTGAATTTTATTCAATTCTCTAATTACCGACACATAGAAACTTGTTTGCTTTATTCGATCTACACAATCGGAGACTATTACAATCACCGAGAAACAAAACACTTTTGTTCCTCGGTGTGGTAGAAGATATACCCCAGCAAATGTTTGGGATATCCAACAAACTTACAGAACTGGCCTTGCCTTGAGTTTTTCCGGATTTTGCTTTTCAACATAGGCCGGACAACCCCATATCTTAACTCGTTTAAGACATGGTCTTTTCCCATACCATATCGCATATGGAGTGGTAGACACTGATTTGGTGGGAACCATTCAATAGGTATGCAGCCTTCTCAAGTGCATAATTCCAAAAGGAAACAGGTAACTCAGCAGTACTCATCATAGAGCACACCATATCTAATAGGGTGCGATTCCTCCGCCCCGATACACCATTGTACTGTAGTGTATACGGAGGAGTAAGCTGAGAGAGAATCTCATTCTCTTTTAGATAATCCAGGAACTCCGTGCCCAAGTATTCTCCTCCCCGATCAGATCAAAGGATTTAATACTCTTATCCTTCTGGTTCTCAACTTTACACTTATATTATGTGAATTTCTCAAAAGTTTCAGACTTGTGTTTCAATAGGAACATATGTCCAAATTTTGAGAGATCGTCAGTAAATATAATAAAGTATGAAGAACCATTCCTGGCATTTGTAAACATGGGACCGCATACAACACTATGTATCAGTCCCAAGTGTTCAATAACTCTTTCTCCGTTTCCAGTTAACGGAGTTTTGGTCATTTTATCTTTGAGATATGACTGGCAAGTTTCATAAGATGGAAATTTGAACGGATTCAAATATTCATCCTTATGCAACTTAACTAGTCGTGTCACATTAATATGACCTAGTCTACAATGCCACAAGAAGGATTCGTTCATTTCTGAACTTGTACTCTTGTGTGTGTTCTGTGTACTTAGAACTGTTATTTGATTTAGAATGTATATGCTATTTCATAACGTCCCTGATCCAATCAACTTTTGATTTAGGAAAATGTTCATAACATTATCCTATAATACAAAATTATATCCTTCTTTAACTAATAAAGAGACTGATATAATATTGTATATTAGATTCGGTATGTAATAACATTCGTTCAGAATCAATGTATTTACCACTAGGTAATACAAGGTGATATTTGCCAATTAATTTGGCTGCAACAATTGCACCATCACCCGATCCCAGTTCTCTACCTTTCTTAGCCCATGTAACAGATTACGTATGTGGGATCCTGATCCGGTATCAAATACCCAGGACGTAGAGTATACTGAGAATCAGTTCTTGGTAACAAAAAACACTTGAAGAAGATGAATCAACATACTCTTTCTTCGATTGGGTGGCATGGGAATCCTGGCATTCCCCATTTCCTGCTCAAACTTATAACAATTATAAGATAGAGTGGAACCAATGTTCCCCAGCTAAGAATAATAAGCAGGTTCGGTCAATATATCTATATTATTATCTTGATTAAGGCATGTCACGGTCGCCACTAGGAGAGAGAGAGAAGAAAACACTCTGCGTACGCTCTTGCAAGATTAGATTGGTTATTATTTTATCTAATCAGGATGGCTCTCGCTGTTTTTATCAAATCTTCCTTCAAACCCTAAAAGGAAAGACTAGTCGGGATTAATTACACCCTACAAGTTCGCTAACCGTTCAGCCAGGCCAGTATCGGTATTTTGAGGGAGGTTCTCCGTGCTTTTGCACAGACCTAATTAAAGTAAATCTCTTTTTCCCAGAGGCATAACCCCATTGACACCTTTCTAGACACCTAATGGGTTAGCTAGTTGTAAAGTGCAAAACTCTCCCAGGAGTAACATTTACTCGCAGTAGGTATCGGGATCCAACTATCTGATAGAAGGTATGCAATCTCATTGTAAATTTCAACACTTGAAACTCTCGATAATGGTTTTTACCCCTAGTAGCTCATGACCTTAACTATGATCAACAAATCACAAGCACTAGTCAAGTTCTACCCATCATTTCGTGATTAATTAGACCCACCCACATGACCCTTAATTAGGGTCAACAAAGTCACATGACGGCCCTAATTAATCGCATCATATGTTGTGTAGGAAGATATCACTTAGCTACCGTACACTACGCCTTAACTATGGTCAACAAACGCAGCATGAATACTAAGTACTCTACTTCCTAAAATGATGCAGGGTTGCGGATAGTTTTTAAGAAAACCTTTAACGTTTTGAACTTGATATCGTTGTAGAATCAAATAGTTTTAAAAGGAGTGGCTTAAGCTCCGCATTTTGAAACTTGCTTTTTCATAAAAAGGCCGAGTGAGTTTCAAATTCGATTCTACAACATCTTTTGAGTTTATTTTCTTTCATTAATCTCATTATTGAAATCCCATCATTTATGCTTCCTAAGCATCACAGATAAGAAACGAAAATAGAACGTACGCTTATACCATCCTCATTCGTCACAGTGTCCCGTTATGCACCGTTAGGTTACTTAACTAACGGCATAGCGGGGCGGGACTAGTGCTGGTGCAAAACATAAGTAACGTTTATTATATATCATATATATAATCTATACCATTCATCTCAGAATATAAAGTGATCACATCACAGAATATCAGCAGCAGAAGACAACATATGAAATATTGGATATATTAGGATTTCCGCGTTTTAAATTAAGCCAGTAAATAAGACGGATTCCACAGTCGCGATGAATAGCCAAACCTATATCGCTAGACCCCTACGAGAGCGGCAAGTAACACTCCCAATTCTAAAGTTAGGAGACTAGGTCTCGATCCTCGAGATGGTCTCCCACTGGACCCTAGAACCCGGTTACTTATGCTCCCTTCCTTGGGTCTATCCTAATACGGAAAAGTAAATAATATACATCAATGGTGACATCATCCTCAACCTGGAAGTGCCCCAATAAAAAAATATTACATACAAGTTTTTACATAAATGAAAATAAAAAAACTTTCATCTCACATAAAAAAAACCCGGCTATTCAAACACGACGATACAATATAACAAATCACAGCAACACATAATATCACATGTCATCAACGTAAGTAAATATTTGTATCCCAATTGTCGTTGGAGTATAGCAAGGAAACCAGCGATACCCCACATATTACACTTACGGTCGCAGAAAAGAAAGTGAAAAACTACAACAATTGGAATCCGCAACATCCTTAGACATCATAAACCCGAAATATCATATACTTCGGATTTCATGCCTTACCAAATGAATTCCTTAGACATCATAAACCCGGAATATCTCATATTCCGAATTTCATTCCTAACAATTATAAACCCCATATTTTAGTCTCGTTATTGAAAATATTTTCCAATAACCATTCGGGCAATTCAACAAGATTCCCGACATCCTGATCGAATACTCGTCGGAAACTTTAGTAGACGGCCGCACCCCCGATGCCGATAACGAAGTGCACTTAGACGGAACACCGCGGCCGTGAGCACCCGAACGGATGCTTTTGGCAACGGGGTTCTCCTACAGTCACTTGGTCGGGGTTATGAGTCGGGACTATGGGACGTGGCTATCTAGTAATGTTACTCGGCGAGTATCCACATACGCTACGTGATTGCGACGGAGTTTTAATCCGAATCAAAACCCCATGGCAACCGATCAAATGAGACTAAACTGCTTGGTTTACAAAATTCAAACCAGTTTTTCACAAAACCGATTATTGTGGATTCCAAATATTGTATCACAATACACAGATAGCTAGGCGATATTAAACAATTCGATCGAATCAACAAATTCCCAAAATTCCCAGAGAGTTCAACACTTGAGCACCATTAAAAATTACCTAGAACATTCCACAGTACCTACGGACCAACCGTAGAAGGGCCAACCCTTGCCTCACCTATGGCGCCGCGGAATCGCCGCAAACCCTAGGGTTTAGCCGCGGCTCCGCGGTCATAGAGTCGAGTTAGGGTTTCGTTCTTCTAGAGGGTCCATAGAATTACCTGCATGATTTTTTGAATATTTTTAACATGAAAAATTCCAACTTTTGGAAAAATTTTCAGAGAGGGTCAATTTTGAGGTTTTTGGAGTTCGTTCAAAAATTTTAACTTCGTCTAGACCACTTCTAATGCTCTAGCTTGGCTCTGATACCACTGTAAGGTTGTTTAGCATGACTACTAGGTTTCGGAAGGCATCAACCATGCCGTTTTAAATTTTCTAGTATGCTAAATAACCATAACCGAAGATCTAACTAGAGGATTAAGAGCAAAGCTTCCATGTAAGCAACTTTATACTAAAGGAATGAAGAATACAACCTTTGTAGACCGGTCCTTCACTTCAATAACTCCGTGTAGTAGTAGTGATCTCCCGGACTCAAGTTAGGCTCTACAAGGCGAAATGAACAAGCTTGCTTGAAGTCTTCGAGGCCGAAAATGATCTACGTCGAGGAGACTCTACCTCAAGCTATCTCTTCACTAATTAGGAATTAGTGAAGAAAATAACCTATACTGAATGGCTAGTTAGTATAGGTTGATGAAGTGGGAATTTTGCTCATTTTAGATTATTTTTTCTCACTAGATTTCTTCACCTCAAGAAAACCTAGAGAGGTTTCTTGAGATGAAGAAAAAGATGAAGTGTTGAATGGAATGGTGAAGGAATGAGTGTGAATAGCAACCATGGGTGAGATAATATCTCATATAACGCTTGTAGAGACTTAACCATGGCTAAAGATAATGGTTGAGTTAATAAATATCTCAAGTAAAACAAAATTAGTGGACTAAATCAATGGTTTCCACAAGCTTCCACAAGCTTCAAACCATGCACAATTTCCACCTAATTTTGTTTTTCCTTAAATAATTAATTACCCATTAATTACCCATGTCATGGTGTGAGTCTCATATACCCATGTTTGATGTATCATCAAGCATGACACAAATAATATATATCACATATATATTAAATGTGTACAAGTGAGAAAAAGAAATGCTTAAGTGAGATAATATTAGTTAATGTATGTTAATATATCAAATATATAATTATACATTAAATTATTAAATCAACACTTGATTTAATAATCCGGCTATATCACATATAACCGACTAATATCATTTGTATCAACTCATCGAATCAACACTTGATTCGATAACCCGGCTATATCACATATAACCGACAGTTATCACATATCACGAGATTAGAATATGGTATCATATACACGTATTAATCTCGGTCCCGCACATATCACATATGTGCTCCTACTTCATTTCGGCTGAACCAGGAAACCTCTGTGTAGGACACTAAAGACTCATCAATACACTAGCAGTATGCAGTGATCGTATCACATACCCACAAACCGTCAGCAGCACTAGCTGTACGTAACGGCACCCAGGTATTGAGTGATCAGAAGTTTAACAAGCAAGCTTGCTCATAGTCCCGTGAATCCAATAAGTAACACTACCGTACAGTCCGATCTCCTCGTCTGATATGTCGCATATCCAGCCTGGGGGTAGTAAATGTTAGACCACAATAGCTTGATAAGTCATGCCGATGTGAAGCCTATAACGGTTCGAGAAACTACTAATAACACTTACCAGTAAATCTCAGCAACCCTGGCCAGGGATTTACTGTTATGGCCAATCGAGCACAGCGCAACATCAATCCCCAATACCGGGAGAGATGAAATCCTCTCCTATCGCTCATTACCTCTATATGACTCGGGACTGTACCTAAAAAACACATGTTTGCATGACTCTGTAGAGCCATAGTAGGGTGGAAATCAAAGCACAGTAGGAGATACACAAGACTCTATGACGATCTCGGGACAACAGACTAACCTGTACCAGTGTCACTAGAGAACTGCTATCTGACTTGAGGTATAATACTATCTAGAAGTTCTCGGCGAGTCCTGTTGAGTGTACACAGTCTCTACTGAGCACCCGTATACAATATTTGATGTTAAACACCAATGGATGTGGGATCATCCATCGCCCATCATATGGGTCAAGAAACATATACGCTAGTCTACTCTGGAATATCGATGCCCCGTCTCGATACTCCCACGAGTAGGAACAATTAAAGGATGTACTTACGGACTACCCAGGCCTCACTAGTATAATCTCTATCATATTCCTGGAAGTCAAATACACATCTTAAAGGCTTTATCAACATGTAACATAGAGACAGTGAGTGTACATGTTAAGATAAAGAGTAACCAGATAGCATACTATCATGTCGAGCAAGAAAGTCCTCCCTATATATGTCCAAGCATCCACTATAATATACAATCATATACAATAATGGCCTCTAGGGCATACATACAACTAACAATTTGTACAGGTTATATATTTGTTATACTAACGTAATTGTTTGTACCTGGGTACAGAAGGTATCTTTGTATACAATAGGAGTCCAACTTGCTCCGTGGACTATGGTAACAGGTAGTATAAGACCCTGTCAAAACCCACGGGACAACGGCATAGATGTTTATGTAGGTGTCTTTTACTGACCATCTCGTTCCAATTCTAATACATTCCATACCAATCTACCTCGTTAAACCCCGTAATGTTTTGTATTGAATTATAGTTACAAGACTTGCCGAAACCATGGATATAAGTTGTTCATGTAATCAGGTTCAGGATGTAAACAAGTAAGCATGTAATCAAGTCAAGATATAGCCATGGTTTGGTCAAGTCAAGTCACGTTTTCATGTTGATATTGTTCTGGTATCATGTTCAGGTTCAAGTATACATATTGGATTCATGTAAGAATTGGATTCATGTTTGAGTTGAATGCATGTTTGGATTAGACTCAGAATTTATTTAGACTCGGGCTTGAGTCAGACACTTAACTAATTTGGATCCTAAATTAGGTTTGGGTGTTATCGGTAACTGTTGCATATGGACGTCAGGATTTGTGTCTTTTTCCAATACAATTACCATTGATAACTCCGTTAAGTTTTTCTACCTTAAATAGGCAAGCACTCACTTTATCCGGCTCCGTGAGGCTCAAGAGAATTGATCCCGCTTAAACATATATTTACTAAAGTCTTTAAATGTAATTTTATATAACTCGAGGGGGTTTTATGGAAAATATTTTTTATATACTTTCAAAATAAACCTCGAGAAGTTATTAATGTTATTTAGGGTTTTCATGATTGTGAATTTTAAGAATTGAGGTATTTTAGTGAATATTAACTTAGCCTGAATAGTTCATGGTATTTTAGTGTAAAGCTTGACTTTTGAATAACTTGAAGATATTTTGGTGAAACTTGTCATTCTTTTATTTTCTAGAAAACATAAAATTTATTATATCTTGAAAATATGTGGTTTAATAATATTAATATAATTATTAAAAACTAATTTTATTATTAAGTAGAAAATTTCGAGTTTCCTAAAAATCGTATTAAAATCTTTCGAGACCGAATGCTCCTTGAAGAGGTCTGCATCTCGCTCTACTAGCCTAAAGATGTGCGATAATCTGCACCATCCAATAGCGGGTTCCCCAAAATGGGTTGTAGAGGCATAATCGTAAAGAGTTTAATAATACTATTTAAAAGAAACCGTTTTTATAGTTAATGGTATTTTAATGAAATGTTGTAATCGCCACAAAAATATGTTTCAAAGAGTATCGTGCTATGTAAATATGTGTGTATGTGAGGGGTAGGTCATTACCCCATGAAGTTTTCTAGAGGTATGATTAAGAAAAGTACTTAAAAGATGACGTATATAAAGTTCATGGTATTTTTATGTAAAATTTAAATTAAGATTATTTAGCAAGATGTATTTGAGTGAAAATTATTTCTAAACATTAGATTCATGATTATAAACATAGGGTAAGAGTTTGCATGAAAATTATGAAAGAATTAATGAAATTTTTAGGTTTTAGAATAAAAGTGTCGGTATAACTCCACTTACCCACATGTTTTGAAAAAAAATCTTTTTATGTAGAAAGAGAGAGGGGGATGGGACTTACTAGGTAGAAGGGTAGGAAAGAGATAGAAGAAGATAGCTTGATCGTTGCGGCATCGTAGGATCGCTGGAACTTTCTCAATTCCTCATCGGAAGTTGGTCTTGGGCTAACTCCACTTCTACTCTAATTGTACTTGAGAAAATTTGATAATTTTGGTTAGGGATTTCAGAATGAAAAAGGGCTAGAGTATGGGGTTGTATTTATAGTGTGAAATTAGGATTTTGGAATTAAAAAATGAATTAAAATGCATTTAAATGGAATTTAAAGAAGAAATTGAATTCTCTGTTTTAATTCAGAGTAAACAAATAGTGCAGGGGTAATGAGGGTAGGCTAAAGGTTTTGTGTGCAAAGCACGGGGGATTTTCACCTACGGGTGACCGTCGGCACCGGCCAATAATGGCATCTCGCTGGTCGTTTTAGAAGGGAAAGCCGGTGGATTTTGTCCACGTGTCCCTCTCTGTATAAATATCATTTTACATATGTTTGATTTTCTGTCTTTTCATTTCTATGTGCAGTGCCCGTGTAAACTTTTGGGCTTTCCAAAAGTTTAAAAGAAAAATCAGTAAAAATAATGTGGTTGATGGGATTCGAACACAGGGTCTATGTCACAGCAGTGCAAGGCTTTTACCAATGAGCTACAAGTCATTTCTTTCTATTCTTAAACAATAATAACTTTTAAATTATGTTCAGGCTTTTAAACTCTTTTCTGTACATTAAATTAAGAAAATTTTCGTACAGAAAAATCAGAGTCGTTACAATTGGACAGAAAAATATGAAAGGTATATAAACAATACTTGAATATCTAAGCATTAAAATTAGTTTCATATCAATAGGCATGCAGGTTAAGAATTTATCATCGTTTTAAATTAGCGATTAGTTACTGGAATTCCAGTTTCAGAACTGAAAGTCTAACTTCACCCGCAGTTTACTACAGATTATGTTTAAATTCAAGTGTTGCTCCAGTTGAATAAAATCTAGCTCTGTCTGTTAGGTTTTTAAAGCATTAAGAGGATCAGTAATAGCCTCTGTGTATTAGGAGATATGTTCAGTTTAGTATCGATGTGTAATAACTGTCACAGCAGAAAACTGCAGGACACGTCGATAATCTAAAATATATTTAAAATATCAAACGATGGTAAAATTGAATGAGACTACAATCATAAGTTATCGAACTTAATTATCTATGCGAAGATATAGGACTCTGTGTATTTTTAGTTTTATGTAGGGATGTACAGGCGATTAAATTCAGGTACCAACAAGAAAAACTGAAGAAATCGGCCGTATATATCGATAATATAAATTATGTTAAAATATCAAACAGCGACGTAATTCAGTGAAACCAGTGACATAAGAAATCTAACTCAAATTTCTACATATCTATATAGGGTTCTGCACATTCGCACATTCGAATAGTGAGTTACAGATATTTGATTTCAGGTATTCGTAGAGATTTCTATTCTGGATTGCAGTCCAGAGCCACAAATCCCTTCAGTTTTTGCTATCTAAATGACATGATATTCAGTAAAAATCACCGTAGATTCATAGGTTATATAGTCCTCTTCATAGTGAGCCTAAGAATGCCACGATCCAATTTTTGTACGATTTATGTTGAATTTTACGGGATGTCATGTATGGGAAAAAACAGATTTCATATCGGTTATCAGCGATGTCACTTTATGTGTGAAATCTTGTTATGTTACATCCAAATTTCTACACTATTTCGTTATCTGTAAAGGAAGTTATTTACCAAAAGTTCCACTATTTTAAATTAGTCTTCGTCTATTGTTCGCGTCACAATTCCAAGAATAGTTACAATCTAAACTCATTTATATACGTATCTATTTATTATAAAAAAAATTCGGCTAATCGTTTAAAATAGCATGATAACAAGTGAAGAATTTCACTTTCCTTTGGCGATAGTGGCACGGCAACGACGACGAGCACAACACGGGCACGATCATGGCACGGCACGACCAGGGTTTGGCTAGTGCTCGGTCTTTGGACTTAGCATAGGTACGACGGGGCACAAGGCCCGGCGCGGGGCAGCGATGTGCGGATGTGAAGAAAAGGCGGCAGTGATTGGCACGCTTTTGGCATGTCGTGTTTTAAAGTTCTAAATTTAACCGCAATCAAGACAGCATCGCGTGTAGCTAGCCGTGATGAGTACGGGTCGTCCGCAGGGAGATGGAGCGTTTTACGTTCTTGTTATGACGAGTTAAGCGAGGGTCGGAAGCGGTTCGATTCTAACCTAAGTGTTGTATGCACAAGTTTAAGGTTGTTAGGAATAGATAGGTTAATATAAGTTAGTGAATTCCGTACTCAATCCTTTGAGCCGAGTTTGACCAATTAAAGCTAGAGCAATCGGCAACAACGTGGATTAGGGTGCTTAAGCACGGTATTTATGAGAGGTATTAAAATGCAGTTTTCTGTGATAAAGAAATACCCCCAAACTTATCTTTTGCTCGTCCCGAGCAAAACAAAAAATCCTAACCTCACTTTCACAGGGAACGCGATTGCACTGTGCTCGTGCAACAAGACGTTAAACATCTAGATGTCCCTAGTAAGAGGAGTATTGTCTCCTGAGGGTTTTCAGCGGATTACATCCACAAAATCCCGTCAAGCTAGTTTCACAAGTTAACTTTGATTCTACTACTACAGCTTAATATCTAAGTTAGAAATTCTATCTTCCTAAGTTAAAAATATTCAACCCTTATGTTTCACACCTCCTATTTATTTAACCTAAGATCTTATATGTTCCAAAAAAGTTTAGAAAGATATCGGTATCTCTTGAGTTTTCCTTCTAAAGTGTGGTCTCCAATCAGAGATTTTTATCATCTTTATGGAAAACATAAGTCTTATTCTTTATTCCTATCTTTCCTCCAAACACCGATTGTATACCCCTACGTGTGTGTAAATTTTTACCCCTACACTTAAGAATTCAATTCAAGCTATAGTACCCTTGCCTTAATACCTAATACTACTTCTTTTCATTAATGATGGACGGTGTTTCTCACACATCTTTCATACGACTATTAATGCTTCTTAAGACACTAACAGCCGATTACTGAATGTGTGAGCTTAAAGCATAAATAGCAGTTTCCAGGTCTTGATTTTATTTCTCTTTTTATATTTTTCGTTTTTCAAGACCAGATATATTTTTCAATGATGCTCTTTTAGGTGTTTAGCTTTAAATTCCGTTTTTTTCTTTCATACTAGGTTTTCAGGCTAGAGTATTTCTCAGTATGCTCTACTACCCCAAGTTTCAAGGTGCGTGTTAGTGCAGTTTGTAGGGTATATACTTTCTAAATTTGGATTTAAGAATAGAAACAATTTTTTAGACTTATCTTTCAGTAAAGCTTTAATACTTTCCATTCATTTCGACTTAACTAAAGAACTGAACTCAAGATTACCTATTTCTCAAAAAAAAACTGTAAGGACGTATATTTACCAAGGTTAAACAGAAAGAGGGTTATTTTTAGGGTTTTCAATTCCTAAGCCTAGGATTTAGTTATTTCTAACGTATCAACTAAACTTTCAGAATAAAAATCTAAGTTACCCTATTAACTAGCTTGACGACAAAGTTTTTAATTTTTTGGAAAAATTTCGATTTTTATGGGTTTTTAATAAGTATGCAAATGCAAAATATACAAATGAATGCGAAGGAAAGAAAACTTACCGAGCACACCCCCAAACTTAAACTTGACAGTGCCCTTACTGTCAGGCTACACCAAGAGGGTCAAAATTGTCGGCGCTCCTCTGATTTTTTTTTATACAAAAGAAAAAGCAAACAAAATATATATACAAAAAAAGGTCCCCCCCTAAACTTAAGTGAAACAGTGTTTCCACTGTTAAGCGTTGAAGTTCAATGTTGGGGGAGAGAACAGTATTAATTTATACAAGGTCTTACACAGGCCGAAAGTTAACACCAACTATTCAAAAAATTTATCGTGATAATATACAGGTTGGTGAAAGAATGTGGAGAGGAAAAAAATGGAGAATACACAAGACCGTATGTGAATGGAAGCGGTGTACGGTCTCTGTATTTGAGGAGAAGAATGGTGGAAGGGGAAAAGAAACGTAATACGAACTTGAGGGTATAAATGGAGTGAATAGATTAGTACAATTTTTAATGACCGATGTGTAAAGAGAGATTGTACTAATCTATTAACCCGTTAAGAAATGTGGTCAAACCTCTCAAGATTCGTAAGAAACCATGGGTAGACCGAACTTGGTAAACCAGACATAGGAAGTGTAAGAGATACGGTATCTTGCAAGGTCGGAATGCTGGAAACGGTGGAGGGGAGTGATTGAGGAATGGGATCAGTTAGACGTTCAGGAAGGTGTACACAGTCAATGAAAGGGACAGGATAAATTGGAAAATCCGACTCATCAAGTAAAACTGTTTCATTCTCAATACCATCCTCAAAATTCATCTCATCCATGCATTCAACATCAACAATTTCAAGACGCAAATGGAGTTCGGGAAAAACAGTTAATGACTTGGGATGATGTCCATAAGGAAGTGAAAGGTCATGATGAATTGGTGAGAAAAACTCATCCAAAACTGTGGGTTCATCATCCCAAATATTTCCAGCGTCAATATCCTCAATCAAGTGAAAATCAAAGTTCTCAAACACTTCCTCAAAAACATGGATTTCAATCATTTCTGGTCCTAGAGAGGAGGTGTAGAGATTAATAGGATTGGGTGCGGTTTCACTCGAAAGGTTCCCTTCACAATCAGGTAAATCAAACACTACAAAGTAGCACAACTCATTAAACATTCTATCTTCAATCGGTGAATCGGTTGGGACACTCGATAGACTTTCAAAATCGGAGTTGTGGGATTCAATTTGCAACGGATAGGTTTGATTTGGAAGGGTGTATTGCTCACTCTTACCACTCAAATTCTCCACATGTCCTATCGCTTCATCATACATTGAAAAATTTGGAGCTAGTTGGAAACTAGCTACCGGTTCACTAGGTTGTGTGAGGGCGGCCATAGACGCATTCAAATCCAGCATCTGTTGGCACGACGCTATCCGAAATTCTTCCAACGACTGTTCAAGACTAGACATGGGCTGTGAAGGGGTTTTAGTAAAAGATTCAAACTCGTTTGGATACTGGAAACTCCCAAATGGCTGTTCAGAAACAATGTCTAGGGAAGGTGTAAAAGTCGGGTAGGTTTGATAGGAATCGAATGGTTGGACAGGATGCTGATCAACATTATGATATGAAGGTAATTGGAATTGTTGATCAAAAGAATTGGAAGTGGTGAAAAGAGTAAAAGATCGGCAACAGGATTGTTCAATTCTGTCGGCAATGGACATGGGTCTTGGAGTAGGAACATGAATCGAAAAAGGGGTATCAACGTAAGAAGGTTGAAATGGTTGATACAAAGTGGATTGCGGAGTCCAATTGTTTGTCCTAGACGCGTCTGTTCGATCTTTCAATGAAATTTTGGGTATGGAGGGATCGTTCAAAGTTCGACCAAAGCAAGAACTGTATGAAGTAATTTCTGGTTGTGGGTACCAAAGTTTGGCAAGAGTTGGTCTATATGGGGTTCCCATGATATAAAGAGAAGAAAGAAACGGAGAGGAAAAAGAATATGATTTTTTTTATTTATATGTTAGTTATCAACAAAAAGAATGAAATATACACACAAAAAGAATGTGGACAAAAACAATCACGACACAATACCACACACCTAATCGTTCTAGGGTTCACCTAGGTCAACTAGACCTGCTCAAGCACTTGATTGTCGAAGTAAATCTGTGTCGAGAAACAGGCTCAAGATATACTGATCACGAGGCCAGATAAGTGCAGAGATAAGGGAAGCTTTTCCAATGCTTTCGTGAAGTTCCTTAATTACATAACCCTTTCTCTTTTGGCGGTTTCTCCGTGAACACTTTTCTAGACATCCCGTGAACGATATACTGTTAAGCGGTGTTCTAAACACAGTTAACTTCTCCTTTTGAGCGCAAAGTCCTTAAAGGCTTAAAATCTAGTTTCTTTTAAAATTTGTGCGGGTAAACGTTATGCTCAAGTTCGTGATTTGTGGGCCACAGTAAAGGTAATGAAATCCTTTACTGTATATTGTGGGGTTCGCTTGCCCTTAAATCCGTATTAATGGGTGCAATGCGCAAATCAATGAAAAAGTTCAAAACTTCAAAAAAAAATTGGTTTTTATGTTTAGCACAGTACTGTAACAAATACGGGTTAGTCAATTTTTGGCGTTTGACAGCGAACTTGCAAAGAATCCTGCAAAGATAGTATATTGGATGTGTCGGATTTGAGAAAAAGGTGTTAGGAAATACATACCGATAAGTTGTGATTTAAGAAACCCCCGTTGAATTGAATCGGAATAGCTTGAAAAGTTTGCTTGCGCGGGTCAAACTACCCGGATCTTTGGCACTGTACCTCGCAATCACCTTAACTTTGAATGTACACTTTGCTCTCCACGATCGCAGTTCGCAAATCCGCAAAAATCTGAAAATGTCGGAAAAACGGATTATTAGTGCGAAAAATCGATATGAATGCCAAAACACCTGCACATGTACAATTAAAAAAATCAAACAATAAAATTGGGATGATAACAGAACACTGGACCACAAAATAAAATTTAGGAGCAAAAGGGGGCGAAAAATCCGGCGACACCGGTTTTTAGGGGGTTCTCGCCGATTTGAAATTTGAGTTTGGGCTCCAATTTTCTTCTGGTGTCTAAATGTTCTACTAGTGTCTTAATTTTGTTGTTTATCTTTTTTAATTAGTTCCAAAATCGTAGCTGGTCAAAAATCCAGAGAACAAAATGTTAGCAATGTCAATTTTTCTGTTTTGGTTTTTAAAATTTTTGATTTTTTTTGTTTGTTTTAGGAATGGTGTTAGATTTATAAACAAGATGTACAGAGATTAACCCGAAATAACAAGAATAAAAACGTTACCGTCTCCCTGGCAACGGCGCCATTTGATTGGCACGCTTTTGGCGTGCCGTGTTTTAAAGTTCTAAGTTTAACCGCAATCAAGACAGCGTCGCGTGTAGCTAGCCGTGATAAGTACGGGTCTTCCGCAGGGAGATGGAGCATTTTACGTTCTTGTTATGACGAGTTAAGCGAGGGTCGGAAGCGGTTCGATTCTAGCCTAAGTGTTGTATGCACAAGTGTAAGGTTGTTAGGAATAGATAGGTTAATGTAAATTAGTGAATTCCGTACTCAATCCTTTGAGCCGAGTTTGACCAATTGAAGGTAGAGCAATCGGCAACAACGTGGATTAGGGTGTTTAAGCACAGTATTTATGAAATCCATGCTTATTGAGCCTTGTCCGTCTGTTCTTGTATCTTGCTTTCACCTCCGGCCAAACCGAACGCAACCGGTCGCGGTTAGGGATCACTGATACCTTGGTAGGGTAGGGTGCCTAACGGAGCGCGTACGTAAGGTTTGGACGGAGTTTAATTGGAAAATATCGGGCAAAGAAAATGAGGAAAGAAAACCTTAACTTACAATACAATTCTTTTTCCTAACAACACCAAATTCACAAACCATAACAGCAATAAAACAAAAAGAGCAAATGAAAAGATACAAAGAAAAGAATAAACAACAAGCAAGTAAGTAAAGGGCAAGAAAATAAAGTGCAAGTAAGTAAATGGCATGAATTGAAATGTAAGTAAGTAAAAGCAAGATAGAAAATACTAAGAACCCAAAGTGCAAAATGAAAGCTTTATTATGTCCAAGTGTTGATACAATCTTGAGTTCAATAACCAAAACTTAAACTTGCAAGCTCAATGAAGAGATTGCAAGATCAATTGAAGGCAAAGAGCTCAAGGGGAATTAGCTATGTACAAGAACAAAAATGAAAAGAGAAAAAAGGAAAAGTGTATGTAGTATTGGACAATGTGAGACAATATGTGACTCCCTCCTTTGCTCACTGATCTAGCTTTTATAGGCCCAAAATAAGATTAAACAAATAATAAAAATGAGTTGATGTGACAGCACAGGAGGGCCAGCAAAAAGATAGGGACAGATGGAGCTAGGAGGCCGGCGAGCTCGGACATATTGGGGCAGTCGTCAGGCTTGGTCCGAGCTCCTTGGTTCGTGTTGATGTGATGAACATGTGTGCTCCCCATAAGTCTACTAGTGCTGCTTGATTTGTCTATATGAACCTGGTCTGCACTCAGTAGTTTGGAGGAAAACTTGTAGCTTTATATCACATCACATCTTTTTAGCATTAATCATCCTTGTCCCCCCACTTGCACAATTCATCATTTGTGTGTGCCATGGGCAGCCCTACCATAGTCCAAGCCAAAGAGTTATGTGTACACTTGCTATGTGTTGGACCAAAATTGTGTACACTTTATTTATTGTAAAATAACTCTTTGGGTATCGGTCGGTTTGCAGTTCCGGTTGTAGTGTTGGCTCACAAACGTTATATCCGTGATTTTGAGTGTGTTTCAAGTATTTTATCACGAATACCTGTAATCTGTATTTATTGAGCAGACACGGTTAATAGTACCGATATAATATAAAAAATAGATAATGAATGAGAGGTATTAAAATGCAGTTTTCTGTGATAAACAGGCGGCGAAAAAAGGCTACTAGCGACAGTGATAGGCGGCGGCATAGCGAGGCTCGAGTTTGTGAGTAGCTTGGTGGTGGTGATGCGACTATGGTGGTAGCGAGGAGGTGAGCGGTGGATGGACGGCAAGGTGTCGATCGCTGGAGGGTTCATTAGTCGCATGAGGCAGAAGTGGTCATGTAGGTAGCTGACATCGGC
The DNA here is from genome assembly GCA_030015575.1 of Agapanthus africanus. Lineage (NCBI taxonomy): Eukaryota > Viridiplantae > Streptophyta > Magnoliopsida > Asparagales > Amaryllidaceae > Agapanthus > Agapanthus africanus. The sequence goes on from CM057342.1 coordinate 189,070,245, forward strand.
GATGGTGGAGCTAGGGAGTGGAGGCTCGAGAGGTTGCGGTTGGTCGTGGAGAAGAGTTTGAGGAGAGAGGAAGTGGAGGAGCTAGTAGTCGAGGAGACGATCGGCTGTAGTAAGGTGGTCGATGTGAGCTCCGGTGGTGGGTGGTTGCAGGCGTTAGCGGCTAGTCGTGGGTGTTAGAGTTGGGTGCTCAGGTTGTTAGGAGTGGGGTTGGTGCAAGGAGGCGTTAGGGGCCAAGGGAGACAGTGAGGGGATCCAGCGGAGGTCGACGGCGATGGAGAAGTGTATGTAGTGGAGCTCGAGTGTATGGGTGTGCAGTGATGAGAGAGAGAGAGAGAAGGAGAGAGAGCGAATGAGATAGAGATTTAGAGAGAGAAAGAGAGTTGATGAGAGAGATGAGGGCGACGTCAAGGGGATCTCGGGGTTCGTTGGGATGAGTGCTGATTGGTGTAATTTATCGCACATTTTTCTAACTCCTTTATCATTTTAGTGTCATATTTTATGCTTGTCCGGGTATTTTTTGTCAATTATTACAGATAATAAAGCTTGGATGCAAAAAGACAGAAAATTGTGCTAAAATGAGGATTACGTGTGTACAATGGAGACTTAAGGAAATTATTCAGAAAATCAAAAGTCAATTTGCAAATTTGGTATAAATTTAGGAATATCATTACAATCACAAAGCTTGCAACAAATAAAGTTGAATCATTTATCACAACAACAAATCAGATGGAGAGACCAAATCAAATCAAAAGCAATAAATAAATTTTTCTAATTATATACCAAATTTAGAAACAATTCAGAGGTCCACACAACTATAGAAATATAGAGAGATATTCAAGATTTTATGAACTCAAAAATCATCTAAATTGAAGATAAAATCACAGAAAAAATCTAGAGCCACGACGCCAAGAAACCGCGGCGGATCCGTGATGCAATCTGGGCCGTTCACCTTCAATTTTTATGGTTACGATCGTCTTGGCACGTACATTGTTTTAAGATATATCTTTTTATTTTTCGAAAATTCTAAAGGCTCGCAAAAGTATTCAACAGAGCAATTAGATTAGATTATCATTGTTAGCAAGTAGATTCTCTTGTATCTTTTATTACTTATTCTCCAAACTTTCTTAGCCCTATATAAGCATATGTATTGTCTTAGGGTTTCATATCTCTCTTATTTCTCTCATCTCTCTCATCTCTCTCATAGCATTCAAGTTAGGGTTTTCAAAAAGAATAGATCGAGTCAATTGTAAATACTCTTGATTATGAATAAAATTTATTTTTCTTTTATAAACATGCGTGACTAATTCTTTTCTAGGGTTTTGTTTGTATTTATTTTGTGGTTAGGTGATCTTTTATCTCTTCTTTTCTATGCTTTTATGATAAATGTCTTATGATTTTATTATCCTCTTTATAGTTTTTCATCTAATAAACTAATCTCATAATAAAAGTAAACACCAAGAATAAGATTAGGGAAGGGAGATAACACCAATAATCTAATTCGATTAAGAAAAGTTTGACAAACTAAAAACTTAATTAGGAAAGGTAAGAAAATAATTCAACCATAAGATATTCAACCTAGATAATTAAAGGGGATCTAGATTAATCGATAAAATATTAATTGTAGACTCATGACCTACATATTTTTGTGGAAGATTAAAACTAGGTTATATTTAATTAACTAGAACTAAGGTTTTACTATGATCTAGATGATATTATAATTTTGATAGGCTATATTTATAATTTAAATATAACCGATGCTTAGTTATAATTAATGGAAATATATAGAATTAGATTAGAAAAGAAAATGAATCTTTTAGACCAATTATAAAAATAAACCAAATAAAAACCCTAGATTTTTCTCTCTCTTGAAAACCAATTTTTATTTTATTTTGCATTTAAATCTTTAGATTTAAAACAACACAATTTTAACATAATTTAAAAGAAGTTAACACACCTCTCTATGGAAACAATTTTCAAGTACAACTGCGATAAACTGTATATTTGCGGTTAAATTTGGAGAATAATAAAACCCCTATCATGTTTTTGACGCTGTTACCGAAGAGGTGTAGTTTAATTACATTTAAATTTAAGTTTTAGATTTTAGTTGTAGATTAAATTAGATTTCCTTTAGTGCATTTGATTCTGCAAAATTTCTGTTTAAAATTTCAGGAATCGAAACAAACTTACTGGAAGAGAAGATCAAGACGAACAGAGACAAATTTAGGTAAGATCTCGTTCTTCCTAAAATCTCGATTTGATTCCAACTAAAAGATTTTTTTTCCAGGATTCTTTGCGCTAAAAAAAATAAGTTTAGATTTTAGATTTTTGACTGTTTTAGACTGCATTGCATATTTTAAAATATTATAAGGGGCAACAACCCAAATTCAGATTAGGTGAGGATTTCATTATCCTTTCTAAGCCCCACAAATCACAACTGAGCATCCGCATTGACCTACAATAAATTAAAAAATATCTAGACTTCAGCCCTAAGGACTTATTGAGCTCAATAGGACAAGAGGAGATTGTAGGCAATCTAACAGTTATCCGATTCAATCCGAGGTGTCTAATAATGTGTAACTAGTTATGGTTATTTAATTAAGGTCCGCTATTTCGGTAATTCGTATAGAGAAACCCTCCCACTTAACTGGCACTGATCTGGTTTCAAGATTGTTAAAGAGCTGTTAGAGAATTTATCCCGCAATTTGTCTCTTGGCAGTTAGGAGCGGGTCTAGTAACTTGATCTAGGTTGTTTGTGCATCTTTGATTGTGATTTTTAGAATCCCTAGTCATCTTATTTTTTGCATTGAAAAAAATAGGTGACGAACATGCTAAATCAACCTTATATGAACTATGTTATCCAGTTAACCCAACATTTGCCGATTATATTAGAATGAATAAATATAGGAGGGGTTATAATTCATCTTACACAACAACTGAACTAACATTCACTCCTTCCAATTTCATAGACCAATACCAATTTCAATCATACCCATACTATGATGTTGGCCCTCCTTATAACAATATCCAATTAGAATATTATCAATCATGCGAAACTTTTCCACCATTAGACGTTGATAATGATGAGGAGACGAGACGTACGTATGTAACACAGCAGTTGGCTACAATTATGAAAGATAAAATTATGCCAATTAAGCAATCATTGACTAATGTTGAAATTCTTCTTGGCCAAATAATTACTGCAATAGCCAATAGGAAAGAGCAAGAGACCATCCCAATACAAACTCATCCAAGTCCGATCATTCCTAACAGCTTATAGAACATCATAATAAATCTGTTGAGGAAGCGGTTGAGAATAACTATGGTTTGAAATGTACAACCGAAGAATGTTTAAGTCATAAGTGTCCTATGTGGAGGTGCGAATTTATGTCCAAGAAGATTGAGCGATATAAGGAGTACCCAATTTGTGAATCTACGTTTGAATCTTATGGCTTAAATGAGTCTGATTTATTGGTGCTTAAGGGAAGTAATGATGAGTTTCCTTCTACTGAGTTTGAAATCTACCCTCAAAATTTTGAATTTCCAATTCGGCCTCCAACAACAAATTTATATGAAGATGATTTAATTGATGATACTTTTAAAGTTAAGATGTTTGATTTAACCGATTGCAAGATTTTTGAGAAAGATATTTTTGATGAAAGAAAAGTAGCGGAAATAAATTTTGAGAAAATTTTGGATATAAAAACCGTTTCTGTAAAGAAAACTTGTGATTTTGATGGGGTTGACTTAGATATAATTTCTGGGGAAACTATTGATAGGGAACCCAAAACTTCATTAGGAATGAATAATGAATTTTTTGAAGAAAATTTAGAGTGGGATCTCATATTTTTAGAAAATAAAAGTCAACCCATAAGTCAATTTAAGAAGGGAATGAAAGAATTGTTGGACGAGAGATTTGATGAAAAAGATTCACTTAATATAATAGAAGTGAATGATGAGAAGATGGTTAATTTTGAATAAAGTTTTGAGGAAATTTTTAAGAATGAATTTAATCTTATAGATGAATTAGATTCCCAAAATCATCTAATAAATTGTGAATATCCTTTTGAGTTTTTAATAGTCGAATCGAACTCTCCACTACTTTCGATCATTATTAAAATCAATTCTATTAAAAAGCAAAATGAAGTTGTGCTTTTAACTCCTATAACTAGATCGCTTATTTATACTGCGTATGTTCGTGTTTTAGAATTTGATCCAATTAGCCAATAGTTTAACAAGATGGTAAAGTTAAATAATTCTTTGAGATTTTCATCATTTATTTTTGTACTAGTTTTTTCGACAAAACACAGATCACAATTTTCTTCACCCACATATAAATATTTTGCATATTCATTTTAAGGTGTTTATTGATACTTACTGTTACAACTTATTTTACTACTTGTGCATGATTAAAGATAAAAATTTTGAGTGGTTATTATTAACCTATGGGTTAGTAAAGTGTTGTGTAAATTATTTTTTGAGTGGTTAATAATTTCATGAATACGAGATAGAAAACAATGAGAACATTGTCTAAAATAAGTGTGGGGGTGGTTTTGTACATAGGTTATTAAAAAATTGATAGAAAATTTTGAAAATAGAAATGAAAATATGAAAAATGTATATAAAATAGATAAATAGATTTTAAGAAAAATAAGAAAAAGAGATGGTTAAACGGATCTAATAATAAGTTTTCATGAGCCTATTCTCAAAAGGCTAGTATCATGAAAGAGTTATTAGGTTTGAGAAGATATAAATGGAGTCTATTTTTGAGTCCAAACATTTGACGTCGATACCCTACTATACGCACATACACACATTTTGAAACTTGAGATAGTAGAAAAGACTTGTGATGCTCTTATTTATAATGCCCTAGTACGAAAAAAAATTAATATCACAAAAAAAATGAACACTGTCTTGCAATTATCAAGATAGTAAAAAAATTCAGCGGGGGTACTTCAGCAAGAGTGCTTTATCACATAGTGACTTAGACCGACTGGTTTGGGATCATTTACTATGTCTTAGGTTTTGCAAGATTAGGATACTGCAATTTACGCACAATAAGTGATCACGTTCGGTAATCGGTTGGTTAGTACCTCACGAAAATTAACGGTCGCATAAAAAATATGGGAACAAATCCATCAATTTTGATCTGCTGATTAAAAAGTAATTAGGTAGCGAAGGGCAAAAGTATGCGAGCTTAAATTGAATTATCCGAGTGTAGGGATGATTTATTTCACAAACGTAAGAGTATATGATTATATTTAGAAGCAAAATAGGTAGGAAAGATTGGAAGAATAATGAGGAAGTAATTTTCGGTATAGATCAAAGTCTATTAAGGAATGGTTCAAGACGACTGAAAATCTAGTAAAATTTAAACTTTTGTTTTCGTATTTTTCTTTTCTATTTCTATCTTTGTATATAGTTTTTATTTTCTTATTTTTGTTTCCTTTATTTTTTTATAGGAATAGGAGTAGGAGTAGAATTTAGTTAGATAGTATTTTAGTTTAGTTTAGAGTTTGAAACTCTAGATTTGCTCGAGAACTAGCAAAAGATAAGTGTATGGGTATTTGATTGGCGTAATTTATTGCACATTTTTCTAACTCATTTATCATTTTATTGTCATATATTATGCTTGTCCGGGTACCTTTTGTGAATTATTACAGATAACAGGGCTTGAATGCAAAAAGACGGAAAATTATGCTAAAATGAGGTTTATGTACGCGCAATGGAGACTTAAGGGAATTATTCAGAAAATCAAAAGACAATTTGCAAATTTGGTATAAATTTAAGAATATCATTACAATCAACAAAGATTGCAATAAATAAAGGTGAATCATTTATCACAACAATAAATCAGATGGAGAGACCAAATCAAATTAAAAGCAACAAATAAATCTTGCTAATTATATACCAAATTTGGGAACAATTCAAAGATCCACGCAACTATAGAAATACAAAGAGATATTCAAGATTTTATGAGCTCAAAAATCATCTAAATTGAAGACAAAACCACAGAAAAAATCTGGAACCATGACGCCAAGAAACCGTGGCGGATCCGCGGTGCAATCTGGGCCGTTCATCTTCAATTTTTATGGTTACGATCGTCTTAGCACATATATTGTTTTGAGATATATCTTTTTATTTTTCAAAAATTCTAAAGGCTTGCAACAGCATTCAACAGAGCAATTAGATTAGATTATCATAGTTAGCAAGTAGATTCTCTCGTATTTTTTATTACTTGTTCTGCAAACTTTCTTAGCCCTATATAAGCACCTGTATAGTCTTAGGGTTTCATGTCTCTCTTATCTCTCTCATAGTATTCAAGTTAGGGTTTTCAAGAAAAAGAGATCGAGTCTATTGTAAGTACTCTTGATTATAAATAAGATTTATTTTTCTTTTATAAATATGAGTAACTAATCCTTTTCTAGGATTTTGTTTGTATTTATTTTTTGGTTAGGTAATCTTTAATCTTTTCTTTTCTATGCTTTTATGATGAATGTCTTATGATTTAATTATCCTCTTTATAGTTTTTCATTTAATAAACCAATTTCATAATGAAAGTGGATGCTTAAAATAAGATTAGCGAAGGGTGATAACACCAATAATGTAATTAGATTAAGGAAAATATGACAAACTGGAAACTAAATTATGGAAGATAAGAAAACAATTTAATCATGAGATATTCAACCTAGATAGTTAAAAGGGATCTAGATTAATCGATAAAATATTAATTGTAAACTCATGACCTACATATTTTTGTGGAAAATTAAAACTAGGTTACTTCTAATTAATTAGAACTAGAGTTTTAATATGATCTAAATGATATAATTTTGATAGGCTATATTTATAATTTAAATATAACATATACTTAGTTATAATTAATAGAAACATATTAGAACTAGATTAGAAAAAAAGATGAATATTTTAAACCAATCATAGAAATAAAGCAAATAAAAACCCTAAATTTTTCTCTCTCTTGAAAACCAACTTTTATTTTATTTTGCATTTAAATTTTTAAATTTTTAAAAAAACTCAATTTTAACTTAATTTAAGAGTGTTTAACACATCTTTCTATAGGAACGATTCTCAAGTACAACTGCGATAAGCTGTATACTTGCGATTAAATTTGGAGAATAATAAAATCCACATCAAGTGCTGGGTCGAGCGGAGGTGGATGCGAAAGGCGAGGTTATGGCTATTAGGAGAGCGGGTCAAGCGGAAGAAGTTGAGAACGAGAGGGAAGGAAGATCGAGAGGAGAGAGAAAGAGAAAGAGAAATATGAGAGAGAGCATGAACCGGGTATGGATTTTGGATTAGGATTCATGTGCCGGCATGATGGGCTTAGGCTTGGGTTTAGCTTAGGGTTAAGGTTAGAAAAAAAATTTAAAAAGTCAGGGTTTAAATGATTAGGGTTTTAGTTTTGGAAAATTAAGAGGTAGGAATTAGGAGAAATGTATGGGAAAGAGTTTGAGGGAAAATATTTTAGAAGAAAATATTATTAATAATACGAATATTCAAATTCGAGATACCGGTTATTATATTAAATCCCCCTTAAAGAAAATTTCATCCTCAAAATTAAAATAACGAAAACAACAAAACACGAAACAACGAAATCAACGAAACAGACAAACTACTCAAATGATGTGGAAGGCGCTGACGGATCTCCTTCTTGTAGCTCTTTTCTCTGAAGGCAACCGTTGATCTGATATTCACTAGATCCACAAATTAAATATTGCCCTTTGGCCTGTCGACAGTCTCCCTGAAGGTGCCCCGGCCTCTTACAATAACCACAAACCAGGGTTTTACGCTGGTTCTTCTGCTGAGGTGAGAAAGAACGCTTCATCTGTACCATTCCTTACTTCAGAACCGGGATCACTCTGTAAGGGGAAGCTGCTTCTGGTGATTAAACCTTTGAGGCCTTCTATCCGCAGTTCGTTGACTTTTAGCCTTATCTGCCAACCTTTCTTGAACTCGAGCAGCATTCAATACTAGAGCAAAAGTCTTCAGGTCAAGTGAAACTATTAGCAGTTGAAACTCAATATCAAGCCCCTGCTGAAATCGTCTAGCTTTGTCTATCTCTGTGGCTACTATATATGGGGCAAATCGGATCAGCCTGTTGAACTCTTCTGCATAGATGTCTACAGGACGACCATTCCGCTTCAAGGTGATGAACTTTTCTTCCATCTCTGTCTTAGCGGTAGTCGGAAAGTAATGGTCTAGGAAACACTCAATGAATGTGCTCCATCTGATGGGCTTATCCAGTCTTCTCTACTCAACGATCCACCATGTGTGGGTCTCATATTCTAACTGGATCTTCACCATATTCACTTTATCTTCATCTGGGATTCGAGCAGCCATCAGAAGATTCTCCACATTGATAAGCCATTGTTCAGTTTTAAGTGATACTGCTACACCTGTGAACACGGTCGGATGCAGTCTCCTGAAATCTGAAACGGTAATGGCCCTAGCATGTATAGTTGGTGCGAAAGCACCCTCAGGGATGGTAAAGACATCAGTAGATGTCTCTAAAACAGTAATTGTGGACTCTTGCAGCGCCTTTAATCTTTCAGCCAGGAGATCGGTCTTCTTCTCTTGTGATTCAACGATGGACTTTAGCGCACTAAGGATCTTGTCGATACGATCGTAGGAACCTGTATCTGATGAGTGGTTGCCTGAGGAGGACATATCACTGAAAGATAAGCAGGGAAGGGAATCAGATAACGGAAGGAAATAAGCAAGGACCATATGATATCTAACGATGAGGTGACAATGATCATATAAAAGTGAAAGTCAATATAGTAGGATATGAATTAAGAGATCCCTAAACTGAACTGTATTCTCATTCTAAACCTGGCACTGTGATACCAACAAAGCCATGTTACATCCCGCATCCCAAAATACGTCATACGAGGGGTGACTAGGCAACTCATGCTCCTACAGTCAAGGAAAGATCCTGCCGTAGTCACACTTCGTTTTCTAACAATACATTGTAAGCAGTAAACATTGCGCAAGTAATGAGAATCACAATCACTAAATCTATCTCTTTTTAACAAATTAGAGTGCACAAATACAAGCAAAAAATATAACTAACCAGTGATAATAAATGTTCCTTGTTTGAAAGTAAGAGAAACGATAAGCTGGCGTCATTAGTCTAAATCTCTGCAATCATCTCGAAAAAGGTAGGTCCACTTTTTGCTCTGAGCATTCATACTCAGATCGTCAGGTCGACACAATATAGCAATATAATAATATATCTCAATATGGTAAGGACAATAAATACGAACTAGAATTATAAAACGGTAACACAAGAATGTAAATGTCATGAACAGTAAGCAATATCATATTTGAACTATAGCACTGGTTTAAGCTAAAATGCATGTTACTAACCTTACAGTCTTTATGTCAGTTGAAATCGATTGATGGAATGTATCCTCATGTTTAGCAAGGGTCTTGTGCATACCTGAGTCTACGATCAAAACTAAACCCGGGACATAACCTTTTCAGCTGTACCGCTAGGCATAACTACCTAAATATATCAATATCACTTAATATCAAATGATCATCCTTTAAATAATTGAACCGTGCTAAATATGAGTTCAATTCCACCTTGATTTTCCTATTTTCACTAGATTACAGTATATGTTCATGTATTTGATGGGTTGTGCACAAGTACGTGTCACATTCACTATTCGATCATGCTTTCACGCTTATCAGTATCACTTTCACTATTCAGTCACTGTTTCACTATCGGACTTGTCACAACCCAGTCACTAACACTTATCAATCGACATTGCAATCATACATTAGGGTTTCAATGCAAATGTTTACCAAACAGTGGGTGTAAAACAATCACGAGATATGATAGAAATGCATTAAATAAACGTGCACTAAATTAAGGAAAGACTGTATCATATAACTTGCAAAATTCATAATATATCACACGTGCAGAATTGGACAAAACAATATAAAAGGTATATAAATCATACTTGATTATATAAGCATTAAAATTAGTTTCATATCAATAGGCATTCAGGTTAAGGATTTATCATCGTTTTAAATCAGCGATTAGTTGCTGGAATTTCAGTTTCAGAACTGAAAGTTCAATTTCACGCGCAGTTTACTACAGATTGTGTTTAGATTCAATTGTTGCTTCAGTTGAATAAATCCTAGATCTATCTGTTAAGTTTTTAGTGCATCAAGAATATCAGTAATAGCCTTTATGTACTAGGAGATATGTTCATATTAGTGTCGATGTGTAATAACTGTCACTGGAGAAAACTACAGAACACGTCGATGATCTAAAATATATTTAAAATAACAAATGATGGTAAAATTGAATGAGACCAAAACCATAAGTTATATAACTTAATTATCTATGTGAAGATATAGGACTCCACATATTTTCAGTTTTATGTAGGGATGTATAGGCGATTAAATTCAGGTATCAACATGAAAACTGCAGAAATCGGCCATATACATCGATAATATAAATTATGTTAAAATATCAAACATTGACGTAATTTAGTAAAACCAGTGGTAGAAGAAAGCTAACTCAATTTCCTATGTATCTATATAGGATTCCACACATTTGCGCTTTCGAACAGTGAGTTACAGGTGTTCAATTTCAGGTATTCGCAGAGATTTCTATTCTGGACTGCGGTCCACAGCCACAAATCCCTTCAGTTTTTGCAATCTAAATGACACGATATTCAGAAAAAGTCACCATAGATTCATAGGTTATCCAACCTTCTTTGAAGCGAGCCTAAGAATGCTACGATTCAATTTTTTACGATTTATGATGAATTTTACAGGATGCCATGTATGGAAAAAACCAGATTTCGTTATCGGTTATCGGGGACGTCACTTTATGTATGAAATCTTGTTATTTTACATCCAAATTTCTACACTATGTTCGTTATGTGTAAAGGAAGTTATTTATCACAAGTTCCGCTATTTTAAATGAGTCTTCGTTTATGGTTCGCATCACAATTCTAAGAATAGTTACGATCTAAACTCATTTATATATATACGTGTCTATTTATTATAAAATTGTTTCAGCTAATCGTTTAAAATGGCATGATAATAAGTGAAGAATTTCACTTGACTTTGGTGACAGGGGTACGAGAACGTCATGATCACGGCACGGGCACGAGCATGATACGATCACAACACGGGTTTGGCTAGTGCTCGATCTTAGGACTTGGCGTAGGTACAACGGAGCACAGGGCTTGGCACGGGGCAGCGACATGTGGATGTGAGGCAGAGGCAGCGACAGCAAGGTGGCTACCGGCGACGGTGACAGGCGGCGACACAGCGAGGCTCGAGTTTGTGAATAGCTTGGTGGTGGTGATGAGACAATGCTGATAGCGAGGAGGTAAACAGTAGGTGGACGGAGAGGTGTCGGTCGCTGGAGGGTTCGTCGGCAGCATGAGGTAGCGGTGGTCGTGTAGTTAGTTAGCCTCCGCAATGGTGGAACTAGGGAGTAGAGGCTCATAGGGTTGCGGTTGGTCATAGAGAAGATTTCGACGAGAAAGATGGTGGAGGAGCTGGTGGTTGAGGAAACGATCGACTGCGGCATGGTGTTCAACGTGAGCTCCGGTGGTGGCTGGTTGCAGGTGTTAGCGACTGGTCGTAGGTGTTTGAGTTGGGTGCTCATGTTGTTGGGAGTGGGGTCAATGCAGGTAGGCGCTTGGGGGTAAAGGAGATGGCGAGGGGCTCTTGTGGAGGTCGATGGCAGCGGAAAAAGGTCCGGCGACATTGGTGGAGCTTGGGTTGTAATGACTCTGAAATCCCTATACAGAACTAATGTTTAAATGTATAGAAAATGATATTTCAGCCTGTATAGGAATTATAAGTCATTTTTTATTTAATAAAAGCAAGAAATAATTTGTAGCTCACTAGTAAACCCTCTACACAGTTGTAACATAGCATGTGTGTTCGATTACCATCAGTCCCAATTATTTTTTAAAAAATTTCTTTTTAATTTTTCGAAAGCCCAAGAGTTGCACGTGCAATTCACAGATAAACAAAAAGTTTCAGAGAAATCAAACATGCCCAAAAATGAGTAAACACTGATTAAAATGAGTGGCATGAATCTCGAGGTGATTGGACCAAATCCAACCACCCATTTCTTGATCCTGGCCGCCACCGACGGTCCGCCTTGCTCCCAATCACTCCGCGCTTTGCACACTCATCCTTTCAGCTCCCCTCAACTCCACTGCACTGTTTGATTTTTCTGCAATCAAACAGAGACTCTTCAATTCAATATTTAACACCCATTTTAATTCTTTTAATCCAATTTTTAATTCCCAAACCCTAAATTCTTCATTATAAATACCACCCTATGCCCTAGCTTTCCCCTATTCTAAAATTTTTATTAAAAATTCTTTCAAACTCTCTACGTACCAGGTGGATTTAAGCACCCGAGGAGCAACAAGCCAAGCCCGATGACCGAAACATCTCCGACGAAATCACGACCCCCGAATACTTCCTCTCTCTCTTGTTAACCATCTAAACAAAGTGGAGTTAGTTCCGATATAATCTTATTTTTAATAATTGTTATCCACTTTTTAAGCAAAATAGGTTAAACTAACTTTCCCACACCACTCTTAACCTTATTTACAATCATTTAGTTTTTAGTTTAATAAAATTTTCATGTGAAACAATCATATAACAAACTTTTTTATTAAAATACCATGAAGTTTAATATAACTGTAAATTTCAATAACTAGAGTACAAACCTTTAAATCATTCTCGGGGTAACGACCTACCCCACATGCATACTATGGGTTCATAGCACGAGATTCTAAACATGGGGTTTATGTAAAATATAGGTTTTTACATTAAGATACCACATTTTTATTCAAAACGGGTTTCTATTAAATAGATATTTTAAATTCTTGGAAAATACGCCTCTACAACCCTTGTAAGGAGACCCACTAATAGATGGTGTGGATTATCGCACATCTTTGGGATAGTAGAGCGAGATGCAGAACTCTTTACGGAGTATTTGGTCTCAAAAATAAATAAAAATACAGTTTTTAAGAAATACGAATTTTTTCTAAACAAAACTAAAACTTTAGAAAATTATATAAAACTATGAATTCGTATTTTCAATAAAAATATATTATGAAACTATAATTTTTTTTTAAAATGAAAGATTAGAATTTTAATAAAATACCATCAATTTTCCAAAAGAGCTAGTTTTCATAAAAATAGTATAACCGTTTAAAATCTAGGTTTTATCATTAAAACACCACAACAATTAAAATACATATTCATAAAAACCCTGAATGTTATAAATCACCCTCGAGATTTATTTTAAACTATATTAAAGTATTTTTCATCAAACCCCCTCAAAATATGCAAACAATATAATAAGGACTCTAAATTAATATAAGTTTAAGCGTTATTAATTCTCTTGAGCCCCGGGGAGCCGGAGAAAGTGAGTGCTTGTCTATTTAGGTTAGACAACTTAACGGAGTTATCAATGACAAATGTCTTGGAAAAAAACACAAATCCTGTCGTCCATGTGCAACAGTTGCCGATTACTCTCGAACTTAAGAAATTTCAAGAACTAAGTCCTTTCATAAGATTCTGACTCCTACATGAATCCAAACACCAACCAGAATCCAAATATCAAACATGAACTTGAATACTTGATCATAAACCTGAACACTCGAATTTAAATATCAAACTATAACTCGTATACTTAACTCGACTTGATCGAACCATGATTATAACTTGACATGAATGCCTGAAAACATGATTATATCTTGAACATGAACCTCTACATTTTATATCGGACCTATAATCTTAATATATACAATACAATACGCGGGGATAATGGGGTTGATTGGTACGAAACGTATATCGTGGCACGTGAGGTCACTTTAAAAGATACCTACATGAATTTACGTGTCGTTGTCCCGAGGGTTATGACAGGGCCTTGTAATACATGTTACCATAGTCCACAGGGTAAGATGGACTCCTCTCGTATACATGAATACTTTCTTTATCAAGCTACAAATAACCATATTATCATAACTATCTTATACCGGTAAATAAACATGCTTAAATACTCTCCAATATATAATCTCGCATGTTCATATTCACTTGATTTTTATTCACTTTTATTCATCATTACTTATTTCTTTTGGGGATTTATCGAGCGCTAGTTCGCTAACAACATTCCTCTCTGTTTCTTTTCTTTGGAATGTTCGTCAGGAGGACCGGACTCTGAGGGTATTGATCTGATCGCACGCTTTTGGCGTGTCGGATGTTCAAAGAATTTAAGTGTAACCGCGATCAGGACGGTGTCGCTTTGCAGCTAGCCGGTTGAGCACGGGTCGGTCCACAGGGAGATGATGGTATCTTACCTTCTTGTCTTAGACGAGTCAATAAAGAATGTTGTATGTGTTTGTTTGATCTAACCTATGTGTTTATTTGCAAGTATAAAGTTGTTAAGAAAAGATACGAAATTGTAAGCTAAGAAATCCGTACTCAAAACCTTTGAGCCGAGTCTTGACCAATTGAAGCTCGAGCAAACGGCAACAACGTGGATTAGGGGATTTAAGCGCGGTATTCGTGGAATCCGGCTTATTTACCCTTGTCCTTCCGTTCTTGTCTCTTGCTTTCGCCTCCGGCCAAACCGAACGCAACCGGTCGCGGTTAGGAATCACCGTTACCTTGTCAGGGTAGGGTGCCTAACGGAGCGCTTGCGTATGGTTTGGGCGAAGTTCAAATGGAAAATAACGGGAAAAGGAATTGGCAAAGAAACATTAACTTACAATACCGTATTAATTCTTAACAACAACAATAATTACAACATTCACAAAAATGAACAAAAGAGAACAAAAAGAAAAGAACAAAGAAAAGAAAAGAATACAAGAAAGAAAGTGCATGAATTAAATTGCAAATAATTAAAGACAAGGTAATAAAAAGCAAGTAATAAAAAGCGATAAAAAGAATACGAAACTAGGACTCAAGACAAGCATGTGATCATTAGCCAACCCTTAAACTTGCAAGCTCAATGAAGAGGTTGCAAGATCAAGGGAAGGGTAGAGAACGCATGTGAAATGAAGTGCTAGTCCCGTGAGAAAATACGACCCTTGAGATCAATAACTAACCCTTAACCATTCAAGCTCAATGAAGAGGTTGAATGAGCAAGAGAAAGCAAGAATCTCAAGGGGGAGCAAACTAACAAGAAAGATAAAAAAACCTCATCTTCATTAATCTTCCACTCAAAAAGCTCTCACTACAATTTTAATGGAGAAAGAATGAAGAAGAAGAAGAAGAAGAACAAAACTACAAAAAAGAGGCTAAAGAAAAGCTCCATTGGTTTGGCTCAGATCTGCTGTATTTATAGGCAGGAGAATGGAGTTCTAGGGCAACCAGCAGACATAAAATGAAACACCCAAAATACCCCCAAAAGTTGATGCAGAGAGGGCCCCACCTAGCCGCGGATCCGCCGCCTATGCCCCCCTATGGCCGCGGATCCGCGCTCCTATAGTGGTGTTAGGGTGTGGTCTTCTGTGTACATCCCTGGTCTTCTGTCCCCTGTTGTCTGGTACACATATTTTCTGATAATTGCTTCCAGAATATCTTCAGATTCCTAGTCCAAGATTGCATTATCTTTTTCACTTTTGACTTCTCTCTCCCTCGAGCTCCGCGCACCCATTGATTCTTGTGCAGCCTCCCTCGTGCTCTGTGCTTGTCCCAGACACGAATGACCACTGTCACATGTCTTGTATCTGGAACCGGTACTCGGCACTGGACGGATATGGATGACCGGAACCCGGCTTTTATCTGTTGTGACAGATGTTCTGTATTTTGACGTAACTGTGGAGATTTGGTCTTGATTTACAATATTTGGACTGGAAACCTGTACTCTGTAAATATGTAACAAACACAGATCAAAAGCACCTACCTATAAACAACCGAGCGTAAGAATGGGCGGTATAAAATGCAGTATTCTGTGATGAACAAATACCCCCAAACTTAACTTTTGCTCGTCCCGAGAAAAACCAATTATTCACAAAAATAAAATCCTAACCGCACTTTCGCAGGGAACGCGATTGCACTGAGCGCGTGCAACAAGCCGTTAAACCTCTAGGTGTCCCTAGTAGGAGGAGTGTTGTCTCCTGAGGGTTTTCAGCGGATTACACCCACAAAATCCCGTCAAGCTAGTGTCATAAAATAACTAAGATTCAAACCCTAAAGTTTTGTTTCAGAAAATAACAATTCTATAATCCTAAGTCTAGACTATCGAACCTTTAGTTTTCACACCTCGCTTCTTATTTAACTACAGATTTTATATGTCTTTACGTGTAGTGCAAATAGTGCCGTTAAGTTCCAGAAAGGTCGATTAAAGTCATCATGTCGCACAATAAAGCCCAGATAACAATTTTAAAAGGATCACATAAGTTTTATAAAAAGTTAAGCATTTTTCAAGTTTCGTTTTCCAGTAAGGTTTCAACTTCAGAATTTCTATCTTCCCTAACAGGAAACTAAGTCGTATTTTTCACTCCACCTTTTTCTTGTTTTCATTTCATACACACCTCTGTGAACGTGCAATAGTCTTTATCATAGAATAAAACCTTCATATCTCCGCTAAAATTTTTATAAAAGCCTGTCTTTTATCAAGATTATTCTCACACAAAGAACCGTTAGGAATTTTAACTCGGAGAGAACACTTGCTTGACTTTGTTTTAAAACTGGACTTTCTAGGCTTCTTAGCGAGCTTTGGGCCAATGCACCCAAACCAGTTGGTTTTAGGGCATTAGGTGTAGAAACACCCCAGCGGACTTAATTACTCAAGTTACCTAGGTCCAAAAACAAAAGACAGTTTGGCGTGAAAATCATGATGATTCAATACGAACGGAGATATAACCGGTAGTTCAATTATTTTTTTGGATAAAAGACGTGTTTAGTGGGTTCGGTGTGTAATCATTCCAATCAAGTTTCAGATGGGTTATTTTTCAGACTTAGTTCCAATTAAGGCATCAATAACATTCCTTCATATTCACTCACTTCATAAACTATTCTTGATATATTACTTATTTCAGAACAAACCTATTTGATCCTCAGAAAATCATTTGTCTTATTTAAAAGTTTTTAAACATAAAAGACTTGTCATCTAATTTCCAAGACTCACAACACGTGTAGTGTAATGTAAAGACGTATATCAGCTATAGTTAACTTCAAAGGAGAGTTATTTTTCAGGTTTTCAAAATCTAAACATAAGATTTAGTTATTCTTATTTTATCAAACAAAACCGTCGAAATGTTGAATCAGAGTCCTCCCACTAGCTAACTTGACAGAAAAGTTTTTATGTTTTTAGAAAATTTTCAGATTTTTATGGATTTTATGGATTTAATATGCAGATGCAAAATATACAAATGAATGCGAAGGAAGAAAGCCTACCGAGCACACCCCCAAACTTAAACTTGACAGTGCCCTCACTGTCAGGCTATACCAAGAGGGTCAAAATTGTCGGCGCTCCCCCAAAAACAAATTATATACAAAACAAAAAAGGAAAACAAAAAATATATACAAAAAAAGGTGTCCCCCCCAAACTTAAGTAAAACAGTGTTTCCACTGTTAAGCGTTGAAATTCAGGATTAGGGGGGAAAGAGAACAGTATCCATCTATACAAGGCCTTACACAGGCCAAAAGTTAACACCAACCATTCAAAGATTTTATCGCTATAATGTACCAGTTGGTGGAAGAAGGCGTAGAGAAAAGAGATGGAGAATACGCGAGACCATATGCGGAGAGAAGCGGGATATGGTCTCGGTATATGAGAGGAAGAAGAATGGCGGAAGGGAAAAAGAAGTGGAATACGAACTTGAGGGTGCAAATGGAGTAAATAGATTAGCACAATTTGTGATGAGCGATGTGTGAAAAGTGATTGTGCTAATATATTTACTCGTCGAGAAATTGGGTCGAATCCCTCAAGATTCGTAAGAAACCATGGGTACGCCGAACTTGGTAAACCAGACATATGAAATGTAAGTGAGACGGGTTCTTGCAAGGTCGGAACGATGGAAAGGATGGAGGGAAGTGATCGAGGAGGGGCATCGGTTAGGGTTTCGGGAGGGTGCACACAGTCAATGAAAGGAACAGGATGAATTGGAAAATCCGACTCATCAATTAAAACTGTTTCATCCTCAAAACTATCCTCAATATTCTCCTCAAAATTTATCTCATCCATGCCTTTATCATTAATATCAAGACGCATATGAAGTTCGGGAAAAACAGTTAAAGACTCGGGATGATGATTTGAAGAGACAACCTTAGCCAAATCTACTGGTTCATCATCCGAAATGTTCCCAGCGTCAATATTCTCGATCAAGTGAAAATCAATATTCTCAGACACCTCATCAAAAGCATGGATTTCAATCAATTCAGGTTCTAGAGTGGAGGTGTAGAGGTCAGAAGGTTTGGGATCGGTTTCACTTGGAAGAGACCCTTCATAATCGGTCAAATCAAACACTACGAAGTCGCACAACTCATTAAACATTCTATCTTCAACTGATAATTCATTTGGGACACTTGATAGACTTTCAACATAGGAGTTGTGGGATTCAATTTGAGACGGGTAGGTTTGATTTGGAAGGGTATACAACTCACTCTCTCCACTCAAATTCACAGCCTGTCCTACCACCTCATCATACATTGGAAAATTTGGAGCTAGCTGGAAACTAGCTACCGGGTCACTAGGTTGTATGAGGGCGGCCATAGACGCATTCAAATCCATCATCTGTTGGCTTGACGCTACCCTAAAGTCTTCCAAGGATTGTTCTAGACTAGACATTGGTTGTGAAGGGGTTTCAGTAAAAGATTCAAAGTTGTTTGGATACTGAAAACTCCCAAATGGCGGTTCTGATGCAATGTCTAGGGAAGGTGCAAAAGTAGGGTAGGATTGGTAGGAATTGAATGGCTGGACAGGAGCAGGATCAACATTTGGATAGGAAGGTGAATGGAATTGTTGATCCCAAGAATTTGAAGTGGTGAAAGGAGTGAAAGATCGGCTACGGGATTGTTCAATTCGTTCAGCGATGGACAAAGGACGGCTTGCAGAAGGGGTATCAACATAAGCGGGTGCGGGAGGTTGAAAAGGTCGATACAAAGTGGAATGAGGAGTGCAAGTGTTTGTCCTAGACGCTGCTATGCGATCTTTCAGTGAAACTTTGGGCATGGAGGGGTCGTTCGATGTTCGGCCAAAGCAAGAACCGTATGAAGTAATGTCTGGTTGTGGGTACCAAAGTTCGGCAAGAGTTTTGCGAGGTGGGGTACCCATGATATGAAGAGAGAAAGGGAGAAAGGCAGAGAAAAGGAGGGGAAAAAGAATATGATTTTTTTTTTATATATTAACAAAAGAATGAAGTATACACAAAAAGAATATGGACAAAAACAATCACGACACAAAAAATACCACACACATAATCGTTCTAGGGTTAACCTAGGTCAACTAGACCTGCTCCAGAACTTAATTGTCGAAGTAAAACCGTGTCGAAAAACAGGCTCAAGATACACTGATCACGAGGCCAGGTAAGTGCAGAGATAAGGGGAGGTTGTCCAACGCTTTCGCGAAGTTCCTTAATTAAATAACCCTTTCTCTTTCGGCGGTTGCGCCTTTAACACTTTCCTAGACACCCCGTAAACAATATACCGTTAAGCGAGGTTCTAAACACAATTAACTTCTCCTAGTGAGCACGAAGTCCTTAAGGCTTAAAGTCTAGTTTCTTTTAAATTTGTGCGGGTAAACGTTATGCGCAAGTTCATGATTTGTGGGCCACGGAAAAGGTGATGAAATCCTTTACCGTATGTTGTGGGGTTCGCTTGCCCTTAAGTCCGTATTAATGTATGCAATGCGCAATTCAAAAAATTCTATAAAGAATCAAACAATCGTTTTTTAGTTTAAGCGCGGCGCTGCAACAAATACGGGTTAGTCAATTTTTAGCGTTTGCTAGCGAACTTGCAAAGAATCCTGCAAAGAATAGTATATTGGATGCGTCGGATTTGAGAAGAAGGTGTTAGGAAAGTACGTACCGTTAAGTTTTTGGGTTAGGAAACCCCCGTTGAATCAAATCCGGTAAGCTTGGAAAGTTCGCTTGCGCGGGTCAAACTACCCGGATCTTTGGCACTGTACTTCGTAATCACCTTTCCTTGAATGCACACTTTGCTCCCCACAATCGCAGTTTGCAAATACGCAAAAATCTGCACTCTTGCCCACAAAAATGATAAAAAAAAAAAGAATTTTTTTTTTGTTTTTTTTTTATATATACAAAAAGAATATTAACCCGAATAACAAGAAAGAAAATACGCTACCGTCTCCCCGGCAACGGCGCCATTTGATCGCACGCTTTTGGCGTGTCGGATGTTCAAAGAATTTAAGTGTAACCGCGATCAGGACGGTGTCGCTTTGCAGCTAGCCGGTTGAGCACGGGTCGGTCCACAGGGAGATGGTGGTATCTTACCTTCTTGTCTTAGACGAGTCAATAAAGAATGTTGTATGTGTTTGTTTGATCTAACCTATGTGTTTATTTGCAAGTATAAAGTTGTTAAGAAAAGATACGAGATTGTAAGCTAAGAAATCCGTACTCAAAACCTTTGAGCCGAGTCTTGACCAATTGAAGCTCGAGCAATCGGCAACAACGTGGATTAGGGGATTTAAGCGCGGTATTCGTGGAATCCGGCTTATTTACCCTTGTCCTTCCGTTCTTGTCTCTTGCTTTCGCCTCCGGCCAAACCGAACGCAACCGGTCGCGGTTAGGAATCACCGTTACCTTGTCAGGGTAGGGTGCCTAACGGAGCGCTTGCGTATGGTTTGGGCGAAGTTCAAATGGAAAATAACGGGAAAAGGAATTGGCAAAGAAACATTAACTTACAATACCGTATTAATTCTTAACAACAACAATAATTACAACATTCACAAAAATGAACAAAAGAGAACAAAAAGAAAAGAACAAAGAAAAGAAAAGAATACAAGAAAGAAAGTGCATGAATTAAATTGCAAATAATTAAAGACAAGGTAATAAAAAGCAAGTAATAAAAAGCGATAAAAAGAATACGAAACTAGGACTCAAGACAAGCATGTGATCAATAGCCAACCCTTAAACTTGCAAGCTCAATGAAGAGGTTGCAAGATCAAGGGAAGGGTAGAGAACGCTTGTGAAATGAAGTACCCTTGAGATCAATAACTAACCCTTAACCATTCAAGCTCAATGAAGAGGTTGAATGAGCAAGAGAAAGCAAGAATCTCAAGGGGGAGCAAACTAACAAGAAAGATAAAAAAACCTCATCTTCATTAATCTTCCACTCAAAAAGCTCTCACTACAATTTTAATGGAGAAAGAATGAAGAAGAAGAAGAAGAAGAAGAACAAAACTACAAAAAAGAGGCTAAAGAAAAGCTCCATTGGTTTGGCTCAGATCTGCTGTATTTATAGGCAGGAGAATGGAGTTCTAGGGCAACCAGCAGACATAAAATGAAACACCCAAAATACCCCCAAAAGTTAATGCAGAGAGGGCCCCACCTAGCCGCGGATCCGCCGCCTATGCCCCCCTATGGCCGCGGATCCGCGCTCCTATAGTGGTGTTAGGGTGTGGTCTTCTGTGTACATCCCTGGTCTTCTGTCCCCTGTTGTCTGGTACACATATTTTCTGATAATTGCTTCCAGAATGTCTTCAGATTCCTAGTCCAAGATTGCATTATCTTTTTCACTTTTGACTTCTCTCTCCCTCGAGCTCCGCGTACCCATTGATTCTTGTGCAGCCTCCCTCGTGCTCTGTGCTTGTCCCAGACACGAATGACCACTGTCACATGTCTTGTATCTGGAACCGGTACTCGGCACTGGACGGATATGGATGACCGGAACCCGGCTTTTATCTGTTGTGACAGATGTTCTGTATTTTGACGTAACTGTGGAGATTTTGTCTTGATTTACAATATTTGGACTGGAAACCTGTACTCTGTAAATATGTAACAAACACAGATCAAAAGCACCTACCTATAAACAACCGAGCGTAAGAATGGGCGGTATAAAATGCAGTATTCTGTGATGAACATGATCCGAGCCTGGATGATTTGGACCAGTTCATTTCTCAGCCTGATTTTTAGTTCATGCTTGTATTTACTTCCAGTATGCCATTGTTTAGGCATTTGTTTTATCACCGTATCTTTTTATTACAACCAGTTGTATACAAATTTGAATGTAAATAAAGTTGTTGTTTCATTTTATTACTTATTCTTGCTCATTATTATATTACTTAATTACGCTTAACATATTTTCATGGTAATACGTTGCGGGCTTACTATGTCATCTTTTCGTCTATTGGGAAGCGGGGCATGACGGGTTTTGTTGGTGGCCGATGCAGGTCAGTTCTACATGAAGTTTTAAGCAATATATCATAAGAATTATAAGAATCAGCGACTATACATTCCTTGCATTTCAAATTTCTTGAATCTATCCTAATCTGTCTTTTCTATCAAGGTGATAGATTCTCCAAACAACACCAGTAACAACTTCAATGGTAACACCCCAACACCTACCTTACCACCTTCCCCTACCGTTGCTGCTCCGATAAATGAACAGACGGTGCTTCTAGAAGCCATCAAAAGTATTTTGGGCAGTCAGCAGCAGCAAACTGCTATCCTTATGAACCGTCCCGAAGCCGAAGCACCTGGAGGATGCAATTTCGTGCGTTGCATCCAAGAAACTTTTCTGGGAAAGAGAGTCCTCTTGAGGCTGAAGAATGGGCCCAAAGTATCAAGAACGACCTTGCAGCAGTGCAGGTACCAGACATAGCTTAGGTTCGTATGGCCAAGCTCCAGCTCACCGACAATACAAGTGTCTAGTGGAAAGCCATCTCACACAACCAATAGAGTGAAAGATGTTCTTCGATCTGTTCGATGCGAATGTTCCCCTTCGAACTGCGGCCGTGACGCGAGGACGTCAAGGGCCTGAGGTTCGGGGCAGATTCTATATGGTTTTATCCGTCCACCTCTCCGAAGATGCCCAGTTGATTTATGGCACCGTGTGTCGTGGGTTTAGACGGGTGCGGCCGATGTAGCAGACTTCATCAGATTCCCCCTCGCTTGAGGGTTTTTTTATTGTGGGGACGCTCTTCCCTGCAGGCGCAAGCCTCTTCAGTTAATTACGCTACCGCATCGCGGTAACAACTTTCTCCTTCTCCAGAATTTCACTTCGTGTCGTGTATGTTTGTTTTGTTTGTGGTTGCCCGTGGATTGTATACGGAGACTGAGTAATGCCGTCGCCCGTAGGACATGGATTAGTCCAAATCCGTATTTACTTAGATTTGGGTTTGGTGTTTTTAGTTTAAGGATACGTCAGCCGTGCTTGGGGCTAAGATCAACTTAAACGTTCGTTAAGGATACGTTAGTCCTGTTTTAGACTAAGATCGACTTAACGTGGTGATCCATTTAATATATGGCCGTCGGGACTCATCACCTCTCTGACTTCGTTGAAGGATTACAATGATGGGTGTCAGAGGAGTTCAGAGATGTACCCTTGAACCAAAGTTGATTTGGAGTTTTATAATCCATTTGAATGTTTAAGGATACGTTATCCATGCTTGGGGCTAAGATCAACTTAAACGGGATCGTTTAGATCCGGCAAGAGAGCATTTGGAGGCTCTATTGTTCTAGTTTAGGGACGTAGTGGTCCGTATTCCAGTTTAGGGACGTGGTGGTCTATTATTAGTTTAAGGATGTTTCGGTCCAATATTAGTTTAAGGATGTTTCGGTCCATTATTAGTTTAAGGACGTTTCGGTCCACGAGTTTAAGGACCCCACAGTCCATGTTGATGTGTGGTCGTCGGGACCCGTCACCTCTCTGACGTCATTGAAGGATTACAACGATAGGTGTCAGAGAAGTTCAGAGATGTACCCTTGAACCGGTCGTAAATTGATTTAGGAGAGCAATCTTGCTCAGTCAATTTAGTTTGAGGACTTACGACCATGATTGGGCTAAGTCCAGTTGAAAAATATTCAACGCTTTTATTTGTTTTTGGTCTGTTAGACCTGTGCTAGGGCTTGGCTCATTTTTAAATAATGCATTGCATTATTTTCTTCTTTTTTTTGTTTGGGCTCTGTCCATAAAAGATGCAGAGCATCAATTTATTCTGGGCTCTGCTCATTTATGAATGATGCAAAGCATCTACTTTGTTTGGGCTCTGCCCCTTTTAAAATGCATAGCATTTTTATTATTTTGTTTGGGCTCTGCCCATTTATAAATGATGCAGAGCATCAATTTAATTAGGCATGCTTGGTCTTTTTGATTTGGACCTGCCCTTTTAAGAAATGTCTTGCATTTATCAGGCGCTTTACGCCAATCAGAGAGCGCACGCGCTTGTAGTGTTGACACGTGTCGCGCAAGCGCAGTGCGCTGCGCTAATGCGCTGCGCCTGCGCTGCTGACACGTGGCGCGCTCTGGTGGCTTGCGCCAATCCAAGAGCGCAACAGCGCGGTTTGCAAGTGCAAAGCACTAAGAATCTTTTAGATTCAAGAACAGAAGTGCAAAGCACTATTTGATTTCTTGATCTAATTTAGATCATAGAAAAATAAGTTTTTTCTTTTTTTTCCTTATCTCAGAGAACCAAAGGTTCATAAAAAAAAAGTGCAAAGCACTATTTAATTTTTTTGTTTTTTATTAAAGATCATTGATCTTGTTTTTAGATCTATGATCTGTTCATAAGAGAACTTTCGCTTTTTCTGAAGGTCTTTACCTTTTTTGTTCTTGAGGAGTTCTTCAGAGTTCTCTTTTTTTTCTCAGAAAATGTTGATGCCTTTGAATTGAGGTCTAGGGCCCTTTTTATAGTGCCCATAAATTAGTTAAATTTGTTAAAGAGATCTTTCTCTGAGTGATTTGGGGAATTTTCCCCACCGTTGGATCTTTGATCCAAGGGCTTCTGTTTTACAGACGAAAATCTTCTTGTTTTGACAAGAACAGAAAGATTTCTTTGAAATCTTAATTCTGTTTGGCGCAAATGCCCCAGCGCGTGACACGTATCATGCAGCGCACAGCGCAGCGCAACTGCGCTAGCGCCTCTGCGCTGACACGTGTCGCACAGCGCAGCGCAACTGCGCTAGCGCCTCTGCGCTGACACGTGTCGCGCAGCGCACAGCGCAGCGCAACTGCGCTAGCGCCTCTGCGCTGACACGTGTCGCGCAGCGCACAGCGTAGCGCAACTGAAGCGTTGCTTCCTTTGATTTTGCTTCAAACAGAGCTTTGCTCTGATTGGGTGCGCTGCCTTGGGCGCTGCGCCCCCTGCGCTAACGTGTCTGATTTTGACACGTGGCGCTCTGTGCGCAGCGCAGAGGATCTGAAGAGTTGCTTCATTTATTTTAACTTTAATTTTCACTTTAATTTTCAAGACAGAGCTTTACTCTGATTGGAGGAAAACAGATTGCTTCTTTTCCCTCCTTGGAATTTGAACAGAGCTTTGCTCTGATTGGGGTAAACAAATGCCCCCCCACCGTTGCGCTTACGTGGCCTTAAACATGAGCGCAGCGGTGGCCGAATTCCAACCGTCGCGGCAACTTTTGGAAGTTGAAAGGGAATTTGATGTCTATAAATAGGACCTTTGGTCCCTTAGATGATTTTCATCTTCACGATTTTACTTTCAGAACTCTGAGCCCTGCTCTCTTGTTTAAACACTTTTAAAAGTTCAAACTTTAGAGAATTTTTAGGTAAAAATATTAATTTTGATTAAATTAAATCGATTTTAAGAGCCTTGCTCTCAATAAATCCCTGATCTAAAGAAGACTCATTTAGGGTTTCACTTAGCAGAGCTTTGCTCTAAGGGGGTCTATAGAAGACTAAGGAGAGCCCTATTAGGGTTCCATTAATAGAGCTTTGCTCTCTAAAAGATCTTCCCTGTATTTTCTCATTTCATTAATGGAGTTTTGCTCCTCCCAAATCATATAGAAGAACTCTTAAGAATTCTTCATGGATCTTGGAAGTTAAAGATGGCATTTTATTCCTCATTGCATTATATCGTTTTGCTTAATCAGTCTTTCTGATAATTTTTGTTGATTTTCTTTTACAGAAACAATGAACACCCACATGTACAATCTTGACGAGATCATCTCTTACGGGGACATCCGCCGACTTGGCCGTTCTCAAAATCGAGAGTTCACAAACGCGGAGTGTGCTGAAATCATGAGCCGCTTCGACACATATAACGGTCCACTGCTTCCCCGACGTTCCTCCCTCCTGAAACTTATCGTGAGAGCCATCTAGGAAGCGCTTCCCCTATTCTGTTCCGGTGTGCCGCTTAGGGCGTTGGATGCCGCTGAGGATAAGGTGCACTCGGTGTACCTGATGAACTTTATCTCGAAGAGACGACGAGACAGTCTTGTCGATCTCTTGCATGAGGTCTTTCAACAGTCTGCCATACTCGCTGCTTATCGGAGGGTGGAAGACATCAGGGGGGACCCTGACGCTTGTGCTCGTGAAAGAAAGCACACCAGGATGGTCCGCGAGGCTTGGAAAGTCATAGATAGGGTCACTTTCGAGTTCCTCAACCCATGTCCTGGGTTTGAGGTTATACCTTTGTAAACATTTTAATAAGGTTATTATCTATTTCTCCGTGATTGTAAGGACCCCTTTTTATGATATGAATAGAAAATTTCCATTTCAATTTGTCTTATTTCTTGTTCTGAATCTTTTGCACATGCACGAGTGAGTGTGTCTCGAATGCTTGATCAAATGTAAATCGGATGGTCTTCCTGTCACTTCCTTCTTTCTTTTATTGTGCTATGCTGTCTGAATAAATAGGGTTGATAGATAATAGAGTAAGCATCTATATTTCTCCAAGAGATAGCAATGGCTTAGGCCGCAGGTTCAGATCTGCCGCCTAAGACTTTTCAACTCTATGAGCCGTGAGGGTCTCATAGAGACTTTTCTCCCTACGGATCGAGAGGATCTCGTAAGTGGATTTTCTCCTTAGGAATCGTGAGGATTCCTAAGTGTGTTTTCTCTTATAAGTCGTAAGGATCCTATAAGAGAAGTTTTCCCTCTTACGAGTCGAGAGGACCCGTAAGCGGTTGGTTCCCTCCTTGTCGAGTTTCGAGTTTGGAGAATGAGACCCGTGGATAGTGTGCAAGAGACCGTTTTGGGCAAACTTGCAGGGTCCCGGTGCTTAGGAAACAGGCTCCTTTTATGCCTATTGCCTAAGGCTTTATCTCACAAGTCGAGCCGCATCGAAAATTTCTCGCAAAGACATCAATTTCTTCACAAGTCGAGACGAATCGAGCATTTCTCGCAAGAATATCCTAACGTCACAGTTAATCTCTGCTCTTTTCGACAGAAGTCCGTTAGGGTCTGTGGTACTTAGGGTTTTGGCCGTCGTACCGTCGCATAAGCTGATATGTTCCTCAATAGGCAATCGTGCTGTTCGAGTAGCCCTGCGACTGCCGTGTCTCTGATCCCTTCGGAGGCTGGACAAGACGTCTTCAAGCAATCTTCCTAGGCAGTTTGACTGTCGGAAGAGCAAGTGTTAGGAATTTGCCATGCCGCTTTTTACTTGAGGTTAGGCTCATTTTGGCGAGCCCCGATGAGTCATAACCACTCCGCGCTGGTGTGGGGATGATCACCGATAGTCTTTCAGGTTTTATATGAGTTGTCGTTAAGACCCTGAAGCTAGGAATTTGGTCTCTGCTTCGTTTGCTGGCATCGCGTCTACTGTATCGAGACGAATGTCGCGGTAGGAACCAGGGATTTTGCCGTGGCTCTATTTGTTCGATTGTCGCGTCTGAACCCTGCTAGAGGAAGAACGCTGGAGTGACATCTCGTCTGCTGTATCGAGACGAACGTCGTAGTTGTCTCTAGGTTGCTGGTGAACCGTCGAGGTTTGGAACTAGGGATTTTGCCATGGCTCCATTTTCTTAATGATGTTGTGTCTACTGTGTCGAGATAAACGTTGGGGTGACATCTCATCTGCTGTATCGAGACGAACGTCGCGGTGGAGCTGGGATTTTGCCGTTACTCCATTTGTTTGATGATGTTGCGTCTGCTGTGTCGAGACGAACATCGTAGTTGTCTCTAGGTTGCTTGGTGAACCGTCGAGGTTTAGAACTAGGGATTTTGCCGTGGCTCCGTTTGTTTGATTGTCGCGTCTGATCCTTGCTGGAAGGAGAACGCCGGGGTGACAACTCGTCTGCTGTATCGAAACGAACGTCGGGGTGGAGCTGGAATTTTGCCGTGGCTCCGTTTGTTTGATTGTCGCGTCTAAATCCTGCTGGAGGGAGAATGCTGGAGTGACAATTCGTATGCTGTATCGAAACGACCGTCGGGGAGGAGCTGGAATTTTGCCGTGGCTCCGTTTGTTTGATTGTCACGTCTGAATCCTGCTGGAGGGAGAACGCTAGAGTGACATCTCGTCTGCTGTCTCGAGACGAATGTCGTGGTTGTCTCTAGGTTGCTGATGAACCATCGAGGTTTAGAACTAGGGATTTTGCCGTGGTTCCATTTGTTTGATGATGTTGCGTCTGCTGTGTCGAGACGAACGTCGGGGTGACATCTCGTCTGCTGTATCGAGAAGAACGTCGTGGTGGAGCTGGGATTTTGCCGTTACTCCGTTTGTTTGATTGTCGCGTCTAAACCCTGCTGGAGGAAGAACGCTGGAGTGACAATTTGTCTGCTGTATCGAAACGAACGTCGGGGAGGAGCTAGAATTTTGCCGTGGCTCCGTTTGTTTGATTGTCGCGTCTGAATCCTGCTGGAGGGAGAACGCTAGAGTGACATCTTGTCTGTTGTCTCGAGACGAATGTCATGGTTGTCTCTAGGTTGCTGATGAACCATCGAGGTTTGGAACTAGGGATTTTGCCGTGACTCCATTTGTTTGATGATGTTACGTCTGCTGTGTCGAGACGAACGTCGGGGTGACATCTCGTCTGCTGTATCGAGACGAACGTCGTGGTGGAGCTGGGATTTTGCCGTCGCTTCGCTTTGTTTCGACCGTGAGCTCTTTTGTTGGTGTTGTATCTGCATCTTAATGGACTGCGAAGGAACGCCGTTGTTAACATCTCGTCTGCTGTATCGAGACGATTGTTGAGATGAAGCTGGGATTTTGCCATCGCTTCGCTTTGTTTCGACCGTGGGGTCTTTTGTTGATATTGCATCTATATCTTGCTGGACTGCAAAGGAACGCCGTTGTTGACATTGCGTCTGCAAAATTGCGACAAATGTCGAGATTGTCTCTAGGTTGTCCATGAACCGTCGAGATTTGGCTTCGCTTTCTGATGGAGCCTTTTGGGAAGGTATGGTTCCCTCTTTGTTTGTGCCCCTGGATTGTATACAGGGATCGATGTGATCTCACCTGTAGGGCATGAATTTTTTTATATATATTTTTCATTTTATTTCCTTCCGCGATGCTCTATCATTTCAGCTTTTATATCGCGAAGGTCGCGATTTGCCCAATCATTTCGGCTATTTTTCGCGGTGCCCAATCATTTCGGCTATTTATTTTATTTTCACTCACTGCTTTTTATTGCGAGTTGCCCAATCATTTCGGCTATTTTGCATGCCTACATTTTTACTTGCTGATTTTTTTGCAAGTTGCCCCATCATTTCGGCTATTTCATATGCATGTGTGGCTCACTAGCTTCTTACTGTGAGCTTGGAATTAGACACCAATTTCGGCATCAGCACCGCTACAACTAGGATGTTGCCAGGAGCGAGTCATCATTTGCCTCTGTCGATATCGAACAAAGGTGGCTTAGTAAACAGGGTTATGATTTTGTCGACTAAGGCTTTTGACTTCATGAGCCGTAAGTGTCTCACAAAGGTATTTCTCCCTACAAGTCGCGAGGATCTCGTAGGTGTGTTTTCTCCTTAGGAATCGTGAGGATTCCTAAGTGCATGTTCCCCTGTAAGTCGTAAGGATCTTACAGAAGGGTTTTCTCCTTATAAGTCGAGAGGACATATAAGGGTTGTTCACCATATGGACATATCCCTAGTCACGGGTGGGACTTGGTTAGGGAAATGTTTATTCGTGCCCATGGATTATATACAAGGGTCGGTATTGAGCCGCTTGTAGGGCAATATCAAAGGTTTTGGGGGTTGCTTAAGCACAGGTTTAGGTCTTTGTAATTTAAGACTTTCAAATCTTATGAGCCGTGAGGGTCCCATAAGAAAGTTCTCCTTACGAGTCGTGAGGATCTCGCAAGTGTAATTTCTCCTTGGGAATCGTGAGGATCCCTAAGTGTGTTTCTCCCTTGTGAGTCGTAAGGATCTCACGCAGGTGTTTTCTCCTTACAAGGTCGAGAGGACCCTGTAAGTGTCCTTTAACGAGGTTGCGCCATTTCGGGTTTTCACAAACACTCGCCGGGAGTCCTGCTGTTTTTACTCACGGAGCCCTTTCGGGTTTTCATCCGTTCCCCTTTTGCTTATGGACATACCTTTTTTTTATTCTTTTTATTTTTATATATATATATATTTTTTTTACGAGGTCGCGCCCTTTCGGGTTTTAACGAACACTCGCCGTTAGCCCTGCTGTTTTTACTCATGGAGCCCTTTCGGGTTTTCATCCGTGCCCATTCTGCTTATGGACATACCTTTTTTTATTCTTTTTATTTTTATTTTTATATATATATATTTTTACGAGTTCGTTCCCTTTCGGGTTTTCACGAACACTCGCCGGTAGCCCTGCTGTTTTTACTCACGGAGCCCTTTCAGGTTTTCATCCGTGCCCATTCTGCTTATGGACGTACCGTTTTTTTTTTTTTTTTTTTATTTTTTATTCTTTTTTTATCTCGTCCGCCTGAGGATGCTGCGGTAGTAGTTTAAAGACGTTTCGGTCGTTTACAAGTTTTAGGACATTACGGTCCATCATTAGTTTAAGGACGTTTCGGTCCAGTGTCGCCGTATTTGAGGCGAATATCTAGTTTATTGACTTTTCGGTCTCTGGGGCTTTCCCTATTAATGAGCATGATGCCCCCGGCGTCTCCATCTTTCCCGATGCGTGCGGTTGTGGCGGGCTTACCTTCCAGTTTTCGGAGACGACGAACTTGCCTTGTTGGTATTGATCTTCAACCCAGTTTTTGAAGACGTAGCAACCCTCGATCAGGTGACCCAGTACTCGGTGATAGGGACAGTAGTTGAGCTCATTGACGTCATTTGGTCGCGACGGACGCTTTGGCTCCGGGAGATTTATGAGTCGGTTGCGCAACGCCGACTCGAACAGTCCTCTTGTTTTATCTTGCGGAAACGAGTAAGGACGTTTCAACTTTTCTTGGAGGGGTTGCTGCTTGTTGTTTCGGCAAACAACCGGTCTAGGTCCACTCGATTGCTGTTGAGCATTGGCTACGAGGGCTGTTTTTCCCTTCCCTTTATCCTTTTTGTTCGATCCCTTATTTGCGGGGCCGAGATTTTTTCCGAGTAGCGTGCGATTACACGGCTGAACGTTATCGCAAATTCTCAATCCTTTCATCTTTGAAATGGATTCCTTGAGGAGAGGGTTGAGGGCAGCTTCCTCGTCAGAGTCGCTTCCAAAGGTGATGATTTGCGATCCCTTGGAGTCGGCTATATGACAATCGTCGGCGGCTCTTTTGCGCTCATCTATCGCATTTTTTGGCGTCTACGAGCTTCACATTTTGTCCTGTCGGAGTGTTGTTTTTGAGCGACATACCCTTGCCACCAACAGTTAAAGGATTCGCAGTCTTCGGTAGGATGTATGATCTTCTGATGATATAAACAGAAGTAAGGGTGCATCTCTACCTCAGCGAGAGTATTTTCTTCAGAGGGCGGTAGCTTCATTCCAACTGATAGAGCTCTGGCGAACCTTTTCCTCGTCTTGAATTTGTTTTTACCCGTAGTGTATGGCTTTTGATTTGACGGGAATGCCTTGGCTCTTTCCAGTATGGTCATTTCACGCTCTTGATTGGCTTTTGCTTTCAGACAAATTTCATTTAGGAAGACATCAATCAACTCGTCTGATGGATGTAGAATCTCCGGCTCAGGGTTCGCCATTGATTTCTCAGCGCAAGGAGCCTCCTCATCATCCGTCAGTGAATGAGAAATCACATGACAAGTCGCCCCCGGCGCGTCCGTCTTCTTTGGAGTATGCGGCTGTGGTGAGTTTACCTTCCACTTTTCAGACAGCGCAAACTTGCCTTGTAGGTACTGATCCTCGATCCATCCCCTGAAGACGAAACAATCCTCGATCGGGTGACTTACTGTTTAGTGGTAAGGGCAGTAATTGGGATTATTGAGATCGCCTGGATGTAACAGACATTTTGGATTCGGCAGATTGATGAGTCTGTTGCGTATTACCAGTTCCAACAGTCTACTCGTTTTATTCTGAAGAAACGAGCAAGGACGTCTTAGTCTCTCCTCAAGGGACGGGCATGGATGCGCGTTACTTTGGCGAACGACCGGCTTTGAGTTGCTCGGCTGTTGTTGAGCATTAGCAACGACAGTCGCTTTCCTTTTTCCTTTCTCATTTCGAGAGTCTGGTTTTGGAGGAGACGGTCCATGGCCCATCTGGTCCATTTGGGCTAACTTGTCAATCAACGCTTGAAAGGTGGTCGGCCTGAAGAACATCATGAATTGTGAGATGGTCGCTTGCGGATCAAGAGTGCCCACGAACATGCCTACCGCAGGTACCTCTTCTATGCGTTGTTCGCATTTCGACCATAGGTTCCGCCATCGTGTTGCGTATTGGACCCACGTTTCGCCTGGCCTTATCCTGGCATTTATCAGTGCTGTTATCGGGGTGCGTTCACTAGCACTCGCGAATCTTTGTGTAAACAGGAGCTCCATCTCCGCAAATGTTCTGACAGAGTCATTAGGTAGCTCCGAATACCATTCAAAGGCTGTTTCTGCTAAGCTGCCGACGAATTGGCGAAGCAACAATTTGTCATCGCCTCCAGTATTGCCGCATAAGGCCCTGAATTGAGCGACATGCTGATGTGGATTCCCTGTCCCTTTATATACATGGAACTTAGAGATCGTATATCCCGGCGGGTAACTGATTTGGTCATACCAGCTTGGATAGGGTCGTCCGGTTCTAACAGTTTTCCCAGCCGATTCATTCGCCTGATGAGCTCGTATTTGCTGAGCTATATATTCATCCAGTGCATCCTTGGAAATGGTTTCTTCCTTGGCCGCTGAAAGAGCCGGAGGAGGACTAGATGTTTCCCCTCCATCGTTTCCGACAATGATTGGAGGGTCTTCAGCTGGAGGGTCCGGGTGTAACATCATCCCTACTATATCTTGGAAGAGGAGCGCCATTTGTTTTATGTTGGCAGCCTGTTCTGCCGCCTCTTTGTCCTTCTTTTCGAGAACTCTGCGCAGATAGTCAGCGTCGGTTTCCTGCTCCTGTCGCTGATCCGAGGACGCTTCGGGGTTTTCTTTTGGTTCGGTAAGTGCAGCCATTGCAGTCATCATTTCCTGAAGTTTTTGTTGTTGCTCCTGGGCTTTCGTCACGGATATGGTGAGCGGTCGGTGGCCTGTCAAAGTGCGGCTTTCCTCCTTTCCGGAAGCCATATAAACCGTGTGCGCTACCATGCCCCCAGACTTAGGGCGTTTGTATTCAGCGCTTTTACGGTGTACCTTGTTCACAGGGGGTTTTTGCGGCCTCCTTTTCTTTGAGTGATTGGAGTTGAAGGGGCCGTTGTAGTGGTAGACACCCGAGTAGCCGTTGCTTTTTTTGGCTTGACGGAGTAATCATTCTCCTGCCAAACCTTCATCTTTTTCTGTTGGCGGAGATAGTTTTCATCAATCACCG
This sequence comes from Agapanthus africanus, assembly GCA_030015575.1. Lineage (NCBI taxonomy): Eukaryota > Viridiplantae > Streptophyta > Magnoliopsida > Asparagales > Amaryllidaceae > Agapanthus > Agapanthus africanus. The sequence goes on from CM057342.1 coordinate 189,103,999, forward strand.
ACTCTTGAACCTGTCGCCAGACTTTGTAAATTTTAGAGGATAGCCGTTGAGGGGGCTGCTCTAGCTTCTTCTTTGGAGTATTCTCTACAAGTGAAGGGGTTTGTTTCAACACTGCAGAAGGAGAATTTCTACGCACCGTGTTCAGCAATACAAAGCTTTTGCCGATTGGAACAGCAGCATCGATCCCCGCCGTTGGAGCTGGAGGAGTAAATCCAGAGGAGGAGTTGCCCCCAGCCTTCCTTACTCGGCGCCAGTGGCGACGTCGAGTGTGTCGTGCGGATAGCGTTGTTCTAACCGTAGGGGTGACCTCCTCATGCCCCCTGTCAAAAGCAAACTTCCGAGCAGGGGAAGCAACCTTGGCGATCTCGCCGAGAACGGGAGTAGGGATGGCTATCCGCTTCGGGATAATGCCTTCTGGTATTGCAGGTTTCTTTATGGGCCCGTTGGAGCTCTGGTCTAGTCCGTTAAAAACCGAGGCAGTGGAGTTGGGTGACCCGTTGAGAGGGGCCGCGGCATTGGTAAGCCGATCAAAGACCGACTTCTTTGGAGCTTCTTGCGACGTCATTGGGGCATTGAAGCTAATCGGTAGGAGCATGGTCCCGAAGAATAGTCCAGTGGTGGTTTGAGTTACCTGCTCTACTAGCATTTTGAAAAGTGAGGCCGCTCGGGGCCCATAAGTCACTCCTCCAGCAAGGACCGAGCAAGAGTTGCAGTTGCAGGCAGTGCAGTTTGAAGCCATTGATCTTCTGTTTTCTGCACGGAGCAAGACACCAAATCTTAGTACCTTGAATCCACAGGCAACCACAGCAAACCGCAATTCATTCGCGAACACGACACACGAAGTGTGGAGTGGAAAGAGGAAAAGGTCCCACCGGGCGTGCCAGAATCTGTTCCCCTCCGAACGGCGGCCGTGACGCGAGGACGTCTAGGGCCTGAGGTTCGGGGCAGATGCTATATGGTTTTATCCGTCCACCTCTCCGAAGATGCCAAATTGATTTATGGCACCGTGTATCGTGGGTTTAGACGGATGCGGCCGATGTAGCAGACTTCGTCAGATTCCCCCTCGCTTGAGGGGTTTTTGATTGTGGGGACGCTCTTCCCTGCAGGCGCAAGCCCCTGCAGTTAATTACGCTACCGCATCGCGGTAACAACTTTCTCCTTCTCCAGAATTTCACTTCGTGTCGTGTGTGTTTATTTTGTTTGTGGTTGCCCGTGGATTGTATACGGAGACTGAGTAATGCCGTCGCCCGTAGGACGTGGATTAGTCCAAATCCGTATTTACTTAGATTTGGGTTTGGTGTTTTTAGTTTAAGGATACGCCAGCCGTGCTTGCGGCTAAGATCAACTTAAACGTTCGTTAAGGATACGTTAGTCCTGTTTTAGACTAAGATCGACTTAACGTGGTGATCCATTTAATATATGGCCGTCGGGACTCATCACCTCTCTGACGTCGTTGATGGATTACAACGATGGGTGTCAGAGGAGTTCAGAGATGTACCCTTGAACCAAAGTTGATTTGGAGTTTTATAGTCCATTTGAATGTTTAAGGATACGTTAGCCGTGCTTGGGGCTAAGATCAACTTAAACGGGATCGTTTAGATCCGGCAAGAGATCATTTGGAAGCTCTATTGTTCTAGTTTAGGGACGTGGTGGTCTATCATTAGTTTAAGGAAGTTTTGGTCCAATTTTGTTTAAGGATGTTTCGGTCCATTACAAGTTTAAGGACGTTTCGGTCCACGAGTTTAAGGACCCCGCAGTCCATGTTGATGTGTGGTCGTCGGGACCCGTCACCTCTCTGATGTCGTTGAAGGATTACAACGATAGGTGTCAGAGGAGTTCAGAGATGTACCCTTGAACCGGTCGTAAATTGATTTAGGAGAGCAATCTTGCTCGGTCAATTTAGTTTGAGGACTTACGGCCATGATTGGGCTAAGTCCAGTTGAAAAATATTCAACGCTTTTATTTGTTTTTGGTCTGTTATACCTGTGCTAGGGCTTGGCTCATTTTTAAATAATGCATTGCATTATTTTCTTTTTTTTTTGTTTGGGCTCTGCCCATAAAAGATGCAGAGCATCAATTTATTCTGGACACTGCTCATTTATGAATGATGCAAGGCATCTACTTTGTTTGGGCTCTGCCCCTTTTAAAATGCATAGCATTTTTATTATTTTGTTTGGGCTCTGCCCATTTATAAATTATGCAGAGCGTCAATTTAATTAGGCCTGCTTGGTCTTTTTGATTTGGGCCTGGCCTTTTAAGAAATGTCTTGCATTTATCAGGCGCTTTGCGCCAATCAGAGAGTACAAGCGCTTGTAGTGCTGACACGTGTCGCGCAAGCACAGTGCGCTGCGCTAATGCGCTGCGCCTGCGCTGCTGACACGTGGCGTGCTCTGGTGGCTTGCGCCAATCCAAGAGCGCAACAGCGCAGTTTGCAAGTGCAAAGCACTAAGAAACTTTTAGATTCAAGAACAGAAGTGCAAAGCACTATTTGATTTCTTGATCTAATTTAGATCAAAGAAAAATAAGTTTTTTTTCTTTTTTTTTCCTTATCTCAGAGAACCAAAGGTTCATAAAAAAAAGTGCAAAGCACTATTTAATTTTTTTTTTTTTTATTAAAGATCATCGATCTTGTTTTTAGATCTATGATCTGTTCATAATAGAACTTTCTCTTTTTCTAAAGGTTTTTACCTTTTTATTCTTGAGGAGTTCTTCAGAGTTCTCTTTTTTCCTCAGAAAATGTTGATGCCTTTGAATTGAGGTCTAGGGCCCTTTTTATAGTGCCCATAAATTAGTTAAATTTGTTAAAGAGATCTTTCACTGAGTGATTTGGGGAATTTTCCCCACCGTTGGATCTTTGATCCAAGGACTTCTGTTTTACAGAAGAAAATCTTCTTGTTTTGACAAGAACAGAAAGATTTCTTTGAAATCTTAATTCTGTTTGGCGCAAATGCCCCAGCGCGTGACACGTGTCACGCAGCGCACAGCGCAGCGCAACTGCGCTGGCGCCTCTGATCTGACACGTATCGCGCAGCGCACAGAGCAGCGCAACTGCGCTGGTGCCTCTGATCTGACACGTGTCGCGCAGCGCACAGCGTAGCGCAACTGCGCTAGCGCATCTGCGCTGACACGTGTCGCGCAGCGCAGTGCTTACGCAACTGAAGCGTTGCTTCCTTTGATTTTGCTTTAAACAAAGCTTTACTCTGATTGGGTGCGCTGCCTTGGGCGCTGCGCCCCCTGCTCTAACGTGTCTGATTTTGACACGTGGCGCTCTGCGCGCAGCGCAGGGGATCTGAATCGTTGCTTCATTTATTTTAACATTAATTTTCACTTTAATTTTCAAGACAGAGCTTTGCTCTGATTGGAGGAAAACAGAAGCATTGCTTCTTTTCCCTCCTTGGAATTTGATCAGAGCTTTGCTCTGATTGGGGTAAACAGCGAAGTTCTTTCCTGGGACTACTCGTTTTAAGATGGAGCAACAGTTCATCCACCTGCAACAAAGCTCCATGTGGGTCAAATCGGTGGATGAATATGATGCTGAATTCATCATGCTTAGCAGGAAGAATTCGTATCAAAATTTTGTTCAGTAAAACACATCACTATCCTGACATCAATATCTTATCAGGTTCACTGCACACTTGATCTCGACCAATGAGATTCGGGCTAGATGATTCCAACAGGGCTTAGACCCGGAGATTCAGGCGGCTTTAGCCACAAGCAACTATCCAACTCATGAACTCATACTGAAGGAAGCACGTCGTTATGAAGCTGTGGTCAAGAAGAAGAGTAAGGCTCAAACAGCCGGAATCAAATGCCTACTACCCAGATGACAGGAGAAGCTTCTTCTAGGACGACTTTTGCACATAAGAGTCCAGGATGATCGTTTAATCGGTTCAATCCAGATTTCTATTTCTACTGCAAGAGAACTGGACACTTGGCGAAGGACTGCAGGCGTGCAAATGACATGTGTTTGATTTATGACGCATCTACTCACGCTATAGGAGAATGCCTATATTGTATTAACACAGCACCAGCACCCAGACCCGCAATGCCAACTCTGCAGAGGTCAGCCATTCAGGCACCTGCACCCCGCCTAACTCTTCCTGCACCACCTCTACGTGGACCACCTGCACAGCCTCAGCGTCAATTCTATCAGGCATAGAGAAACATGCCTCAAGGGCAGAGGAATATGCCTCCAGCGAAGAGGAATGTACCGAGACGACAAGCTTTTACAATGACGGTCGAGGAGGCCGAAGCCACAGGACAAGTCATCACCGGAAAATTCTCCCATCCTTTCAACCTTCTAATTCTTCTGCATCGATATACCTTTCCTATATCTAAACAAAACCTCACACACCTTAGGTACTATACTAGAAGCCACCCTTCCTGCACTCATACTTTTCGCCACTGGAGCTTCACACTGCTTGATATCACAATGATTCGTGAGAACGCACGCGATCCCCGTGAAGCCACTCATTTCAAGCTGGAATGTCAGTTCCGGGAATGGACTCTTCAAGGCAACTTTAGGATATGATCAGTATCCAGTTGTAGTTTGCGGTCGAGAATTCTACTCAAATTTCAAAGTACTGACATACTAAATTTCCATGTTGTGTTTAGAATGGATTGGCTGGCAATATTTTATACTACCATTGACTGCCATCAAAGGAAGGCAGTATTTGAGATACCGGATCACCCAGTATTCTATTTCAAAAGTGGAGATAGAACCTCGGAGCCAGGAAGCTACCATGCTAAACCAAAGAATGCAGATCTGTTCCCTCTACCCGCTGAAGAAGAAAAACCTGAGGTAGTTCGAGAGTTCGAGAATGTGTCCCTGAAGACATATCAGGTTTTCCTACCGATCGAGCCCTTGAATTTAGTATTGATTTACAACCCGGTGCACAACCTTTAATCAAACCCCCATACCGATTAAGTTCGGTGGGATTGAAGAAGATCCGTATTCAGTTGAACGAACTACTGAAGAAAGGTTGGATCCGACCCAATACTTCTAGTTGGGGATCTCCGCTGTTACTAGTAAAGAAGAAGGAAGGTTCTTACCGGATGTGTGTGGATTATCGAGCTCTGAATGAAGTGAAAGTTAAGAACAAATATCCACTACTGCGCATCAATAACCTTTTCGATCAATTAAGAGAATCTAGTTTCTTTTCAAAGCTACATCTTCGTTCGGGTTACCATCAGGTGAAGTTCAAAGAATCCGACATTCCGAAGATGATGTTTAGGACTCGTTATGGCCATTATGAATATCTTGTAATGCCATTTAGAGTGACCAATGCACCTACCATATTCATGAATCTAATGAACCAAGTTTTCCGAGAGTGCTTAAACAGTTTTGTTGTTATTTTCATCGACGATATCCTGGTGTATTCAAAGAATCGGAAAGATCACACCGAGCACTTATGCATTGTCCTGAAGACAATACGACAACGCCAACTCTACGTCAAGTACAACAAGTGTGAATTTTAGCTAAATCAAGTCGGATTTCTCGGACATATCGTTTCAGGCGAAATAATCTCTGTGGATCCAGCTAAGGTGTCAGCTGTCAGCGAGTGGCCGACACCAAAGACGGTGAAAATATAAGAAGTTTTTTAGGCTTAGTAGAATACTACCGACGATTTATTGAAGGATTCTTAAAAATCGCAGCACCTCTAACCAAGCTCACACGTAAAGGCGAAGCATTCGTGCAGTCAGAAGCATATGAGAAGGTTTTTGTAGAACTCAAGTCGAGATTAACCTCTGCTCCTATCTTCGTAATACTAGATCAATTTGGCGGATTCGATGTGCATTATGATGCATCCGGTAAAGAATTAGGATGTGTTCTATACCAGCATGGAAAGGTTGTGGCTTTTGCATCAAGACGGCTAAAGGTCCATGAGCGCAACTATCCAACACATGATCTGGAATTGGCAGCCGTCATCTTCGCACTAAACATTTGACGCCACTATCTTTTGGGAAAATGAGTGGATGTATACACCGATCATAATTTTCTGAAGTATGTATTTATTCAGAAAGAACTCAACATGCAGTAGAAAAGATAGCTAGAATTCATGGCATATTTCGACATCAATCTACAGTATCATCCTGGGAAAGTGAATGTCGTTCTTGATTCACTTAGTCGCCAGCCATTAGCAATGAACCTCACCGCTTAATGGAAGCTATAATAAGAATTGCACGGATTGGAAATCGAAGTAGTTATGCCAGCTAACGCTTCATATTTGATAGACTTACACGTTCAATCCACTCTTGTATATCAGATCAAGGCAGCTCAAGAAAATGATGCCAAGCTACAAAAGATCCAAGAATAAGAAGAAAGTGGATTTCGAACTGACTTCATCATCCACAAAGATGGATCCTTGCAATATGGAAGCCGTTTATGTGTGCCAGTCGGCCCTGTTCGAGAAGAGTTGATGAAAGAAGCTCGCATCTCTCCGTATTCGGCACACCCCGGCGGTACAAAGATGTACAAGGATCTACGGCAACATTATTGGTGGCAAGGAATGAAGCGAGAAGTAGCAAGGAGCGTAGTAAAGTGTCTAGTGTGTCAGCAAGTGAAGGCTGAACATCACAGAACTAATGGTTTACTTCAGCCGTTATCAATTCCAGAATGGAAATGGCAGCAGATTACCATGGACTTTGTGACTGCTCTCCCTCGCAGCACGAAAGGAAACGACGCAGTTTGGGTTATTATGGATCGACTCACCAAGTCGGCTCACTTTATTCCATTCTGAATTGGCCAGTCAACCGAGACGTTAGCAAGTAAGTACATGGAGGTGAGAATAAATCTAAAGTGTGATTTATACCTTCAAAATTTACCATATTTGATACTCATAAACTCATGCAAGAGATCGTGAGATTACATGGAGTACCTGTTCGCATCATCTCCAATCATGATACGAGATTTCGAACACAGTTCTGGCAGAGTGTCATGCCCCGCTTCCCAGAGTACACTAAGGTAGGCACGTGACATAGCCAGCCATGCTACCTGTGGATAGGAATTATCCTTCCACGATCACATTACGGTTGTAGAGATATCAAGAACAAAAATAAAACTATCTAACACATATCCATAAGCCAAAATAAAATGAGTCAAGAATAAATAATGCGGATGCAAAAAATCCAATACAAGAATAACCGGAAAGCATGTCCCATAATGCGGGCTCACATCAGGAATGAAATATTGAAAAGTAAAAGAACTAACTACTAATGAGTCCTCACTGCTCAGCCTGCTGACTGAAGTACTCCTGCTCAGACTGCAACAAAGGTACGGAATCTGGGCCATGCAAAACCCAAACGCCAGCGCGTCATTTCATCAAGCAATAAAATATAAACAAGGTAACAAGACATGCAAGTATAATCATAAATGGTAAAGCAGGTGTAACAGCAATATAAATCAGGGCAGTGAAGGGTAGTGTGCAATGAGTAAACTAAACTGGTCTATTGGGTTAACTACTCTCAAGTCTTTGAAATCAATTTGATGAATCATCGATATAACTTAATAGTATCCCGTGCGTGCCCGGGATCACGGTCTATGACTCTCGGGCTGAACCCGAGATGTGCCTCAAGGCAGTAAAGGATGGTAGGTAATGACGAGTGATGTCCATAGCATCACTCCGGGGCTGGTCTAGCCCGTAAGACTGATCAGAACAGGTATAGAACTGTCGAGTTACAAGTCAGGTTTCATCATTGATTTTCCCATACCCCCAAGTCAAAAGTGTTCAAGTCAGGTATTAAGTGATCTAAAGTTAATGCCAAACACAGGATCAGGCAGGTACATGTTTGTCTGGATAGACAACAGGAACGGTCCGTAAGGACAACAGGTCAGGTTCGTTGGCATTAGACACAAGATCAGGTAACAGGTAAAGCCATGGTACATCAGGTCAATTCAAGTAATGTATATAGGTGCCATGTCATGTCAAGAGTTGCACGGTACCATGTCGTGTCAAGTAATAGGTGCAGCGAGTCATGTCAGGGTATACAAGATATCATGTGGGTGCTCATAATCAAACTAGCATAATCATGGGTATACAGAACAAGCATGTGTACTAATAGAACCAACAAGCTGGAACTTGTAATGTGAAATGCAATCAGGTACAGATTAAGGTATGTAGATGCACAGTTATCAGTTTGGATTTAAGGGATAGTTTCAACATTACTTGAATACAGTATAACAAATATGGATGTTAAAATCATGTTAATATGTACTAAGTAATCTAGAGATGCAATGATATATAAAATACGTTCAAATGATGCAACTGGGTATTCGGGGTAGGAACTATTTAAAAGTGCTATGGGTTATGCAGTTAATTAGTAAGTAATTTAACCACGAATGTGGGTACACGATATTGTACTTTAAGGTGTAACAAGTTATAATTTAAGATCCGAGTCTACAATGATATAATCTGACATTGAAATGCAAGAATGGAAACTAATAGCCTTAGGTTCAATTTACAGGTTCAATCATGAAATAAATATGTATAAATAATATAGTAGCATGTAGCAAGTTTCACTTGCCTCGACGGATCGCGAAGCGGTACACGGAATGTCACGCGTCGGTGGGAAAAGTCGCGACTTCTGCACGGTACACGGAATGAGTCCAAACAACGAACAGTGGGATCACATGGGTCAGATATCCTCGCTGGGTTGTCGGGATCGTCGACGGCACGGACGGATTCCGGCAATCACAGAAAACGGTGAATATCTAAAAGAAAGAATATGTATTGAAAGGAAAAGAGAAGAACTAAAAGAGGACAGAGAAGATTAAGGAGAGAGGCTTACTCACTGGATTGCAGAGGGGTGACGGCGATCGACGGAGCTCCGGTGATGGGGTTGGCTGTGAAAGTTCAGTTAGGGTTTGGTTGTTGGGGTGCTGTTGGAGGGTATGCGCAGGGTCTTGGTGCAGGAGGAAGAGCAGAAGAGAGGGAGAGAGGGAGAGGAAGGAGGTGACGACGAGATGAGGGAGATGGTCGGCGGCAGAGGAAAGTTAGGTTCTTGGGTTCGTGTAGGTGTGTGTGTAGGGGGAGAGAGGCTCGGGAAGAAGAAGAAGAAGAAGCTGGAGAGGAGGAGGAGAGAAGATGAGGATGGAAATGGTGGTTTTGGAGCAGAATAGGGTTAGGGTTTGAGGAGGCGACGAGGAGTTGGATGGGTTTTTCTCGTGGCGAGGAGTTGCATGGGGTTTTAAAGAAACAGAAGAGAAGAAAGGGATGCAAAAGGAAGGTGACGGGATCCACGCGGCGGTGACGTGACTCGAGGAGTGTACAGTATTCGCGAGAGGTGGGAGAGAGAGCGCGAGAGGAAAGAGAAAGAGAAGAGAGAGAGAGAGAGCTCGTGGGGAAGAGAGAGAAGGAGAAAGGGAAAGATTTGGGGAAAGAGAGAGAGACGTGGGCCCGGTGAATTGAAAGGAGGTTTCTGATTGGCTGTAGGGAAAAAGAAAAAGAGATAGAAAGGAGAGAGAGACTCGATGGTGGGGCCAGTAGAGAAGGGAGGCTGGGATTGGTTGGGGGGAAATTTTAAAAGGATTTTTATTGTTAAAAATATTTTCTTTGGTTAGCTGTATGATAAATCTTCTGCTTATAAAATATACACTAACGAATTAAAAGAAGAATTTAAAATACTAGAATTTGGCGGGATACAAAATAATTCAGAAATGCGCCCGGGTCGGGTCCAAAATTTTGGATTTGAAATATGAAAATCATTAGCAAGTTCCAAAAACTAAAATGAAGGATTATGTAATAGAAATGCATACCCCCAAGTATGGATGCATGTACATGCGCGTAGCCATTCAAACGTGTCCATTTCACTGAACGGGACGAGAACACGAGGCAAGGACGCTACCACGGGGTTAGGAGTATCATGCAGGCCATATCATGTATTTTTAAATTATTTTAAGTGACTTAAATTGTTATATGCCAAAATATGTGATGTTAGGGTATTCTATAACCATGAAACAACAAGCTCAAGCAAGCGGGTCGAATATAAAGTAAATTACCATTTGCAACCAAACAGGGTAAATGAAATAAACACCACAAACAACACATACGGCAACAGAAATTGGTATAATTGAACTCGGTTGTTACATTATACCCAACTACAAAATGAATTACGTCCTCGAAATTTCAAGAACACAAAAAGGATAAACGACCAACAAACTACAAGAAAAAATGGGGAAATTTCTGCCGAATTTCATCTTCTCGTTCCCAAGTTGACTCTCCATGTAAGCGATCACCCCAAGAAATAAGTACAAGAGGGATAACCTTGTTCTTAAGAATCTTTTCCCTTCGATCCACAATCGCAATCGGTCGCTCCTCAAAAGTCAAGTCTTCTCGTACAGTCAGCTCTGAATGATCCAACACATGTGTTTCATCTCGAACATACTTACGGAGTTGAGATACGTGAAACACATCATGAACATTCGCCAAGGATTGCGGTAACGCCAATCGATACGCTACCTCACCAACACGCTCCAAAATCTCGAAAGGTCCGACGAATCGAGGACTGAGCTTTCCTCGACTTTCGAAACGAATCACCCCTCTAGTCGGTGATATCTTCAAGAATACCAAATCACCCACGGCGAACTCTAGAGGTCTTCTCGACGTATCTGCCCAACTCTTCTATCGGTCTTGTGCTGCTTTCATATGATTCCTGATAGCGTTAACTTTCTCAACTGTCTGCACAACCAAATCTGGTCCCAACAATCTTCGTTCACCGACATCGTCCCAACGAACAGGTGAACGACACTTGCGACCATATAAAGCTTCGAATGGAGCCATCTGAATAGTCACCTGGAAAATGTTGTTGTAAGAAAACTCCACTAAATGTAGGTGATCCTCCCATGAACCCTTGAAGTCCAACATGCAAGCTCTCAACATATCTTCAAGAGTTTGGATCGTCCTCTCCGATTGACCATCTGTTTGAGGATGATAAGCTGTGCTAAACTTCAATCGAGTCCCCAAACTTTCCTGTAAGCTCCTCCAAAAGTGTGATAAGAACCGAGTGTCACGGTCGGACACGATGCTCACCGGTACTCCATGCAATCTTACAATCTCCTGTATGTACCATTCTGCCAAAATTTCTGTTGATTGACCAACCCGAAAAGTAATGAAATGAGCTGCCTTGGTCAAACGGTCAACAATCACCCAAACTGCATTGTTGCCCTTTGGACTCCGCGGTAGAGCTGTCACGAAATCCATGGTTATATATTCCTACTTCCACTGAGGAATCGGAAGTGGTTGCAATAAACCAGCAACCCTTTGATGTTCAGGCTTAACTTGCTGACACACCAAGCATTTTGGCATGAAGCGGGCAATCTCCCGTTCCATGCCTTCCCACCAGAAATGCTGCCGTAAATCTCGGTACATCTTCGTGCCTCCTGGATGTACGGAATATTCTGAACTGTGTGCCTCCTTTATAAGTTCTTCACGAATATCTCCCTTTGGCGCACACAACCGGCTACCATATCTCAATGAACCATCTTCATGGATCAGTAAGTCAGTTCGAAGTCCAGCTTCAACCTGTTCTTGAAACTTTTGTAATCTAGGGTCCTGCGATTGCGCTGCTTTATTATTCTCGATCAACGACGAATGTACCTGCAGCTGCATCAACTGTCCCGAAGAATGCGGTAGCACAACCTCCAAATCAAATCTTCGAAAGTCTTCAATGAGTTCCTTCTGTGCAGTCAACGTCTGAATTGCTGGTAACCGACTGAGCGCATCCGGCACGACATTAATTTTCCTCGAATGGTACTTAAGATCAAGATCATAGTCAGCCATCAGCTCCAACCATCTACGTTGCCTCATATTAAGCTCCTTCTGTGTGAAAACATATTTCAAGCTTTTATGATCAGTGAAAACCTCGACCCTTTCGCCCAAAAGGTAGTGTCTCCAAATCTTTAAAGTGAAGATCACAGCCGCAAGCTCCAAGTCATGAGTTAGGTAGTTCTTCTCATGGGTCTTCAACTGTCTCGATGCGTACGCTACAACCTTCCCATGCTGCATCAAAACACATCCCAATCCTTTCCCAGATGCGTCGCTGTGAATTACCAATCCTCCGGAATTGTCTGGCACGGTCAGAATAGGAGCGGTTATCAATCTCTGCTTCAACGCCTCAAAAGCTGACGCACAATTATCCGTCCACACAATTGGTACCTCCTTGCGCGTAAACTTGGTCAACGGCTCCGCCAGACGAGAAAAGTTCTCCACGATCCGTCTGTAATACCCGGCGAGTCCAAGGAAGTTTCTTATCTCTGCAACATTCTTCGGAGTCGGACAATCTCAAACTGCTGCAATCTTTTCGAGATCGACGGCGATTCCATCGCCAGACACGACATGCCCCAAAAACTTTACTTCTTCCAGCCAAAACTCGCACTTGCTCATCTTTGCATATAATTTTTCTTGCCTCAGCGTCTGCAGTGCGATCATCAAATGTTCTGCATGCTCTTCAATACTCTTTGAGTAGACCAGAATATCATCAATGAACACCATAATAAACTGGTCCAAGAATGGTGAAAAGATTCGGTTCATCAAGTCCATGAATATCGTCGGTGCATTCGTTACTACGAAGGGCATCACTAAGTACTCGTAATGTCCATACCGAGTTCGGAACGTCGTCTTGCAAATATCTTCTGTTTTCACTCGGACCTGATGATATCCGGATTGCAAGTCCAGCTTCAAGAATACCCTCGCGCCACTAAGCTGCTCAAATAGTTCCCCAATGCGAGGGATCGGGTACTTGTTCTTAATAGTCATCCGGTTTAATTCTTGATAGTCGATGCACATCCTTCTTATGCCATCTTTCTTCTTGACTGGAAGAACTGGAGCTCCCCAAGGCAAGTTACTGCTTCGAATCCAACCCTTCTCAAGTAATTCGGTAATCTACTTCTTAACTTCTTCCAACTCCACTGGTGCTATTGGATAATACGTTTTAGATACTGGCGCTGCACCAGGAATAAGATCAATCGCAAACTCTACGTCTCGCTTCGGTGGTAATCCTGATATATCTTCAAACACGTCCATGAAATCTCGAACAACAGCCGGCGCTTCATCTTTATCAACCTCCAATGACGAAAGAACACTAGTTGTCGGCCTAGCCCTAAACTCAACTGGCCCGACAGAACAGCTTCCTCCGGTGAAGATAAACTCGGGATGTCCGGGAATCTGGAAAATTACTTTCTTTGCCCTACAATCAATGTGAGCATGGAAAGTGCCGAGAAAATCCATTCCCAAGATGACTTCATAGCTGACCGTATCAATCACCAAGAAATCTGCAAAAAGCTCCCGTCCGCAAACAATAACTACACAATCTTTACACTCTCTACTAGATATTATTTTCCCATTCCCAGTGTGTATGTCCCAGAAACTAGACAGGGTCGTGCAGGTAATCGAGTGTGTAGCTATAAACTTGGACGACATAAAACAATGGGATGCACCAGAATCAAATAACGCTAATGCGGGAAAACCATGAACAAGTAGAATACCTAAAACAACTTCCCCCGAAGCCTTGGCTTCCTCAGCTGTCAAGGTAAATGCTCGAGCTTGATTTGGTCCCTGAGTCAGCTGCTTCTGTCCTTGAAATGGTTTCTGCGGTGGCTTCTGACCATCATCCTTCGTGCGAAGCTTCGACGGGCAAGTGTTGATAGTATGATCCGCCGATCCACAAACCAAACAGAGTGCTTATTTCTTTCGACACTCCCTTTGCACGTGCCCAGGTAAATGGCAGTAGTCACAGATCATGGTCCTTCTCTGCTCAACAACAGCATGTTTCTTCATCGGTGTTACACCACGACGGTCAACTGGAATACCTCTGCGTCCATGAGCTCGGTTCGGTGCAAATGCCAGCTTCCTTACTGCAACTGCTGGCTGCTGTGAACTCCCAGTCTTTGTAGATAGGCTCTGCTGCTTTCGAGCCGCTGTAAGCACTAGAGAAAAAGTGTTCAAACCCAGGGAGACAATCTGGCTCTGTATGTCCACATCCAAACCACGCATGAACCTCCTTGCCTTATCAGCATCGTTGGCAACTAGAGGTCCAACGAATCTACTGAGCCGCGTCCACTCAGCTGCGTGCACATCTACAGGTGTGTCGTTCTGCTTCAAACTGACAAACTTTTCCTCCATTTCCTCCCGTGCAGTCCGCGGGAAGAACTTCTCCAAGAAACTCTTCGAAAAATCCACCCACTTGATCGGCTTGGGCAAGCGGGTCTCTTCCACAAGCCACTATTCACGGGCGTAATCCACCAGCTGAATGCGTACCTGATTGATCTCAAAAATATCTATAACCGCAATCAAGAACGGCGTCGCTTGATAGCTAGCCGGTGAGTACGGGTCGGTCCACAGGGATGTTGTGAATTTCCTAGTCGCTCAAACGAGTTAATTCCGATTATGGTCGGATTGATTTTTAAATCCAAAATCTAAATTGATTCAATACTAAGATTATCTAGATCTAAATCTTGCTAGGGCTAGGTCTAAGGTAGGTTTGGAAATGTAAATAAATCTCAACGCTTTCTATACCCAAATTAGGATTTCTTAGGAGTTATGGTAATTATTAACAAAAGGGATTAGAACCATCGGGAAGATGTTTCTTCCTATAGCTTCTTGTCCTTCCTTTTCAATCCTTACCCTAACCTCCATAGAAAACCATCACAACCGGGCCTTTATACTACGGTATCACCGTTACCTCTAGGGTAGAGTGCCGTAGAGAGCGGTACGTGCATGTATGCATGGAGTCCTATTAAATATTTAACGAGCAAGAAAGGGCTGAAAGATCTCATCTCTCAAAAGCCTTCCCCAAAGCTAATCCTAACAAGAGAGGAGACTACTCGCTCATTAGGGAATTTAAAAACATTTATCGAGGGCAGAGAATGAAAAATTACCTAGGGCAAGAATTGAAATTACCTAGTTACTTTACAGATGGCTCTCTCCAAATATTTACACAGGGTTGTCAGATCTGAATAGATGATATGAAAAGAGGCATCGATTCTCTCCAAAAGAATTCTGAATTTTATTCATAAAAAGAGGCATGGAGGCATAACCTAATACAATGATTTGAGCTTCTATTTATAGGACATAGAAAACCCTAGGTTTTACAATTGCCGCACGTCTGCATTTACCAAAATACCCCTAGGTTGACTTAGTCAGCGCCGCCATCTTTATGGTAAAATTTCCTGCCAATAAATCCTTAACCCCGCCGCGGAACCGCGGCCCGAGGCCTGGTTTGGCCGCGGTTCCGCAGCCAAACAGTGGAATTGGGCTATGTGTTTTCTTGTAGTGGCTCAGCTTGACTTGTACTTTCTTCTTCTGCAGGTCTTTTCTCAGATTGGTTTCTCGTTCTCTTCCAGATCTTTCTAGTGAAGATTGTGGTGGACTTTTACTGTTTCTTTGTGTCGCTGCCTTTATACTCGGTGAACTGTTGTTCATTGTTCCTCCAAATGTAGGCGCGATCAAGATTTCACCATTTATCATTTGTAGTCTCACTTTTGCATTGTCTTTTCATTATTTTCACTGTTTTAGATCCAAGAACCTGTAACCTGTAATATGTAGCAGACATGCGTCAAAAGCACCTGTTTATTTATAAAACGAATAAGAATGGGGAATATAATAATGCAATATTATGATATGAATAAATACCCCCAAACATATCTTTTGCTCGTCCTCGAGCAAACTTAGTTTTATTCTCGACAAAAAACCTAACCGCACTTTCCCAGGGAAACGCGATTGCACTAAGCTCTTGCAACAAGCCGTTAAACTTGTAGGTGTCCCTAGTAGGAGGAGTGTTGTCTCCTGAGGGTTTTCAGCGGATACTACCCACAAAATCATATCAAATCGACCCTTCGACTTTTATTCTCCAATTAGGTTTTCTAACAAGGAATTCTATTATCGTCGACTCGTAAATTATTCACCCATATTCTTCACACTTCCTCATCATTTAACTTAAGATTATATATGTTCTGCAGACCTACTTAGCTTTCGGCATTTCTTAAGTTTTCCTTTTAGGGTCCCATCTCCACTTAAGAATTTTTATCAACTCTACTAAAGATACAAGTTCTATTCTTCATTCCTTTCTCTCATCTAAACTCCAATCGCATACCCCTACGTGTGTATATATCACCCCTACACTTAGAAATTCAAATCAAGTAATCATACTCTTGTCCGTTGTCCAAAACACTTTTTAATTGGTGAATTTTTAATTGAATTTTGCTTACACATCCTTCATGCGACCGTTAATACTTCTTGAGGTACCAATAACCAATTACAAGATGTGTTTGCACATTAAAGCGTAATTCCTAGTCTTGTAACACCCAAGGATTTTTAGCAGTGACTCCCAAACCAGTTGGTCTAAGGCACTATGTGATGAAGCACCCTCGCTAAATATTTTTTCTATTTTTGCAGCCTTAAGTAATCACAAAAACCAGTGTTCATTTTTTTTATTATCTCTTTATTCACACTTGAATTTTTTTATTTTATTTTCTTCATACTAAGGACTTTAGACAAGAGCATTTCAAGGTATCCTCTACTATTCCAAGTTTCAAGGTGCGTGTTTGTGCAAATTGTAGGGTATACATTTTCAGAATCTAGACTTAAGCTAGGAATTATTTTTCAAACTTATACTCTAATAAAAATATCAATATTTTTCCTTTGTTTTGACTTAGCCCAAAAAGTGAACTCAAAATTTACCTATTTCTAAATAAACTACAAAGACATATATTTTCTACCGTTAAACTTTAAGGAAGGTTATTTTTAGGGTTTTTAATTTACTATGTCTAAGATCTAATTGTTCCTAGCCAGTTAACCTATTTGTCAAACTCAAGTCAAATATGGCCAAAATTAAATACATTAATTTTTATAATTTTTTGAAATTTTTCAATTTTTTATGGGTTTTAAAATAAGTATGCAAATCCAAAAATATACATATGAATGCGAAGGAAGAAAACGTACCGAGCATGCCCCCAAACTTAAACTTGACAGTGTCCTCACTGTCATGCTACACCAAGAGGGTCAAAATTGTCGGCACTCTCCTGTTTATTTATTTATAAATTTTTTTTTATTTTTATTGTTAAAAGAAAAACAAAATATATATACAACAAGGTTCTCCCCAAACTAAACAAGGCCTTACACAAGCCAAAGGTTAGCACCAACCATTCAAAAATCTTATCGTGGTAATGGTAGAGTTGGTGAAAGAATGGAGTGGAAAGAAAAGAAATGAGAAGCACACGAGACCGTGTGGGAGAAAGGTAGAATATGGTCTCGGTGGGGGAGAAGAATGGTGGAAAAGAGAAAGAAGTGTAGTACGAACTTGAGAGTGTAAATCGAGTGAATAAATTATCGCAATTTGTGATGACCGATGTGCTAAAAGCGATTGTGCTAATCTATCAACCTGTCGAGAAATGGGGTCAAATTCCTCAAAATTCGCAAGCAAACATGGGTCCGTCGAACTTGGTATTGGAGATGAATGCGTAATGGTCTCTTGTAAGGTCGGAATGATAGGAATGATGAAAGGGAGTGAATTAGGGATAGTCTTATTCTCACCGTAGTAAACTGTCTCGAACTTGAAAGATTCCATCAATGGTTCGAAACGACTGTAAGCAACCGAGTCTGATGGTTCAACTAACTCATCTGAAAATTGAAAGGACTCAAATTCGGGAGGTGGGTCTTCAACATCGTCCGAAAAAGTGAAACACTCGTAAGTGTTATCGGCTGTGAGAACTGTGTCAGATTCAAAGGAAAATTTTTCAAGCTCACAGTCCTCAAGCGTGATCTTGTGCGTGGTCGGAACGATGGAAAGGAGGGAGGGTGATATAACAGTTAAAGGTTCTGGAGGATGAATTGGAAAATCCGACACATCAAACAAAAATGGTTCAACCTCAATATTATCCTCAATACTCTCCTTAATACTATCCTCATAATTCTCCTCAATATTTAGCTCATCCATGCCATTATCATCAAAATCAAGACGCATATGAAGTTCGGGAGAAACAATCAATGACTCGGGATGATGAATTGGACATAAAATTTCATTCAAATCGACGGGTTCATCATCTGAAATATTCCCAGCGTCTATATCCTCAATCAAGTGAAAATCAATTTGTTCTGACACCTCATCAAAAGCATGGATATTTATCGATTTAGGTTCTAGAGTGGAGGTGTAAAGTTCAAAAGGATTAGGTGTGGTTTCACTCGAAAAGGGTTCTTCACAATCTGGCAAATCAAGCACTACAAAGTCACACAACTCATTTTTATTTTCAACTGGTGAACTATTTAAGACAATCGATGGAAAACCGGAGTTATGGGATTCAATTGGGTATGGGTAGGTCTGATTTGGGAATGTGTAGAACTCACTCGCTCCTCTCAAATTCGCACTCTGTCCAACCGCCTCCTCATACATTGGAAAATTTGGAGCTAGTTAGAAACTAGCTGCCGGTTCATTAGGTTGCATAAGGGCGGCAATGGACGCATCCACATTCCTAACCATTTTGTTTGTTGCTGAAATATAAGCTTCCAACGACTGTTCCAAACTAGACATGGGTTGTGAAGGGGTTTCGGTAAAAGATTCAAAACTGTTTAGATACGTGAAACTCCCAAATGGCTGTTTAGAAACAGTGTCTAGTGAAGGTGGGAAAGTCGGGTAGGACAGGTAGGAAGTGGATGGTTGGACAGGAGTAGGATCAACATGTGTATAAAAAGGTGAATGGAGGTGTTGATCCCTAGAACTGGATGTGTGGAGAGGGGTGAATGATCGGCTACGAGATTATGCAATGTGCTCAGCAATAGACATCGGCTTAGGAGTTACAACAGGACTCGAAAAAGTGGTATCAACGCACGAAGGTGGTGACGGTTGACATGGTTGACACAAAGTGGGTTGCAACGTCGAACTGTTTCTCCTAGACGCTTCTATTTGATCTTTCAAAAAAATTTTGGGCATGGAGGGATCGTCTTTAAATCGACCGAAACAATTAACGTACGAGGAAAAGTTAGGTTCATGATACCAAATTTCGGCAAGAGATTTGTGATGTGGGGTACCCATGATGGAAGAATGAGAAAAGCAAGAAAGTTGGGTGGTGCAAGGAGTTCTTAGCGGCAAACTTTGCAATTTTTGTTAAAAATTTTTTTCCTTTTTTCCCTTTTTTTTATTTGGAACTATTTTGCAAAAAATTTCGAGAAAGGGCTAAGACACACTTTTCGATCAACCAAAAATGCACAATCAGGCCTAGATCTAGAGTCACCTAGGTCAGCTAGACAGCTCCTAACTGTTCCAAAGGGCTAGAAATAGGACCTCAAACCGCCTCTTCACCGCCAATTGCGGCCAGGTAAGTGCCAGGTAAGTGGGAGGCTCCCCACTACGAAAATAGTGGTCCTAATTAAGTAACCACTTGCCTAGACACCGCAAAATCAGGTTAGGATAAACGGTCGATGCCAATAACTAGTCCTCTGTCCTATTGAGCGCGACGTCCTTAGGGCTGGGTCTAGTATTTTTTAATTAAAGATTTAGTCAATGCAAATACCTTATGTGATTTCTGGGGTCCTGGGAAGGGTGATGAAATCCCCACCCAATCTGAATTGGTCAAAAGCCCCTTAAAGTCCGATTAAAGATATGCAAAACAGTAAAAATCACTTGCAATCAAATCTTTTTTATTTTATTCGCGGCGCAAAGAATCCTGCACAAGATTTGTTATTGAGAAGGAGGAGATTTTTTTAAGCGCAAAGAATCCTGCAGAAGATTTGACAAAAGATATATGGGAATTGGCAGAAGAGGGAAAAGGGAAGCAAACAGTGCAAAATTCGTGGGCTGACATGGCAGTTGGACCGCAGATCCTCGGTGGGAGAGGGCTTGCGCGGCGGAAGGGCGGCGGAGTTGAAGCTTCAGGCCTCTGAAAAAATTGTACTGCTCTGTTGTTCCAATCCCTTTCTGTTCTGAACTCCCTTTTTCTGTTTCGCACTCTGGATTTTTCCAGATCCTTCGATCCTGCAAAGATTCACAAAAAAAATACCCTTCAAACAATAAATGATAAAAATTTTATAATTTTTCTTTTTCTTTTTTATAATTTTTTTAATTTAGATTAACCCGAAATTGCAAAAAGGAAATACTACGCCATCCCCGGCAACGGCGCCATTTGATTGATCTCAAAAATATCTATAACCGCAATCAAGAACGGCGTCACTTGATAGCTAGCCGGTGAGTACGGGTCGGTCCACAAGAATGTTGTGAATTTTCTAGTCGCTCAAACGAGTTAATTCCGATTATAGTCGGATTGATTATTAAATCTAAAAACTAAATTGATTCTATACTAAGATTATCTAGATCTAAATCTTGCTAGGGCGAGGTCTAAGGTAGGTTTGGAAATGTAAATAAATCTCAACGCTTTTTATATCAAAATTAGGATTTCTTAGGAGTTATGGTAATTATTAACAAAAGGGATTAGAACCATCGGGAAGATATTTCTTCCTCTAGCTTCTTGTCCTTCCTTTATCAATTCTTACCCTAACCTCCATGGAAAACCATCACAACCAGGCCTTTATACTACGGTATCACCGTTACCTCTAGGGTAGAGTGCCATAAGGAGCGGTATGTGCATGTATGCATGGAGTCCTATTAAATATTTAATGGGCAAGAAAGGGCTGAGAGATCTCATCTCTCAAAAGCCTTCCCCAAAGCTAACCCTAACAAGCGAGGAGACTACTCGCTCATTAGGGAATTTAAAAACATTTATCTAGGGCAGAGAATGAAAAATTACCTAGGGCAAGAATTGAAATTACCTACTTACTTTATAGATTGCTCTCTCCAAACATTTACACAGGGTTGTCAGATCTGAATAGATGATATGAAAAGAGGCATCGATTCTCTCCAAAAGAATTCTGAATTTTATTCATAAAAAGAGGCATGGAAGCATAACCTAATACAATGATTTGAGCTTCTATTTATAGGACATAGAAAACCCTAGGTTTTACAATTGCCGCACGTCTGCATTTACCAAAATATCCCTAGGTTGACTTAGTCAGCGCCGCCATCTTTATGGTAAAATTTCCTGCCAATAAATCCTTAACCTCGCCGCGGAACCGCGGCCCGAGGCCTGGTTTGGCCGCGGTTCCACGGCCAAACAGTGGAATTGGGCTATGTGTTTTCTTGTAGTGGCTCAGCTTGACTTGTACTTTCTTCTTCTGCAGATCTTTTCTCAGATTGGTTTCTCGTTCTCTTCCAGATCTTTCCAGTGAAGATTGTGGTGGACTTTTACTGTTTCTTCGTGTCGCTGCCTTTATACTCGGTGAACTGTTGTTCATTGTTCCTCCAAATGTAGGCCCGATCAAGATTTCACCATTTATCATTTATAGTCTCACTTTTGCATTGTCTTTTCATTATTTTCACTGTTTTAGATCCAAGAACCTGTAACCTGTAATATGTAGCAGACATGTGTCAAAAGCACCTGTTTATTTATAAAACGAATAAGAATGGGGAATATAATAATGCAATATTATGATATGAACAGTACCACATCCACTCTCTTATCTTCAGGGATCTTTGCCGCAATGAGTAAATTCTCCGTGTCAACCAGCCACTGCTCCGCTAGCAACGACTCCTCTAAGCCAGTAAAGACAGATGGACCCAGTCTCCTGAAATCCGCCACGGTACCCATACGATGCCCCGGTATGGCCACAACCTTGTTCACGGACTGCTGAACGGTCCGCAAACCTTCCTGAAAAGATTCAGCCTGCTTCTGGATCAGCTCTGTCTGTCGCTTTTGATTCTCCAACATCCCACGTATTACTCCAAGCATGGCGGCTTCGTCAACACGTCTTTGGTACGTCTTCAGATTCTTGTCTGCCATGTTCCTGAAATCAAAGCACCAAAGGATTAGCATGATAACAGATTCAAAATGTAGATCAAGGCTAGAACTCCAAGTTACTTAAATAGAGCACCGCATTGTAACCATGCCGCGGTATCATAACTACAATTACATAACTCCACCCAAGTCGCCTAAGTTCTAGAGATAACCAAGGAATCAGGTTTCGAGTCGATATGCAAAGGAGGTTTGCATATCGTAAAATTAAAATCAGGAGGAGTTAGATTCAAGAATGGTAAAACGGTAAGGTGGACGGACATGTTTCCTAATCACGAGTATTCTGATTCGTGCATTGGGTCCAATACCCAACTACAAAAAGAATCAACCACATTAATCTATAACCTATGGCTCTGATACCAAAAGAACCATGTCACACCCCGCTTCCCAGAGTACGCTAAGGTAGGCACGTGACATAGCCAACCATGCTACCTGTGGATAGGAATTATCCTTCCACAGTCACATTACGGTTGTAGAGATATCAAGAACAAAAATAAAACTATCTAGTACATGTCCATAAGCCAAAATAAAATGAGTCAAGAATAAATAATGCGGAAGTAAAAGATCGAATACAAGAATAACCGGAAAGTATGTCCCATAATGCGGGCTCACATCAGGAATGAAATACTGAAAAGTAAAAGAACTAACTACTAATGAGTCCTCACTGCTCAGCCTGCTAACTGAAGTACCCTGCTCGGACTGCAGCAAAGGTACGGAATCTGGGCCATGCAAAACCCAGACGTCAGCGCGTCATGTCATCAAGCAATAAAATATAAACAGGGTAACAAGACATGCAAGTATAATCATAAATGGTAAAGCAGTTGTAACAGCAATATAAATCAGGGCAGTGAAGGGTAGTGTGCAGTGAGTAAACTAAACTGGTCTATTGGGTTAATTACTCTCAAGTCTTTGAAATCAATTTGATGAATCATCGATGTAACTCAATAGTATCCCGTGCGTGCCCGGGATCACGATCTATGACTCTCGGGCTGAACCCGAGACGTAACGCAAGGCAGTAAAGGATGGTAGGTAATGACGAGTGATGTCCATAGCATCACTCCGGGGCTGGCCTAGCCCGTAAGACTGATCAGAACAGGTATAGAACTATCGAGTTACAAGTCAGGTTTCATCATTGATTTCCCCATACCCCCAAGTCAAAAGTGTTCAAGTCAGGTATTAAGTGATCTAAAGCTAAAGCCAACACAGGATCAGGCAGGTACATGTTTGTCTGGATAGACAACAGGAACGGTCCGTAAGGACAACAGGTCAGGTTCGCT
Source organism: Agapanthus africanus (assembly GCA_030015575.1). Classification (NCBI taxonomy): domain Eukaryota; kingdom Viridiplantae; phylum Streptophyta; class Magnoliopsida; order Asparagales; family Amaryllidaceae; genus Agapanthus; species Agapanthus africanus. Next base: position 189,127,105 of record CM057342.1, read on the forward strand.
GGCATTAGACACAAGATCAGGTAACAGGTAAAGCCATGGTACATCAGGTCAAGTCAAGTAATGTATATAGGTGTCGTTTCATGTCAAGAGTTGCACGGTACCATGTCGTGTCAAGTAATAGGTGTTGCGAGTCATGTCAGGGTGTACAAGATATCATGTGGGTGCTCATAATCAAACTAGCATAATCATGGGTATACAGAACAAGCATGTGTACTAATAGAATCAACAAGCTGGAACTTGTAACGTGAAATGCAATCAGGTACAGATTAAGGTATGTAGATGCACAGTTATCAGTTTGGATTTAAGGGATTGTTTCAACATTACATGAATACAGTATAACAAATATGGATGTTAAAATCATGTTAATATGTACTAAGTAATCTAGAGATGCAATGATATATAAAATACGTTCAAATGATGCAGCCGGGTATTCGGGGTAGGAACTATTTAAAAGTGCTATGGGTTATGCAGTTAATTAGTAAGTAATTTAACCACGAATGTGGGTACACGATATTGTACTTTAAGGTGCAACAAGTTATAATTTAAGATCCGAGTCTACAATGATATAATCTAACATTGAAATGCAAGAATGGAAACTAATAGCCTTAGGTTTAATTTACAGGTTCAATCATGAAATAAATATGTATAAATAATATAGTAGCATGTAGCAAGTTTCACTTGCCTCGACGAATCACGAAGCGGTATACGGAACGTCACGCGTCGGCGGGAAAAGTCACGACGTGCGCACGGTACACGGAATGAGTCCAAACAACGAACAATGGGATCACACGGGTCAGATATCCTCGCTGGGTTGTCGGGATCGTCGACGGCACGGCTGGATTCCGGCGATCACAGAAAACAGTGAATATCTAAAAGAAAGAATATGTATTGAAAGGAAAAGAGAAGAACTAAAAGAGGACAGAAAAGATTGAGGAGAGAGGCTTACTCACTGGATTGCAGAGGGGTGACGGCGTCGACGGTGAGGATCGACGGAGCTCCGGTGATGGGGTTGGCTGTGAAAGTTCGGTTAGGGTTTGGTTGCTGGGGTGCTGTTGGAGGGTATGCGCAGGGTCTTGGTGCAGGAGGAAGAGCAGAGGAGAGGGAGAGAGAGAGAGGAAGGAGGTGACGATGAGATGAGGGAGATGGTCAGCGGCAGAGGAAAGGTGGGTTCTTGGGTTCGTGTAGGTGTGTGTGCAGGGGGAGACAGGCTCGGGAAGAAGAAGAAGAAGAAGCTGGAGAGGGGGAGGAGAGGAGATGAGGATGGAGACGGTAGTTTTGGAGCGGAATAGGGTTAGGGTTTGAGGAGGCGACGAGGAGTTGGATGGGTTTATCTCGTGGCGAGGAGTTGCATGGGGTTTTAAAGAAACAGAAGAAGAAGAAGGGGATGCAAAAGGAAGGTGACGGGATCCACGCGGCGGTGACGCGACTCGAAGAGTGTACAGTATTCGCGAGAGGTGAGAGAGAGAGAGCGAGAGGAAAGAGAAAGAGAAGAGAGGGAGAAAGCTCGTGGGGAAGAGAGAGAAGGAGAAAGGGAAAGATTTAGGGAAAGAGAGAGAGACGTGGGCCCGGTGAATTGAAAGGAGCTTTCTGATTGGTTGTAGGGAAAAAGAAAAAGAGATAGAAGGGGGAGAGAGACTCGATGGTGGGGCCAGTAGCAGAAGGGAGGCTGGGATTGGTTTGGGGGAAATTTTAAAAGGATTTTTATTGTTAAAAATATTTTCTTTGGTTAGCTGTATGATAAATCTTCTGCTTATAAAATAAACACTAACGAATTAAAAGAAGAATTTAAAATTCTAGAATTTGGCGGGATACAAAATAATTCGGAAATGCGCCCGGGTCGGGTCCAAAATTTTGGATTTGAAATATGAAAGTCATTAGAAAGTTCCAAAAATTAAAATGAAGGATTATGTAACAGAAATGCATACCCCCAAGTACGGATGCACGTACGTGCGCATAGCCATTCAAACATGTCTGTTTCACTGAACGGGATGAGAACACGATGCAAGGACGCTACCACAGGGTTAGGGGTATCATGCAGGCCATATCATGTATTTGTAAATTATTTTAAGTGACTTAAATTGTTATATGCTAAAATATGTGATGTTAGGGTATTCTATAACCATGAAACAACAAGCTCAAGCAAGCGGGTCGAATATAAAGTAAACTACCATTTGCAACCAAACAGGGTAAATGAAATAAACACCACAAACAACACATACGGCAACAGAAATTGGTATAATTGAACTCGGTTGTTACACAGACTCTGCAAGCTAGCCTGGAAACAAGTCTGAATTTCAGCACGGCAAATCATCTACAAACGGACGGAAAGTCCGAGCGAACAATTCAGATATTAAAAGATATGTTGAGAGCCTGTATGTTAGATTTCGGAGGTTCGTGGGAAGATCACTTACACCTTGTGGAGTTTTCATACAACAACAGCTACCAGGCAAGCATTGAGATAACACCATTCGCAGCACTCTTCGGACGGAAGTGTCATTCCCTGCTGAGTAGGGACGACGTGGGAGATCGTGAACTCCTTGGTCCAGAGATGATCGTGGCAACTGTAAATGTAGTTCGCACGATCAGGGAAAAGATGCGCATAGCCCAAGACCGGCAGAAATATTGGGCAGATGCAAAGCGTCGACATCTGGAGTTTCAATCCGGAGAGCATGTATTTATGAAGATCTCTCCAAATAGAAAAGTGATCTGTTTTGGCAAGAGAGGTAAATTAAGTCTAAGGTACAAGGACCGTTCGACATACTCGAACGAGTCAGAGAAGTGGCATACCGTTTAGCACTACCGCCCTCATTGGAAAGAGTACACAATATGTCCTACGTATTTCAGCTATGACAATATGTGAGCGACCTCAGCCATATACTTGATCACTCAGAGCTCACTGTACAGACCGATCTAACCTGCGAGCAGCAACCAGTTGAGATCCTGGACCGAAAGATGAAGACATTGTAGAACAATGAGGTGAATTGGTCCCAGTGATGTGGAGAAAGGATTTGCCAGGAGAATCAACTTAGGAAAGAGAAGAAGATATACGTACACGATACACTTACCTTTTTGAAAATTAGTCTATAAGTAAATTTCGAGGACGAAATTTTTATAAGAAGAGTAGAATATAACAACTCTAAAATCCCAATACATAATTATTGTTTATGTCACACCCCGGTTCCTAAAAGAGCGGTAACGGCATGTGACAAGCCCGCGACGTATTTATTCCGAGAAGGTCATTTCTCGAAACAAATACGCTAAGCGTATATAAGTAATATAAAATAATAAGAAAAGACATGATAATGAAAATTCAACTTTATATATTTACATTCCCAACTTTCATAAGTTTCAAACTGAATACATGATGTCTGAAAATAAAGATACATAAAAGAAAGTGCTTAACATATTGGTAGTAAAAACTGAAAAGAAAGAATTAGTATTCGGTCTGCTCTGCAAGCTAAAAATAATCCTCCTGACTCAGCTCAACCTCCTCAATCTCTAGATCATCTGACGAACATTCCAAGAAAACAAAGAAATGGGGGAATGCCCATCAGCAAACTTGCGCTCGGTAAGTCCCCAAGAAAGGTGGGATATGAATGTATATAAATGAATATGCAAGGTGACATGTGATATAGTATGAATGGAAATAAAATATGAACAAGTATAATATGGTAATGTTAATAACAACTATGTAAGCATGGCAATATAATATGAGCATAGCAAATAAGTATAACATGGCCGTGGAGTATAAGTATAGTGAACATGAAGTGTATGTAAGTGTCCTAAAGGGTCTCTAAAAGAGTAAAAATAACTAACGTGAGTTCAAGTGTGAATATCAACCAATCTCAAGAGTATTCTCGAACCCAAGACTATCTTCCAAGGGCAAGAAATCACGGGCCCAAAATAGCGGGACTTCAATTGTTATTGAAGTATTCCAAACCCAACAAGCTATCATTCAGGGGCTTGGAAACGCGAGCCCTCATTCATGAATTCATGATGTACCGTTTCAATTCGGTACCACAACAACGTTATTTGTACCGTTTCTGCCCTGTACCACAGCAACGTTATTTATAATAATGGGACTCATGAGATTCCGTTGGATTCATACTCAAACTACCCCAACACCCCGCGTATATTAGTCTATAGTTAAAATTACAAGTCTTTCCCAAATCCATAAATACATAAGAGAATGCAATTCAAGTATCGAGTCGAATTCAAGTATTCAAGTCAATTGTTCATATATTCATGCTAAGTGTTCATGTCAAGTCATTACGTATTCATGGTTCGGGTCAAGTCGAGTAAAATGTACATATTGGGTTCAAGTATTCATAATTGATTCGAGTCAAGATCAAGTCAATTCTAGCATATAATGGATTAATCACAAGTCATATAATTAAAAATAAATAAGCAATCATAGAACAAGATATGAGATAAGTATACAAGTAACGACCATAAACAATGCTGTAAATAAGTGTTGTGTACGAGTAATCAATCAAGTCAATCAATTTCGAAATATAAACAGAAATATAAATCTAAGTGTTGTGCACGCGTGAGTTCCAGTCTTGCCTAAATACAACTACCGGTTTTGGAGATATACATGTTTTCGTATCGTCACGCAAAACAGATCAAAATCTATTTAGCACCGTCATACATTTTTAAAATGCAGTTTGAGTTAATTTCTATCGGGTTTCAGGTTAAAAAAATTATTAGAAAATTGTGGGTATTTCTGAATAATTATACAAAACACTAAGATTCGCACAATTTGGATTTCTGAAGCTCTAGTTATGATCTTTTTAATATCAGCGTTTAAAACAAAAATTCAGATTTCTGGACAGCAACTATATGTTATATTGAAAAGTCTATATCGGGTTGTTTCATGCGTTTATAAGTAATCTAATATACATAAAATTATATATCTATCAATTATGCATCTATATATCTAAATTTTGTCACGAACGGACATCGGATGTTCGAGTTATGTCCAATTTAAAAACAGTGTGCGAATCAGGACAGATTCTGTCCAATACATCACTAAATATTGTAACGCGGTTTTCTATATTTTACGTCGGTTTTCAGTAAAAACTTAGAAAATCTATATTATTCAATGTAGATGTCCAAAACACCTGAGTTTGCTCAATTTGGATATTGCAATATCAAGTTATGTGTCCTAGAAAATGACCGATAACTGCAGTTTTCTGTTTTATGAATAGTGAATAAAAATAATGTAATTCCTAAACCGTTATGCGGTTTGATATAAAAAATTTATAGCGTGTACATAAAAATATATTCTATCATATGTAAATTTCCTGAAATTTTCATAAGTAAAAATTAATTTCTAAAAATTATTTTAAAGATAAAGGTATTAATATGTATACTAAAATCGGCAAAAAGATTAACTAGTATTTTTATGCAAGCTTCCTTTTCTTTTAATAAGCAAACTGATTCCATGAGATATCGTAAATATATTGTGATATGAAATTTATATTCTCACAACTCATAATAAACATTTATAGTCATGAACAAAGAATTGAAAACACTTTAATTTGAACAAGAGGCAATAAGGTATTATAATCGAAATTATATAACTATATGTGTTTGTTTTGGTGTGTTTTTAATATTTATATATATAACAATATTTTTATTCACAGAGGGACTATGATATGATAAGTGAATCTTTTCATGGCAATATGACAAGAGAAAAATAAAGAGAAATGGATGGAAGGAGGAAAAGAGAGAAGAGACTTACGAGTCTTGCAATACGGTATAACAGCCGTATTGCTGATTAGTGAAAAAAGCCTCGACTTGATCGAGACATCGAAAGCTCAAGGAAATTGATGCTTCTCCAAATCTCCAAAGGAAAAAATTTAGAATTGATGAAGAGAGAATGGTTAAGGTAGGATGAAAAAGAGAGTGTTATTTATATTAAAATTGATATTAAAATAGGTTTAATAGTGATAAAAACTCTTCATAATAATATTAATTTATTATGAATTCATTTTGGGAGTAAAAAAGAAATTGAAAGGGTGCCCATTATCATTTGGAAGTTAAAGAAAATGAAAGGTCTCATTTGTAGCTTATGAGAAAATTTAAAAAATATATAAAAAATAGTTGCAAGCATGGGGATTTGAACATATGACCTATGAAATAACAATGCATGGAATTAACCAATGAGCTACAATATTGTTCATGCACATATTTAATACGAATTAAATATATGTTGTTGCTTAAAAAGAAAGTGGGCTTTTAAGCTCATATTTTATAAAAGAAAATGAAAATGAGATTGAATATGGGTTATGGGCTGGGTCAGGTCTTGCGTTTAATTTAAAATAGATTAAGATTTAGTTTAAAAAAATGAGTTTGGGAAAAATAGATGGAATAATAAAATAATACATTTAATAGAAAGAAAAAAATATACGGAAAAATACTAAGAATAAATAAATACAATATTTTACTAAAGAAAGAAAACACGAATGTATAGTAATATTGGGGTCGTTATATTCTACCCTCCTTAAAAATGATTTCGTCCACGAAATTACTCAAGAAAGATGTTGCAATAGAGCAAGAAAACAAGATTAGGATGATATCGTCGCATTTCGCCGTTGTGCTCCATCAATTGAGACTCCAAGTAATTTGCGATAAGACGACCAGGAAGAATAGAAAATACTATTAAGATAATTCAAGAGTAGTTTACTAGAAATCCACAAGCAAGAACTCTAATAGAAGAAAAGTAATTAGGGATTGAATTCAAGAATGGTACAAAGATAAGAATTAAAATCGAATTTAAAAATTAAGGAAGGATATAAGTTAATAAAAAAGATAGGATTCAATAATTAAGAATAAAGATACATAGTAGAACATAGTTATATGAAGAGAAAAGAGAATCAAAGACAGAACTCTAAGAAACTCAAGCAGAGTACCGCATTGTAACTATACTGCAGTTCATAGTTATAATCACATAACTCCATTTAAATCACTCAAATTCTACTATCAGAGTCAATGGAAGAAAACAATAAGAAATTAAGAAGAGTAACAAAATAATATCAACCGGAGATGAATGGTTCGCAGTTTCGTTTTCTTTACGTCGAGATATGATTATCAGGGAAAATAAGAAAAGGGTTCAAAGGGATAAAATCATGGTGCAGTCATTACAGTCTACCCTCCTTAAAAGAATTTCGTTCTCGAAATTCCCATAAGAAGTACGCCGCAATAAGGTACTTGAAAGCTAAAAATGATGTCATTTTCGAGTTTTGTCGATCGATACTCTAACCAATTGAGCTAATAGGCCTACGAGATACAAATAGAAAAGAGTGAACAAGAGTTAAGAATTCAAAAGTCGAGAGATGGTATTCAAGAAAACCAAAGGTGGAGTTCAAGATGAATTCATAAAATGAAGTAGGATTACAAAGAAAGGTCGAATGTAATAATTGGATTTCATAATTCTTGTATTATATTGTTTACGATATTCATGAAGAATAGACCTGCATGGGCCACCAATAAAACTTGTCACGCCCCGCTTCGCAAAAGAGCGGTAACAACATATGTCAAGCCCGCGGCATATTTATTCCGAGAATGTCATTTTTCGAAACAAATACGCTAAGCGTATATAAGCAATATAAAATAACAAGAAAAGACATGATAATGAAAATCCAACTTTATATATTTACATTCCTAACTTTCATAAGTTTCAAACTGAATACATGATGTCTGAAAACAAAGATACATAAAAGAAAGTGCCTAAACAAGTGGTATACTGGAAGTAAAAGCTGAAAAGAAAGAACTAGTAGTCGGTCTACTTTGCAAGCTAAAAGTATCCTCCTAACTCGGCTCGATCTCCTCAATCTCTAGATCATCTGACAAACATTCCAAGAAAACAAAGAAATGGGAGGAATGCTCGTCTGCGAACTTGCGCTCGGTAAGTCCCCAAGAAAAGTGGAATGTGAATGTATATAAATGAATATGCAAGGTGACATATGATATAGTATGAATGTAAATAAAATATGAACAAGTATAATATGGTAATATTAATGACAACTATGTAAGTATGGCAATATAATATGAGCATAGCAAATAAGTATAACATGGTCGTGGAGTATAGATATAGTGAACATTAAGTGAATGTTAGTGTCCTAATGGGTCTCAAGTGTAAAAATAACTAACGTGAGTTCAAGTGTGAATATCAATCAATCTCAAGAGTATTCTCAAACCCAAGGCTATCTTCCATGGGCAAGAAATCACGAGCCCAAAATAGCGGGACTTCAATTGTTATTGAAGTATTCCAAACCCAACAGTCTATGATCCAAGGGCTTGGAAACACGAGCCCTCATTAATGAATTCATGATGTACCATTTCAGCCCGGTACTACAGCAACGTTATTTGTACCGTTTCAGTCCTGTACCACAGCAACGTTATTTATAATAATGGACGCATGAGTTCCGTTAGATTCATACTCAAACTACCCCAACACCCCGTATATATTAGTCTATAGTTAAAATTACAAGTCTTCCCCAAATCCATAAATACATACGAGAGTGCAATTCAAGTATCGAGTCGAATTCAAGTATTCAAGTCAATTGTTCATGTATTCATGTCAAGTGTTCATGTCAAGTCATTACGTATTCATGATTCGGGTCAAGTCGAGTAAAATGTATATATTGGGTTCAAGTATGATTGACTTGATTCGAGTCAAGATCAAGTAAATTCTTGCATGTAATGGTTTAATCACAAGTCATATAGTTAAAAATAGATAAGCAATTATAAAACAAGATATGAGATAAGTATACAAGTAACGACCATAAACAATGATGTAAATATGTCACGCCCCGCTTCCCAGTGTACGGCAAAGGAGACACGACGAGGTCCGCTACGTATATACTCAGAAGTACATACGCTAAGCGTATCTAAGCAATATAAAATAAGTACACAAGAGACAATAAATAAAAAGAACAGCAACTTTTATTTATTAACATTCTTTGTATGATACATGAAGGAAATACAACTGAAATAAAAAGATGCCTAAACAGTGGCATAACAGGAAATGTAAAATACTGAATGGAAAAGTGTACAATGAACTAAAGTGCTGGATCTTCGGCAAACTGCTCCAAGTCTTCTGCAGATGGTTCGATCTCTGTCGGGTCCAAATCACCTGACGACATTCAAAGAAGAAAGAAATAGAATGTCGTCAGCGAACAGGTCGCTCGGTAAGTCCCAAAGGTAAGAGGAAAGTAGAAAAGACAGAATAAGAAGATATCTTTTAAACTTATATACTATTGTTGTAATGTTGTGTGAACGCTGTTGTTTGTAGCTTGATACAGAAGAATGCCAGTGTATACGAGAGGGGTCTCTATATGCTAGAGACCAGGGCGAACGGAATGTACAAGGAACCGTTAAGCCACGGTACAACAACAACGGAATATAGGTTAGGTGTCTTAATCTGACCACCTCGTACCACCTTTAACACCTTCCGTACCAATCTACCCCTTAAACCCCGTGATGTCTTGTTTGTATTGTTACCTTGTAACTTGTATTGATTGTAAGATTGATTGACTGACTGACCGAAACCATGATATCAGAAAACGGTTGCAACCGTAGAGTCATGTAAATGGAATACTGAGAATCATGTAATAGGAATATATCCATGGTTCAGTTCGGTCAAGTTTTATAAATTGATAACTGTATTCATGAATTCAGGTGTTCATATTGAATTGGAATCTTGTAGATTATAAATTGACTTGAATCATATTCAAGTCAGATTAATCAGACTCAAACCCGAGTCAGACAATCAGAAATGTGAATCGAAGTCTTATAATTGTTAGGGTCCTTAGGGTAATTTATAAAACTTGAGGGGGTTTTATGTAAAAATACTTTTATATACTTTTCAAAGTACACCTCAAGTATTTATTTTTCGTTTTTAAAGTTTTAATAAGGGTGGATTTTATGTTGTGACATTTCTAGTGAACATATCCTAGTTTTATAAATAAGGATATTTATCTGTAATATTGATTATTTGAAGTTCATGGTATTTTAGTGTAAAATTTATTCTTTGTGATTTTTAAGAAAAGGTAGAAAATTTATATTATAATAAGATAGATATTTAAATGAGAAATATACATATGTTTATACAAAAAATAATTTTAATAAATATTTTATATTCCAAAAATCTCATTTTCTTAAGATGTTGTATTTTAAACCTTTCGAGACCGAATGCTCCTTGCGGAGGTCTGAATCTCGCACTACTAGCCCGAGGGTGCGCGATAAACCGCACAATCCCGAACGGGTTCCCCAAAAATGGGTTGTAGCGGCGCTTTGCAAAGATTGTAAAATACTAATCTTTTAGAAAACGGTTTTATAAAGTAAAAGCTATTTATTTGCAAAGGTGTAAATTTTCCATATTTTAGATTCTAGGGTTTCCTAAGTCAACTAGCCTATTTCTAAATGGTCTAAACTACAAGTCATTAGAAGTCTCAAATCGCCTCTTCACCGCCAATTGTGGCCAGATAAGTACAAATAAGGAAAGGAGGGATCCGCGCACGAATCACCGTGAGACGGGCCTTTTAAAGTTACCTTTGCTCACTTGCTTAGCCTAGACACCACAAAGTCAGGTTTAGATAAACGATCGATGTCCACAACTTATCGTGTTTTCCTAATAAGAGGTATTTATTTAAAAGTGTATCAAAGTTAAACTTTTAGAATTGATTTTATAAAGAATATGGTATTTAAATGAAAGTATTGTTTTATCATATTCTAAGTTTTTGGTGATGTCGTTTTAGGTTTTATATGCATGTGTATGGAGGTAGGTCATTACCTCGTGCTCTACTTTAAATGTATAGCAAAGTTAAGGGATTAAATATGAAATCGAAATATTGTGGTATTTAAGTGAAAAATACGATAAATTGGAAAGGCTATCATTTCATATGATGAAACTTATTCAAATTGTTTGTTAAATGTTTAATAGTCAACATAAAGATGTTTAAGCATGAATTTATTAGTGAGAAATGAAATTTTATAGAAAACCGAATCGGAAATCAGATTTGTTCCGATTCCGTCGGGTTTTGTAATTTCGTATTTTAGAGAATAAGAAAGAGAGATAGAATGGGACTTACGGGTTTCGATCTATACTAAGGAGTGAGGGGGTACTAAAAGGGTTTCCGAGGCGTTGCTTCGTCGCGGTTGTTCCTAAAAACGTCGCCGGAATTCCCGCCGGAAATTCGTCGGAGTTTCGCCGCGAACTTGTTTTCAAAGTACACACTTCTTGGAAAATTTTGAAAGAGTGAGCTTAGGGTTTTGGAATGAGAGGGTAGAGGGTAGGGGGTGTATTTATAGGGTAGGCTAGGGTAGGGTAGGTGAAATGTTTTTAATTAAAAAAATTATAAAAATTATAGAAAAATCATTAAAAATTGTAGTAAATGGGGTGTATTTAACTCTCGGGAACCGATCCAATTAAATGGTGTGTGCGGGGGGTTAAAGAAGGTGAAAAGCCACGTTTTTTGTTCAGGTGACTCGGCGGTCCGGCCGAGTCAGGGGATTTGAACTCTGGTGGCTTGGTTCAGCAGTGCAAAGGTATTACCAATGAGCTACAAGTTTCTTGTAATTATTGTGGGAAAATAAATACTTAAACTGGTAACAGCAACATTAAATACCCCAAGTATACTTTAATTTTAAAACAATTTTATATACACTAAAATTGGAGTTATTTAAAAGCAAAATAATTACTTATATATTGTGCTCAGGTTGAAATACTCTTTTATGAATTTTTGAAAAAAAATATTTTGACAAATTTGTATCGGAAATTTGGGGTTGTTACATTCTACCCTCCTTATAAAAATTTCGTCCTAGAAATTTATAAAAGGAAAGTGTAACAAATCCCAGGAAAGTTTGGTACTGGTGTACTGACAGTATAATAAGGTGGTGCAAGGATTTTAAAAATGTGAAGAATATATGAAAGAATGAAAGAAAACGAAGGTTTTGGTAAGATTGTAAATGAGGTGAGGGAATTTTGGGTTAGGGCAGATTCAAGGTATATGATTCAAAGAACATGAATTTGTAAGATTCAAGGAACATGATCGTAAAGAATGTCTTAGTTGCTGGTTCTTGTATTTTATATTGCTTAGGGTTCCATACAGCTCTGACCTGCATGGGCCACCAACAAAACATGTCACGCCCCGCTTCCCAGTGTACGGCGAAGGTGACGCGACGAGGTCCGCTACGTATATACTCAGAAGTACATACGCTAAGCGTATCTAAGCAATATAAAATAAGTACACAAGAGACAAGAAATAAAAAGAACAACAACTTTTATTTATTAACATTATTTGTACAATACATGAAGGAAATACAACTGAAATAAAAAGATGCCTAAACAGTGGCATAACAGGAAATGTAAAATACTGAATGGAAAAGTGTACAATGAACTAAAGTGCTGGATCTTCGGCAAACTGCTCCAAATCTTCTGCAGATGGCTCGATCTCTGCCGGGTCCAAATCACCTGACGACATTCAAAGAAGAAAGAAATAGAATGTCGTCAGCGAACAGGTCGCTCGGTAAGTCCCAAAGGTAAGAGGAAAGTAGAAAAGACAGAATAAGAAGATATGTTTTAAACTTGTATACTATTGTTGTAATGTTGTGTGAACGCTGTTGTTTGTAGCTTGGTACAGAAGAATGCCAGTGTATACGAGGGGGGTCTCTATATGCTAGAGACCAGGGCAAACGGAATGTACAAGAAACCGTTAAGCCACGGTACAACAACAACGGAATATAGGTTAGGTGTCTTAATCTGACCACCCCGTGCCACCTTTAACACCTTCCGTACCAATCTACCTCTTAAACCCCACGATGTCTTGTTTGTATTGTTACCTTGTAACTTGTATTGATTGTAAGATTGATTGACTGACTGACCGAAACCATGATATCAGGAAACGGTTGCAACCGTAGAGTCATGTAAATGGAATATTGAGAATCATGTAATAGGAATATATCTATGGTTCGGTTCAGTCAAGTTGTATAAATTGATAACTGTATTCATGGATTCAGGTGTTCATATTGAATTGGAATCTTGTAGATTATAGATTGACTTGAATCATATTCAAGTCAGATTAATCAGACTCAAACTTTAGTTAGACAATTAGAAATTTGAATCGAAGTCTTATAATTGTTAGGGTCCTTAGGGTAATTTATAAAACTTAAGGGGGTTTTATGTGAAAATACTTTTATATACTTTTCAAAGTACACCTCAAGTATTTATTATTCATTTTTAGAGTTTTAATGAGGATGGATTTTATGTTATGACATTTTTAGTGAACATATCCTAGTTTTATAAATAAGGGTACTTATCTGTAATATTGATTATTTGAAGTTCATGGTATTTTAGTGTAAAATTTATTCTTTGTGATTTTTAGGAAAAGGTGGAAAATTTATATTATAATAAAATAGATATTTAGATGAGAAATATACATATGTTTATAAAAAAAATAATTTTAATAAATATTTTATATTCCAAAAATCTCATTTTCTTTAGATGTTGTATTTTAAACCTTTCAAGACCGAGTGCTCCTTGCGGAGGTCTGAATCTCGCACTACTAGCCCGATGGTGTGCGATAAACCGCACAATCCCGAACGGGTTCCCCAAAAAAGGGTTGTAGCGGCACTTTGCAAAGATTGTAAAATACTAATCTTTTAGAAAACGGTTTTATAAAGTAAAAGCTATTTATTTGCAAAGGTGTAAATTTTTCATATTTTAGATTCTAGGGTTTGCTAAGTCAACTAGCCTATTTCTAAATGGTCTAAATGACAAGTCGTTAGAAGCCTCAAATCGCCTTTCACCGCTAATTGTGGCCAGGTAAGTACAAATGAGGAAATGAGGGATCCGCTCACGAATCACCGTGAGACGGGCCTTTTAAAATTATCTTTGCTCACTTGCCTAGCCTAGACACCACAAAGTCAGGTTTAGATAAACGATCGATGTCCACAACTTATCGTGTTTTCCTAATAAGAGGTATTTATTTAAAAGTGTATCAAAGCTAAACTTTTAGAATTGATTTTATTAAGAATATGGTATTTAAATGAAAGTATTGTTTTATCGTATTCTAAATTTTTGGTGATGTCGTTTTAGGTTGTATATGCATGTGTGGAGGTAGGTCATTACCTCGTGCTCTACTTTAAATATATAGCAAAGTTAAGGGGTTAAATGTGAAATCGAAACATTGTGGTATTTAAGTGAAAAATACGATAAATTGGAAAGGCTATCATTTCATGTGATGAAACTTGTTCAAATTGTTTGTTAAATATTTAATAGTCAACATAAAAATATTTAAGCATGAATGTATTAGTGAGAAATGAAATTTTATAGAAAACCGAATCGGAAATCGGATTCGTTTCGATTCCGTCGGATTTGGTAATTTCGTATTTTAGAGAATAAGAAAGAGAGATAGAATGGGACTTACGGGTATCGATCTGTACTAAGGAGTGAGGGGGGACTAAAGGGGTTACCGAGATGTCTTCATCGCCGGTTGTTCTTAAAAACGTCGCCGGAATTCCCGCCGGAAATTCGTCGTAGCTTCGCCGCGAACTTGTTTTCAAAGTATACACTTCTTGGAAAATTTTGAGAGAGTGAGCTTAAGGTTTTGGGATGAGAGGGTGGAGGGTAAGGGGTGTATTTATAGGGTAGGTTAGGGTAGGGTAGGTGAAAGGTTTTTAATTAAAAAATTGTAAAAATTATAGAAAAATCATTAAAAATTATAGTAAATGGGGTGTATTTAACTCTCGGGAACCGATCCAATTAAATGGTGTGTGCAGGGGGTTAAAGAAGGTGAAAAGCCACGTTTTTTGTTCAGGTGACTCGGCGGGCCGGCCGAGTCCGGCCGGCGGCGCCGGACCGAGTCGGCCGGTCCGCCGGCCGAGTCACGGGGTCGATGGGTGGGGCGTCTCATGGGGTAAGCTCTGGTATTTTTAGAGTTTCAGGTACAGTTCAACTTTTGGGAGTTATGGCCTGTGAACTGTTGGGCTTCAAAGAAATTTAAAGCAAAAACAATATAAAAATAATGTAAGGCGGGGGATTTGAACTCTGGTGGCTTAGTTCAACAGTGCAAGGTATTACCAATGAGCTACAAGCTCCTTCTTATAATTATTATGGGAAAATAAATACTTAAAGTGGTAACAGCAACATTAAATACTCCAAGTATACTTTAATTTTTAAAAAAATTATATACACTAAAAATGGAGTTATTTAAAAACAAAATAATTACTTATATATTGTGCTCAGGTTGAAATACTCCTTTATGAATTTTTGAAAAAAAATATTTCGAAAAATTTGTATCGGAAATTTGGGGTTGTTACAAAATAAGTGTTGTGTACGACTAATCAATCAAGTCAATAAATTTTGGAATAATAACAGAAATATAGATCTATGTGTTGTGCACACGTGAGTTCCACTCTTGCCTAAATACAACTACCGGTTCGGGTGATATACATGTTTTCGTATCGTCGCGCAAAACAAATCAGGATCTGTTTAGCATTGTCATATATTTTTAAAACGCAGTTTGAGTTAATTTCTATCGGGTTTCAGGTTACAAAAATTATTAGAAAATTGTAGGTCTTTCGGAATAATTATCCAAAACACTAAGATTCGCATAATTTGGATTTTTGAAGCTCTGATTATGATCGTTTTAAAATCAGCGTTTAAAACAAAAATTCAGATTTCTGGACAGCAACTACATGTAATATTGAAAAGTCTATATCGAGTTGTTTAATGCGTTTATAAGTAATCTAATATACATAAAATTATAGATCTATAAATTTTGCATCTACACATCTAAATTTTGTTAAATGGACATCGGGTGTTCGAGTTATGTCCAATTTAAAAACAGTGTGCGAATCAGGACAGATTCTGTCCAGATTCATCACTAAATATTATAACACGGTTTTCTATATTTTACGTCGGTTTTCAGTAAAAACTTGAAACTAAGAAAATCTATATTATTTGATGTAGATGTCCAAAGCACCTGAATTTGCTCAATTTGGATATCGGTATATCAAATTATGTATCCTAAAAGTTGACCGATAACTGCAGTTTTCTGTTTTATGAACAGTGAATAAAAACGATGTAATTCCTAAACCGTTATGCGGTTCGATCTAAAATTTTTATAACGTGTAAAAATATATTCTATCATATGTAAATTTTCTGAAATTTCCAGAATTAAAAATTAATTTCTAAAAATTATTTTAAAGGTAAATGTTTTAATATGTATACTAAAATCGGCAAAAAGATTAACTGGTATTTTTATGCAATCTTCATTTTCTTTTAATAAGCAAACTGATTCCATAAATATCGTAAATATATGGTGGCATGAAATTTATATTCTCACAACTCATAATAAACATTTATAGTCATGAACAAAGAATTGAAAATATTTTAATTTGAACAAAAGGTACTAAGGTATTATAATCGAAATTATATAACTATATGTGTTTGTTTTGGTGCGTTTCTAACATTTATATGTATAACAATATTTTTATTCACTTAGGGACTATGATATGATAAGTGAAGTTTTTTATGGCAATATGATAAGAGAAAAATAAAGAGAAATAGATGGAGGGAGGAAAAGCGAGAAGGGACATACGAGTCTTGCAATACGGTATAACAACCGTATTGCTGATTGGTGAAGAAAGTCTCGACTTAATCGAGACTTTGAAAACTTAAGGAAATTGATGTTTCTCTAAATCTTCAAAGGAAAAAGTTTAGAATTGATGAAGAGATAATAGTTAAGGTAGGATGAAAAAGAGAGTGTTATTTATATTAAAAGAGATATTAAAATAGGTTTAATAGTGATAAAAACTCTTCATAATAATTTTAATTTATTATGAATTAATTTTAGGAGTAAAATAGAAATTGAAATGGTGCCCATTCATTTGGAAATTAAAGAAAATGAAAGCTCTCATTTGTAGGTTATGAGGAAATTTTAAAAAATATATAAAAATAGTTGTAAGAATGGGGATTTGAACATGTGACCTATGAAATAACAATGTAAACAATTAATCAATGAGCTACATGGTTTTTCATGCATATATTTAATACAAATTAAATATATGTTGTTGCTTAAAAACAAAGTGGGCTTTTGAGCTCATGGTTTTATAAAAGAAAATGAAAATGAGATTGGATTTAGGTTATGGGCTGGTTCAGGTCTTGCGTTTAATTTGAAATAGATTAAGATTTAGTTCAAAGAAATGAGTTTGGAAAAATATATGGAATAATAAAATAATACATTTAATAGAAAACAAAATATACGAAAAAATACTAAGAATAAATAAATACAATATTTTACTAAAGAAAGAAAACACGAAGGTATAGTAATATTGGGGTCGTTACAGTTTAAATGTATAGAAAATGGTGTTTCAGCCTGTGTAAAAGTTATAAGTCATTTTTGTTTAATAAAAGCAAGAAATAACTTGTAACTCACTGGTAAAGACTTTACATTGCTGTGGCATAGCCTGTGTGTTCGATTCTCATCAGTCCCAATTATTTTTAAAGATTTTTCTTTTTAATTTTTCGGAAGCTCAAGAGTTACACGTGCAATTCACGGAGAAACGAAAAATTTCAGAAAAATCAATATATGCTAAAGAAGAAGTAAACACTAATTAAAGCTGGCGGCATGAATCTCGAGACGATTGGGCTAAATCCAACAGCCCATTTCTTGATCCTGGCCGCCACTGACAGTCCAACTTGCTCCCAATCACTTCGTTCTTTGCACACTCGTCCCTTCAGTCTCCTCAACTCCCTTGCACTATTTGATTTTCCTACAATCAAATAGAGACTCTTCAATTCACCATTTAACATCCATTTTAATTTTTTAATCAAATTTTTAATTCCCAAACCCTAAATTCTTCACTATAAATACCCCCCCTATGCTCTAGCTTTCCCCCATTTAAAATTTTTTATCAAAAATTCTCTCAAAATCTCTAAATACCAAGTGGAGTTAAGCACCCAAGAGAAGTAGCAAACCAAGCTCGACGACCGGAGCATCTCGACGAACCACGACCCCTAAAGGCATCTTCTCTCTCTCTCTTGTTAACCATCTAAACCCTAAGTCCCTCTTCTCTTCATTTCTTTCATTTTATTTCGTCTTCTAAGAAAACATCGACAAAATGGAGTTAGCTCCGATATAATCTTCTTTTTAACAATTGTTATCCGCTTTTTAAGCAAAATAGGTCAAACTAACTTTCTCACACCACTCTTAATCTTATCTACAATCATTTAGCTTTTAATTTAATAAAATTTTCATGTGAAACAATCATATAACAAACGTTTTCATTAAAATATCATGAAATTTAATATAACCGTAATTTTCAATAACCAGAGTACAAACCTTTAGATCATTCACGGGGTAACGACCTACCCCACAGGCACACTATGGGTTCATAGCATTGTTAGTTATGTATATGCCCTAGAGGCCATTGTTGTACATTTGATGTATATTATAATGGATGCTTGGTTATATATAGAGAAGACTTTCTTGCTCGTCATGATAGTATGCTATTTGGTTTCACTTTATCTTAACATGTTGACTTGTATTGGTTTACTGTTTTACTCTCACATGTTGATAAAGCCCTTAGGATCTGTACTCGACTACTGGGACTATGATGAGATCATACTAGTGGGGCCGCGGTAGTCGATGAGTACATCCTATAACTGTTCCTAGTCGAGGGTATATCGAGACAGGGCATCGATACACCAGAGTAGACTAGCGTATACGCATCTTGACCCATATGATGGGCGATGGATGATCCCATATCCATCGGTGTTAGACATCAGAGACGGTGTACGGATGCTCAGTGGAGACTGGGTACACTGGACGGACTCGCCGAGAACTCCCAGATGGTGATATACCACACGTCAGATGGCAGTTCTCCGGTGACACAGGTACAGGGTAGTCTGTAGACCCGAGATCGTCATGGAGTCTTGTGTGATTCCCACTGTGCTTTGATTTCCACCTTACCACGTCCAAGAGGGCGTGCAAAACGGTGGCTTTTGGGTACAGTCCCGAATCACATGGAGGCAATGAGCGATAGGAGGGGATTCGTCTCTCCCGGTATAGGGAGTTGATGTTGTGCTGTGTTCGATTGGCTATAACTGGAAGTCCCTGGCCAGGGCTGATATAGAGATTTACTGGTAAGTGTTACTAGTAGTTTCTCGACCCGTTATGAGCCATACATCGACACGACTTATCGGTTACTGGGGTCTGACGTATACCACCCCTAGACTTGATATGCAACATATCAGACGAACAGACCGGACTGTACGGGAGTGTTACTGATCGGATTCACAGGAGAACGCATAGGCTAGCTTGTTGATCTTCTGATCGCTCAATACCTGGGTGGCTGTTACGTTTAGCTGACCGCTTGCAGCTTGTGGGTGTTTGATATGATCATCACCTGCTACCGGCGTATTGACGATTCTTTAGAGTCCTACACAGAGGTTTCTTGGCTCAGGCGAAACAGAGTAGTGGCACATATATGATATGCGCAGGAGCGAGAATAATGCGATATGGGATACCGTATTATATTCTCGCGATATATGGATATGAACCGGGTCATCGGATCAAGTGTTGATTCGATGAATCGGTACATGATATATTAGTCGGTAATATTCGATATAGCCGGATCGTCGGATCAAGTGTTGATTCGATGATTTAATATATAATAATATATATGATATATTATTATATTAACTAATATTGGCTTGCTTTATTATTTCATTTTCTCAGTGGATGATACATTGATATATATGCGATATATGTTAATTGTATTATTTTTTTTTGTTGCAAATATATAATATATATGTGATATATATTATTGTGACATGATATGATTAATTGTTAAACATGTTTAAGGATGATTAATTGAGGTTAGGGTTTGATTTGGTTTAGTTGCTTCAAGTTGCTTCTAGAAGCATTTTCTTTTGTCATTATGAAGATATTTATGGATGACACATTTATTAACCAAACCAAACCCTAACTATAGTTTATTCTCTACTCATTCTTATCCATTCATCCTTGACCATGGTTACAATTCAATCATATGATTCTTTCTATTCATCACAAAAGGTTTTTAAATCTCATTATTGATTTTCCATTAGCTTCTTCTTCTTCTCTCTTGAAAAGCTTGCTAGAAAATCTTGAAGTGATGAAATAAAATGAGAAAATGATATTAAAAGAAAGCAAAATCACTACTCTCTCATACTCATCTCATCTAGCCCATGGGATTAGTGTGTTATATTCTTTAGAGTGAGATAGCTTGAGTTCTTCGAAACCTCGACGTAGATCATCGGAGATTTGGAATACGACGAGCTAGAATGGATCGTTCGAGTCGTGGAGTCTCTCATGAGTCCGGGAGATCGTGGATCGCGGCAAAGGGACTTCTACTCGGAGCTTGTGAAGTGAAGGAGCGGACTACAAAGGTTGTAATCCCTCACCCTTAGATAAAAGTTATCTTATTGCATATTAAACCCTAATAATCTAGCAAAGATCCCGGCTTTGGGTTGTTCGGCACGTCTAAAATTTAATCCGGGCATGTTTGATGCCTTAAGAACCTTCACAAGAGTGCCTAGGAACCCTACAGTGGTATCAGAGCCTAGCTAGAGCATTAGGCGATGTGTTTACGAAGTTAAAACTCCGATCGAACCCGAAACGACGAAACTTGACCCCTCTCTGGAAATTTTTTAAATTTTGGGATTTTTCTGAATTAAAAATATGTAAAAAAATCAGCAGGGAAATCTAAGAATTACCATAAAACCCGAGCCCCTAATTCGACCAAACGGCGGCGGAAGCGCGGCACAAGCATGGATTGCGCGGCGCTTCCGCGGCGGAACAGTGAGATCTTGACACGTGGCTTTGATGGTAATTCCCGTAGGTACTTGCTGACCATTCTGGATATTTTTATTCTGTTCCAGGTGTTTAAAATTCTGGGGTTTGTTTTGTAATAGTAGACTCGATCGGAATATTTAAGTTCGTATTTCTTTCCGGATATTTAGAAACTGTTAAACTGGTTGAACGGATATCATTAACCCACTTTATTCCGGCACGGCAAACTTTCAAGCGTTGAATTTTTATTGGGTTTAAATCTTTCGGAAAATTGTACAAATTAAGCGGTGGACCCTCTAGAAGACAACAAACCTTAACTCGATTATGTGACCGTCTTGAACTGCCTTTTGAACCTTCGGGTTTGGGGCAGTACGGCGTGCCACATGTGAGGCGTTGGCTTGGCCCTTCTACGGTTGGATCACTGGTACTGTGACATATTCTGGGATTATTTGAACTCCGCTCAAGAGTTGAGCACTTCGGGAAATTTTGGGTGTTTGATTATCTGTTCAAATAGTTTAATACCGTATATTTATCTGGAATGTGATACAATATGTGGAATTCATAGAGTTAGGCATGAAATACGAAGTATGTGATATTTCGGATTTACGATGTCTAAAGTGATTGTGGATTCCAAATATTGTAGTTTTACACTTTCTTTTCTGTGACCGTAAGCGTAGTATGTGGTGTATCGCCGGCTTCGTTACTATACATCAACGACAATCGGGATACGCATACTTGCTTACATTGATGATATGAGATATTATGTGTTGCTGTGATATGTTATATTGGATCGTCGCGATCAGAATAGCCGGGGCTTTTATGTGAGATGAGGGTTTTTATTTTCATTCATGTAAAATTCATTTGTAATGTAATATTCTTTTATTTGGGGCACTTCCAGGATGCGGTTGCTGTCACCAGTGTATATTATTTACTTTTCCGCATTAGGTAGACCCAAGGAGGGGAGCACAAGTAACCGGGTTCTAGGGTCCAGTGGGAGGCCATCTCGAGGAGTCGAGACCGGGTCTCCTAACCCTAGAATTGGCAGTGTTGCTTGCCGCTCTCGTAGGGGTCTTGGGATGTGGGTTTGGCTATTCGTCGCGACCGTGGAATCCGTGTTTTATACAGGCTCGTATTAAAAACACGGACATCCTAGTATATCCAATATTTCATATATGTTCTTCTGCTGCAATGTTCTGTGATGAGATCATATTACTGCCTGAGACGAATGCTTATACTATATATATATGCTGATATATAAATATTACTGCTTTCGTTTCTTCTGTGATGCTTAGGAAGCATAAGCTGATGGGATTTTTATTAATGAGATTAATAAAAGAAAAGAAACCTAAAGATGTTGTAGAATCAAAACTTAATAAAAATGGTAGCTACAGTTTTGCTTTGCACAGTGATATATACGATATATCCTGCACCTTATTCGATGAGGAAAGGACCGAGATCCCTTCACCGGGAGTGACTCCTTTGGCGAAACTGGCAGATGCTACAAAACGCGGTTTGTCTTTTGATTGCTTTAAGTGTTTTGCTTTGCACAGCGGTATATATGATATATCCTGCACCTTATTCGATGAGGAAAGGGCCGACGATCCCTTCACCGGGAGTGACCCCTTTAGCGAAACTAAGAAAAGCCTCAAAAACACTCCTTTTCAAAAACTACATGATTCTACGACGATATCAAGTTCATTACGCTCAGGGTTTTTCTGAAAAACCTGCGTAGCCCTCCGTCATTTCAGATAAGTAATATTTAGTATTCGTGCTACGGTAGTTTGGCATGCGTCAAGGCGTAGCGTACGGTAGCTGATTATTACTTATCTGCAGCATGAGATGCGATTGGATTAGGGTATTCGTGCGGCGTTGTTTGGCATGCGTCAAGGGTCGTACGGGTGGGTTTAATTCAATCACGAAATGTACGGGTTGAACTTGAC
This sequence comes from Agapanthus africanus, assembly GCA_030015575.1. Classification (NCBI taxonomy): domain Eukaryota; kingdom Viridiplantae; phylum Streptophyta; class Magnoliopsida; order Asparagales; family Amaryllidaceae; genus Agapanthus; species Agapanthus africanus. The sequence goes on from CM057342.1 coordinate 189,149,891, forward strand.
TAGTGGACTATTGGTTGTTTGGCATGCGTCAAGGTCATAGCACACTAGGGGTAAAAGCATTATCGGGAATTTCAAGTGTTGAAATTTGCAATGAGATTGCATACCTCCTATGAGATAGTTGGATCCCGATACCCACTGCGAGTAAGAGTTACTCCTGGGAGAGTTTTACACAGGACAATTAGTCATTCAAGTAGGTGTCTAGAAAAGTGTTAACGAGGTTACGCCTCTGGGAAAACGAGGTTTACTAATTAGGTCCGTGCGAAAGCACGGGGAACCTCCCTCAAAGTACCGACACTGATCTGGCTGAAAGATTGACGAAATTGTAGGGTGTAATTAATCCCGGCTAATCTTACCTTTTAGGGTTTTAAGGTAGATTTGATAAAAACAGTGGGAGACATCCTGATTAGATAAGATAATAACCAATCTAATCTTGCAAGAGCATACGCTAAAGTGTTTTCTTCTCTCTCTCTCCAGGTAGCGACCATTTCAGGCCATAATCAAGATAATAATATGGATGTATTGACTAAAACTGATTATTGTACTGAGCAAGGGAACGTTGGACCCGTTCTTTCTTATAAGAGTTATAAGACTGAACAGGAAACAGGAGAATATCTAGATTCTCACGCCGCCCAAAAGAACATGCATGTTGATGCATCTTCTTCAGGTGTGTTAGTTATTGAGAACTGTTTCTCAGTTCACCCTACGTCCTGGGTATTAGATACCGGATCAGGATCCCACATATGTAAACAGTTACATGGGCTATGTAAAGGTAGAGAACTGGGAAAAGGTGACCATTCCGTTCAAGTAGGGAACGGTGCAAGTATTGTAGCCAAAGCAGTTGGCGAATATCACCTTGTATTACCAAGTCGTAATACACTGATTCTAAATGAGTGCTATTATATACCGAACATGATGTGCAACATTATATCAGTTTCTTTATTGAGTAAAGAGGGATATAATTTTGTAGTACAGGATAATGTTATGAACATATTCCTAGATCAAAAGTTGATTGCATCAGGCTCGTTACATAATGGCATATTCATTCTAAATCAGAATACAGTTCTAAATATACAAAACACACACAAGAGGAAAAGTTCAGATATGAACGAATCCTTCTTGTGGCATTGTAGACTTGGTCATATCAATGCGACACGACTGGCTAAGTTACATAGAGATGGTTATTTGAATCCGTTCGAATTATCATCTTATGATACTTGCCATTCATGTCTCAAAGGAAAAATGACTAAAGCTCCGTTTAGTGGACACGGAGAAAGAGTTACCGAACTCTTAGGACTGGTACATAGTGATGTATGCGGTCCCATGTCTACGCATGCCAGGAACGGTTCTTCCTACTTCATTACGTTCACTGACGATCTCTCTAGATTCGGACATGTATTCCTGATGAAACACAAGTCTGAAGCTCTTGAGAAATTCAGAGAATATAAACACGAAGTAGAGAACCAAACGGGCAAAAGTATTAAGATTCTTCGATCTGATCGAGGAGGTGAATACTTAAGCGGTGAATTCCTAGATTATCTAAAAGAGAATGGGATTCTCTCTCAGTGTACTCCTCCTTATACACCACAGCACAACGGTGTATCTGAGCGGAGGAATCGCACCCTATTAGATATGGTGCGCTCGATGATGAGTACAGCTGAGTTACCTATTTCCTTCTGGGGGTATGCGCTTGAGACAGCCATAGACCTATTGAATAGAGTTCCTACCAAATCTGTGCCTACCACTCCATATGAGATATGGAAAGGGAAGAGACCACATCTTAATTATATTAAGATATGGGGTTGTCCGGCCTATGTCAAAAGACAAAATCCGGACAAACTCGAGGCAAGATCAGTCTTATGTAAGTTTGTAGGATATCCCAGAAATTCACAAGGGTATATCTTCTACCACCCCGAGGAACAAAAGGTGTTTGTTTCTCGACATGCTACTTTCTTAGAAAAAGGTTTTCTTATGAATAAGAATAGTAGTATTGAGGTAGAACTGGAAGAGGTTCCAGCAACACAAACTATAACAGAAGACTTGGTTGAACCAGAGGATTCAGTAGTACCCGACGAACCCCAGCCTCTCCGCCGATCTAGTAGGGTTTCTCATCCACCTGAGAGATACTACGGTTTTCTCATTGATGGTGGAAGCGAGGATTGCATCATGGATGATGATGAACCGACTAGTTTCGAGCAGGCCATCACGAGTAGTGACTCTGTGAAATGGCTGGATGCAATGCGATCTGAGATGGAATCCATGTACACCAACAAAGTATGGACTTTGGAAAATGCTCCTGAAGGGGTAAAACCCATTGGGAGCAAGTGGATCTTTAAAAAGAAATTTGGTGTAGATGGAAAAGTTGAGACTTTCAAAGCTAGACTGGTAGCAAAGGGATTTCGTCAACGACCAGGTGTGGACTATGACGAAACCTTTTCTCTAGTAGCTATGCTTAAGTCCATCCGGATCTTACTTGCCATTGCTGCATATCATGACTACGAAATCTGGCAAATGGATGTTAAGACCGCCTTTCTAAACGGTGATTTAGAAGAGTGCGTGTACATGACTCAGCCAGAGGGCTTCGTAGATAGTGGGAGCAGCGGAAAGGTGTGCAAGCTGCTTAAATCCATTTATGGGTTAAAGCAAGCATCGCGGAGTTGGAACATCTGTTTTGATGTTGTAGTCAAAGAGTTTGACTTCATCAAAAATATAGATGAACCTTGTATCTATAAGAAGGTGGCAGAGGGTAAGGTAGTCTTCCTCGTATTGTACGTGGATGACATACTCTTGATAGGAAATGATATTCCTATGCTGCAATCAGTCAAGCTCTTCTTATCACAGAGATTCTCAATGAAAGATCTAGGTGATGCCTCCTGCATATTGGGAATCATGATCTATAGAGATAGATCTAAACGGATACTGGGATTGTCCCAATCTAGGTACATTGACACCATACTAAAGAGGTTTAGTATGGAAGAATCCAAGCGTGGGAATCAGCCCACGATCTCTGGACTCACTCTCTCCAAAGAGATGTCTCCCAAGACTGATTTGGAGAGAGCTCGCATGCAAGGGATACCCTATGCTTCGGCAGTAGGCTCTATCATGTATGCGATGCTATGTACCAGACCCGATGTAGCATACTCCCTAAGTGTAGTGAGTCGGTATCAAGCAGATCCTGGAGAGAGTCATTGGACAGCAGTGAAGAACATTCTCAAGTACTTACGAAGGACTAAGGAGATGTTCTTGGTGTATGGTAACGGAGAACTCCAGGTGGAGTCCTTTACCGATTCCAGCTTCCAAAGTGATAAGGACGACTCTAAGTCGCATTCGGGTTTTGTCTTTACCCTCAATGGAGGGGCGGTATGTTGGAAGATTCCAAACAGGATACCGTTGCAGACTCAACGATGGAGGCTGAATACATCGCTGCCAACGATGCTGCCAAAGAGGCTGTCTGGATCAAGAAGTTCATTAGTGAACTTGGTGTGGTTCCATCCATTGAGCATCCAATACCTCTGTATTGCGATAACAATGGAGCTGTGGCTTTGGCCAAGGAACCCAGGTCCCATCAGAAGTCCAGACATATTCTGAGGCGGTATCACCTGATCAGGGAGATAGTTGATCGCCGGGAGATCGAGGTCAGGAGAGTAGATACGAAGGACAACACTGCGGATCCATTCACGAAGGCTATTCCCCAGATACAGTTTGAGAGATTATTCGGGATGCTAGGTATGAGATACTACAGCAGCTGGCCTTAGTGCAAGTGGGAGATTGTTAGTTATGTATATGCCCTAGAGGCCATTATTGTACATTTGATGTATATTATAATGGATGCTTGGTTATATATAGAGAAGACTTTCTTGCTCGTCATGATAGTATGCTATTTGGTTTCACTTTATCTTAACATGTTGACTTGTATTGGTTTACTGTTTTACTCTCACATGTTGATAAAGCCCTTAGGATCTGTACTCGACTACTGGGACTATGATGAGATCATACTAGTGGGGCCGCGGTAGTCGATGAGTACATCCTATAACTGTTCCTAGTCGAGGGTATATCGAGACAGGGCATCGATACACCAGAGTAGACTAGCGTATACGCATCTTGACCCATATGATGGGCGATGGATGATCCCATATCCATCGGTGTTAGACATCAGAGATGGTGTACGGGTGCTCAGTGGAGACTGGGTACACTGGACGGACTCGCCGAGAACTCCCAGATGGTGATATACCACACGTCAGATGGCAGTTCTCCGGTGACACAGGTACAGGGTAGTCTGTAGACCCGAGATCGTCATGGAGTCTTGTGTGATTCCCACTGTGCTTTGATTTCCACCTTACCACGTCCAAGAGGGCGTGCAAAACGGTGGCTTTTGGGTACAGTCCCGAATCACATGGAGGCAATGAGCGATAGGAGGGGATTCGTCTCTCCCGGTATAGGGAGTTGATGTTGTGCTGTGTTCGATTGGCTATAACTGGAAGTCCCTGGCCAGGGCTGATATAGAGATTTACTGGTAAGTGTTACTAGTAGTTTCTCGACCCGTTATGAGCCATACATCGACACGACTTATCGGTTACTGGGGTCTGACGTTTACCACCCCTAGACTTGATATGCAACATATCAGACGAACAGACCGGACTGTACGGGAGTGTTACTGATCGGATTCACAGGAGAACGCACAGGCTAGCTTGTTGATCTTCTGATCGCTCAATACCTGGGTGGCTGTTACGTTTAGCTGACCGCTTGCAGCTTGTGGGTGTTTGATATGATCATCACCTGCTACCGGCGTATTGACGATTCTTTAGAGTCCTACACAGAGGTTTCTTGGCTCAGGCGAAACAGAGTAGTGGCACATATATGATATGCGCAGGAGCGAGAATAATGCGATATGGGATACCGTATTATATTCTCGCGATATATGGATATGAACCGGGTCATCGGATCAAGTGTTGATTCGATGAATCGGTACATGATATATTAGTCGGTAATATTCGATATAGCCGGATCGTCGGATCAAGTGTTGATTCGATGATTTAATATATAATAATATATATGATATATTATTATATTAACTAATATTGGCTTGCTTTATTATTTCATTTTCTCAGTGGATGATACATTGATATATATGCGATATATGTTAATTGTATTATTTTCTTTTGTTGCAAATATATAATATATATGTGATATATATTATTGTGACATGATATGATTAATTGTTAAACATGTTTAAGGATGATTAATTGAGGTTAGGGTTTGATTTGGTTTAGTTGCTTCAAGTTGCTTCTAGAAGCATTTTCTTTTGTCATTATGAAGATATTTATGGATGACACACTTATTAACCAAACCAAACCCTAACTATAGTTTATTCTCTACTCATTCTTATCCATTCATCCTTGACCATGGTTACAATTCAATCATATGATTCTTTCTATTCATCACAAAAGGTTTTTAAATCTCATTATTGATTTTCCATTAGCTTCTTCTTCTTCTCTCTTGAAAAGCTTGCTAGAAAATCTTGAAGTGATGAAATAAAATGAGAAAATGATATTAAAAGAAAGCAAAATCACTACTCTCTCATACTCATCTCATCTAGCCCATGGGATTAGTGTGTTCTATTCTTTAGAGTGAGATAGCTTGAGTTCTTCGAAACCTCGACGTAGATCATCGGAGATTTGGAATACGACGTGCTAGAATGGATCGTTCGAGTCGTGGAGCCTCTCATGAGTCCGGGAGATCGTGGATCGCGGCAAAGGGACTTCTACTCGGAGCTTGTGAAGTGAAGGAGCGGACTACAAAGGTTGTAATCCCTCACCCTTAGATAAAAGTTATCTTATTGCATATTAAACCCTAATAATCTAGCAAAGATCCCGGCTTTGGGTTGTTCGGCACGTCTAAAATTTAATCCGGGCATGTTTGATGCCTTAAGAACCTTCACAAGAGTGCCTAGGAACCCTACAAGCATAAGGTTCTAAACATAAGGTTTATATAAATTATAGGTTTTTACATTAAAATGCCACATTTTTATTCAAAACGGGTTTCTATTAAATCGATATTTTAAATTCTTGGCAAATACGCCTCTACAATCCTTGTTCTCGCTAATGGATGATACGGATTATCGCACATCTTTGGGATAGTAGAGCGAGATGCAGAACTCTTCACGGAGTATTCGGTTTCGAAAGAAAATAAAAATGCGGTTTTTAAGAATACAATTTTTTTCTAAACAAAACTAAACTTTGGAAAATTATATAAAACTATGGATTCGTTTTTTCAATATAAATATATTATGAAACTATAATTTTTTTTAAAAAATGAAATATTAGAATTTTAATAAAATACCATCAAGTTTTCAAAAGAGATAGTTTTCATAAAAATACCATAAACGTTTAAAAGTTATGTTTTATCACTAAAACACCACAATAATTAAAATACATGTTCATTAAAACCCAAAATATTATAAATCACCCTCGAGCTTTATTTTTAAACTATATTAAAATATTTTTCATCAAACCCTCTCGAGATATGCAAACAATATTTTAAGAATTCTAGATTAATATAGGTTTAAGCGATATCAATTCTCTTGAGCCCCGGGGAGCCAGAGAAAGTAAGTTCTTGCCTATTCAGGTTAGAAAATTTAACGGAGTTATCAATGACAATTGTCTTGAAAAAAGACAAAAATCCTGCCATCAATGTGCAGCAGTTGTTGATTACTCCCGCACTTAAGAAATTTCAAAAACTAAGTTCTTTCATAAGATTCTGACTTCAACCTGAATCCAAACTCAAACTGGAATCCAAAATCAAAGACGAATTTGAATACTTGATCATGAACCTGACACTCGAATTCAAATACCAAACTCAAACTTGTATACTTGACTCGACTTGACCGAACCATGGTTATAACTTGACATGAGCTTTGCATGAATATCTGAACACATGATTACATTTTAAACATGAACCTGTACATTTTATATCCATGAATTCGACCAAAAGCTATAATCTTAATTTATACAATATAATACACGGGGATAAAGGGGTAAATTGGTACGGAACGTATATCGTGGCACATGAGGTCACTTTAAAAGATACCTACATGAATTTACGCGTCGTTGTCCCGTAGGTTATGACGGGGCCTTGTAATACATGTTACCATAGTCCCTGGGATAAGATGGACTCCTCTCATATACATGAATACTTTCTTTATCAAAATACAAATAAGCACGTCAGAATAACTATCTTATACCAGTAAATAAATATGCTTAAATACTCTCTTATATATAACCTTGCCTGTTCATATTCACTTGATTTATATTCACTTTCATTCATCATTACTTATTTCCTTTGGAAACTTACCGAGTGCTAGTTCACTGACGACATTTCTCTATATTTCTTTTCTTAGGAATATTCATCAGGAGGACCGGACTCGGAGGGTATTGAGCCGAGTCAGGAAGATTTAGACCAGTTCGCTTCTCAGCCTGATTCTTAGCTCCTACATGTATTTACTTCCAGTATGCCATTGTTTAGGCATTTGTTTTATCACTGTATCTTTTTGTTACAAACAGTTGTATGCAAATTTCAATGTACATAAAATTGCTATTTCATTTTATTACTCTTGTTATTCTTGCTCATTATTATATTAATTAATTACGCTTAACGTATTTTCATAGTAAATACATTGCGGGCTTGCCACGTCACCGTTTTCGTCTATTGGGAAGCGGGGCGTGACACGGGTGTGTGGATGTGCAGTGATGAGAGAGAAAGGGAGAGAGCGAGTGAGAAAGTGATTTAGAGAAAGAAAGAGAGTTGTTGAGAGAGATGAGGGCGACAACGAGAGGATCTCGGGGTTTGTTGGGATGAGCGCTTAGTCGAGCGGAGGTGGATGTGAGAGATGAGGTCGTAGCTATTAGGGAAGTGGGTCAAGCGGAGGAAGCTGAGAACGAGGGCTAAGGAAGATTGAGAGGAGAGAGAAAGAAAAAGAGAAATAGGGGAGAGAGAGTGAACCGGGTATGGGTTTTGGGTTAGGATTCATGGGCCGGCATGGTGGGCTTGGGTTTAGCTTTAGTTAAGGTTAGAAAAAATAAAAAAAAGGTTTGAGGAAAAATATTTTAGAAGAAGTTATTATTAATAATACCGAAATTCTAATTCGATATACTGGTTATTACAAAATAATTTTGAAAATTTCACGAGTTTTATGCGTTATGACTAGGCGTGGCAAATGAGACGAGCCGCTCAAGCCTCGCCTGACTCATTGAGTCAGGCGAGATGGCCAAGCTCGTCTCGGTTGCTAAGCCGAGACGAGGCGAGGTGGCTGCTATAACCCGGAAAAAGAGATATCCGCGGTTATGATGTGATGTTAGAATAATAGGAGCATTCCCTGCTATAGAACAATGGGGAGTTGTGAGTTTCATTCCGAAAGAAGGCACGATCAAAACTATAAATGGAATGATACCAGTCATATAACACACTCGAGTCCGGTTCATTCCAATAGAAAAAACCGTGTGGTTTCTGCAAGAGTGAACAATACCGTCTGTGTTTATAGGTGGGTTGTGACGGGAGGTTGAAGGAGGCGACTCGAAGAACTAACCCGCCTCGCCGACTCGTTTAAATGAGTAGCGACTTGAGGTGAAGCGAGCCGACAAGTTAGACGAGCTGGCTCGCCTACTTTTTTTTTATAAAATTCAAAAAACACAATATATAATAACTTAAAACTTTCAAAGGATATTAATAATAGATAGGATTACATACAAAATACAATTAATGCATTAAATTTATACATGTTGAGACTTCGCAGTCTAATTTTATTTTATATTTTTAAATTAAAGACCAAACCTTATCGAGCTGCCTATCTCTCCCTCACAATTTTGGATTTTGGATTCAACTTGAGATAATCAAGTCTACACGGTTCTTCTATTCTTACTTCTTAGTTCTCGATACGAGTTTGTAGCACTTTGATGTACCCCCACCTTGAATATTGATTAAACCTATTGCGTACGTGACAACTTCGTCTCCTCGGCTCATATTTTAATATTTTAACCTATGAGTCTTGTTGAAAACCCCAGTCCTTTTTGTATCCTTTTGTATGTGATGTAATAAAAGTTATTTGAAACGGGACAGTGTTGAACTTATAAGAAAAAAGAAATTATTAGGTGTGCCCATATAATATATTTACAGCGGCCGGCGGAAAAAATTAAAAAAAAATTGAGCGGTTGTTTGGTTGGGTCTCTGCTTTTATTTGGTGGGGTCTCTGCTTTTATTTATGAACACCGCAGAATTTTCGGAGGGAAGATCTTTATGACCTATCGCGATTAAGAGGTCCAATAAAAAATATCAACACGTCTTGTGGGGCCCTAATAGGATCCAAAGTCTACTTTAATGAGTTATCACTCATCACATGTTCTTCTAAAATTTTGATACCACGTTTCCCTCACCATACAGTTCACACCTTGGGCACCATTCATACCCGTTAACAATTTTTTATTTTTTTATTTATTAAATTTTTCTTTTTTCTTTTTGTGCTTTCATGTAAACTCTAATCTATGCACAAGACACATCCACACACACATTACACACAAGCATCCAGGAGAAAGCCATCTCCTCTTCTGAGATTTCTGGGATTCGACTCGCACTCTCCCCGTGAGGGGAAGTGCCCATATCAACTGAGCTATGGCTCAATGGCCTTCTCGTTCATGTTTTGATAATAAAAGATTATGTTTTTTTTTTTCTTTTTTTCATTTTAGATGCCAAACATTCGAATGTATTATAGAATTTCTTTTTAATTTTTTGTTTTTTGGAGGAACAGATCGCTCATACAAACACACAACTTTCACATACCAAAAGGATACATAAATTTGCCCAGAAAACATTAATTTATGGCCAATTCCTCTCGTTGGATTCGAACTCCACCCACTTTCTTGGAGAAATTTAAATCTCCCATTCCCTTCAAATCATCCAAGTCGACCATAAATCAAAAACTATAGTTTCCTCGGAAGCTCATACTTTAATATTTCAGCCTATGAGTCTCCCTATTCAAATTCCCAGTCCTTTTGTATTTGATGTGATAAAAGTTATTAATATTAAAATTATTAAAATAATATCATTTAAATTATATTTAACAGAGTAGAACGGTTTCCTACCCCACCCGCACAGAGAGCGGGTTACTAGAACCCGCCCCCTCCTAAAGAAGATCGCGGGTTCTAGGAACCCGCCCTCTATAAGAGGGAGGGGAGCGGGTTCTAAGAACCCACCATATTTTAATTTAAAAAAAAATAAATTAAAAATAGAATTTAAAAAATCTCATTTTAAAAACCTGAATAAATAATAAGATTTTTGTTTTTGTTACGGACGGGTGACAACTGTTATTACAGTTCATATAGAATTGCTATAAATATGAATTTTGTATGCATTCCAATAACAAAATGAATCTGTCAAAATTATAATACAAAAAAATCATATCATACTAAAGTTTAAATTGTACAAGTTTCTTAACAAGCGCTAACCGATTTTCCTTCCGTGCACTTGTCATGATCTTGAAGGTCCCGTCCCTGTTGACTGTCCTGGACATCAGGTCCTATAATGACCTGGTTGTTTACATAGGCTACATCTGCCGTACTTTTGCTGAGGATCGGTATCCATTGTCATTCGATCTAGACGCCCCTTAGGTCTTCCGGATCCTATATTTTTGTCTGGCGGTAATACAGTCGGTGTTTGTTTGTTCCCAGTATAATAGTGCCAATAGCGACTGTCTGGTATAGGATGAAATTTTGGATCGTATGCGCCTTGGTAATTGAAAACTGAATAGTAACGGGAAGCAAAATTGTAATGTGAGTTATGCATGCTGCTCTCAGCAGTAATTGCGTGGGCACAAAGTAAATGTTGTTGCTGGAAAACACCGCGTATGTACGAAGAGAGCCTTTAATCTCTAAAATTTACGGTATATTGATTCCCATTACTCCCCGTAACTTGAAACTCCGCTGTGCCAAACCTTTCAGATCTGTAGTATTGTGCTCTGCGCTCTCTTTTCCGGAATATATCTTCGTAATACGCAGTGAGTGGAGTCTCCATCGCCAAAGACTTTTCCTTTCTTTGCACAAAGTAAGTATTCACTCTAAAAAAAGGTTCGAACAGTCAACCCCTAAATCGGTAAGCCTCTAACACCTTTAAGGATCCCGTTGAAACTTTCAGACATATTAGTGGTTATTAGTAGATATCTGTATCCATTATCATGTGCTTGTGACCACATGCGTACTGGATACTCATCTAACCACGCTTCGCAGCTTGACTCATCTCTCCAATTTTCGTCATGTACATGTCATGAACATTAGGGTATGACGCTTCACTGGTTTTGTACATAAGTTTATATAGATCTGAATTTTTTAATTTTCTATCAAAATGTTGTCTGAAGTGCCATAGGCAAAACCTATATGGGGTCGTCGGAAATACAGCTCTCATTGCAGCTAGTATTTCTAGATATATGTCTATCAGATATGATGCAGAAATCTATTTTATCAATAACAGATGGGATACTTTTGAGTTGACGAAAAAATCATGACTAGGATGATATATTTTCACTCTCGACAATAGAAAATCCCAACGGAAATATACCGTTATTAGCATCAACACCTGTAATAATTAACATGCAACCTCTGTACTTACCATATAAATACGTCCCATCCACGCATAATACCGGCCGACAGTGTATAAAACCGGCTGCACAAGGAGAAAAGCACCAGAAATTTTTTTGAAACCTGACACAGCCATCGACATATGTTTCTGTGGTTTTTAACCGGTATACGGACCCCGGATTTGGTGCTTACATGGCTTTCATAAAAGGGACTAGTGAGTTGTACGAGCTTTCCCAATCCCTAAATATCTTTCATAATGCCTTTCTATGAGCATCCCATGCCTTCACATATGAAATCTAAATTTTGTGCTCTCCGTTGACGTAGAACCGTGTCTATCGGGGAGTCATCGCCGCAACTGTACGGATTAGTGACATGATTAGTGAGCAAATGTAAGATGAAGTGCAATTCCTGTGATCTTTTAATATAATAGAATTGATGCAAATATATTCTTGCTTGTATTTCATGACCTTCTAAGGTTTGGCGCTTTTGGAACAACATGCATGCAATCTCCAGTTACATTCAGGAGCTTGCGTACATACCACGGTATAGTACGTCTTATTTGACTCTTCAGTTTTAAATGTAACATTTTTTGAATAGCCCACGACTTCAGCTTACAAATAAGATCTCATTTTTCCTAAAATATATCTCCAACAGTGACGCAATTTTCGCTTGCTACAGTCGCTTCCAAATAGGGTTCAGTATTTACTTCTGCCACGGCTAAGTCTACCCAACTATCATCTTCCAGCGGATCGAGGCCGGGATCTTCTAGTTCGACAAAATTATTATTCGCAGCCATATCATCAATCAATGCTACTTCATTCAATCCAGCGGTATAATCCATGCTATCATCCACTTGATGACCTTCACCAGTTTCATCATCATCACAGTCACCCATATCAATGTCACCCGTAGCAACATAAGGCTCGGGTGCAATATATGATGGTTGAGGTCGGTATAATGTGGATGGTTCGTGGTGAAAAGACCGGAAAGATATGGACGGACATGCTTGGAATGCGCTACTTGGATCGTATTGGAATGATGCAGAGGTATGGGAAAATCTACGTTTAGTATATAAATTGCTATTATATAATTTTTTTCTTAATATTTTCGTATTACGAAGAATATAAACATAATTCTTGCTTGTTTCAGATTGATTTACCTTTGGAAGGTTGTATATGGTAGTCCTTATTGTTCTTCAGGGGTGCATGCAACTGCAACAGTAGATTGGGAAAATCTATATTTAATATATAAAATATATTAGTATTTTGGTATTACAAAATGTGGATTTATAAAATGTTTATCCTTGAGTTTGAAGGTTTAAATAATGTTGTGTATAGTCGTATCCACTGAGACTAACGGTATCATCGTTAACCATGGGATCGTATTCCCAGGAACTACCTCCAGTATTACCATCAAAATTACCCGTTGGAACGATATCTGATACTTCCAATTGTTCCTTCTAAACTAAAAGTTCAAAAGAATGCTGGGTGTTTGCCAGACCGAAGTTTATCATTGAAGATATTAATGCATCGTCTATAATTTCAACCAATGCATTTCCACTAAACATAGTCTATATACAACTTAACTTAAGCTTAATTTCATGAGAATCGTATTTCGTGATTTTAAACACTTTATTCTCGATTTCATTATAAATCGTTAATAGTTCTAATCGTATAATTCTTGTGCACCCACCCATATACTTGGGACCTTGTGCACTTGTCACCATCATATTTACATACAACAAATAAACTTGAACTTGCCATTATCTGCATCAAACAATATCAACCCAACAATAAAAAAGCGTTAACAACTTATATAATGATTATATTCGTTGAAAAATAAATAAACGTTAAATTAAATTTACATACATTTGAAGGGGTGCGGATGAGATTTTGTAGGAGGTGCAGATGCAAATCGGAGTAGAATGGAGAGCAAATGGGAGGAGAGCACAGATGCAAATCGGAGCAGAATGGAGAGCAAATGGGAGGAGAGCACAGATGCAAATCGGAGCAGAATGGAGAGCAAATGGGAGGAGAGAGAGGGGTTTTTATAGGTGTTTGGTGGTAAAGAAGTCACGGATTCTTGGAACCCGCTATCCCCTTTTAAATTTGATGGGAGATAAATGGGTCACGGTTTTGTCTTGGATTAAGCAAAATTATTTAAAATATTATGAAGCGCGTGTTTCAAGAACCCGCCCTCTCCTTTTTAAATGTGAGGGCGGGTTCTTATAACCCGCTATTCCCTTATAACAAATTCGATTTTACAATACAATGGGTCAGAGTCACAGCCTATTGGGTTAAGAGTCACGGGCTATTTGCATTCCTTAGTTTCAATTTAGAGGACGGGTTTTAGGAACCCGATATCTCCTTTTTAAATGTGAGGGTGAGTTCTTATAACCCGCTATTCACTTGTGACAAATTCGATTTGACAATACAATTGGTCAGAGTCATGGCCTATTGTATTAAGAGTCACGGGCTATTTACATTCTTTATTTTTAATTTAGAGCGTGGGTTTTAGGAAACCGCTATCTCCTTTTTAAATGAGAGTGCGGGTTCTTGTAACCCACTATTCCCTTATGACAAATTCGATTTGACAATACAATAGGTCAGAGTCATGGGCTACGGGCTATTTACATTCCTTATTTTTAATTTAGAGGGCGGGTTTTAGGAACTTGCTAGCATAAAATTATTGAAGGGGGCGTGTTCTAAGAACCCGCCCTTTCCTTTGCAAAATGAGAGAGCGGGATCAAGGAATAGATTTGACAACACACATATGATTACTTTTAAAAAAAATAAAAGTATGATTTGACAACACACCTATGATTAATTTTTAAAAGTAAGATTTGACAACATAATATTTTCTAAGATAAAAACAAAAGCTTGATTTGACAACACACTTTACATTATGTTTTAAGAAAAAACAGAAAGGCAAAGGTGAGGGCGGGTTCTTGGAATACGTTCTCCTTTCCCTATATAACCCCGCCCTCTTCGCTCTGATTTTCACTATCTCTATCCAAATTCCCTTCTAAACCCACCAACTATCTCAATCTTTCAGTAATTGTAATATCAAAATAATTTCAATGGAAAATCAACCATTCGATAAATCACTGCTCGTATATCAAAACGATCATAGATCTTTCAGTATATTACACGGAGAGGAAAGATTCAAAACTTATTAAATTTTTTTTAATTACCTATTTCTTTTAATTCTAATAGTTGAAAATAATATGATTAAATTTTGCAGGGTGGAGATAATCTTAGAGTCGTCAGTCATAGTTCTGACAAGTGACAAGTTACTGATTATCGTATAATCGAGCGGATTCGAAGAGCCGGATTTTATGAAGCTTTATTGCTTCGTCATGTCCAAATCGACGACAGTCACGTTACCTCTCTTGTTGAACGTTGGAGAAAAGAGACTCACACTTTTCATCTTAGATGGGGTGATACCACTATAACACTCCAGAATATTGGTCTCTTACTTGGTTTACGGGTGAATGGTTTTGGATTGGTCGGAGGTACAATTGTGGATCCAGATACCGAGCACCCATATTAGGATACATATATTGAGTCTGCTCTCGGACAGGTATAATTCGTAATTATTTTAATCAAAAGTTTAAATATGTTACAGTGATATTAATTAACAATTATTTGTAAAATTTAGGTACCAGGAGACATACTAAGAGGTATAATATCAGTTTAAACTGGCTCAAAGATACATTTACTAATATCCCTGATGAAACTACCGATGAAGTCTTGGATAGACATGTGCGTGCCTACATTCTGTACATGATCGGTTCTTGGTTGATGCCGGACCAATCGGTAACGCATGTCCATCCTTTATACCTTGGGTTTCTTACGGACTTTGATATGTGTGGCCAGTATGCTTGGGGAGCAGGGGTCCTGGCCTATCTTTACAAGGAACTAGATAAGGCATGTGCTCATACGAAAAATAAAATTTGTGGCTGCATTACATTACTTCAGGTACATAATATTTTTTAACAGCTAGACATTTGCAAAATTATAATATGGGTTCTTTCTCTTATCATCTGACACTTTATATATAGATTTGGTCATGAGAGCACATGTGTATGGGAAGACCAGATCGCATTAATATTTCTGCCGTGGATACTCCTGGAAAGCCTCTCGGCTCTTGGTGGAGTGGTAAGAAATCTTATAAGGCTCGAGTACTTAAGTATTATAGAGATGGGTTGGATCGCATGGAGGCGACTCAGGTAACCATACCTTAGGTAATTAACTTTGTTTAAAAAATTTAAATTAGCTTCATTACAATTTTTGTACTATGTTATTTGCGCAGTTCACGTGGACGCCTTATACAGCAGATCGTCTGCAAGGATTACCCGGTATCTGTATCGAAGGAAAGCCGGTTTTGCGGGCTCGATGCCCACTACTCTGCATTAATATCGTGGTCATGCACCTACCGGAACGGGTGTTGGGACAGTTCAGTAGATTGCAATATATTTCTGTTCCGCCGCCTGCACCCATGACAATAGAGAGAGACATGCGAGGAGAAA
Organism: Agapanthus africanus; assembly: GCA_030015575.1. Classification (NCBI taxonomy): domain Eukaryota; kingdom Viridiplantae; phylum Streptophyta; class Magnoliopsida; order Asparagales; family Amaryllidaceae; genus Agapanthus; species Agapanthus africanus. The sequence goes on from CM057342.1 coordinate 189,166,037, forward strand.
AGGCGGAGCGTGATTGGAGGGAGTATCATCATTAATATTTGCTGAGATGGGAGAATAGGCAGTGTAATATTGCCTTACAGCAAATAGTTGATCAAACAACCACCGACCCTACAGAAACATATCTACAATGGTATAAGCGTGTCACTGTAAGATATCTTTCTGCTCCCCCTGACGACTTTCCAAACATCCAGAAGTACGAGCCTAGAGGCCACGTGGAACGAGAAATGGTAAGTTAAACTCTTTAAATTATATTAGTTTTTAACATCCGGTAGTATGAGTCAATAATTATATCTTACTTTTAATGTAATGACAGGCTCGTGAGTTGCATTATATACAATCATTGATACATGATTCATATCCGACCGATGCTGGTCCAGATACTAATGCTTTATTTTCTACTATAGACTTATATATTTATGGTATATTAAGTTCATATAATATGCTTCTATATTTATAGCCATCGCTAGAGCAGCAGCATGAGCCGGCACCAGAGCCGCAGCATGAGCCGACACCAGAGCAGCAGTATGAGCCAGAACCAGAGCCGCAGCATCAGGGAGATCCAGAGCAGCGGGATAAGTGGTTCGGAACACTATACTGTCAGCAGCAACCCTGGCATATTGAATAAGTGCAACAACCGGAGTAACAATAGTTTTGGGGGACATGTTTTGAGCAATAACAGTAGTTTTGGGGGTCAGGTTTTGCGCAACAACAACAGTCTTGAACAGGCTTTGCACAGCCACGGGGGCCGGGTTTTGTGCAACAGCAGCAGTATGAAACCATGACAGGTTTTTTGCAACAACAGCCCAGTTGGGAGACGTATTTTTCTTCCTACATACAGTTGTTGGGAGGCAGCGTATATCCGACACCTGTTCCACATTCAGGATTTGCTGAACAACAGCCTATCCAAGACGATATTGAAGACGAAAGTAGACGCCGCCGCCGCCATATACTCAAAAAACGAGAAGGTCGTCCAGTCATTTCAAGAGGCATATGCTTATGTCAAGTCTTCTCAGATTGGGAAAGGGAAAGGGAAAGTGAAAGGGAAAGCGATAATTATATACTTTTACAAATGAATGTCTAATTGTATTATAATTTTGACAGATTCATTTTGTTATTCGAGTGTATACAAAATTCATATTTATAGTAATTCTATATGAACTGTAATAACACTTGTCAACCGTCCGTAACAAAAACAGCAATCTTATTATTTATTCAGGTTTTTAAAACGAGATTTTTTAAATTCTATTTTTAATTTATTTTTTTTTAAAAATTAAAATATGGCGGGTTCCTAGAACCCGCCTCCCTCTTATAGAAGAGGGTGGGTTCTAGGAGCCCTCCCTCTTCTTTACGAGGGTGGGGCGGATTCTAATAACCCGCTCTCCTGTGCGGGTGAGGTGGGAAACTGTCCTACTCTGCTAAATATAATTTAAATGATATTATTTTAATAATTTTAATATTATTACACTCTATTTCGAAAAAAAACCCAAAGTTATTTAAACAGGCCCACCTTGATAGTGTAAGCAATCATTTAGACAACGAAAACATAAATTATTCCGTGAGTAGATATAATTAGGGCTGTTAAAAAATCTTAAAGCTGAGAGCTTGGCTCAGGATCGACTTGTTAAAAACTTGGCTCGGGCTCGTTTGACCACTAAACATGCCGAATTTAAATAAAAATCTAAGTTTAATAAATAAACGAATAAAAATGAACACGGCATGCTCGAGCTCGATTTGTTTGAGGCATGTATAAAGTTGAATAATTTGTATCTTATTTGGTATTCATTACGAATAATTATATGATTACTTATTCTTAAATTTTGATTATAAGTATTTGCTCATTGACGCTTAATTAGGACTTACATCTTGATAAATATTGAAACAAATCCAGTCATGCAAAAATATTGAAGATTTTAAAGAATAACATTGACTTTTTTTTAGACAAAATTCAAAAAAAGAGCTTTAAACTCATTATTAATTATAATAACTACATCCTTTGCTGAACCCTTTGTCAGATATAATATTAATATATTGATGTAATTATTTACATCTTTCTATTTTAGGCAGCCTAGATAAATCTTGAAGCTCACTCGCGCTGAATGAAGACTCGACTCAGGATCGTTTATTGAATAAACGTGCCAAACTTGAACAAGTTTTTAAGCTCGTTAAAATAACTTAGCCGAGACGAACAACTTAAAATTCGGCCCGTTTGGTTCGTTTAGCAGCCCTAGATATAATACATCCGTTACGGACCAAGAAAAGGATAAAAAAATTTTGAGCATCCTTCCGCTGTTTGGTGGGCCCGACCTTTTATTTAGTGGATTTTTACTAAAAAAACTCTCTCATACTTTGCTCATTACTAAAAATCGCTTAATACTTTGCATTTACTTGAAACACCTCTTATATATATTTAAATTTAAACAAAAATCTAAGCTTGATGAAATAAACGAACAAAAATGAACACGGCATGCTCGAGCTCGATTTGTTTAAGGCATGTATAAAGTTGAATAATTTATATCTTATTTGGTATTCATTACGAATAATTATATGATTGCTTATTCTTAAATTTTGATTATAAGTATTTGCTCATTGACGATAATTTGGACTTACATCTTGATAAGATAAATATTGAAACAAATCTAGTCATGTAAAAATATTGAATATTTTAAAGAATAACATTGACTTTTTGTTGACATATTTCACAAAAAGAGCTTTAAACTCATTATTAATTATAATAACTACATCCTTTGCTGAACCCTTTGTCAGATATAATATTAATATATGGATTACATCTTTTTATTTTAGATAGCCTCGATAAGATAAAGCTTGAAGCTCACTCGGGCTCAATGAAGACTCGACTCAGGATCGTTTGGTGAATAAATGAGCCAAACTTGAACAAGTTTTTAAACTCGTTAAAATAACTTAGCCAAGACGAACAACCTAAAATTCGGCCCGTTTGGTTCGTTTAGCAGCCCTAGATATAATACATCCGTACGGACCAAGAAAAGGATAAAAAAAAATTTGAGCATCCTTCCGCTGTTTGGTGGGTCCGACCTTTTATTTAGTGGATTTTTACTAAAAAACTCTCTAATACTTTGCTCATTACTAAAAATCGCTCAATACTCTTGCATTTACTTGAAACACCTCCTTTATATATTTAAATTGCATAAAAAAGCTCTCCTATCATGCTAAAAAGAAAATCATTTTGATATCTTCCATTATGAGGGCTAACGATGAGCATCGAGATAGACTCTCAAAATCCCAGTCCCTTTTCCTTCTCTCAAAATTCGCAATTTTTCCTAAATTGGATTTAGGGTTAGATTTTTTTATCATAGATCACTCAAATTGATCATGGAAACAGGCTTGTCATTCTCAACGTTCTTCAACAAGGAGCTTGTAGAGTGCCGTTGTCCCTTCAACTGCAAGCTTCGGGTTAGTGGCCAAGCTCATTCGAAATGGAAGTGATTCTTTAATTAGTTGTTTGAAATCCTAATTTTCAACTAAGTGAGAATGTTGGTTCTTTTTATCATAGAAAAACCTATTTAAATATTTAGAAGGTAAGATAGCAGCTTCAGCTCCAGCTTTCTAAACGGATGTTAACTTCGAATGGAAAACCAGCGAGGAAAGATTTCTAGGGCAATTTAAATATCTAATGGGTCATACAAGTAAATACAAAGCAGTAGGTGGCTTTTTAATAATTAGCGAAAATTAAGAGGACTTCTTAGTAAAATGTCATCATCGCAATCAAAAGGTCCAATAAAAAACATCACCAAAATGTCTTGTCGGGCTCAATAGGATCCAAAGCCAACTTAAGAGAGTAATCACTCATCACATTTCTCCTGACATTTTGACCCTCGCCATGCAGTTCACACCATGGGCACCATTCATACTCAGTTAATTTTTTTTATATTTTTTATTTATTTAATTTAATTTAATTTTTTTCGCTGGCATGTAAGTAAGCTCAGCAAACGAAGCGAAGCGAAGAAATTCGCTTCGCAATTTTTCTGGTTCGCATAGGGAACGAGGCGAACCCAACCATAGCGTGGCTCGACCCCGCTCGCCTCGTCGGCTAGGCAAGGGGAGCCCAACCGTTGTGGGGCTCGACCCCGCTCGTCTCGTGAGGGGAGGAACTTTGACGAGCCAGACGAATAAATCCCCTGGCTCAAGTTAATATTTTGAAAAAAAAACTAAGAAATTATGCAAAAAATTTGAAATTTGAACAGATTTTTTTATTAAAATAAATCTGAATCAAATTACAATTTCATGATACAGTTTGTTATTTTTTTTACATTAAGGACTGAACCGAATCGGGCTGTCAACGTATCCCTCTAAGAAATTGAACTCAATGAGAGGAAATCCGGGCTACGTAGTTCTTTTTCTGCTATTACAAATCTCACTCCCTACTCGTCGGCTCCGGTCGTGGTTCCTCCTATGGTGTTGGTCTCGTTCGATCATGTAAGCTCCTTAAGTAGATAATCCGAGTTCAAAGTGATTGCATTTTGTTTCCTGACAGCTGCTGCTTTTCAATCTTGCGAACAAATTATGCACTCCATTGTGCCGTTCGCCAAACTGCATCTCTTCCCGCTTAACATCTTGCCACCTGTGCTAAAAGTATTTTTCGATGTTACTGTGGACACTGGAATGGTTAGTAAATCACGAATCATGATAGAAAGCACCGGATACAAATGTCCGTGGATTTTCCACCAGGCTAAAATATCAAACTCAACTATGGTATAATCTACATCTAAATCGGTTTGTAAATATATTTTTAACTCATTAAAGATGACGATGATAAGGCCATGGAGCCTCGTGCCTTTTTCTTCTGTTGAATAAGTGCTAAAGTCGGAGTCGTAGCACGTGAACTGGTTGTGGAATGAGTTGAAGATCGTGCTGCATACAAATCAAACACTTCATATAAATTACTTTTAACGATACTAACATAGGTATCAATATCTACAGTATGCCCCATGACTGTGTGGAACCTGTTTAAAAGAGCCTTCAAACCTTCTAATTTAATTCAAGGATCTATTACCGAACATAAACAATTAATAATTAGAATTTCAAAGAAATGTTTAGAGATCTTAAATAGCATATTAAGTATAACAAGGTGAAATAATGGATTTTCGACGTGACTAGCAAAATATTGAGCTATATTATACAATTCAGAGACAAGAATATTAGAAGTGGAGGTATAAGTAGCAGAAAATCTTTCGGTTCCTATTTTAAAAGTCATAAGAAAATCTTTAAAAAGTTCTACAACCGTCCAATGATTCTCTGTTAAGTGTTTTTCTATAGGCATAGTTTCATTCCACATGTTACTAATAATTCTGGTAGGTTTTAATGTAGTATGAAACATGCCATATGTGCTATTTCAACTAATGACCGGATTTTTTTAAGAAACGTCCTTACTCCTGCAGTCAGGCATCTAAATTTTATTCAGCTTTTCTTTTTCCATAACTTTTACTTTTTCCATAACTTTTAATAAGCCTACATGTATCTTTAATCATTTAAATAATTGTACTATATACGTTATATGCATCATGTATAACAAGATTAAGTATATGACATGCATAACGAATATGAAAAAAATGACCACTGCAAATTGGTTTGCATAGTCTAATAAGTTCAGTAATAGCAGAATTATTATTCCTAGTATTATCGAAAGAAATAGAAAAAATTTATTTACACAACAATATTCTTCTAAAGTTGATCTAATTTCAGAAATTATATGAAAGCACTATGCGGGTATGAAATTGGTCTAAAAGCAAAAATTCTATTTTGCAAATACCAGTCAGAATCTATCTAATGTGCAGTAACACAGATCCAAGAAAGTTTCTTTCTATCCGTCCAAATCTCGGAAGTTAATGAAATACTTGTATCTAAACAAACAAAAGTAGAAATTAATACATGTTTACCGTCGTTGTAGAGACTAAAACGACAATTTTTAATCGTAGTCCTCAGAATCTTTTTATATGCCGGTTGCAAAGCCGTTTGAACATACCGCTCAAAAGCCACGCTTTCTCCGAATCTGAGATCCTGTTCATCGGCCATAACATATCTTACCATTTCTGAAACATTTAAATCATGATTATGTTGAAAAAGACCTTGACCGGCGAAACCAATTTGTGTTTGGGTAGTAGAAGAATCGACTGGGGCTTCTAAGTGTTTTTTTGCATGTTTATACAAACTACCGGTGCCGTCACTTTTCTTGTGTTTATAATGATTGCCACAATAGTTGCAAATTGCGTATCTAACACTCTATTTAATTTCAACTTTATAGCGATTCCAAATATTACTTGTGGTAGCACGTTTCTTATGTTTTCTAGATGTAAGTGTGGATCCTTCTGCTTGTTATTTGGGATGAGAAATTTGGATTTGATGCATATGAGATGAACCCTCCATATTAATATTTTAACTAATTAAAAAAAGAGAGTATTATAGTAGAAATAATAAATTAAAAACAAGAAATAAGACAGAGAGAAGAATGAGTCAGATGGAGGCTCGGAGTTTCGAAAACTCGGAGTCGAATTGTCGGAAGATCGGATCAGAGCTTCTATTCTTTAGAGAGATGGAAATTGCCACAATACTATTAGAGCATTTTTTTAGAGAGATGGGAATTTATTTATTTTTTTGGAAGAGAAATGAGTTTGGAATGAGAAGAAATGGGTTTGGGGGCGGGTATTTATAGGTTTTTTGATTTTTTTTTGAAACGTATAGCCGTTTCTAACAGTTACGAGATGAGGTATATCGCCTCGTGATCCGCCTCGCTCCGCCTAATTTTGACCGTTTCTAGCCGTTGGATGAGGCATCCAAGGAGAGGCGAAGCAAACTCAAGGCGAAGTGAAGCAATTCGTCCAAATTCTAGCCGTTTCCGACCGTTGGGTGAGGTGTTCGACATGAATCCAAGACGAATCGGGCAACGAGGCGAGATGAATCAAAGTAGATCGGCGTGACTCCGCGATTCATGGCGAGTCGAGATGAATTTATGAGTTAAGTGAGGCGACCTACAACGAAGCACTACTGAGAATTTGTGGAACCCGCTTGGTTTGTGAATTCATGGCGGCAAGGCGAATCAGTTCGCTTGACTCGTCCACGTCACCACGGAGCGAAGCAATTCACGAGCGATTCGCTTCATTTTCCGGACTTACCTGTAAGTGATGAGTGATTACTCATTGTTGCATAAGGTTTAATGGGAGAATCAGTCATGGTTTTTAGCACCTTGGAGAATATCTTAGAAGATATGACTCATTTTATCCTTTTGTTTTATTCATATATATAAATAAATCATTTTCTTTATCTTTTCCTCCAATGTGATTCTCATATTGCCATGTTCTTTGTATCATCAACCATGATACATTTGTATATATCAAATATATATAATATGAAGAAAAAATTAAATTGAGTATTATATTAGTTAATTATTAAATAAACACTTGATTCAATAATCCGGTTATATTATATATAACCCGGCTAATGTAAAAAATGCTAGATTAGAATACAATATCATATACTCGTATTTAAACAAGCTCCCGCATATATCTCTATACGTGCCCTACTTCGTTTCGCTTGAGCTAGGAAAGCACTATGTGGGACTCTTAAGACTTGTCAATACACTAGCAGTAGGTAATGATCACATCAGATACCCATAAGCCATCAGCGGTACTAGCTAGATGTAACGGATATCCAGGTATTGAACGAATAAAAGATCAACAAGCAAAGTTGTTCAAACTCCCTAGACCCTATAAGCAACACTTACAGTACAGTCCGGTCTCTTCGTCTGATATGTCGTATATCGAGTCTAGGGGTGGAATCGTTAGACCCCAATAACTCGATAAGTCATGCCGATGTGTGGCCTATAACCAATCGAGAAACTATTGATAACACTTATCAGTAAATCTCATCAGCCCTCGTCAGGGACTTGCGGTTATAGCCAATCGCGCAGTGGACAACATCAACTCCCAATACCGGGAGAGACGAAACCCCTCCTATCGCTCACTGCCTCCATGTGACTCGGGACTATACCCAAAAACTACCTGTTCGCACGACTCAGTAAAGCCATGGTAGGGTGGAAATCAAAGCACATGATCTCGGGCTTACAAACTAAGCTGTACAAGTGTCACCAGAGAACTGCTATTTGACGATAGGTATGATACCATCTAAGAGTTCTTGGCGAGTCCGTTTAGTATACTCAGTCTCTAGTGAGCATATGTATACAATCTTTGATGTCAAACACCAATGGATATGAGATCATCCATCTCTCCAATACAAGGTCAAGAAACGTATACACTAGTTTACTCTGAGACATCGATACCCTGTCTCAATATCCCCTCGACTAGGAACATTTAAGGATATGCTTATAGACTACCTAGGCCCTACTAGTATGATCTGCATCACAATCCTGACAGTCAAGCAAAATCATAGGGGCTTTATCAATTTGTATTAGAACCATACACATGAATGATAAAGCTAAACCAAATAGCATACTATCATATTGAGAAAGATTATCTTATAGATATATATTGTCACGACCCAAAATTTGGCACGTGACGGCCCTTAAACCACATAACGTCTACAGGCGTAACGCAATTTAAGTAAGCCGAAAATCCAGCAATTTAAACCATCAAAAATATTAAGTGATAAGAACATTGTTAAAACTTTTGAAAATCTCAAATACAAATTCTTTAAAGTCCAACTTTACTTTCTTAAAAATTTTGGCATCACCTCCTTTGTAAATACTAACCCCAAAAATGGGTACAACATAAATATAAGTAAAACATTCCTAACGGGAGCAAAATCCACGCCCAAAGGCAGAAACAACTACCATAACAAATATACGACGCCTGTAGGGTTCCTAGGCACTCTAGTGAAGTCTTACAAGTGATCAAACACGCTAATTTCTAAAAATTACGGTGCCGAGAAAACCTAGAACGGATCGTTAACTAGATATTTAGGCAAAGCAAGCAAGTAAACGGAAATATAGAAATAGGGAATGGGCTACAACCTTTGTAGATCCGGTCCACCACCTCCCAGGCTCCATGATGAAGTCCCCTTGCTGTCCAAACTGAATCCCGGACTCTAGCATCGGCTTCATCGGAAAAATGAGCGGAATTGGTCGTCGGCTTCAATGTCGAAGATGATCTACGTCGAAGCTCCACAAGATCAAACTCTCACTTCAACAAGTCATGAAACTTGTGAAGAGAACACCCTATACTACTTGGCAAGAGGTAGAGGATGAAGAAATAGGAAGTGGGTTCACTTTAGAATTGGATTTCTCACTTGTTTTCTCAAGTTGCCATTGGAGTAGCAAGCTTTTTTCATGGAAGAAGAAGATGATATGATAAGTGTTAAGTAATTAGATAAATAATTCAATACTTATCATACTTTCAACTATAGTTAAGTGTAGAGAATTAACATGGGTTAGTTAAATGGTTAGGGTTAAGCAAAACAACAAAAGAGGCCACTTAGTCAAAGGTTCAAGAATCTTCAACTAACAAACAAAAAACCCACCATTTCTTCATTTATCCTTTTCAAAATGAAAAGGTAAATAAAGAAATAAATAAGTAAACAAACAAAACCCTAATCATTAACTTAACCATGGATCAATTCTTTACACTTAACCAAGCAAGCATGTATCATCAAACATGATACAATCATGTGCACAAAACTATATCGCATACACAATGTGCACAAATCAAGTGAGAAAATCCTTTTAAAAATGAACCAATACTAGTTAATGCAAAGCAATATATCAAATATATAATTATACATTAAATCATTAACTCAACACTTGATTTAACGATCCGGTCATATCGCATATAACCGACTAGTATCATATGTATCGACTTATCGAATCAATCCTTGATTCGATAACTAGGTTATATCGCATACAACCATTCGACACATTCATCGCGAGAATGAAATACGGTATCACATACACGCATTATTCTCGGTCCCGCACATATCTCATATGCGCTCCTATTTCGTTTCGCTTGAGCCAGGAAACCTCTATGTAGGACTCTAAAGACTCGTCAATACGCCGGCAGCGGATGATGATCATATCAAACACCCACAAGCCGCAAGCGGTCTGCTAAACGTAACGGCTACCCGGGTATTGAGCGATCAGAAGATCGACGAGCAAGCCCGCTCACACTCCTGTGATTCCAACCAGTAACACTTACCGTACAGTCCGGTCTGTTCGTCTGATATGCCGCATATCTCGCCTAGGGGTGGTAAACGTCAGACCCCAATAGCTCGATAAGTCATGCCGACGTAGGGTCCATAACATTCGTGAAACTACTGATAACTCTTACCAGTATATCACTGCAACCCTGGCCAGGGATTTCCTGTTATGGCCAGTCGTGCATTGCGCAACATCAACCCCGAATACCGGGAGAGACGAATCCCCTCCTATCGCTCATTGCCTCCATGTGAATCGGGACTGTACCCAAAAACCACCTGTTTGCACGACTCAGTAGAGCCGTGGTAGGGTGGAAATCAAAGCACAGTGGGAGACATACAAGACTCTATGACGATTTCGGGTCAACAGACTAAGCTGTACCAGTGTCACCAGAGAACTGCCATCTGACGTGAGATATAATACCATCTGGGAGTTCTCGGCGAGTCCGTTCAGTGTACCCAGTCTCCACTGAGCACCCGCATACCATCTTCGATGTCAAACACCAATGGATATGGGATCATCCATCGCCCATCGCATGGGTCGAGAAGATATGCGCTAGTCTACTCTGGAATATCGATGCCCCGTCTCGATATTCCCACGACTAGGAACAATGAAGGATGTACTCATTGACTACCCAGGCCCCACTAGTATGATCTTCATCATAGTCCTGGAAGTCGAGTACACATCCTAAGAGCTTTATCAACATGTAATCAGAGAGGCAGAAAGTATACACGTTAAGATAAAGAGCAACCAGATAGCGTACTATCATGTCGAGCAAGAAAGTCCTACCTATATATGTCCCAGCATCCACTACAATATACATCCAATGTACAGTAATGGCCTCTAGGGCATACATATAACTAACAATCTCCCACTTGCACTAGGGCCATCTGTAGCAGTGGTCGCAGTATCTAATACTCAACCATCCCATATGAGTCTCTCTCTGGGAAAAAGGCCTTCGTGAGTGGATCCGCCGTGTTGTCCTCTGAGTCTACTCTCCTAACCTCGATCACCCCGGAGATCAACTATCTCCATGATCAGGTGATGCTTCCTCAGAATATGTCTGGGTCACTGATGGGACCAGGGTTCCAGGGCCTAAGCCACACTTCCATTGTCATACAATGGCAGGAACCTAGTTCATCTTATGAACCAATATACACCCAAACTTCCTCTTTGGTAGTATCTTCAATAGCGATGTTACCAGCCTTTATCGTCTAGTTTGCCACGGTATCTAGCTTGGAACTCTTCCAACATACCGTCCCTTTACTGAGGGTAAAAACAATGCCCGTGACTGACATTCAGTCGTCTTTATCACCCTGGAACGTTTCCAGTGATTCTCCCCAGGATCGATTGATACCATCTCACTACATCTAGTGAGAATCCTAGCATCCAATTACATCTATCTCATAGATGAAAACTCAGGATTTAGGAGGTATCACTTTGATCCTATTTGGAGAATCCTAGTGATAATAGGAGATTGACCGATCGTATTATAGGAAACTCTTTTCCTATCAAGAGTATGTTGTCTACGTACAATATGAAGATCATCACCATACTCCATACTACCCTTTTGTATATACAAGGTTCGTCTACCATTTTGATGAAGTCAAACACTTTGACTATCACATCAAAACAGACGTTCCAACTCCGCGATGCCTGCTTCATTATGTAAAGCAACTTGCACACGTTTCCGCTGCTCCCACTGTTTACGAAGACCTCTGGCTGTGTTCTTATAGACGTTCTCTTCTAAATCAGTATTTAGAAAAGCAGTCAGGGCACCCAACCACCAGATATCGCAGTCGTGGTGTGTAGCCGTGGCAAGTAGGATCTGGATGGATTTAAACATAGTCCCTGGAAAAGGTTTCATCATTATCCGTGCCTGGTCGATGACGAAAACCTTTAACAAGTCTAGCTTTGAAAGTCTCAACTTTTCCATCTACACCAAGTAATCTTCTCAAGATATACTTGCTCCTGATGGGGATTTAACCCTTCAGATATAGCAGCCAAAGTCCATACTTTGCTGGTGTACATGGATTCCATCTCAGATCGCTAAGCATCCAGCCATTCTTACAGAGTCCCTACTCTTGATGGCCTGCTCGAAACTAGTTGGGTCATCATCTCATGATGCAATCCTTGCTCCCACTGTCATCGAGAAACCGAGGTATCTCTCAGGCGGATGAGGAACCCTACTAGATCGGCGGAGAGGCTGAGGTTCGTCGGGAACTATAGAATCCTTTGGTTCTGTCAAATCATCAATTGCAGTTTTATATAGCTGGAACCTTTCCAGTTCTACAGAACTGATCCTGCCTCGATCTTGTCCGGATTTTTCTTTTGACATAGGCCGGACAGTCCCAAATCTCAACTCGCTTAAGAGATGGGTTCTTCCCATACCATATCTCATATGGAGTGGTAGGCACTGATTTGATTCAAACCTAATTCAATAGGTATGCAGCTTCTCAAGTGCATAACCCCAAAAGGAAATAGGTAACTCAGTAATACTCATCATAGAGCACACCATATCTAATAATGTGCAATTGCTCCGCCCTGATACACCGTTGTGCTGTGGTGTATTCAGAGGAGTAACACTGAGAGAAAATCTCATTCTCCTTTAGAATAGTCCAGGAACTCTATGCACAAGTATTCTCCTCCCTGATCTTATCATAGGACATAATACTTATACCCGTATTTTGGTTCTCTACTTCTAACTTATATTCTGTGAATACCTCAAAAGCTTCAGACTTATGTTTCAACAGGAACATATGACTGAATCTTGAGAGATTATCAGAGAATACAATGAAGTATAAAGAACCAGTCCTGGCATGTGTAGACAGGAGACTTTACATACATCATCATGTATCAGTCCCAAGAGTTTACTAACTCTTTCTCTGTTTCTAATAAACAGAGCTATGGTCATCTAATCTTTGTGACATGACTGGCAAGTTTCACAAGATGTAAATTCAAACTGATTTAAATATGCATCTTAAATGTAACTTCAGCCAGTCGGGTCGCATTGATGTGACCTAGTCTACAATGCCTCAAGAAGGATTCGTTCATTTCTGAACTCTTCCTCTTGTGTGTGTTCTGTATACGAGGAACTGTAGTTTGATTTAGAACGTCAATGCTTTTAGATAACGTGCCTGAACCGATCAACATTTGATATAGGAAATGTTCAAAACATTATCCAACAATACAAAATTATATCATTTCTTTACTAATAAAGAGACTGATATGATTTTGTATATCAGGTTCGGTATCTAATAGCATTTGTTCAGAATCAATGTACTGGTAATACAGGGTGACAGTGACCAACAGACTTGGTTGCAACACTTGCCCCGTTTTCTGCCTCATGAAACTTATCACCCGTTCTCAGTTTTTCTATCTTTTTGTAGCCCTATGTAACATATTACATATCTGGGATCCTGATCCGGTATCATATACCCAGGATACAGAGGATACTGAGAAACAGTTCTGTTTAACGAACACACCCGAAGAAGATGCATCATATGCACTTTCTTCGTTTGGGCGGCATAGGAATTCTGGTATTCCCCTATTTCCTGCTCGGTCTTATAACAATTATAAGTCGGAGCGGGACCAACGTTCCCCAGCTCAGTATAACAAGCGGGTTCGGTCAAAATTCCGTATTATTATCTTGATTAAGGCATGATATGGTCGCTACCTGGAGAGAGAGAGAAGAAAACACTCTGCGTGCGCTCTTGCAAGATCAGATTGGTTATATATTCTATCTAATCAGGATGGCTCCCACTGTTTTTATCAAATCTTCCTTCAAACCCTAAAAGGAAAGACTAGCCGGGATTAATTACACTCTACAAGTTCGCCAATCTTTCAGCCAGGCCAGTGTCGGTACTTTGAGGGAGGTTCCTCTTGCTTTCGCACTGACCTAATTACAGTAAACCTCGGTTTCCCAGAGGCGTAACCCCGTTGACACCTTTCTAGACACCTACTTGATCGGCTAATTGCAAAGTGCAAAACTCTCACAGGAGTAACAATTACTCGCAGTGGGTATCGGGATCCAACTATCATATAGAAGGTATGCAATCTCATTGCAAATTTCAACACTTGAAACTCCCGATAATGGTTTTTACCCCTAGCATCTATGACCTTGGCTAAGGTCAACAAATCATAGGTACTAGTCAAGTTCTACCCGTCATTTCGTGATTAATTAGACCCACCCACATGACCCTTGGCTAAGGTCAACAAAGCCACATGACTGTCCTAACTAATCGCATCATATGCGGTGTAGGAAGACATCACTTAGCTACCGTACACTGTGTCTTGACTATGGTCAACAAGCACAGCACGAATACTAAGTACTCTACTTCCTAAAATGACGGAGGGTTGCGAATGGTTTTTGTGAAAACCTTTAACGCTTTGAACTTGATCTCGTTGCGGAATCAAATGGTTTTTAAATGGAAAGTTTTTGAAGCTTTTCTAGTTTTGCTAAAGGGGTCACTCCCGGTGAAGGGATCGTCGGCCCTTTCCTCGTCGAATGAGGTGCGGGATATATCATATATATCACTGTGCAAAGCAGAAACTATAGAAGCGATCAAAATACAAACCGAGGGTTGTAGCATCTGCCAGTTATTGCTAAAGGAGTCACTCCCGGTGAAGGGATCTCGGTCCTTTCCTTATCGAATAAGGTGCAGGATGTTCGACAAGGAACACCACGATGCAAAGCAAGAACTGTAGCTACCTGTTTTATTTTGAAATTCGATTCCACAACATCAATTAGGTTTATTTTCTTTCATTAATCTCATTAATGAATATCCCATCATTTAAGTCCACCTAACCATCACAGATAAATATAACGTATGCTTATGCCATCCGCATTCGCCTCGATGTCCCGTCTGCACCGTTAGGTTAGGTAACTAACGCCAGAGCGAGGCAGGGCTAGCGCGGGTGTAAAACATAAGCAACGTCTATATAATATATCATATATACTATATATAATACCTGTCACAGAACATCATATGATCGCATCACAGATAAATCACAGCAGAAGAAACATATGAAATATTGGATATACTAGGACGTCCGTGTTTTCAATACGAACCAGTATAAAACACGGATTCCACGGTCGTGATGAATAGCCAATCCCACACCCCAAGACCCCTACGAGAGCGGCAAGCAGCCCTACCAATTCTAGGGTTAGGAGACCCGGACTCGACTCCTCGAGTTGGTCTCCCACTGGACCCCAGAACCCGGTTACTTGTGCTCCCCTCCTTGGGTCTATCCTAGTGCAGAAAAGTAAATAATATACATCAACGGTGACAACTTCCGCAACCTGGAAGTGCCCCAATAAAAGAATATTACATACAAGTTTTTTACATGAATGAAAATGGAAAAACACTCATCTCACATAAAAACCCTCGGCTATTCAAACACGACGATCCAATATAACATATCCAGCAACACATAACATCACATGTCATCAACGTAAGTAAATATGTCCATCCCAATTGTCGTTGACATATAGCAACGAAACCGGCGATATCACATATTACACTTACGGTCACAGAAAAGAAAGTGTAAAACTACAACAGTTGGAATCCGCAATCATCTCAGACATCGCATGCCTGACCAAATGAATTCTTTAGACATCGCATGCCTAACAATTATAAACCCCGCATTTTAGTCTCATTATCGAAAACACTTTTCAATATCAAGTCGGGCAATTCAACAGGATTCCCGACATTCTGATCGAATGCTCGTCGCAAACTTCAGTAGACGGCCGCACCCCCGATGCCGTCGACAAAGTGCACCAAGGCGGAACACCGCTACCGCGAGCACCCGAACGGATGCTTTCGGCGACGGGGTTCTCCTACAGTCACTTGGTCGGGGCTATGGAGTGAGGCCGTCTATTAAGTTTACCCGGCGAGTATCCGCGTACGCTACGTGATTGCGACGGACTTTTGATCACATCAAAATTCCGTGGCAACCGAACAAGTGAGACTAAACTGCTATGTTTATAACATTCATTCAGTTATCTCATAGCTACTTGTGAATTCCAATTATTGTATCACATTCCGGATAAATAGAAAATGCTAAACTTTTCGATCGAACAATCGAACACCCAAGTTTTCCCAATACAGCTCAACACATGAAATAAGTCTAACAACATTCAGTTCGTGCCTCAGTACCAACGGTATAGCCGTAGAAGGGTCAAGCCAACGCCTCACATGTGGCACGCCGTACTGCCCCAAACCCGAAGGTTCAAAGGGCAGTTCAAGACGGTCACATAATCGAGTTAAGGTTTGTTGTCTTCTAGAGGGTCCATCCAGTTACTTGCACTACTTAGAACGTCGTTAAACTACGGAAAAATCCAACAATTGGAAATTTCCCGGCAGGGGAAAAAGTAGCTATTTATATCCGGTCGAACTTTTTAACATATTCTAAAAATACCCGGAAAAGCACACCGACAAAATTAGACAGTCCGATCGAATACACCGAGTCCCCAAATCAACCCAGAAATTTCAACTCTTTAATAAATATTAAAAATTCCCAGGAAAACCAGCAATACTTACTAAGAATTACTGTGCAAACTTCGATGCACAAAACGACAAATCCGCCGCGGAACCGCCGCATGAGCATGCTCATGCCGCGGATCCGCGGTGACGTTAAGGAATCAGTATATCGAATTTTACAGTAAACCTTAGATTTTCCTGCTGAATTTTCTGGATATTTTTAATGTGGAAAAATCCCCGAAATTAAAAAATGTACAGAGAGCATATTAAGGGTTGGGTTTTCAGGTCGTTCGGACTTCAAATTCCGTCTGGATTTCGCCTAAGGCTCTAGCTAGGCTCTGATACCACTGTAGGTCAGGCAGCCACCCCATCCAATGGGGTCGCCGTGGCACCAACGGGTCCCTCAGCCGCTACTTTTTACGCATACCCCCTCGCGAGGACTACAACCCACCGGAATACCTTCCGGTCTCGGGACACCCTGGGGGTAAGAGCCTATGCTTCGCCACACTGTCACACAGTGAGAACCCCCCATAGGTCGACATCCAATGCCTAGTAGCTCTGATACCACTGTAGGGTTCCTAGGCACTCTAGTGAAGTCTCACAAGTGATCAAACACACTAATTTCTAAAAATTACGGTGCCGAGAAAACCTAGAACGGATCGTTAACTAGATATTTAGGCAAAGCAAGCAAGTAAACGGAAATATAGAAATAGGGAATGGGCTACAACCTTTGTAGATCCGGTCCACCAACTCCCAGGCTCCGTGATGAAGTCCCCTTGCTGTCCAAACTGAATCCCGGACTCTAGCATCGGCTTCATCGGAAAAATAAGCGGAATTGGTCGTCGGCTTCGATATCGAAGATGATCTACGTCGAAGCTCCACAAGATCAAACTCTCACTTCAACAAGTCATGAAACTTGTGAAGAGAACACCCTATACTACTTGGCAAGAGATAGAGGATGAAGAAATAGGAAGTGGGTTCACTTTAGAATTGGATTTCTCACTTGTTTTCTCAAGTTGCCATTGGAGTAGCAAGCTTTTTTCATGGAAGAAGAAGATGAAGAAGAAGAAGATGATATGATAAGTGTTAAGTAATTAGATAAATAATTCAATACTTATCATACTTTCAACTATAGTTAAGTGTAGAGAATTAACATGGGTTAGTTAAATGGTTAGGGTTAAGCAAAACAACAAAAGAGGCCACTTAGTCAAAGGTTCAAGAATCTTCAACTAACAAACAAAAAACCCACCATTTCTTCATTTATCCTTTTCAAAATGAAAAGGTAAATAAAGAAATAAATAATTAAACAAACAAAACCCTAATCATTAACTTAACCATGGATCAATTCTTTACACTTAACCAAGCAATCATGTATCATCAAACATGATACAATCATGTGCACAAAACTATATCGCATACACAATGTGCACAAATCAAGTGAGAAAATCCTTTTAAAAATGAACCAATACTAGTTAATGCAAAGTAATATATCAAATATATAATTATACATTAAATCATTAACTCAACACTTGATTTAACGATCCGGTCATATCGCATATAACCGACTAGTATCATATGTATCGACTTATCGAATCAATCCTTGATTCGATAACTAGGTTATATCGCATACAACCATTCGACACATTCATCGCGAGAATGAAATACGGTATCACATACACGCATTATTCTCGGTCCCGCACATATCTCATATGCGCTCCTATTTCGTTTCGCTTGAGCCAGAAAACCTCTGTGTAGGACTCTAAAGACTCGTCAATACGCCGGCAGCGGATGATGATCATATCAAACACCCACAAGCCGCAAGCGGTCTGCTAAACGTAACGGCTACCCGGGTATTGAGCGATCAGAAGATCGACGAGCAAGCCCGCTCACACTCCTGTGAATCCAACCAGTAACACTTACCGTACAGTCCGGTCTGTTCATCTGATATGCCGCATATCTCGCCTAGGGGTGGTAAACGTCAGACCCCAATAGCTCGATAAGTCATGCCGACGTAGGGTCCATAACATTCGTGAAACTACTGATAACTCTTACCATTATATCACTGCAACCCTGGCCAGGGATTTCCTGTTATGGCCAGTCGTGCATTGCGCAACATCAACCCCCAATACCGGGAGAGACAAATCTCCTCCTATCGCTCATTGCCTCCATGTGAATCGGGACTGTACCCAAAAACCACCTGTTTGCACGACTCAGTAGAGCCGTAGTAGGGTGGAAATCGAAGCACAGTGGGAGACACACAAGACTCTATGACGATTTCGGGTCAACAGACTAAGCTGTACCGATGTCACCAGAGAACTGCCATCTGACGTGAGGTATAATACCATCTGGGAGTTCTCGGCGAGTCCTTTCAGTGTACCCAGTCTCCACTGAGCACCCGCATACCATCTTCGATGTCAAACACCAATGGATATGGGATCATCCATCGCCCATCGTATGGGTCGAGAAGATATGCGCTAGTCTACTCTGGAATATCGATGCCCCGTCTCGATATTCCCACGACTAGGAACAATGAAGGATGTACTCATTGACTACCCAGGCCCCACTAGTATGATCTTCATCATAGTCCTGGAAGTCGAGTACACATCCTAACGGCTTTATCAACATGTAATCAGAGAGACAGAAAGTATACACGTTAAGATAAAGAGCAACCAGATAGCGTACTATCATATCGAGCAAGAAAGTCCTACCTATATATGTCCCAGCATCCACTACAATATACATCCAATGTACAGTAATGGCCTCTAGGGAATACATATAACTAACAACGCCGTAGCGAAAAAATAAAAGACGATATAAATAAAAC
This sequence comes from Agapanthus africanus, assembly GCA_030015575.1. Taxonomy (NCBI): domain Eukaryota; kingdom Viridiplantae; phylum Streptophyta; class Magnoliopsida; order Asparagales; family Amaryllidaceae; genus Agapanthus; species Agapanthus africanus. Next base: position 189,185,517 of record CM057342.1, read on the forward strand.
TGCATAAAAGACATCCAAGTCACCAAAAATATACAATATCGTCATCACATCTCGTCTCTAAGTCAATACATGAAAATGGTAGATGGAGAATACATGGTACAAAGATATAAAATGAGCAACATCGAATAACCGCAAAACTCACTTATAGCAAAACTGCATGCAGTCAGCCAAAATGGTATCCGCTGCAAAAGATGATATGATAGGTAGAAAAGCCCTGCCAACGGCTGCTCTGAGGGACAACCTGCAAAACACTGTGGCACAACGGGGGTGAGTTGCCAACTCGTGAATAGTAAATAACATATGCAGGTAATCGCAAGTATGCACGTACAGCGCGAATCTAATACATGCAAGCCGATAGCAATAAATGTCAATATGTATATGCAACAGTCATGAAAGGTACTCTATCAGGTACTACTAATACATGAAACAATGCATATAAAGTAAGTGCGGGATATGGGATAAAACATGTCAACCTCACGGAATCCTGACCTCGTGACAGGACCAAAGTCCATCAACACAATCTAAATCCCAAATTTCCTTAAATCAGCCCCCAAATTGGCTCTCATATCCTGTAAGTCTCATATATTCTGAGTGTCCAATATCAAGTAAATCTCATATATCCTGAGTGTCCAATATCAAGTAAATATCATGTAATGAATAAGTATAATTGCAAGATTATTAAAATGATGTATATAAATTAGATATGTATACATATATATTAGCGTCCCATTCTACTAATATATATATATATATATATATATATATATATATATATATATATATATATATATATATAATAGCGTCCCATTCCACTGTTATATATACTTAGGAGTAAAAATATCATGAAAACAAGTGTCTAGTATCGACACATAAATACTCATCTCTGAGGCGCCGTCACCTGGAACTGGCCCTCCTATGTCATGTACGTACATCCTATAAAACCTGAGTGTGCACTCCCAAAATCGATAAGGCATGTGCGTACATAACCGCGATCGATATCCCCCAGATATCCGTCGAGTTCAAATACTATCACCGGTTGGCACACGCCCCCAGCCAGGCTCATCGGCATGTACCGTTGATCTTCTTGCCCCGGAGAACCAACCAGGTTCCACCATGTACCCGCACACGGGCCACTCACTCCTCGCATGGGGTAATATATAAGCTCAGAACCGAGAAATCTCATGGTGGAAGCTGAAATATCATATCAAGAGAAACCGGGTTTTTTAAATAATGCATAATTTCATGAAACTACCACGGTCCTCAAATCCAGAAAACATCATGAAAAAATCCATATCTCAAATGCGAAAATCCATGAATATAATATATGCAACATAAAACTGAAATGTGAGCATATAAAGGAAAAACCGCTATTTAACCGCAACAAGTTAATATATATATCATGTGTTTCCTAATTTCTCCAAGACCATACAACATCAAATAAAGGTGAACATGTAGCTATAGCCAGGTATGCGTAACCATGTCGGCATAGCAAGATATGTGTATCTACCTATCAATAATGATGTATTACCCTCCAGGTATATGTATAAGTATGTATGCAAGATGTACATGTAGCTATATCTCATATATGTATATACCTATCACTAATGGTACAATACCATATAGGTATATAGGTAACTAGCATGTAAGCATGTCAAGGCATATATGTAAGCATGTAGATATACAGGTATGCTATATGTCATATGCTCGAAGGAAAATAAGGATCATGTCTTAATGTCCCTAAACAATACAATATCATATATGTATAGGTGTTGTGCGTGTCATAGCAATTATCGAAGGTGTGTATGTAGCATACAATTAGTGCTCGTGAAACATGAACCGTCAATAATGGTGTTGTGTCTCATTAATACTAAGTCTATGCACAATAGGAAATGGGATATGCAACAAAGGTACACATGCACAATCAATATCCGTATACTTCTAACTAAAAGTCATGTCATTTAATCTAGCCCAGACGCATAACGCTATACGGGCGATTTCCCTGTAGATGTTAAATCTACTCACTATAATCCTGGCTAAGTAAAGCCAACCACTCGCTTTTCCTTCTACGCAGCGCCCGAAGTCCCCGCCTGCGATCCTGAAAGCATATAACAATATAATAAGTGTATATTAGCAATCGACTAATAACACGTACAAACTACGTTTGACCGACACACCAACTCCAAATATACTCTCAAGTGTCCGTCTAGTGGCTAACGCGCGTAACGACACTACGAAACTAACTCAAGAGCAAAAGCTACACAAAGACACGAACAATATCGGCACAACCCTAACTAGGATTGCTAAACGACACAACCATCAAGCCTAGACCCTGATCGTACCGATCGCGCATTCACAACACAATAATAAACGTGGAATCTAATATAAATAATGTCGCAACGTCAAAAAAAACCCACGCCTAAATTATCCGGAAATCCAGTAAGCAACTTATATCATTTTTAGCTCAAAACTACAAGTTTTACCAAAACTAGCAATCACAAACATCACAATATAGCATGATTAAACCATACAAACTCTTACTAGAATTTTAAGCTTACCTAATTAGGATTTAGTAAAACCTTAGTTTGCTAATTAGCTTAATTATACAATTAGAAAAATATCATATAACAAATCTAGCAACTAGGTTAAGTTTTCATTTGTCTAAACATTACACTTAACTATTTCACTAGTCAAACCCTAACTTGATCTTCAAAAACCTTTTCTTGAAAATCCAAACATGCAAATTAAAGTTTTAAATTAACATCTAATAAGCTAATTTAAAGTATTTAACAACAAATAAAGTTTTAGGGTTAGGGTTTATACCTCCACAAAAGATCCAAAATCAAGCAACTAGATCCACAAAATAACCTCCAAAAAGAACACTTCCATGAAGATCCAAGCTTGTTTTGGGTTAAGGAATGAAGGGAAATAATTTATATTTGAGTTTGTGTGATTTATTTAAGATTTTTGATGATTTATTTTAGCATGAAGATGTGCAAATGAGATGAAGAAGAAGATGGGGCAGCAAGGGTAGGGCTTCAGCCAAGCTAGGAAAAAAATGGAGATATTTGGATGAGTGTGGAAATATCTAGTTAAAAACTTATATTAAAGCTTAATAAAACAATACTTTATGCCACATCTTAATTCTCTTCTTTATACTTTTCTTTTAATTCAATAAATATCTAGATATTTTGGATGGATATTTTCAAATATGGATTAGTGCTAATCTATCGATTAACTTAGCACAGATCCACATTAGCAATAATTAACCCAAAAAAATGTAATTACTACTAATTTAGTGCATAAATAAAAGCTTATAATAATATTTTAATTAGGGAAAAATATTAAAATTCACTAAAATTACAAGTGACCCACAAAAACCCGCAAACTAGCAAATTCCTAGCTAAACTAGGTGCAGTGAATTCTATACTGCAAAAAGATCGTTTCTAGGTTTTTAACGGAAAAACACAATTATTTTACCTAAAAACGGAAAATCGCCGAAACGATTTCTAAAATGTTACATATATATGTCCAACAATTACAATAATTCCCTCTAGAACATACATATCTAACAATCTCCTACCTGCATTATTGGCGTATCTCATACCGAACATCTCAAAAAATCACTCAAATTGTGCCGGTGGAAGGACCTTGGTGAGTGGATCCGCAGTGTTGTTCTTCGTGTCTACTCTCCGAACTTTGACCTTGAAGCGATCAACTATCTCCCGGATCAGGTGATATCGCCTCAGGATATATCTGGAATGCCGATAGGACTTGGGTTTCTTGGATAATGCCATGGCCCCATTATTATCACAATACAAAGGTATTGGATCAATAATGGTTGGAACCACTCCAAACTCTGAGATGAACTTCCGCATCCAGACAGCTTCCTTGGCGGCATCATTTGCAGCAATATACTCACTTTCATCATTGAGTCTGCAACAGTGTCCTATTTGGAACTTTTCCAACAGACCGCCCATCCATTGAGGTTAAATGCAAAACCCGAAATAGACTTGCTATCATCCTTGTCACTCTGGAAGATGGAATCGGTAAAGGCCTCCATTTGGAGATCCCTGTTACCATACACCAAGAACATTTCTTTAGTCCTTCGTAAGTACTTAAGAATGTTCTTCACGGATGTCCAATGTTTCTCCCCTGAATTGGATTGATACCTACTTACTACACTCAGTGCGTAAGCTACATCTGGACGAGTATATAACATCGCATACATGATAGACCCTACTGCAGAAGCGTAGGGTATACCACTCATGCAAGCCCTCTCTTCATCAAACATTGGACAGAAGTCTTTGGAGAGGGTGATTCTATGACAAGCGGGTAAATTATCTCGTTTGAAATCTTCCATACTAAACCTCTTTGGTATGGTGTCTATGTACCTAGATTGGGACAATTCCAACAATCTCTTAGATCTATCTTTATAGATCTTAAAGCCTGGAATGCACGAGGCATCACCCAGGTCCTTCATGGAGAACCTTTGTGATAGGAATAGTTTGACCGATTGTAGAATAGGAACGTCATTTCCTATCAAGAGAATGTCATCCACGTACAATACAAGGAATGTGACTGTACTTCTTACAATCTTATTATAAATGCAAGCTTCATCTACCTTTTTGATAAAATCAAACTCTTTGATCGTATTATCAAAGCAGACGTTCCAACTCCGTGATGCCTACTTTAATTCATAGATGGATTTAAGCAACCTGCATGCCTTTTCGATGCTTCTACTGTCAATGAAGCCTTCTGGCTGATTCATAAAAATGCATTCTTCTAAATCATCATTTAGAAATGCAGTTTTAACATCCATCTGCTAGATTTTATAGTCGTAGTAAGCAGCAATAGTAAGTAAGATTCGAATGGATTTAAGTATAGCTATTGGAGAAAAGATCTCATCATAGTTTAATCCTGGTCTTTGATGAAAACCTTTTGCTACAAGTCTAGCTTTATAGGTCTCCACCTGTCCATCCACACCAATCTTTTTCTTAAAGATCTATTTGCATCCTACGGGTTTTACTCCAGAAGGTGCAACTTCCAAAGTCCATACTTTGTTGGTGTGCATGGTTTCCATTTCGGATCGTATAGCATCCAGCCATTTCACCGAGTCACTACTCGTTACAACCAGCTGAAAACTGGTAGGGTCATCAACTTCCATGATGCAATCTTCTCTATCACCATCAATGAGGAAACCATAGTATCTCTCTGGTGGGCGAGAAGACCTACTAGATCTATAGAGTGACTAAGATTCGTTGGGTTCTATCGAAGCTTCATGTTCAACCAAATCGTCAGTAGTTGTTTATGGCTCTGGAATTTCTTTCAGTTATACTGTATTGCCAATAGTATAATTTGTAAAAAACTCATTTTCTAAAAATGTGGTATATTGAGAAACAAACACTCTTTGTTCCTCCTAGTGGTAGAATAGATATCCATATGAATGTTTAGGATATCCCACAAACTTGCACAGAATCGATCGTATCTCAAGTTTGTCTGGATTCTGCTTTTTAACAAAAGCAGGACAACCCCATATCCTAACTCGTTTAAGAAATAGTCTCTTTCCACACCATATCTCATATAGAGTGGTAGGCACAGATTTTATTGGAACCCTATTTAATAGATATACTACAGTCTCTAATGCATACCCCCAAAAGGAAAGTAGTAGCTCAATATCACTCATCATGGAGCATACTATATCTAATAGGGTACGATTCCTCCGCTCTGACACACGGTTGTGCTGTGGTGTATACATATGAGTGAGCTGAGAGAGAATCCCATTCTCTTTTAGGAAATTAAGAAACTCTGTACTTAAATACTCTCCTCCTCGATTTGATCGAAGTTTCTTGATGCTCAATCCAGTTTGTTTTTCTATTTCAATTTTATACTCCTTGAATTTTTCGAAAGGTTCAAACTTATGTTTCAGCAAGAACACGTGTCCAAACCTCGAAAAATCATCAGTAAAGATTATGAAGTATGAATAACCACTTCTTACATGCATAGACATTGGTCCACATACATCATTATGCATGAGGCCTAAGAGTTCAGCAGCTCTCTCTCCGTGTCCAGTAAACGGAGTTTTGGTCATTTTACCCTTGATGCAAGACTGCCAAGTCGCATAAGATTTATATTCAAACGGATTCAAATATCCATTTTTATGTAACTTGGTTAGTTTTGTTTCGTTAATAAGACCAAGTCTACAATGCCATATGAATGCTTCATTTATTTCTGAAGTCTTTTTTTTGTTTGTGTGTTGAATGTTGAAAACTGTATATTGATTCAGGACGTAGATTCTGTTATTTAGTGTACCATATCCAATCAACTGTTGATTTAGGTTAATATTCATAACATTACTTTGCAATACAAAATGATATCTTTCATTGTTTAACAAAGATATAGATATTATATTACATAACATAGTCGGTACAAAATAACTGGGATTCAAAATCAATATACACCCTGAAGATAACCCTAGGTGATACTCTCCCACTGATGCAGCATCAACACTTGAACCATTCCCAACGCAGAGAGTATGATCACCTTTCTTTAAAACTTTTCTATTTCACAACCCCTTAACACAATTACAGATGTGAGAACCTGAACCAGTATCTAATACCCAGGATGCAGACTTTATTGAAAAACAATTTTCGGTGACAAACACACCTGAAACGGAAGCATCAACATGCTTCTTCTTCTTCTTGAGATCGGTGAGGTGCTCAGTGCAATTTTTTTCTAATGCCCTGTCTTGTGGCAATAGAAGCATTCACCCTTCCTTGATCCTGTAGCCCCAGATTTGTCTTTCTCCTTCGCCTTTTTAACTCCACCTCTCGGCTTGGTAGGTCTCTTCTTCTTCTTTCCCTTAGTTTTATCTTTTAGGATAGAGGAGGAAGATTGCTCAACAAGTAGAGCGGGAGTTTTCACCATCTTGAGCGTACTCTCTGCACTCCTCAACATATTGAGAAGTTCAGAAAGTGATTTCTCAAAGTTGTGCATGTTGAAGTTCATTACGAATTGAGCGGGGGAAAGACTGTAGAACGATATCAATATATTGTTCATTCTGCATGGTCCATCACAGGTCCTTAAGCTCTTCAATAACGCCTAACATCTTTAGGACATGATCTCCTATAGATGTACCACTACCCATCCTTATTTGAAATAATTTTCGTGAAGTCTCGCAATGAAGAGTACGAGATTGCTCCCCATACAACTCTTTTGTATGGAGAAAGATGGATTGCACATCCATCTTCTCATGTTGCTTTTGATATTTATTGTCCATCGAAGCTAACGTGAGGCACTTTGCTGTGGCATAGTCGATAACCCATATCTTGCGGATCTCCTTATCCTCAACAGAGGAATCAGAGCCTAGGACAGAAGGGGCTTTGGTAGTGAGGACGTATGCAACTTTATCATAGGTAAGGGCAATGTTCACATTTCTCAGCCAGTCTTTATAATTTGGTCCCGTCAATTTGTTTTTCTCAAATAGAAGTTTAAGTACCATCATTGGTATCTTCCATTAGGAGAGAGAAAAGAAAATACTCAGTGTAAGTTCTTGCATGATTAGATTGGTTATTATCTTATCTAATCGATGTCTTCTACTGTTTTTATCAAATTTTCCTTCAAATCTTAAAAATAAAATTAGCCAGGATCAGTTACACTCTACAAGTTCGTTAACCGGTCAGCCAGGTCAGTGTCGGTACTACAAGAGAGGTTCCCCGTACTGTTGCACGGACCTAATTAAAATAAACCCCATTTCTACAGAGGTATAACCCTATTGACACCTTTTTAGACACCTACTGGATTAGCTAATTGTAAAGTGTAAAATTCTCCTGGGAGTAGCTATTATTCACAGTGGGATCAGGATCCAACTATTAAATAGAAGGTATGCAATCTCATTGCAAATTTCAACACTTGAAATTCCCGATATAGTTTTTACCCCTAGCGACCTATGACCATAATTATGGTCAACAAATCATAAACGCTAGTCAAGTTCTACCCGTCATTTCATGATTAATTTAGACCCATTCGTATGACCCTTAAGTATAGTCAATAAAGTTATATGGATGTCCTAATCGATCGCATCATATGCTTTATAGGAAGATATCATTTAGCCACCGTACACTGCGTCATAACTATGGTCAACAAACGTAGCACGAATACTAAGTACTCAACTTCCTAAAATGGCGGAGGGCTACGAATGGTTTTGATGAAAACCTTTAACGTATTGAACTTGATATCGTTATAGAACCAAGTGATTTGTAATAGAATGGCTTAAGTTCCGCATTTAAAATAATATTTTTTCATGAAAAAGCCGAGTATCTTTTAAATTTGATTCTACAACATCTTTAGCTTTCTTTTCTTAACATTAATCCTATTAATGCTGTCCATCATTTAATCTCTTAATCATCATAGAAGAAACGAAAATAAAACACACATATATGCCATCCGCATTCGCCACAGGGAGCCGGATCTTCTTCGTAAGGTTACTTAACTTACGGCAGGACGTGGTCAGGACTAGCACGGATGCAAAACATATATAGTGGATATTAGTATATCATATATATATATATATATATATATATATATATATAAATATCATTCGTCTTACACACTTATATGATCACATCATATCACATCACAGCAGAAGCATGCATATGAAATATAAGATATACTAGGAGGTCCGTGTTTTAGATTAAGCCATTTTAACGAAAAACACGGATTCTACGGTCATGATGAATAGCCAAGCCCACATCCCTAGACCCCTACGAGAGTGGCAAGAAACCTTTCCAATTCTCGAGTTAGGCGACCGGTCTCGACTTCTTGAGATAGCCTCCTACTGGACTCTAAAACCCACTTACTTGTGCTCTTCGTCTTGGGTCTATCCTAATGCGAAAAAGTAAATAATATATATCGAATGGAGACAACAATCTCAACCTGGAAGTGTCCTAATAAAAGAATATTACATACTATTATTTATATGAATGAAAAAGAAAAACTCTCATCTCATATGAAACCCCCGGCTATTCAATCACGACGATCCTATATAACATATCGATATAGCAACACAATAATATCGCATGTCATCAACGAAAGTAAATATGCGTATCCCTAATATCGTTGTCGTATAGCAACGAAATTGGAGATACTGCTATATATTACACTTACGGTCGCAGAAAAAAATGAAAACTACAATAATTAGAATCCGCATCTATAGACATCATAAACCCGGATTATCATATATTCCGAATTTCATGCTTAATGCTTTAAACCTTACATTTAAACCTCGAATTGAAAACCATTTTAAAAGATTAAGCTGGGCAATTCAAAAAGATTCCCGGTTAAAAGATCGAAGGATCGTCGGGAACTTTAGTGGATGGCCGAGGGCGTCAACGAAGTGGACTTGGGTGGAACACCATGGCTGCGAGCACCCGAGCGCATACTTTCGGCCATGAGGTTCTCCTATAATCACTTGGTCGGGGCAAAGCGGCTTGGCTCTCTACTAGTGTCTCCAAGTGATTATTCACGTATGATACGAGATTATGACGTAGTTTCAATCCAAATCTAAACTCTATGGCAATCCATCAAACAAGGCTAAAATGTGAGATTTGAAAATCAATAACTAGTTTTTGCAAAACTAATTAATGTGGATTCTAACCATTGTATCACACTTCCAAAACACTTTACATGATGTTAACATTTCGATTGACATTCTAATCATTAACAATTCACAGAGACCTCGACAACTTGAGCCTCATCAAAAATTTCCAGAAAATCTAGATAGTGAAAATGAAGCAGCACAAGAAAATTGGAGTTCTAACTCTATAAGTGCACGGCGGAACCGCGGCCAAGACATGGTCTAGGGGGCGGTTCTGCAGCCACTTGAAGGACTTAGGAGCTCGTATTTCTTGTGTGTCACTCCCCGCTTCTTAGTAGACGGAAGCAGTGACATGGCAGGCCCGCAACATATTTACTAAGAAATAAATACGTTAAGCGTAATTAAGCAATATATAGAATGAACAAAAATGACAAGTGGTATAAAATAAATAGCAACTTTATTTACATTCATTTTTACATACAACTGTTTGAAAATAAAAAGATACAATGATAATAAGCAGTGCCTAAATAATGGCATACAAACTGAAAGTAAGTACAAAGAGATAGAAGTTCGGCTGTATCGCAAGTTGGTCCAAATCCTCCTTACTGGGCTTGATCTCTTCAGTGACCGGTCCTTCTGAAGAACATTCTAAAGAAAAAATAGAAAGAATGTCGTCAGCGAACTAGCGCTCGGTAAGTCCCAAAAGAAGGAATGGAATAGAACAAGTAATATGAGATGAAATTGTTAAGTTGTACAGGTATATGATTGTTATTCTAACGTGGTTGTTTATAACTTGGTACAGAAGGTATTGTAGGGTGTTTTTCGTCACCCCATTGAGATGGGAATATGCGCGCGCTTGTCAGGCGTACTACAGATTCCCCCTGCCTAGGATAGGCCGGGGTTTAATGATTGTGGGGATCCGAATCTTTGGCAGCCGCGAACTAAGCTGCCGTTAATTACCCCTCGCCTTTGGAGCGAGGGAACCTCCGATTGACGGGTTAAACTGGTCATGCGAACTCAATGTGCAGTGTACGTGTGTTGTGTTTTGAAAGGAGGGTTTTGGATATATCGAGAGCCACGCAGAGTTTTTACGGGGGTCCCGCTACCCGGATAGCGGGCTGGGGGTCAAGGGGGCTAGCAGCCTCCTTGCGGGGTGCGGGGCAGCGCCCCGTTAGAAATTTTTTTCTAACACGGACAGTGTCGTGGTGTATGTGTGTGTGCACATATGTATGCATATGTGTACATATGTGTGTGTGTGTGTGTGTATACACACACACATAAGAAAAAAAAGAGGGGGAAAAGGCATCCAAAGGATGCGTGGGGGCACCACCTTGGGCGCTGTGCGCCTAGGTGCTGTACGCTCAGGCGCTGGAGTGCCACGTGTCGGCACGTGGGCGCTCTGCGCCTGAGCGCTGGGCGCTTGAGCGCAAGTGCGCCACGTGTCGGCACGGGAGCAACTTGTGCCTGAGCGCTTGCGCTTGAGCGCAAGCGCGCCACGTGGGCGACTTGCGCTCGGACGCTTGCGCTTGAACGCAAGTGCGCCACGTGGGCGACTTGCGCTCGGGCTCTTGCACGCCACGTGTCGGCACGCGGGCGCTCTGCGCTTGAGCGCCGGTGAGAAAAAGAGGCTTTTAGCCTAAGAAACAGAAGCTATGCTTCAGAAAGGAAATATTTGTTGTTATATATATATATATATATATATATATATATATATATATATATATGGAGTTAAAACTCCTAGGATGTTTTGAAGCTGATGAAGGGGGTTCTTCTTCTTCCTCCTGTTGTTTGGCCGGATATTGAAGATCAAGAAGTAGAAGATTTTAAAAATCACTCCTTTTTGAGATCTGATGGGAGATCTGAGTTCCCCTTTGTGGGTTTTGTGGTGGAGAACTACTTAGTTTTGGAAAAGAAAGAGTAAAACTCTTGATTTAATTCAAAAGAAATGAGAAGGTTTAGAACCTTAGAGAAGGAGCAGAAGGCACAAAGAACCCTAGTTTTTGGGGGAATGAAAAGTATATGCTTTATTCATCATCATGTTGCCTTATTTAGGCTTACATATTTACATATAGCCCCTTGGGCTTTGCAAAATGGCATTTTGGCCATCCCATGGCTCATGTGCCATTTCATTTTTGCAGGGCTTACAAATTATTGGCTTTATGCCCATTTTGTTTACATTCATGCATAAACAATTACATAAAAATTATTTATTACATGATTTTGTTGTTGGCATGGGGAGGCTGGCCGCGGGCTCGATTTGGGCATGGGCCCGCTTGACGTGGGCTTGGGCCCACCTGGTTTGGGGTTGACTTTGATTTTGACTTGGTCAACCGGGGTGTAAATTTTTACCCCAACAAATTGCCCCCATCAATAAATGCACACAGCATATGTGGGTCGTGTGCATGAAATTGATGGATCTTCTTTCACGTGGAGGCGACTGGCTTTGGTCCCCACTTTTTGGGATGCACTTCCCTTTTTACGACATGGACGGTCGGCGCTTGACGCGTCTTCGAGACGGAGTGTCCGTGGTAGACGTTTCTCTGACCCGGAGTGTCTGTGTTGGACGTATCCCCGATGCAGAGTGTCGCTTGTTAACGTGTCCCCGGCACGGAGTGTTTGCTTGACGTTTCCCCGGCACGGAGTGTCGCTGGTCGACGTTTCCCCGAGGCGGAGTGTCTGTTGTCGATGTGCCCTCAGCACAGAGTGTTTGCTTGATGTTTCCCCGAGGCGGAGTATCGGCTGGTTGACGTGTCCCCGAGACGGAGTGTCTGTTGTCGATGTGCCCCCGGCACGGAGTGTCTGTTTGACGTTTCCCCGAGGCGGAGTATCGGCTGGTTGACGTATCCCCGTTACCGAGTGTCTGTTGTCGATGTGGCCCCGCACGGAGTGTCTGCTTGACGTTTCCCCGAGGCGGAGTATCGGCTGGTTGACGTATCCCGTTACGGAGTGTCGTTGTTGGACGTTTCCCTGATGCGGAGTGTCTGTGTTGGACGTTTTCCCGATGCAGAGTGTCGCTTGTTGACGCAGAGGTCGATGTTGGAATTGGATGGTTTGATTTGAGTTGACATCAGCATCGCTATACTGGAATATGGTACCAGGAGCGAATCATCATCTGTCTTTGAGAGGATTTGGGAATTGGTTTTTGTTTGGCATCTACATTGCTGCACTGGAATGATGCCAGGAGAAACTCATCATTTGCCCCGAGAGGATTTGGGAATTGATTTTTTTGTTTGGCATCTGCATTGCTGCACTGGAATAATTCCAGGAGAAACTCATCATTTTCCCCGGGAGGATTTGGGGATTGGTTTTTGTTTGGCATCTGCATTGCTGCACTGGAATAATGCCAGGAGCAACACATCATTTGCCCCGGGAGGATTTAGGAATTGGCTTTTTTTTGTTTGGCATCTGCATTGCTGCACTGGAATAATTCCAGGAGCAACTCATCATTTGCCCCGAGAGGATTTGGAAATTGTTTCATGCCCGTGGATTGTATACGGTTTTGCAGGATGTATGTTCCAGACCGCAGGGCCGGAAAAATTTCGGGACTTTGTTGGCGTCTGCATCGCTGCACTGGAATATGGTACCAGGAGCGACTCATCATTCGCCGTTGGGGTATGGTATAGTTGGAATTTGGTTGGCGTCTGCATCGCTGCACTGGAATGTAGTACTAGGAACGACTCATCATTCGCCGTTGGGGTATGTGAGTTGGAATTTGGTTGGCGTCTGCATCGCTGCACTGGAATGTAGTACTAGGAGCGCATCATTCGCCATTGGGGTATGGGAGTTGGAATTTGGTTGGCGTCTGCATCGCTGCACTGGAATGTAGTACCAGGAGTGACTCATCACTCGCGTTGTTTTTTTTTGTTTTACCGCGATTGCTCTATCATTTCAGCTTTTCTTATCGCGAAGGTCGCGATTGCCCTATCATTTCGGCTATTTATTCGCGGTTGCCCCATCATTTCGGCTTTATTTTCATTTTTATTTTCACTCGCTGATTTTTATTGCGAGCTACCCCATCATTTTGGCTTTTCTTTATTTTTTTTATTTACTCATTTTTTGTTTATTTACATTCCCAGTTTAACGACTTAGAGGTCGACTATTCCCAGTTAATGACGTGGTGGTCGATTGTTCCCAGTTTACTGACGTGGCGGTCGATTGTTCCCAGTTTAATGACGCGGCGGTCGATTGTTCCCAATTTAATGACGTGGCGGTCGATTGTTCCCAGAGAAAGGCGGGTGTTTGAGAGAATCAGGTCCCTGAAGGACTTCGGTCCCCGTGTGTATGAAATTGGCGGTCGCAGCTTGATTGTTTGTTAACACGCCAGGGGACAATGATATTTCTCCTACCTTGTATTGTTTCTCGACCCAATCCTTGAAGATGCAACAGTCTTCAATAGTGTGCCCCAGCACTCGGTGGTATGGGCAAAAGTTGGGATGATCAGTCTTGTTCGCTTCACTTAGCCTTTTCGGTTCTGGTAGCCGTAGGCCATTCTTCAGAGCATCTTTAAAAATTTTGTGGACCTTGTCCCTTCGGAATGAGTAGACCTTATTTCTTCTTTCCTCCAAAGTTGGCTCTCGAGACTGGTCAGTTTTTTCTCCGCCCGTTCTCTGCATATTTGGAGAATCGGTGATGTTAGAACTTCCGCCTTTTCGGTTGTCGTCTCTCTAAGGTTTCGGTCTGTTTGTGAACTGAAGATCTTGAGCGGACTCGGGCTTTGAGTGTTCCAACATTTGGACCTTTTTGGTCAGCTCTTGGAACGTTTTGAGACCCGCGGTACATAGAAACGGGGCCATCCAGTTGTTGAGATTTCCGACAAAGAGACTGACAGATTGGTCCTGCTCTATCGGTGGTTCGCATTTGACGGAGAGATTACGCCATCGGGTTATAAAATCCGTGCTGCTTTCGTCGCTCTTGGGCTTGGTCCTTACGAGCTCGGCAATGGTAATCTTATCGCTGACTCTCATTAACCTCTGCCGAAACAGAGACTCTATTTAGACAAAAGTTGTGACGGAGCCATCCGGTATGCTCCAGTCGAAAGCAACATCGGTCAAGCTATTAACGAACTGGCGGAGGAGAAGCGCATCGTTGCCCCCAGTGTTCCCGCATGAGGCTTTGAAGTAGGTGATGTGCTGATTCGCATTTCCCGTCCCGTCGAATCTTCCGAATTTGGGGATGACATAGCCGCTAGGAAATTCGACCAGATCATACTGAGCAGGATATGGTCTCCCACTACTGCTGACATCTTTTTGCGCTTCGGCTTCGGCCACCAATATTTTGACTTTGCTGGAAACCAAATCCATGATTTGATCTTGAGTTAGCGGGCTACTGTCATCAGAAGCCAAGACATCTCCTGAGCTAGGATGTGATTGACTTTCATGCGGTCCGCCCACCTTTGGATTTGAGGGAATAGGCGTCGGCTGCCTTGGGACACCGTTTCCCGGTTCACGAGCAGAGCCCTGCACTTGATTGGGCGGCTGAGAAGCAAGTTGGGCCGTGAGCTGTAGGACGACATTTGTCAAGTCGTCAATTTTTTAGTAGAGCTTGGCCATCTCCTTGTCTTTGTTTCTGAGCTGCTTTTGGAGCTCTTGAAGCAGCTCTTGCTCCGTGGTTCTAGGGCGGAAAGTCGGCTCTTCTTCGCTTTCCGAGCCTGACTCCTCATGGACCGAAGGGTCTTTCTGCCCATCATCCTCATCGAGAGGGTCTTCATCACCCAGCAGAGGTGGCTGTTCTTGGGAAGCGGCCACCACATTCAAGCCAGATTGGATTTGGGATGTAGTGGCCCCGTCCTTGCTCTTGCTGTGCGTGCCAGTGTGGACCTCATATCCAGTCGTCTCTTTCTCACTGGCGGGGAGCTTAGAGAAGACACCAGATCGAGCAGTGGTCAAGGGCACCGCTGGAGCTTGCTCGGGACGCATTGTAGCTTTGTTGGTGTTGATGGCCTTACCCCCAGCTGGGGCCAAGGAAAGTCGTTCAGACACCGACTTGCGTTTGGGTTGGGGCGTCCTTGAGATCACACATTTGGCCTCTTGGCTTTCGAGACCGGTTTGTCTGCCACCGGGGCTTGAGGAGCTGGGATGGCGCCAACTGGCATGAACATGATAGAGCCGAATGGTAGTAGCAGCTCCTCCCATTGTCGCCCGAGACTGGCCGGAAGGACCGTCCTAGAGTCTATCCTCATTGTGTAGGAGACGGGAGCTAAGTTCATCATCGAAGACATCGTCGGAAGGTGATTGCTTGAAAATATGCATGAAAAAGCATTATTTTTAGTATAAATACAGGTATGTATATTGATTGAGTTCGCATGAACGCTTAACCTGAAATATGGGAGGAGAGATTTGTCCCACCGGGCGTGTCACAATCTGTAGGGTGTTTTTCGTCACCCCATTGAGATGGGAATACGCGCGCGCTTGTCAGGTGTACTACAGATTCCCCCTGCCTAGGGTAGGCCGGGGTTTAATGATTGTGGGGATCCGAATCTCTGGCAGCCGTGAACTAAGCTGCCGTTAATTACCCCTCGCCTTTGGAGCGAGGGAACCTCCGATTGATGGGTTAAACTGGTCATGCGAACTCAATTTGCAGTGTACGTGTGTTGTGTTTTGAAAGGGGTTTTTTGGATATATCGGGAGCCACGCAGAGTTTTTACGGGGGTCCCGCTACCCGGATAGCGGGCTGGGGGTCAAGGGGGCTAGCAGTCCCCTTGCAGGGTGCGGGGCAGTGCCCCGTTAGAAATTTTTTTTCTAACAGTGACAGTGTCGTGGTGTATGTGTGTATGCATATATGTATGCATATGTGTACATATGTATATATATATATGTGTGTGTGTGTGTGTGTATACATAAGAAAAAAAAGAGGGGGAAAAGGCATCCAAAGGATGCGTGGGGGCAGCACCTTGGGCGCTGTGCGCTCAGGCGCTAGAGTGCCACGTGTCGGCACGTGGGCACTCTGCGCTTGAGCGCTGGGCACTTGAGCGCAAATGCGCCACGTGTCGGCACGGGGGCGACTTGCGCTTGAGCGCAAGTGCACCACGTGTCGGCACGGGGGCGACTTGCACCTGAACGCATGCACTCGAGCGCAAGTGCACCACGTGTCGGCACGGGGGCGACTTGCACCTGAACGCATGCACTCGAGCGCAAGTGCGCCACGTGTCGGCACGGGGGCGACTTGCGCCTGAGCACTTGCGCTTGAGCGCAAGCGCGCCACGTGTCGGTACCGAGGCGACTTGCGCTCGAGCGCTTGCGCTGGAACGCAAGCGCGCCACGTGTCGGCACCGGGGCGATTTGCGCTCGGGCGCTTGCGCTTGAGCGCAAGCACGCCATGTGTCGGCACGTGGGCGACTTGCGCTCGGGTGCTTGCGCTTGAGCGCAAGCGCGCCACGTGTTGGCACGCGGACGCTCTGCGCTTCAGCGCCGGCGAGAAAAAGAGGCTTTTAGTCTAAGAAACAGAAGCTATGCTTCAGAAAGGAAATATTTGTTGTTATATATATATATATATATATATATATATATATATATATATATATATATATATATATATATATGGAGTTAAAACCCCTAGGATGTTTTGAAGCTGATGAAGGGGTTTTTTCTTCTTCCTCCTGTTGTTTGGCCGGATCTTGAAGATTAAGAAGTAGGAGATTTTAAAAATCACTCCTTTTTGAGATCTGATGGGAGATCTGAGTTCCTTTTTGTGGGTTTTGTGGTGGAGAACTACTTAGTTTTGGAAAAGAAAGAGTAAAACTCTTGATTTAATTCAAAAGAAATGAGAAGGTTTAGAACCTTAGAGAAGGAGCAGGAGGCACAAAGAACCCTAGTTTTTGGGGAAATGAAAAATATATGCTTTATTCATCATCATGTTGCCTTATATAGGATTACATATTTACATATAGCCCCTTGGGCTATGAAAAATGGCATTTTGGCCATCCCATGGCTCATGTGCCATTTCATTTTTGCACATAAGCCATGGGCTTACAAAATATTGGCTTTATGCCCATTTTGTTTACATTCATGCATAAACAATTACATAAAAATTATTTATTACATGATTTTGTTGTTGGCATGGGGAGGCTGGCCGCGGGCTCGACTTGGGTATGGGCCCGCTTGACCTGGGTTTGGGCCCACCTGGTTTGGGGTTGACTTTGATTTTGACTTGGTCAATCGGGGTGTAAATTTTTACCCCAACAGGTATTTGTATATATGAGAGGAGTCCATCTTACCTCGTGGACTATGATAACATTTACTACAAGACCCCGTCATAACCCATGGGACAACAACACGAGAGTTCATCTAAGTGTCATTTAAGTGACGACCTCGTGCCACGTTAATACGTTCCGTACCAATCTACCCCGTTATCTCCGCATAATTTATTGTATAGATTATATTTATAAGTCTTGCCGAAACCATGGATACAAATTGTTTAAGTAGTCATGTTCAGGATGTAATCATGTATTTAAGTAGTCATGTCAAGTTATAACCATGGTTCAATCAAGTCAAGTCAAGTATTCATGTTTGATATTGATATTTGAATTCAAGTATTCATGTTCATGATCATGTATTGATGTTTGATTTTGGATTCAGGATTGAAATGGCCTCTGACTGAGTCAGACACTTGTAACTGATTTAGATCTTGAATTAGCTTTGGGAGTTATCGGTAACTGCTGCACATGGACGGCAGGATTTGGGTCTTTTTCCAAGATAATTACCATGATAACTCTGTTATGTTTTCTACCTTAAATAGACATACACTCACTTTCTCCAGCTCCCTGGGGCTCAAGAGAATTAACCCGCTTAAATCTATATTTACTAAAATTCTTAATTGTTGTTTTATATAACTCGAGGGGGTTTTATGAAAAATATTTTTAATATAGTTTCAAAATAAAGATCGAGAAGTTAGTTATATTATTTAGGGTTTTCATGGATATTAATTTTAAGGATTGAGATATTTTAGTGATAATTACTTACCTTGGAAAGTTCATGGTATTTTATTGAAAAGCTTGTCTTTTGGTAACTTAATGGTATTTTATTGAAACTTGTTGATCTTTCATTTTTGGAAAAAGTAAATTTATTATATTTTGAAAATATGGATTTTATAATTTTTTTATATAATTATTAAAATTAATTTTATTTAATTAGAAAAATGCGTTTTTCTTAAAAACAGTATTTAAAACCTTTCAAGACCGAATGCTCCGTGAGGAGATCTGCATCTCGCTCTATTAGTCCAAGGATGTGCGATAATCCGCACCATCCATTAGCGGATCTCCTAAACAGAGTTGTAGAGGCATATTCGCAAAGGAATTAAAAATACCGTTTTAAAAGAAAACCGTTTTTAAAGTGAGTGGTATTTTAATGTAAAATTTTCTTCGTAATAAAAATTCATAAAAATGTATCATGCTATAGAACCAAGTGTGTATGTGAGGGGTAGGTCGTTACCCCGTGAAGTTTTCCTAAAACATTGTTTTTAACAAATTCTAAAATGGGTGTTTATAAAGTTCATGGTATTTAAATGAAAAGGTTAAATTAAAGTTATTTTACATGAAATTCTAGGTTAAAATTTATTCTAAACATTTATAATTAAGATTACTAGTATTTTGTAAGAATTTGGATGAACAATATATAGAAAAAAGGTAAATTTCAAGGGTTTAGAAATAGATATCGGTATTAACTCCACTTACCGATATAAGTTTTAAAATGAATTTTTAAAGAAGAGATCGAGAGATTGGAAGAGAGTTACAACTTGAGTATGCTAAGAAGAGGTAGAAGAAGGAGAGTTGAACTTCGTGGCGTCACGGGAGCTCCGGAATAGCTTCGATTATTCGCTGGAAGTTGATAGCTTGCTAACACCTCTTTATTCCACTTGTACTCAGAAAATTTTTTAGAGTTTTGGCTAGAAATTTCAGAATGATACTGAGCAAAAGTATGGGGTGGTATTTATAATGGAGAATTAGGGTTTTGGATTTAAAATGGCTGATTAAAAAGCATTAAAATTTGGATTAATGGTGAAATGAAAGGTCTTTGTTTGATTGCAGGACAATCAAATAGTGCAGGGGTGTTAGGGGTAGGTGAAGGGATTAGTGTGCAGAGCCCGAGCCTTATTGGGCAATATTAGACCGTCGGTGCCGGGTATAATGGGCATTTGGCCGGTCAATTTGCAGCATCTGGCCTCGAGATTCGTGCCCGCAGATAAAATTAGGGTTTACTCCATTTTCCACATGTTTGAATTTTTCTGACTTTTCATTTTTTTCTGTATTGCACGTGTAAACTTTTAGGCTTCTAAAAAGTTAAAAAGAAAAATAAAAAAAAATAATGTGTCTGATGGGGATTGAACACAGGGCCTATGTTACAGCAGTGCCAAAGCTTTACCAGTGAGCTACAATTTGTTTCATGCTGTTATTTAACAAAATTTACTTATAACTCAAACTTAGGTTTTAAACTAATTTCTGTACATTAAACTGGAAAATTCCGTACAGTAAATTCAGAGTCGTTACATTCTACCCTTCTCATAAAAATTTCGTTCTCGAAATTTACATTTACATAGGGACTAATTTATAAATAAGTAAGGGTATTTTGCACGCATGTCTTCTTCTCTTTTCCATGTTGATTCTCCTGGTGAATCTTTTCTCCACATCACTCGGACCAAGCTTACTTCCTTGTTCCGTAATGTTTTCACCTTTCGATTCAGGATCTCAATGGGTTGTTGCTCGCAAGTCAGGTCAGTCTGTACTATGAGCTCTGAGTGATCAAGTATGTGGCTAGGGTTGCTCACATATCGTCGTAGCTGGAATATGTGGAACACTTTGTGCACTCCTTCCAATGAGTATGGTAGTGCTAAACGATATGCCACTTCTCCAACACGTTCGAGTATGTCGAACGGTCCTATGTATCTCGGACTTAGCTTACCCTTTTTGCCAAAATGGATAACTCCTTTGTTTGGAGAGATCTTTATGAAAACATGGTCTCCAGGTTGGAACTCCAGATGTCGGTGCTTTTCATCAGCCCAATACTTCTGTCGGTCTTGGGCCATGCGCATTCTTTCCCTGATCGTGCGAAATACGTGCACAGTTGCCACGATCATCTTTGGTCCAAGAATTTCACAATGTCCAACGACATCCCAACTTAGTGGTGAACGACACTTTCGTCCATAGAGTACTGCGAATGGTACCATTCCAATACTTGCCTGATAGCTGTTGTTGTATGAAAACTCCACAAGGTGTGGGTGATCTTTCCACGAATCTTCGAAGTCTAACATACAAGCTCTTAGCATGTTTTCTAGAAACTGAATTGTTCGCTCGGACTGTCCATCTTTTTATGGATAGTAAGCCGTGCTGAAGTTCAGACTCGTACCCAGGCTAGCTTGCAGACTGTACCACAATTGTGATCGAAATCTTGTATCACGATCGGAGATGATGCAAACCAGTACTCCATGTAATCTCACAATCTCCTGCATGAATTCATGGGTATCAATATAGTACATATTGAAGAGTTAAATCGTACTTTAGATTCATGCTCACCTTTATGTATTTTTTTGCTAACGTCTTAGTTGATTGGCCAACTCTGAATGGAATAAAGTGAGCCGACTTTATGCCTCAATAACCCATATTGCGTCGTTACCCTTCGTGCTGCGAGGAAGGACAGTCATGAAGTCTATGGTAATATGTTGTCATTTCCATTCTGAGATTGGTAACGGTCGAAATAGACCAGCAGTTCTGTGATGTTCAACCTTTACTTGCTGACACACCAAACACGTGGCTACGCTTCTGGCTACTTCATGCTTCATTCTATGCCACCAGTAGGGTTGCCGTATATCCTTATACATTTTTATACCACCGGGGTGTACTGAGTACGGAGAGCTGTGAGCTTCTTTCATCAACTCTTCTCGAACAGAACCGTGTGGTACATATAATCGACTTCCATACCGCAAAGATCCATCTTCGTGGATGATGAAGTCAGTTCGAAGTCCACTTTCTACTTTTTCTCGGATCTTTTATAGCTTGGCATCATTTGCTTGAAGTGCTTTGATTTGATTGACAAGAGTGGACTGGATTTATAAGTTCATCAAATACGAATCGTTACCTGGCATAACTACTTTGATTTCCAATCCGGGAAATTCCTGCTGTAGTTTCCACTGAGCAGTGAGATTCATTGCTAATGGCTGACGGCTAATTGCACCAGGAACTACGTTCACCTTCCCAGGAGATACTATAGGTTGATGTCGAAGTTTGCCATGAGTTCTAGCAATCTTGTCTGCCGCATGTTTAGTTCCTTCTGAGTATGTAACGACTCTATTTTAATGTACAAAAATTTATTTAAAAATTAATGTACAAATGGAGTATTTTCAATCTGTGTACATTATAAGTATTTAAATTGCTTTTGAACAGTAAGAAAGAGCTTGTAGCTCACCGGTAAAACCTTGCACTGCTAAGACATAGCCCATGTGTTCAAATCCCATCAGCCACATTATTTTTTTGTTGATTTTTCTTTAAACCTTTATAAACTCAAAAGTTTGCACGTGCACTGCACATAAAATGAAAAGTAATAATAAAAACAAACATGTGGAAAATGTTAATTAAGCTGCCGAGGACACGTGGCCAAGATCCAAGCCCCATCCCACCGGTTTGGACCGGCGAGATTCCTTCCCAAATCGGCACCGCCAGGCCTCCCGTACCAAATACTCCCCAAACTCTGCATACTAGTCTTTTGGCCTCCCCCTTAACCCCAGTACTGTTTGTTTTTACTGAAAATAAACAGAGAATTAAAATAATGCATTAAACCAAATTTTAATGCATATTTTTAATTCTCAATTCATTACCCTAAACCCTGATTTTCCTTATGAATACAATCCTACATTTTACCCCTCCTCATTCAGAAATATAGTACCAAAACTCTCCAAATATTTAGAGTCCAAAAAGTTGTACAAGTGGAGTTAGCAAAGGTCCAAATTCCGGCGACGTTTCGGAAAGAATCCGGTAACGAAACGACTCCCCGACGATCCCAAAATCTCTCCCTACCTCTTCTCTCTTATTCCAATCAGTAAGTCCCACATTCTATCCTCTCTTTCTGTTAAAACGAATCTCATTTTCAAAACTAGTCGGAAGCGGAGTTAATAGGACTTCCGTTTATAATTTTTCATAAAACACCATTTATCTTAATAACAAAGTTAAAAACTCTTTGTATATTGTTTAGAAATAAGAAACAAACATATTAGAACAAGTTTCATCTCAAAACATCATGTATTGCAATTTCTATTCCATTTTTATGGTAAAATACCATCATATTTACATACGACATTTCTTTATTGTTTTACACATATTACCTTTAGAAAACTCATGAGATAATGACCTACCTCATCACAGCACACATTCTTGACATAACACGATAACTTTTGGGAACATTAGTTGTTGGAATTTAAAAGTTTTTAATAAAATGCCCTAAATTTACAATACCGAATTTCTTCAAAGGTGTATTAATTAATTCCATACAATTACGTTCTTACAACCTATTTTTGGGGAACCCGATCAGGATGGTGCGGGTTATTGTACGTCCTTGGGTCTAGTAGGGTGGGATTTAGACCTTCGCAAGGAGCATTCGAATCCCGATGGAATTTTTATTACAATTTTTAAGAAAAAAACGAGATTTCTAGTAATAAATATAAGTATATTTATAATAAATAATTATATATGTAAATATTATCAAAATATCTATTTTAAATTTATAATATATTCCATCTTTTCTAAATCAAAGAAAGAATCGCCAAATTTCATGAAACTACTATTACAATTCAATACAATTCTAATATTACATCAAAATACCATATACTATGCAATCTAGGTTTTATTCACTAGAAAACTTCATACTATAAAATTTACATCCATGATAACCATTAAAATGATAATTAAATACCTGAGATTATTTTGAAAATATATCAAAACTATTTTTTCATAAAACCCCCTCAAGTTATATTAATTTACAATAAGGACCCTAGCAAATATAGGTTTAAGCGGGACCAATTCTCTTGAGCCTCAGGGAGCCGGAGAAAGTGTGTGCTTGCCTATTTAAGGTAGACAACTAAAACGTGGTTATCAATACGGTAAATGTCATGGAAAAAGAC
The DNA here is from genome assembly GCA_030015575.1 of Agapanthus africanus. NCBI lineage: Eukaryota > Viridiplantae > Streptophyta > Magnoliopsida > Asparagales > Amaryllidaceae > Agapanthus > Agapanthus africanus. The sequence continues at coordinate 189,209,209 of CM057342.1, forward strand.
ATAAATCCTGCCGTCCATGTGCAGCAGTTACCGATAACTCCAAAACATAAATCAGGACTTCAATTTTGTATAAAAGTCTGACTTAGTTCGAGTCACGGGCAAATCTGAAAATAGTCTGACTTGAATTCAGTTCAAGTATAACTACAATACAAAATGAATCCATGAATATCAGAATACAATCCATATCAACATGAACATGACTTGAACCGAACCATGGATATACTTTTGATCTGTCTACATGACTATCCATTTATATCCTTTCCGTTTACATGATATCATAGTTTCGGCAAGTCTTCCATTTACAAATCAAGATAATACAATCAATACAAAAGACATTACGGGTTTTTTAAGGGGTAGACTGGTACGGAATGTGTTAGAAGTGGAACAAGATGGTCACTTTAATACACTTAACCTGAATATCCATTGCTGTTGTACCGTGGCTTAACGGTTCCTTGTGCTTCGTATACCTTAGTCTCTGGAATAGTGGGACTCCTCTCGTATATAGTGGCATATTTTGTACCAAACTACAAACAACTGCGTTAACATAACAATCAAACATTATACCAGATATAATCTCTTTTCTGTCTATTCTTGCTCTTCTTTGGGACTTACCAAGTGAATGTTCGCTGACGACATTCCTTTTCTTCTTTCTTTGGAATATTGTCAGGTGGATCCGCCTCACTGGAGATCTAGCCCAGTACTGAGGACTTGGAGCAGTTTGCCATAGACCCAGAGCTCTAGATACTTGTACATATTTTCTTTTCAGTTATGCCATTGTTTAGGCATTGCTTTCCATTCCTGTATTTACATTTTCAGTTGTACTTGTAAAGAAATGTTAAATAAATAAAAATTGCTGTTCATTTTTGTTTATGTCTCCTGTGTATATTTTACTTTATATTGCTTAGATACACTTAGCGTGTTTACTTCTGAGTAAATACGTAGCGGGCCCCATCGCGTTCCTTTCCCGTACACTGGGAAGCGGGACGTGACAGGTTTTGTTGGTGGACCATGCAGGTCAGTTCTGCATGGACATGCAGGTCAATTCTACATGAAGTCCTAAGAAATATAACACAAGAAATCAGCAACTAAAAACATTCTTTACATTTCATATTTCTTGAATCTTACAATTTCATATTCTTTGAATCTATCATAACCCAATTTCTTCTTTCAAGGTTATGGATTCCCCGAACAACACAAGTACGAACGTGAATGGGAACATACCCTCTCCACTACTACCGCTTATGCCTACCATAGCTGCTCCGATCAACGAGTAGACGATATTGCTCGAGGCAATCTGATGCCTCCTAGAAGGACAGCTGCAACAGACTACTATATTACTGAACCGTCCAGAAGCAGAAGCCCCCGGAGTAAAGAAATTTTGGGCATTTCACCCGAAGCAATTTTCGAGAAAAGAGATCCCATTGGAAGCTGAAAAATAGGCTCAGAGTATTTAGAACGATCTGGCAGCAGCACAAGTGCCAGAGATCGCTTGGGTAAGAGTTGTAAAGCTGCAACTAACCGACAACGCCCGAGTATGGTGGAAGGTGGAAGAAAGCCGTCTTGCCCAGCCTATCGAATGGAAACCCTTTCGCGACATGTTCGACGCGAAGTATTTTCCGAAGACTGCCAGATTCGACATGGAACATCAATTCATTCACCTATAACAAGGCTCTATGTGGAGAAAATCAGTGGATGAGTATGATGCTGAATTTACTATGTTGAGCAGGTACGATATGTCTCAAATATTCAATTTTATTTTCCCACAAACTACACAGCTAACACAAGACCTTAATAGGTTCGCATTGCACCTTATTCCAACTGCTGAGATCAGGTCCAGACGATTTCAGCAAGGGTTAGATCTGGAGATCCAAGCAGTGTTAGCTACAGGGGATTTCCCAACCCATGATCTGGCTCTAAAGGCTGCCCGTAGATACGAGGCAGTGGTGAAGATGAAGGTTAGACCTCAATCTGCCAGAGCGAAGCGCCTTTCCACCCAGATGGCAAGAGGAGCCTCTTCAAGGCCACCTTTTGTATCCAGGAGACCGGAGTACCATTCAACCGGCGTAGTCCAGCTTCTTGCACCTACTGCAGGAGGGATGGACACCTGGCGAAGCACTGCCGGCGTGCAAATCGCCTTTGTTTGATTCGAGGCTCACCCGCACATGATGTTGGGTCTTGTCCTCATAGACTCAATCACAATGCTGCACCCAGATCAGCAATCACCTATCCGCAGCGGCCAACTATCCAGGCACCTGTTTCATGACTTGCTCTCCTTGCTCCACCACCTCGTGGACCGATTGCACCTCCTCCTCGTCAGTTCCATCAAGCTCAATGGAACCTACATCAAGGACAAAGGAACGGACAGAGGAATGCTCCTCCAGCTAAGAGGAATGTACCGAAGCGACAGGCTTTCACAATGACGGTGGAAGAAGCTGAAGTCACTGGCCAAGTCATTACTGGTAACCTTTCAATCTTTCAAAGTTGTTCAATACTTGTTTATAACCATACATATATATATTTTTTCTATACCTAAAACCTATCCCACATAACTTAGGTACTATCCTAGTAGCTTCACTCCCTGCACTAGCACTCTTCAATACTGGAGCATCTCATTGCTTTATATCGTAACGGTTCATCTGAACTCATGATATTCCAGTCAAACCGCTCGTATCCAACTGGATGTCGGTTCAGGGTACGGCGTTCTAAAAGAAACAATGAGATACGAACTATGTCCAGTAGTCGTCTGCAGCAGAGAATTCTATGCTGACTTCAAGGTGCTGGACATACCGAACTTCGATGTAGTTTTGGGTAAAGATTGGCTAGGAACCTTCTACGCTACCATCGACTGTCGTCAAAAGAGGGTAGTGTTCGAGATTCCAGACCATCCGGTCATTTATTTCAAAAGTGGAGACCGTACCCTGGAGCCAAGCACGTACAAAGCAAAACCGAGGAAGGCAGTGATTGCTACACTTTAAGCAGGAGAAGAAAAGCCAGAGGTAGTTCGAGAGTTCGACGACGTATTTCCTGAAGACATATCAGGTTTGCCTCTAGATCGAGCTCTTGAATTCAGCATTGATTTATTACCTGGAGCACAACCGGTGATCAAAACACCATATCGCCTAAGTCCAGAAGGATTGAAGGAGATCCGAACTCAGTTGGAAGAATTATTGATGAAAGGATGGATTCGTCCCAGCACTTCAAGTTGGGGTTCTCCAGTTTTGCTCGTAAAGAAGAAGGAATGTTCATACCGAATGTGCATTGATTATAGAGTCTCGAACGAAGTAACTATAAAGAACAAGTATCCACTATCGCGCATCGATAATTTGTTCGATTAGCTAAGTGGATCTTGCGTTTTCTTTAAGTTAGATTTTCGTTCAGGTTATCATCAGGTGAAGGGCAAGGAAGCTGATATTCATAAAACAGTATTCAGAACTCGCTATGGACATTACGAATATCTCGTGATGCCATTTGGAGTGGCCAACGCACCAGCAATATGCATGAACCTAATGAATCAAGTTTTCCGAGAGTACCTAGACATGTTTGTTGTCATTTTCATAGATGAAATCTTGGTGTATTCAAAAAATCGGAAAGAACACGCAAAACACTTAATGATTGTCCTGGAGACTTTGTGACAGCATCAACTCTATACCAAATACAGCAAGTGCGAGTTTTGGCTAGATCAGGTTGGATTTCTCGAACATATCGTTTCAGGCGAAGAAATCTCTGTAGATCCAGCGAAAGTATCAGCAGTAAGCGAATGGCCGACACCGAAGACAGTGAAGGACATTCGAAGTTTCTTGGATTTAGCAAGATATTACAGAAGATTCATTGAAGACTTTTCCAGGATTGCAACACCCCTGACCAAGCTCACACATAAAGATGAAGAATTCGTGTGGTCAGAAACATGCGAACAAGCTTTCGTAGAACTCAAGTCAAGATTGACATCAGCACCTATCCTTATCATACCGGACCAATCTGGAGGTTTCGTAGTGCATTGTGATACATCCGGTAAGTGAGTAAGATATGTTCTACATCAGCACGTCAAAATTGTAGCTTATGAATTAAGAAAGCAGAAGATTCATGAGCGCAACTACCCGACGCATGATCTGAAGTTGGCAACCATTATCTTTGCGCTCCAGATTTGGTGCCATTATCTTCTTGGAGAATGGGTAGACATATATACGGACCACAAAAGTCTGAAATATGTGTTTACTCAGAAAGAGTTGAATATGCGGCAGAGAAGATGGTTAGAACTTACGGCGGATTTCGACATCAACCTACAATATCATCCAGAGAAGGTGAATGTAGAATATGATACACTTAGTCACCAACCACTATCAATGAATCTCACCACACAGTAGAAGCTTCAACAAGATTTGCATCAAATAGAGATTGAAGTAGTCATGCTAGGTAACACTTCAACTTTCATGAACTTATAAGTTTAATCTACTATTGTCAATCAGATCAAAGCAGCTCAAGCAAGTGATGATAAGTTGTAAAAGATTAGAGAACAAGTAGAAAGTGGGTTTAGAATAGACTTCATCATCCATGAAGGTGTGTACCAAAAGGTTCTATGCGAGAAGAGTTGATGAAAGAAGCTCACAGCTCTCCTTATTCAGTTCATCCTGGTGGTACAAAGATGTATAAAGATCTGCGTCAAAATTACTGGTGGGATGGAATGAAGCGTGAAGTAGCCAGAAGCATCGTTAAATGTTTGGTGTGTCAGCAAGTAAAGGCTGAATATCACAGGACATCTGGTTTACTTCAACTGTTACCTATTCTAGAATGGAAGTGGCAACACATTACTATGGATTTCGTGATTTCATTTCCTCGCAGCATGAAAGGTAACGATGCTGTATGGATTATTGTGGATCGACTCATAAAGTAGGCTCACTTCATCCCATTTCGAGTTGGCCAATCTTCTAAGGCACTAGCAAAGAAGTACATGGAGGTAAGAATCTAAGTAAGATTTAAACTCTTCAATATGTACTATCTCTAATACCCATGAACTCATGCAAGAAATCTACCGGTTTGCATTGTCTCCGATCGTGACACTAGATTCCGATCGCAATTTTGGCAGAGTCTGCAAGCTATCCTGGGCACAAGTTTGAACTTTAGCACAGGTTATCATCCACAAACAGATGGTCAGTTTGAGCAAACTATTCAAATCTTAGAAGATATGCTAAGAGCATGTATGCTAGACTTCGGAGGATCGTGCGAAGATCACATGAATCTTGTGGAGTTTTCATACAACAACAGTTACCAAGCATGTATAGGAATGTCACCTTTTGCAGCCCTTTGTGGACGGAAGTGTCGATCGCCATTAAATTGGGACGATATCAAAGATAGAGAACTCCTTAGACCTGAGATGATAGTGGCAACTGTCGAGGTAGTTCGCACTATTAAAGAAAGAATGCGCATAGCCCAAGACCGATAGAAACACTAGGCTGATGCAAAGCGCCGTCACATGGAGTTCCATTCGGGAGATCACGTTTTTCTGAAGATTGCCCCAAGCCGTGGAGTGATTCTCTTTGGAAGAAGGGGTAAGCTCAGTCCAAGGTATATTGGACCGTTCGACATATTTGAACGAGTCGGAGAAGTGGCATATCGTTTGGCACTTTCATCCTCATTGGAAGGAGTGCATAATGTGTTCCACATATCCCAACTTAGAAAGTATGTGAGTGACCCAAGTCACATCCTTGATCACTCCGAGCTCACTGTACAACCAGACTTATCTTGTGAGCAACAACCCGTTGAAATCCTGGACAGAAAGGTGAAGTTACTTCGGAACAAGAAAGTAAACATGGTCTGGATGATTTGGAGAAAAGAAACACCAGGAGAATTAACATGGGAAAGAGAAGACGAAATGCGTGCAAGTACCCTCACTTGTTTGTAAATTGGTCCTTAAAATAATTTTAAATTTCGAGCGCGAAATTTTTGTAAGAAAGGTAGAATGTAATGACTCTGTTTTAATGTACAAAAATTTGTTTAAAAGTTAATGTATAAATGGAGTATTTGCAACCTGTGTACACTATAAGTATTTAAATTGCTTTTGAACAGCAAGAAAGAGCTTGTAGCCCACCGGAAAAACCTTGCACTGCTAAGACATAGCCCCTGTGATCAAATCCCATCAGCCATATTATTTTTTTGTTGATTTTTCTTTAAACTTTTAGAAGCTCAAAAGTTTGCATGTGCACTGCACGTAAAATGAAAATTCACAATAAAAACAAACATGTGAAAATGTTAATTAAGCAGCCGAGGACACGTGGACAAGATCCAAGCCCCATTCCACCGGTTTGGACCGGTGAGATTCCTTCCCAAACCGGCACCGTCGGGCCCCCCCGTACTCAATACTCCCCAAACTCTGCACACTAGTCTTTTGACATCCCCCATTAACCCCAGTACTGTTTGTTTTTACTGAAAATAAACAGAGAATTAAAATAATACATTAAACCAAATTTTAATGCATATTTTTAATTCTCAATTCATTACCCTAAATCCTAATTTTCCCTATAAATGCAACCCTACATTTTACCCCTCCTCATTCAGAAATATAGTACCAAAACTCTCTAAAAATTTCAAGTCCAAAAAGTTGTACAAGTGGAATTAGCAAAGGTCCAAGTTCCGGCGATATTTCGGGAAGAATCCAGCAACGAAACGACTCCTCGACGATCCCAAAATCTCCCCTACCTCTTCTCTCTACTTCCAATCAGTAAGTCCCACCTTCTATCCTCTCTTTCTATTAAAACGAATCTCATTTTCAAAACTAGTCGGAAGCGGAGTTAATCAGACTTCCGTTTATAATTTTTCATAAAATACCATTTATCTTAATAACAAAGTTACAATCTCTTTGTATATTGTTTAGAAATCAAAAAAAAATACATTAGAACAAGTTTCATCTCAAAACATCATGTATTGCAATTTCTATTCCATTTTTACGGTAAAATACTATCATGTTTACATACGGCATTTCTTTATTGTTTTGCCTATATTATCTTTAGAAAACTCACGAGGTAATTACCTATCTCATCACAACACACATTCTTGACATAGCACGATAACTTTTGAGAACATTAGTTGTGGGAATTTACAAGTTTTCAATAAAATACCCTAAACATACAAAACCGTATTTCTTCATAGGTGTATTAATTAATTCCATACAATTACGTCTTTATAACCCATTTTTGGGGAACCTGATCAGGATGGTATGGGTTATCGCACGTCCTCGTGTCTAGTAGGGTGGGATTCAGACCTCCGCAAGGAGTATCCGAATCCCGATGGAATTTTTATTACAATTTTTAAGATAAAAACAACATTTCTAGAAATAAATAAAATTATATTTTTAATCAATAATTATATATGTAAATATTATCAAAATATCTATTTTAAATTTATAATATATTCCATCTTTTCTAAATCAAAGAAAGAATCGCCAAATTTTATGAAACTACCATTACAATTCAATACAATTCCAATATTACATTAAAATACTATATACTATGCAATCTAGGTTCTATTCACTAGAAAACTTCATATTATAAAATTTACATCCATGAAAACCATTAAGATGATAATTAAAAACTTGAGATTATTTTGAAAATATTTCAAAACTATTTTTTCATAAAACTCCCTCAAGTTATATTAATTTACAATAAAGACCCTAGTAAATATAAGTTTAAGCGGGACCAATTCTTTTAAGCTTCAGGGAGCCGGAGAAAGTGGGTGCTTGCCTATTTAAGGTAGACAACTAAAAATGGGGTTATCAATACGGTAATTGTCTGGAAAAAAGACACAAATCCTGCCATCCATGTGCAGCAGTTACCGATAACTCCAAAACATAAATCGGGACTTCAATTCTGTATAAAAGTTTGACTCAGTTCGAGTCACGGTCAAATATGAAAATAATCTGACTTGAATTCAATTCAAGTATAACTACAATACAATATGAATACATGAATACCAGAATACAATCCATATCAACATGAACATGATTTGAACCGAACCATGGATATACTTTTGATCTGTCTACATGACTATCCATTTATATCCTTTCCGTTTACATGATTTCATGGTTTCGGCAAGTCTTCCATTTACAAATCAAGACAATACAATCAATACAAAAGACATTACGGGTTTTTTAAGGGATAGACTGGTACGGAATATGTTAGAAGTGGCACGAGATGGTCACTTTATTACACCTAACGTTGTTAGTTGTATGTATGCCCTAGAGGCCATTATTGTATATGATTGTATATTATAGTTGATGCTGGGACATATATAGGGAGGACTTTCTTGCTCGACATGATGGTATGCTATCTGGTTACTCTTTATCTTAACATGTATACTTGTACTGTCTCTCTGTTACATGTTGATAAAGCCCTTAGGATGTGGACTTGACTACCAGGACTATGATGTAGATCATACTTGTGGGGCCAGGGTAGTTCATAAGTACATCCTTTAATTGTTCCTAGTCGAGGGAGTATCGAGACGGAGCATCGATATTCCAGAGTAGACTAGTGTGTACGATTCTTCACCCTGTATGGGGCGATGGTTGATCCTATAACTATTGGTGTTTGACATCAGAGAATGTACACAGGCACTCATTAAAGAATGGGTACACTGAACAGGACTCGCTGAGAACTCCTAGATGGTATTATACCTGACGTTGTTTCCTCCCAATAAGAGACCGGGGCTCTGTTCAAAATTTGAAGAGAGGCAGCACCTCACGTGCCTTGCATGAGGGCGGTAGTGCCAAGAGTTAAAAACTTTGAGACAGCGCCTCATGTGACTTGCACGAGGGGGCCAGCGCTAAGAGTTAAAAATTCTGAGACAGCGCCTCACGTGCCTTGCACGAGAGCGCCAGCGCCAAGAGTTAAAATCTATGAGGCAGCGCCTCATGTGCCTCACATGAGGGCGCTAGCGCCAAGAGTTAAAAACTCTGAGTCAGCGCTTCACGTGCTTCGCACGAGGGCGCCAGCGCCAAGAGCCAGCGCCTCACATGCCTTGCACGAGGGCGCCACCGCCAAGAGTTAAAAACTCTGAGGCAGCGCCTCACATGCCTTGCACGAGGGCACCGGCGCCAGAAATAAAAGTTCTCTACCATTGGATCAAAGATGATAAATCATCAAATTACAGAATTGAATTCTGTTGAGAAAATATTCCTCGATTCTTTCTAAACAAGAAAGATTACACTCTGTAAAACAGAGTACCGTTGGATTAAAGATCCAATGCTGATTAAAAATCACCAAGATACAGAATAAGCTCTGTATGGGAAAATATTTTCCCAATCTTGTTAAAAACAAGAAAAATATCTTCTGTAAAACAGATGGCCTGAGATCAAATATCCAACGGTGGGTAAAATCCCTAAATCGATTAAGATCTCTCAATGAGATATTTCCTTAACTAAATCAACAAATCTTCCTCCACTATATAAAGGACCCAAGACTTCAAGTCTTAGACAGAGGACCCCCCCTAATAAACTTCAAGTTCAAAAAAAAGAGCAAGCAACAAGAAAGCTTTAAGAAAAAAGAAAGGAGAATACCTCTCTCCGAGGTAAATAAAAATAATAGAGACCAGAGCATCTCCTCTGCATATCTAAAGGTTTAACTCTCATAAAAGAAGAACTTAGTTCTTCCTCTGGATCTGAGATCCATGAGACAAAGTCTCTCACAAGTGAGAATCTAATTCTCATAAGGATGAACTTGTTCTTGGAGAGCAAAGATTCAGAAAAGAACAGAGAATTGAAATTTTTAGAACAGAAAATATAAGGAAAACCCAGTACCAAGCGCCCCATGTTCCCCTCACATGGGCGCTGTTCAATAAAGAGTGCTTAGCACTCAGTGGTTGGCACTCAATGCCAAGTGCCTCACGTGCCCCTCACGTGGGTGCCGCTCAATAAAGAGTGCTTAGCACTCAGTGGTTGGCGCCCAGCCCCAAGCGCCCCACGTGTTCTTCACATGGACGCCATTCAGCATAAAGTTCTCTACACTCATCAACCAGTGTAACGCCTGGCGTCTAATACCAGGCGCCTTACGTGCTCTACACGTGGGCGCCATAAAGAGTGTTTAACACTCCATAAAAAAATAAAAAAAGGGGGGTCAGAACCCATATGAATGCTTAGCATTGTTTATATAGAAAGGGGACCAAGCCCAAGCAAGTGTTTAACACTTTATTCAAAATGACCGAGTGGGCTGAGCCTAAGATTGGCCAAACTCCTAATCGACTGAGCCCATGTGCTCTTTATTTTTCCAAATTGGCCTTAGTCCCAAAAAAGACCACCAAGCTTCTGATGAATATTCATTGGTTCAAGGGTACATCTCCTCACACCTCTGATACACGTCGTTGTAATTCTTCAACGTCTTCAGAGAGGTGGTGGGTCTCGACAACCAACAATTCTTCGGCGCATTCCCAGACCAATGCGGACCGCAACGTCCTTAAACTACAACGGACCGAAACGTCCTTAAACTAACAATGGACAGTAATGTCCTTAAACTAAACTCTCACCCCAAAAAACGATGATCTATGGACCGAAATGTCCCTAAACTAAAACAATAGAGCTCAAATGCTCTCTTGTTGGATCTGAAACAAAAATGATCCTAAACCCCGGTTAAGTAGATCTTAGCCTAAAATTGGACTAACGTATCCTTGACAAACATTTAAGTTGATCTTAACCTAAAACAAGGTTAACGATCCTTAAATCAAACCAAATCCAAATTTAGGAATATACGGATTTGGACTAATTCACGCCCTATGGGCGACAACATAAATTAGTCTCCGCATACAATCCACGGGCAACCAAAAATAAAACAAACACACACGATACGAAGTGAACATCTAGAGCAGGAGAAAGTGGTTATCGCTACGCGGTAACGTAACTGCAGGGGCTTGTGCCTGCAGGGAAGAGCATTCCCACAATCAAAAACCCCTCGCAAACGAGAGGGAATTTGACAAAGTCTGATACAACAGCCGCATCTATCCAAACCTCCGATATACGGTGCTATAAATCAACTTGGTATCTTCGGAGAGGTGGACGGATAGATGTAAATAGCATCTGCCTCTAAATTCAGGCAAGACGATCCATCCCGGATCCGTCTCTGTTTTCGGCGGTAAACAGATTCTGGCACGCCCGGTGGGACCTTTTCCTCTTTCCACTCCACACTTCGTGTGTCGTGTTCGCGAAAAAATTGCAGTTTACTATGGTTGCCCCTGGATTCAAGGTACTAAGATTTTGTTTCTTGCTACTATGCAGAAAAGAAATAACATCGATGGCCTCCAACTGCACTAACTGGAATAACATCTCCCGCTCCACCCCATCTGGAGGATTGACTTACGGGCCCCAAGCGGTCTCCATCTTCGCAATGCCAGTGGAGCAGGTAACTCAGGCTACCACTGGGTTGTTCTTCGGGACCATGCTCCCGCCGAAAAGCTTCAACGCCCCGGTGCCACCAGAAGAAGCTCCAAAGAAGTCGGTCTTCGATCGATTCGCTACCACCACGCCCCCCACAACGGGTCGTCCAAGTCTACCGCCTCAGTCTTCGACAGGCTGAGCCTAAACTCAAGTGTGCCCGCAAAGAGGATCGTAATATCGGAGAAGGCCGTCCCAAAACGGATAGCCCTTCCAACTCCTGCTGCGGGTGAAGCCGCCCAAACTGCTTCCCCTACCCGAAAGTCAGTCTTCGACAGATTGGCCGTTCCCCTTCAGCAGACGTCAGTCTTAGATAGGCTGACACCGAAAACAACCTCTCATCAGAGCAGGGAGCATGACGAAACACTTCCAATGACAGAGGTGGTCCCGGCTGCACGACATGCTCGACGTCGTCACTGGTGCCGAGTGAGGAAAGCTGGGGGTAGTTCTCCTTCTGGACTTACCCCACCAGCTCAAATGGTGGAAGTTAATGCTGCTGTTCCAACTGGGAATAGCTTCGAGCCGCTCAGGAGGGTGCGCAAGAACTCTCCAACTGTTGTACTAAAGAAGTCTCCCCCGCCTGTTGAAAACACAACACGGATGAAGCCGGAGCAGCCCCTTCAGCGGCTATCCTCCAAAATCCACAGGGTCTAGCAAAGAGTCCAAGACTCTGTAATCGACAAAGATTACTCCCGCCGACCGAAGAAAATGAAGGTTCGGCAAGAGGAGGACCATCCCGCCGCCATACTACGGAAGGTATCGTCTGCATGGGTGCCTATTGCAACAGCCCCCTCAACTTCGACTGCCTATAAAAGGGGAAGGCCGGAGAAGATCCCCGTGCCTGCGACAAATTTCAAAGGCACTGAGCCCAAACGCCCCAAGTCTGGGGGCATGATAGTGCACACCGTCTATATGGCTTCCGGGAAAGAGGAAAGCCGTGCTTCCGGAGGTCATCGACCACTTACACGGTCTGTGACAAAAGCTTAGGAGCAACAACAAAAGCTCCAGGAAATGCTGACAAAGATGGCCGCACTCACTGGGCAGAAAGAAAGCCCGGAAGTATCGTCGGAACAACGCCAGGAGCAGGAGACCGACGCCGAGTTCCTACGAAGGATGCTCGAGAAGAAATATAAAGAGGCCGCAGAACAAGCGGCTAATATAAAACAAATGGCGCTCCTATTCCAAGATATAGTGAGGATGATGATCCAGCCGGACCCTCCAGCTGAAGATCCCCCGATAATCATTGAAGACGACAGAGGGGAGACATCAAACCTGTAGGGATTCCTCAGCACCATGGCTGGGGTTTGGAAGCATCACAGATTCCACAACACAAAAATCTAAGGGGTGCTAAGGAAACTAACTAGGAATCGAACTAGAAAAATAGGGTAACAAAACTTGTAATCATACATTACAAAGAGAAGTGAATAAGAAATACAACCTTTGGAGATCGGTCCTTCACTTCTAAACCTCCGTGTAGTCGTCTCTTCACTCCAAGCATCGATCTCCCGGACTCATGTTGGACTCCACATAGCGTAGTGAGCAAGCATGTTAGATGTCTTCGAGGCCGTAGATGATCTACGTCGAGGAAACTCAAGCACAAGCTATCTCTTCACAAAGTGATGAACTTTGTGAGTAAACACCCTAAACTAAATGGCAAGTAGTAGAGGATGATGAAGTAGGAATTTTGCTCACTTTGGATTTGATTTTCTCACTTGGATTCTTCATTTAATAAAAACCCTAGAGCTTGAAGAGATGAAAAAGAAGATGAAGATGAGAATGATCAAGCGAAGAGAATGAGGTTAGATTAGCAACCTTGGGTTAGTTAATGTCATACACTTAACCCTTGTAGAGACATAACCATGGAACATGGTAATGGGTTAGGTTTATAAATATCTTTAGTAAAACAAAAGAGTTGACTAAGTCAATGAAGCTTACAAGCTTCAAGCCATGACATAATCTCCACTAATTTGAATTACTAAATATAAATAAAATCCTAATTCTTATCATGGTCATGGTGTAAGTCTCAAACACCCAAGTTGCATATATAACCAAGCATGATACATAATATATATCACATATATATAATGCATACACAAGTGAGAAAAGAAATGGTCAAGTGAGCAATATTAGTCAATGTAAATTCATATATCAAATATATAATTATACATTAAATCAATAAATCAACACATGATTTAATGATTCGGCTATATCATATATAACCGACTAATATCAATAATATCAATTTATCGAATCAACACTTGATTCGATAACCCAGCTATATCACATATACCCGGCCGATATCACATATCGCGAGATTACAATACGGTATCACATACTCGTATCAATCTCGGTCCCGCACATATCATATATGTGCTCCTACTTCATTTCGCCTGAACCAGGAAACCTCTGTGTAGGACTCTAAAGACTCGTCAATACGCCGGCAGTAGGTGATGATCATATCAAACACCCACAAGCCGCAAGAGGTCTGCTAAACGTAATGGCCACCCGGGTATTGAGCGATCAGAAGATCATCAAGCATGCCTGCTCATACTCCTGTGAATCCAATAAGTAACACTACCGTACAGTCCGGTCTATTCGTCTGATATGTCGCATATCCAGCCTGGGGGTGGTGAAACGTCAGACCCCAATAGCTTGATAAGTCATGCCGATGTAAGACTCATAAAAGCTCGAGAAACTACTGTTAACACTTACCTGTAAATCTCTACAACCCTGGCCAGGGATTCCCTGTTATGGCCAATCGAGTATAGCACAACATCAACTCCCAATACCGGGAGAGAGGAATCCCCACACATCGCCCATTTCCTCCATGTGACTCGGGAATTTACCAAAAAACCACCTGTTTGCACGACTCAGTAGAGCCGTGGTAGGGTGGAAATCAAAGCACAGTGGGAGAAACACAAGACTCTATGACGATCTCGGGTCAACAGACTAACCTGCACCAGTGTCATCAGAGAACTGCTATCTGACGTGAGGTATAATACCATCTAGGAGTTCTTGGCGAGTCCTGTTCAGTATACCCAGTCTCCACTGAGAACCCGTATACTATCTTTGATGTTAAACACCAATGGATGTGGGATCATCCATCACCCATCATATGGGTCAAGATACGTATACGCTAGCCTACTCTGGAATATCGACGCCCTGTCTTGATACTCCCACGACTAGGAACATTTGAAGGATGTACTTACTGACTATCCAGACCCCACTAGTATGATCCCTATCATAATCCTGGAAGTCAAGTACAGATCATAAGGGCTTTACCAATATGTCACAGAGAGATGATATAAGTGTACATGTTAAGATAAAGAGCAACCAGATAGCACACTATCATATCGAGCAAGAAATTCCTCCCTATATATGTCCAAACCTCTACTATAATATACATCTCATGTACAATAATGGCCTCTAGGGCATACATACAACTAACAATCTCCCACTTGCACTAGGGCCATCTGTTGTAGTATCTCATACCCAACGTCCCATAAGAGTCTCTCGTGGGTAGGGCCTTCATGAGTTGATCCGCTGTGTCTTCTTCATATCAACTCTCCTAACCTCGATCCCCTAGAGATCAACCATCTCCTGATCAGGTGATACTTCTTCAGAATAAGTCTGGATCACTGATAGGACTTGTGTTCCTAGGCGAAAGCCACAACTCTATTGTTGTCACAATACGAATATTGGACGCTCAATGGTAGGAACGATGTTCATCTCATGAACAATAAATACCCAGACAGCCTCTTCGGTAGTATCGTTGGTAGCGATGTATACAGCCTTTATCGTCTAGATTGCCACGGTATAAGCTTGGAACTCTTCCAACATACCGTCCTTCCACTGAGGGTAAAGACAAAGCCTGAGACTGATTATCAGTCAACCTTATCACTTCTGGAAGCTTGAATTGGTAAAGGACTCCAACTGGAGTTCAACGTTACCAAACACCAAGAACTCTTCTTTAGTGCTTCACAGCTGTCCGGTGATTCTCTCAAGATCCGATTGATTCCTGATCACTACACCTAGTGAGTTACATCTGGTCTGGTATATAACATCGCATACATGATAGAGCCTACTGCCGAAGCATAGGATATTACTTGTACGCGAGCTCTCTTCAAATCAGTCTCGGGAGACATCCTTTTGGAGAGAGTGATTATGAGTAAGTGGGCGAACCACTATTCTTAGAATCTTCCATACTAAACCCTTTAGTATAGTGTTAATGTACCAGGATTTAGGACACTCCCAAATTCACCTTGATCTATCCTATAGATCTCTAGTCCCCAAGATGTAGTAGGTATCATCCAGATCTTTCTTGGAGAATCTTCGTGATAAGAGGAGCTTGACCGAGCGTAGCATAGGAAACCCCTTTCCTATCAAGAGTATGTCATCTACGTACAATACGAAGACAACATTCATCTCTACAACCTTCTTTTATATACAAGGTTCATCTATCCTTTTGATCAAGTCAAACTTTTTGACTATCATATCAAAAACAGACGTTCCATCTCCGCGATGCATGCTTCAACTAGGCAGCTTGCACACCTATCTGCTGTTCCCACTAGTCTATGAAGCCCTCTGGCTATCATGCATACGCTCTCTTCTAAATCATATTTAGAAAAGCGGTCATGACATGCAACTGCCAGATATCGTAGTCATAGTATGCAGAGATGGCAAGTAGGATCCGGATGGTCTTAAGCATAGCTTCTGGAGAAAAGGTTTCACCACAATCCACACCTGGTTGTATGACGAGAACTTTTTGCTACAAGTCTAGCTTTGAAAGTCTCAACTTTTCCATGTACACTAAGTAATATTCTCAAGGTATACTATCTCTTGATGGGGATTTAACCCTTCAGAAAAAGCATCCAAAGTCCATACTTTGTTGGTGTGTATGGATTCCATCTCAGATCGCATTGCACCCAGCCGTTTCACAGAATCCCCATTCGTGAAGGCCCGCTGAATCTAGTTGGGTCATCATTAACCGTGATGCAATCCTTGCTCTCACTGTCATTGAGAATAATCGCATTATCTCTCAGGTGGGTGAGGAACCCTACCAGATTCGCGGAGAGGTTGAGGTTCGTTGGAAACTATCGAATTCTCTGGTTCCACTAAATCATCAGTCGTAGTTTGTATAGCTGGAGCTCTTTCCAGTTCTACCTCATGACCACTAATTTGTTTTCAAGAAATTCCTTTTTCTAAAAAAAATGATCATGTTGAGAAACAAAACACTTTTGTTCCTCAGTTTGGTAGAAGATATTCCCTCACGTATGTTTGGGATATCCAACAAACTAACAGAACTAACCTTGCCTTGAGTTTGTCCGGATTTTGCTTTTCAACATAGGCCGGACAACCCCATATCTTAACTTGCTTAAGACATGGTCTCTTCTTATACCATATCGCATATGGAGTGGTAGACCCTGATTTGGTGGGAACCTTATTCAATAGGTATGCAGCTTCTCAAGTGCATAACTCCAAAAGGAAATAGGAAACTTAGTAGTACTCATCATAGAGCGCACCATATCTTATAGGGTGCAATTGCCCCGCCCCGACACACCGTTGTGGTGTATACGGAGGAGTAATGCTGAGAGAGAATCTCATTCTCTTTTGGATAGACCAGGAATTCCATGCCCAAGTATTCTCTTCTTCGATCATATCGAATGACTTAATACTTTTACCCGTCCGGTTCTCAACTTCATGCTTATATTCTTTGAATTTCTCAAAAGTTTCAGACTTGTGTTTCAACAGGAACACACGTTCGAATCTTGAGAGATAGTCGATGAATATAAAATAAAGTACAAGGAACCATCCCTGGAATTTGTAGACATGGATCGCATACATCAACATGTATCAATCCCAAGAGTTCACTAACTCTTTCTCTGTTTCCAGCAAACAGAGATTTGTTCATTTTTACCTTTGAGACATGACTGGAAAGTTTCATAAGATGAAAATTCGAACGGATTCAAATATTCATCCTTATGTAACTTAGCTGGTCGTGTCGCATTGATATGACCTAGTCTACAATGCTACAAGAGAATTCATTCATTTCTGAACTTTTCCTCTTGTATATGTTCTTTATACTTAGAACTGTGATTTGATTTAGAACGTTAATATTATTTCATAACGTGCCTGATCCGATCAACTCTTGATTCAAGACAATGTTCATAACATTATCCTGCAATAATATATCATATCATTCTTTATCAAATAAACAGACTGATATAATTTTGTATGTCAGGTTTGGTATGTAATAACATTTGTTCGGAATCAATGTATTCTGATAATACAAGGTGATATTTGCCAACTGACTTGGCGGCAACAATTGCACTATCACCCAATCCTAGTTCTCTACCTATTTATAGCCCATGTAATCATATTACATATATGGGATCCTGATCCGGTATCACATACCCAGGACGTAGAGTGTTAGTTATATGAATGCCCTAGAGGCCATTACTGTACATTGGATGTATATTGTAGTGGATGCTGGGACATATATAGGTAGGACTTTCTTGCTCGACATGATAGTACGCTATCTGGTTGCTCTTTATCTTAACAGGTATACTTTCTGTCTCTCTGTTACATGTTGATAAAGCCCTTAGGATGTGTACTCGATTTCCAGGAATATGATGTAGATCATACTAGTGGGGCCTGGGTGGTCCATGAGTACATCCTTCAATGTTCCTAGTCATGGGAATATCGAGACGGGGCATCGATATTCCAGAGTAGACTAGCGCATATCTTCTCGACCCATGCGATGGGCGATGGATGATCCCATATCCATTGGTGTTTGACATCGAAGATGGTATGCGGGTGCTCAGTGGAGACTAGGTGCACTGAACGGACTCGCCGAGAACTCCCAGATGGTATTATACCTTACGTTAGATGGCAGTTCTCTGGTGACACTGGTACGGCTTAGTCTGTTGACCCGAGATCGTCATAGAGTCTTGTGTGTCTCCCACTGTGCTTTGATTTCCACCCTACCACGGCTTGACTGAGTCGTGCAAACAGGTGGTTTTTGGGTACAGTCCCGATTCACATGGAGGTAATGAGCGATAGGAGGGGATTCGTCTCTCTCGGTATTGGGGGTTGATGTTGCGCTATGCACGACTGTCCATAACTAGAAATCCCTGGCTAGGGTTGCAGTGATATACTGGTAAGAGTTATCAGTAGTTTCACGATTGTTATGGACCTTATATCGGCATGACTTATCGAGCTACTGGGGTCTGACGTTTACCACCCCTACGCGAGATATGCGACATATCAGACAAACAGACCGGACTGTACGATAAGTGTTGCTGGTTGGATTCAAAGGAGTGTGAGCGGGCTTGCTCGTTGATCTTCTGATCGCTCAATACCCGGGTGGCCGTTACGTTTAGCAGACCGCTTGCGGCTTGTGAGTGTTTGATATGATCATCACCTGCTGCCGGCGTATTGACGAGTCTTTAGAGTCCTACACAGAGGTTTCCTGGCTCAAGCAAAACGAAATAGGAGCGCGTATGAGATATGTGCGGGACCGAGAATAATACCAGTATGTGATACTGAATTCTATTCTCGCGATTTGTATCATCGGACGGTTATATAAGATATAGCCGGGTTACCGAATCAAGTGTTGATTCGATACATTGATACACTTGATATTAGTCGGTTATATGCAGTATGACCGGATCATTAAATCAAGTGTTGATTTAATGATTTAATGTATAATTATATATTTGATATAGTACTTTACATTAACTAGTATTTGTTCACTTAAGATTGATTATCTCACTTGATTGTGCACATTGTATATATGATATATGTTTGTGCACTAGTTTGTATCATGTTTGATGATACATGCAAACTTGGGTGTGTGTTTATTTTAAACCATGTTTAGGTTAATGGTTAGGGTTTTAACTTAATTATTTATTTTATTCATTTGTTTTTGGGCAAGAAATAAAATGGTGGCTTCTTTTGTTTTTTACTTGAAGCTTCATGAAGCTTTGAAAAGCTTTGACCATTTTGTTTCTTTCCTTAACTTAACCATTCACCTAAACCCTAGTTTATTCTCTACATTGGTTACACTCACCCATGGTTGCAATATGATAAGCATCACTTGATTTATTGTTTTAGATAATTCTTTTTCTTTTGCTTCTTCTTCATCTTCTTCATGAAGAAGAAAAACCATTCTTGAAAATTTCCAAGTGATGAAATCAAGTGAGAAATCCAATTCTAAAGTGAACTCACTTCCTATTTCTTCATCCTCTACCACTTTCCATGTAGTATAGGGTGTTTTCTTCCCAAGTTTCATTACTTAGTGAAGGTGGAGCTTGAGTTTGAGTTGCCTCGACGTAGATCATCTTCGGCATCGAAGTCGACGACCTAGCCCGATCATTTATTCGACGAAACCATCGCTAGAGTCCGGGATCCGATGATCGCAGTGGAGGAATGTCATCATGGAGCTAAAGAGGTGGTGGACTGGATCTACAAAGGTTGTAGTCACTTTCACTTAGTAGCAAACTAGTTTGCTTGCATAGTTTCGCCTTACCTCTAGTAACGATCTTGTTTAGGGTTCTTTGGCACACATAATTTTTGAATTGGACATGTTTGATCAGTTGTAGAACCTCATGGGTGTTCCTAGGAACCCTACAGTGGTATCAGAGCCTAACTAGAGCTTTAGGCGAAGTGTAGACGATGTTAGAAGTCCGATCGAACCCGAAACCCTAATCCAAAACCCTTCTCTGTACAATTTTTCAAAACTGTGTTTTTTGTAAATTAAAAATATGTAGAAAAATAAGCAGGGTTTTCTAGGAGTTACTGTGCAACACGTGCCTCTAATACCTCCAAAGCGCCGCGGAACCGCGGCCTTACCATGGTACTTGCGGCGGTTCCGCGGCCGTATGTAAGGAGTAGGAACTCAGTTTTGCACAGTAACCTCAGTATGTGATTCCTTATTCTTCTGGGAATTTTTAATTTATACTCAACAGTTTATTTTTCTGGGTTGTATTGGGAGTTCATAGATTCGATCGGATTGTCTAATTTTTTCTCTGTGTTTTTCCGGGTAATTTTAGAATATGTTAAAAAGTTCGACCGGATATAAATACCCACTTTTTCCCCCTGCCGGGAAATTTCCATTTGTTGGATTTTTCCGTAGTTTAATGATGTTCTAAGTAGTGCAAGTAACGCGATGGTCCCTCTAGAAGACAACAAACCTTAACTCGATTATGTGACCGTCTTGAACTGCCCTTTGAACCTTAGGGTTTGGGGCAGTACGGTGTGCCACATGTGAGGCGTTGGCTTGACCCTTCTACGGTTGGACCGTTGGTACTGAGGCATGAAGTGAATGTTTTTAAACTTATTTCATGTGTTGAGCTGTTTCGGGAAAACTTGGGTGTTTGATTGTTTGATCGGAATGTTTTAACATTTTCTATTTATCTAGATTGTGATACAATATTTGGAATCCACAAGTAGTTATGAGATAACTGATTTGGATGTTATAAATCTAGCACTTTAGTCTCACTTGATCGGTTGCCACGGAATTTTGATGCGATCAAAAGTCCGTCGCAATTACGTTGCGTACGCGGATACTCGCCAGGTAAACATAATAGACAGCCACACCCCATAGCCCCGACCAAGTGACTGTAGGAGAACCCCGTCGCCGAAAGCACCCGTTCGGGTGCTCGCGGAAGCGGTGTTCCGCCTTGGTGCACTTCGTCGACGGTATCGGGGGTGCGGCCGTCTACTAAAGTTTGCGACGAGCATTCGTTCAGGATGTCGGGAATCTTGTTGAATTGCCCGACTTGATATCGAAAAGTGTTTTTGATATTGAGACTAAAATGCGGGGTTTATAATTGTTAGGCATGCGATGTCGAAGGAATTCATTTGTTTAGGCATGCGATGTCTAAAGAGTTTGCGGATTCCAACTGTTGTAGTTTTACACTTTCTTTTCTGCGACCGTAAGTGTAATATGTGATGTCGCCGGTTTCGTTGCTATATGTCAACGACAATTGGGATGGGCATATTTACTTACGTTGATGACATGTGATGTTATGTGTTGCTGGATATGTTATATTGGACCGTCGTGTTTGAATAGTCGGGGTTTTTTTTATGTGAGATGAGTGTTTTTCATTTTCATTCATGTAAAAACTTGTATGTAATATTCTTTTATTGGGGCACTTCCAGGTTGCGGAAGATGTCACCATTGTATATTATTTACTTTTCCGCATTAGGATAGACCCAAGGAGGGGAGCACAAGTAATCGGGTTCTAGGGTCCAGTGGGAGACCATCTCGAGGAGTCGAGTCCGGGTCTCCTAACCCTAGAATTGGTAGGATTGCTTGCCGCTCTCGTAGGGGTCTAGGGGTGTGGGATTGGCTATTCATCACGACCATGGAATCCGTGTTTTATACAGGCTCAAAATAAAATACGGACGTCCTAGTATATCCAATATTTCATATGATATTTTCTGCTGCTTTATCTGTGATGTGATCATGTGATTTGTTCAGATAGATATTGTATATAGTATATATGATATATTATATAGACGTTGCTTATGTTTTACACCTGCGCTAGCCCTGCCTCGCTCTGGCGTTAGTTACCTAACCTAACGGTGCAGACGGGACATCGAGGCGAATGCGGATGGCATAAGCGTACGTTATATTTATCTGTAATGTTTAGGTACACTTAAATGATGGGACTTCATTAATGTGATTAATGAAAGAAAATAAACCTAAAAGATGTTGTGGAATCGAATTTCAAAATAAAAAACAGGTAGCTACAGTTCTTGCTTTGCATCGCGGTGTTTCTTGTAGAACATCCTGCACCTTATTCGATAAGGAAAGGGCCGAGATCCCTTCACCGGGAGTGACCCCTTTAGCAATAACTGGCAGATACTACAACCCTCGGTTTGTATTTTGATTGCTTCTATAGTTTTCGCTTTGCACAACGGTATATATGATATATCCTGCACCTTATTCGATGAGGAAAGGGCCGACGATCCCTTCACCGGAAGTGACCCCTTTAGCAAAACTAGAAAAGCCTAAAAAACAATCCATTTAAAAACCATTTGATTCCGCAACGAGATCAAGTTCAAAGCGTTAAAGGTTTTCTTAAAAACCATCCGCAACCCTCCGTCATTTTAGAAAGTAGAGTATTTAGTATTCGTGCTGTGTTTGTTGACCATAGTCAAGGCACAGTGTACGGAAGCTAAGTGATGTCTTCCTACACCGCATATGATGCGATTAGTTAGGACAGCTGCGCGACTTTTTTGACCTTAGTTAAGGGTCATGTGGGTGGGTCTAATTAATCACGAAATGACGGGTAGAACTTGACCAGTACTTATGATTTGTTGACCATAGTTATGTTCATAGGTGCTAGGGGTAAAAACCACTATCGGGAGTTTCAAGTGTTGAAATTTGCAATGAGATTGCATACCTTCTATATGATAGTTGGATCCCGATACCCACTGCGAGTAATTGTTACTCCTGGGAGAGTTTTGCACTTTACAATTAGCCGATCAAGTAGGTGTCTTGAAAGGTGTCAACGGGGTTACGCCTTCGGGAAAACGAGGTTTATTCTAATTAGGTCCGTGCGAAAGCACGGGGAACCTCCCTCAAAGTACCGACACTGGCCTGGCTGAAAGATTGGCGAACTTGTAAAGTGTAATTAATCCCGGCTAGTCTTTCCTTTTAAGGTTTGAAGGAAGATTTGATAAAAACAGTGGGAGCCATCCTGATTAGATTAAATATATAACCAATCTAATCTTGCAAGAGCGCACGCAGAGTGTTTTCTTCTCTCTCTCTCTAGGTAGCGATTATATCACGCCTTAATCAAGATAATAATATGGATGTATTGACCGAACCCGCTTGTTATACTGAGCTGGGGAACGTTGGTCCCGCTCCAACTTATAATTGTTATAAGACCGAGCAGGAAATAGGGGAATACCAGAATTCATATGCCGCCCAAACGAAGAAAGTGCATATGATGCATCTCCTTCGGGTGTGTTCATTATAAAGAACTGTTTCTCATTGTCCTCTACGTCCTAGGTATTAGATACCGGATCAGGATCTCGCAAATGTAATCCGTTACATAGGGCTACAGAAAGGTAGAGAACTGAGTACGGGTGATAAGTTTCATGAGACAGAAAATGGGGCAAGCGTTGCAGCCAAGTCTGTTGGTCACTGTCACCCTGTATTACTAGTACATTGATTCTAAACAAATGTTGTTAGATACCGAACCTGATATACAAAATCATATCAGTTTCTTTATTAGTAAAGAAAGGATATAATTTTGTATTGTTGAATATTGTTTTGAACATTTCCTATTTCATAAGTTGATCGGTTCAGGCACGTTATCTAAAAGCATTGACGTTCTAAATCAAACTAGAGTTCCTAGTATACAGAACACACACAAGAGGAAGAGTTTAGAAATGAACGATTCCTTCTTGAGGTATTGTAGACTAGGTCATATCAATATGACCCGACTAGCTTAACCTACATTTTAGATGCATATTTAAATCAGTTTGAATTTACATCTTATGGAACATGCCAGTTATGTCACAAAGATTAGATGACCATAGCTCTGTTTATTGGAAACAGAGAAAGAGTTAATGAACTCTTGGGACTGATACATAGTGATGTATGCAAGGTCCCCTGTCTACACATGCCAGGACGGGTTCTTTGTACTTCATTACATTCTCTGATGATCTCTCAAAATTCAGTCATATGTTCCTGTTGAAACATAAGTCCGAACCTTTTGAGATATTCACAGAATATAAGTTAGAAGTAGAGAACCAAAATACGGGTATAAGTATTATGTCCTATGATAAGATCAGGGAGGAGAATACTTGTGCATGGCATTCCTGGACTATTCTAAAGGAGAATGAGATTCTCTCTCAGTGTTACTCCTCTGAATATACCACAGCACATCAGTGTATCAGGGCGGAGCGATCGCACCATATTATATATGGTGTGCTCTATGATGAGTACTACTGAGTTACCTATTTCCTTTTGGGGTTGTGCACTTGAGAAGCTGCATATCTATTGAATTGGGTCCGAATCGAATCAGTGCCTACCACTCCATATAAGATATGGTATGAGAAGAGCCTATCTCTTAAGTAAGTTAAGATTTGGGATTGTCCGGCCTATGTCAAAAGAAAAATCTGGACAAGATCGAGGCAAGGTCAGTTCTGTAGAACTGGAAAGGTTCCAGCTATACAAAACTACAGCTGATGATTTGACAGAACCAAAGGATTCAATAGTCCTCGACGAATCTCAGCCTCTCCGCCGATCTGGTAGGGTTCCTCATTCGCCTGAGAGATACTTCGGTTTCTCGATGACAGTGGGAGCGAGGAATGCATCATGAGATGATGACCCAACTAGTTTCGAGCAGCCCATCGAGAGTAGGGACTCTGTAAGAATGGCTGAATGCTTAGCGATCTGAGATGGAATCTATGTACACCAACAAAGTATGGACTTTGGTTGCTATATCTGAAGGGTTAAATCCCCATCAGGAGCAAGTATATCTTGAGAAGATTACTTGGTGTAGATGGAAAGGTTGAGATTTTCAAAGCTAGACTTGTTAAAGATTTTCGTCATCGACCAGGCTTGGATAATGATGAAATCTTTTCCAGGGACTATGCTTAAGTCCATCCAGATCCTACTTGCCACTGCTACATACCATGACTACGATATCTGGTGGTTGGGTGCCATGACTACTTTTCTAAATAATGATTTAGAAGAGAACGTCTATAAGAACACAACCAGAGGGCTTCGTAAACAGTGGGAGCAGCGGAAATGTATGCAAGTTGCTTTACATGATAAAGCAGGCATCGCGGAGTTGGAACGTATGTTTTGATGTGGTAGTCAAAGTGTTTGACTTCATCAAAATGGTAGATGAACCTTGTATATACAAAACGGTAATAGAGAGTAAGGTGATCATCCTTGTATTGTACGTAGACAACATACTCTTGATAGGAAAAGAGTTTCCTATACTACACACGGTCAATCTCCTTTTATCACAAGAATTCTCCATATAAGATTTATGTGATACCTCCTAAATCTTGGGATTTAGATCTATGACATAGATCTAAATGGATGTTAGGCTTTTCACTAGGTTTAGTGAGATGGTATCAATCGATCCTGGGGAGAATCACTGGAAAGGTTCCAGGGTGATAAGGACGACTGAATGTCAGTCGCAGGCATTGTCTTTACCCTCAGTAAAGGGACGATATGTTGGAAGAGTTCCAAGCTAAATACCGTGGCAAACTAGACGATAAAGGCTGGTAACATCGCTATTAAAGATACTACCAAAGAGGCAGTTTGAGTGTATATTGGTTCATGAGATGAACTAGGTTCCTACCATTGTGTGACAATGGAAGTGTGGATTTGGCCCATGAACCCTGGTCCCATCAGTGACCCAGACATATTTTGAGGCAGCATCACCAGATCATGGAGATAGTTGATCTCCAGGATGATCGAGGTTAGGAGAGTAGACTCAGAGGACAACACGGCGGATCCACTCACAAAGGCCTTTTCCCAAAGAGAGACTTTTATGGGATGGTTGAGTATTAGATACTGTAACCACTGCTACAGATGACCCTAGTGTAAGTGGGAGATTGTTAGTTATATGTATGCCCTAAATGCCATTACTGTACATTGGATGTATATTGTAGTGGATGCTAGGACATATATAGGTAGGACTTTCTTGCTCGACATGATAGTACGCTATCTGGTTGCTCTTTATCTTAACATGTATACTTTCTGTCTCTCTGTTACATGTTGATAAAGCCCTTAGGATGTGTACTCAACTTCCAGGAATATGATGTAGATCATACTAGTGGGGCCTGGGTGGTCCATGAGTACATCCTTCAATGTTCCTAGTCGTGGGAATATCGAGACGGGGCATCGATATTCCAGAGTAGACTAGCGTATATCTTCTCGACCCATGTGATGGGCGATGGATGATCCCATATCCATTGGTGTTTGACATCAGAGATGGTATGCGGGTGCTCAGTGGAGACTGGGTACACTGAACGGACTCGCCGAGAACTCCCAGATGGTATTATACCTCACGTTAGATGGCAGTTCTCTGGTGACACTGGTACAGCTTAGTCTGTTGACCCGAGATCGTCATAGAGTCTTGTGTGTCTTCTACTGTGCTTTGATTTCCATCCTACCACGGCTCTACTGAGTCATGCAAACAGGTGGTTTTTGGGTACAGTCCCGATTCACATGGAGGCAATGAGCGATAGGACGGGATTCGTCTCTCCCGGTATTGGGGGTTGATGTTGCGCTATGCACGACTGGCCATAACTGGAAATCCCTGGCCAGGGTTGCAGTGATATACTGGTAAGAGTTATCAGTAGTTTCACGCTTGTTATGGACCTTATATCGGCATGACTTATCGAGCTACTGGGGTTTGACGTTTACCACCCCTACGCGAGATATGCGACATATCAGACAAACAGACCGGACTGTACGGTAAGTGTTGCTGGTTGGATTCACAGGAGTGTGAGCGGGCTTGCTCGTTGATCTTCTGATCACTCAATACCCGGGTGGCCGTTACGTTTAGCAGACCGCTTGCGGCTTGTGGGTGTTTGATATGATCATCACCTGCTGCTGGCGTATTGACGAGTCTTTAGAGTCCTACACAGAGGTTTCCTGGCTCAAGCGAAACGAAATAGGAGCGCATATGGGATATGTGCGGGACCGAGAATAATACCAGTATGTGATACTGAATTCTATTCTCGTGATTTATATCATTGGACGGTTATATAAGATATAGCCGGGTTGCCGAATCAAGTGTTGATTCGATACATTGATACACTTGATATTAGTCGGTTATATGCAGTATGACCGGATCATTAAATCAAGTGTTGATTTAGTGATTTAATGTATAATTATATATTTGATATATTATTTTACATTAACTAGTATTTGTTCACTTAAGATTGATTATCTCACTTGATTGTGCACATTGTATATATGATATATGTTTGTGCACTAGTTTGTATCATGTTTGATGATACATGCAAACTTGGGTGTTTGTTTATTTTAAACCATGTTTAGGTTAATGGTTAAGGTTTTAACTTAATTATTTATTTTATTCATTTGTTTTTGGGCAAGAAATAAAATGGTGGCTTCTTTTGTTTTTTACTTGAAGCTTCATGAAGCTTTGACCATTTTGTTTCTTTCCTTAACCTAACCATTCACCTAAACCCTAGTTTATTCTCTACATTGGTTACACTCACCCATGGTTGCAATATGATAAGCATCACTTGATTTATTATTTTAGATAATTCTTTTTCTTTTGCTTCTTCTTCATCTTCTTCATGAAGAAGAAAAACCATTCTTGAAAATTTCCAAGTGATGAAATCAAGTGAGAAATCCAATTCTAAAGTGAACCCACTTCCTATTTCTTCATCCTCTACCACTTGCCATGTAGTATAGGGTGTTTTCTTCACAAGTTTCATGACTTAGTGAAGGTGGAGCTTGAGTTTGAGTTGCCTCGACGTAGATCATCTTCGGCATCGAAGTCGACGACCTAGCTCGATCATTTCTTCGTCGAAACCATCGCTAGAGTCCGGGATACGATGATCGTAGCGGAGGGACGTCATCACGGAGCTAAAGAGGTGGTGGACCAGATCTACAATGGTTGTAGTCACTTTCACTTAGTAGCAAAGTAGTTTGCTTGCATAGTTTCGCCTTACCTCTAATAACGATCTAGTTTAGGGTTCTTTGGCACACATAATTTTTGAATTGGACATATTTGATCAGTTGTAGAACCTCATGGGTGTGCCTAGGAACCCTACATAGAGTATACAGAGATACAGTTCTTGGTAATGAAATACCTGAAGAAGATGCATCAACATGTTCTTTCTTCAATTGGGTGGCATGGGAAATTCTAGTATTCCCCTATTTCCTGTTCATTCTTATAACAATTATAAGAAAGAACGGAACCAACGTTCCCCAGCTCAGTATAATATGCAGGTTCGGTCAAAACATCCATATTATTATCTTGATTAAGGCGTGACATGGCCGTTACCAGGAGAGAGAGAGACAGAGAGAAGAAAACACTCTGCGTGCGCTCTTTGCAAGAATAGATTGGTTATTAATTTATCTAATCAGTATGGCTCCCACTAATTTTATCAAATCTTCCTTCAAACCCTAAAAGGAAAGACTAGCCGGGATTAATTACACCCTACAAGTTCGCTAACCGTTCAGCCAGGCCAGTGTCAGTACTTTGAGGGAGGTTCCTCGTGCTTTCGCATGGACCTAATTAAAGTAAACCTCATTTTTCCAGAGGCGTAATCTCGTTGACACCTTTCTAGATACCTAATAAGTTAGCTAATTGTAAAGTGCAAAATTCTCTCAGGAGTAACAATTACTCGCAGTGGGTATCGGGATCCAATTATCACATAGAAGGTATACAATCTCATTGCAAATTTCAACACTTAAAACTCCCGATAATGGTTTTTACCCCTAGTAGCTCATGACCTTAACTATGGTCAACAAATTACAAGCACTAATCAAGTTCTACCCGTCATTTCATGATTAATTAGACCCATCCATATGACCCTTAACTATGGTCAACAAAGTCACATGACTGTCCTAATTAATCGCATCATATGCTGTGTAGGAAGAAATTACTTAGCTAGCGTACACTACGCCTCAACTATGGTCGACAAACACAACAAAAATACTAAGTACTCTACTTCCTAAAACGACGAAGGGTTGTGGATGGTTTTTAAGAAAACCTTTAACGCTTTGAACTTGATATCGTTGTAGAATCAAATAGTTTTAAAATGAGTGGCTTAAGCTCCGCATTTTGAAACTTTTCTTTTTCATAAAAAGCCAAGTGGGTTTCAATCTAATTCCGTAACATCATTTAGGTTTATTTTCTTTCATTAATCTCATTAATGAAGCCCCATCATTTATGCTTCCTAAGAATCATATAAGAAACGAAAACTGCAATAATTATTATATATCATATATATAATATAAGCATTCGTCTCAGAATATCAAATGATCACATCATAGATATCGCAGCAGAAACAACATATGGAATATTGGATATACGAGGATTTCCGTGTTTTATATCAAGCCTGTAAAAAACACGGACTCCACGTTCGTGATGAATAGCCAAACCTACATCCCTAGACCCCTACGAGAGCGGCAAGCAACTCTACCAATTCTAGGGTTAGGAGACTCGGTTTCGACTCCTCGAGATGGTCTCCCACTGGACCCTAGAACTCGGTTACTTGTGCTCTCCTCCTTGGGTCTATCCTAATGAGGAAAAGTAAATAATATACAACAATGGTGACATCATCCTCAACCCGGATGTGCCCAATAAAAAATATTACATACATTGAATTTTACATGAATGAAAATGAAAAACTCTCATCTCACATAAAATCCCCGGCTATTCAAATACGGCGATCCAATATAACATATCACAACAACACATAACATCACATGTCATCAACGTAAGTAAATATACGTATCTCAATTATCATTGACGTATAGCAACGAAACCCACGATACCGTACATATTACACTGACGGTCGCAGAAAAGAAAATGAAAAACTATAACAGTTGGAATCCGCAACCACCTTAGACTTCATAAACCCAATTTAGGATTTCATGCCTAACAATATGAATTCCTTAGACATCACATGCCTAACAATTATAAACCCCGCATTTTAGTCTTGATATTGAAAATACTTTTCAATAACCAATCGGGTAATTCAACAAGATTCCCGATAACCTGATCGAATGCTCGTCGGAAACTTTAGTAGACAGCCGCACCCCCCCGATGCCGTCACAAAGTGCACTTAGGCGGAACACCACAGCCGCGAGCACCCGAACGGATGCTTTTGGCGACGGGGTTCTCCTACAGTCACTTGGTCGGGGCTATGGGGCGTGGCTATCTAGTAAGGTTACCCGGTGAGTATCCGCGTACGCTACGTGATTGCGACGGACTTCTGATCCACATCAAAATTCCGTAGCAACTGATCAACTGAGACTAAACTGCTAGATTTATAAAATTCAAACTAGTTATCACATAACTAATTATTGTGGATTCCAAATATTGTATCATAATCAACTAGACGATGTTAAACATTTCGATCAAATCAACAAACACCCATATGTCCCTAAGAACTCAACACTTGATCAAAGTTGAAATACCCAAAACGTGCCACAGTACCTATGGACCAGCCGTAGAAGGGTCAACCAATGCCTCACCTATGGCACCGCGGAACTACGGCAAACCCTAGGGTTCGATCGCGGTTCCGTGGGCATAGAATCGAGTTAAGATTCTTATTCTTCTAGAGGGTCTATAGACTTACTCGCACGACCATTGAATATACTCAACTTAGAAAATTCTAACTCTTGGAAAATTTCAGAGGGGATCATGAGGCAGTGTTCGAAGCTCGTTCGAAGTGTTAAACATCATCTAGGTTACCATTACAATGTTAAAATATATACGACTACGAAACACTCCGTATTAGTCCTATAGCAAAAATTACATCACATGAAATTTTGGACTAACCAAACAATACCTGAAACCCCAAAACAAGCAGACCGGAGCACATAACAAAAATGAGCTAAAAACAAGCCAAAGTGGCCGGCCTCCTCGGTAAAAGTGCTAAGGTGCTTGGGTGAAAACCAAGAAAATGGCCTTAATTTTATTCTGTGCACTACATATATCATATACATGCTTTTGCAGTTGTTTAAATAATTTTTACAGAACTTTGAAAAAACGACAGAGAGCAAAAACTGCAGGGTTTCAGAAATCGTATTACGGATTTTTTTCGGTTTCGTATTAATCTAACATCGTCTAAGTTTCTAGCTTGGCTCTGATACCACTGTAAGGATTCCTCAGCACCATGCCCAGGGTTTGGAAGCATCACACATGCCACAACACAAAAATTTAGGGGGTACTAAGGAAACTAACTAGGAATCGAACTAGAAAAATAGGGTAACAAAACTTGTAATCATGCATTACAAAGAGAAGTGAATAAGAAATACAACCTTTATAGATCGGTCCTTCACTTCTAAAGCTTCGTGTAGTTGTCTCTTCGCTCTAAGCATCGATCTCCCGGACTCAAGTTGGACTCCACAAAGCGTAGTGAGCAAGCATGCTAGATGTCTTCAGGCCGAAGATGATATATGTTGAGGAAACTCAAGCACAAGCTACCTCTTCACAAAGTGATGAACTTTGTGAAGCAAACACCCTAAACTAAATGGCAAGTAGTAGAAGATGATGAAGTAGGAGTTTTTCTCACTTTGGATTTGATTTTCTCACTTGGATTCTTCATTTACTTAAAACCCTAGAGCTTGAAAAAATGAAGATGAGAATGATCAAGTGAAGAGAATGAGGTTAGATTAGCAACCATGGGTTAGTTAATATCATACACTTAACCCTTGTAGAGACTTAACCATGGCACATGGTAATAGATTAGGTTTATAAATATCTTTAGTAAAACAAAAGAGTTGACTAAGTCAATGAAGCTTACAAGCTTCAAGCCATGGAATAATCTCCACTAATTTGAATTACTAAATATAAATAAAATCCTAATTCTTATCGTGGTCATGGTGTAAGTCTCATACACTCAAGATGCATATATAACCAAGCATGATACATAATATATATCATATATATATATAATGCATACACAAGTGAGAAAAGAAATGGTCAAGTGAGCAATATTAGTCAATGTAAATTCATATATCAAATATATAATTATACATTAAATCAACACATGATTTAATGATCCGGCTATATCACATATAACCGACTAATATCAATAATATCAATTTACCGAATCAACACTTGATTCAATAACCCGACTATATCACATATACCCGGCCGATATGACATATCGCGAGATTATAATACGGTATCACATACTCGTATCAATCTCGGTCCCGCACATATCACATATGTGCTCGTACTTCATTTCGTCTGAACCAGAAAACCTCTGTGTAGGACTCTAAAAACTCATCAATACGCCGGCAGTAGGTGATGATCATATCAAACACCCACAAGCCGCAAGAGGTCTGCTAAACGTAACGACCACCCGGGTATTGAGCGATCAGAAGATCATCAAGCATGCCTGCTCATACTCCTGTGAATCCAATAAGTAACACTACGGTACAGTTCGGTCTATTCGTCTAATATGTCACATATCTAGTCTGGGGGTGGTGAAACGTCAGACCCCAATAGCTTGATAAGTCATGCTGCTGTAAGACTCATAACGGCTCGAGAAACTACTGGTAACACTTACCAGTAAATCTCTGCAACCTTGCCCAGGGATTTCCTGTTATGGCCAATCGAGCACAGCACAACATCAACTCCCAATAACGGGAGAGACGAATCCCTTTGCATCGCTCATTGCCTCCATGTGACTCGCGACTGTACCTAAAAGCCACCTGTTTGCATGACTCAGTAGAGCCGTGGTAGGGTGGAAATCAAAGCACAGTGGGAGAAACACAAGACTCTATGACGATCTCGGGTCAACAGACTAACTTGCACCAGTGTAACCAGAGAACTGCTATCTGACGTGAGGTATAATACCATCTAGGAGTTCTCGGCGAGTCCTATTCAGTGTACCCAGTCTCTACTGAGCACCCGTATACTATCTTTGATGTCAAACACCAATGGATGTGGGATCATCCATCTCCCATCATATTGGTCAAGATACGTATACGCTAGCCTACTCTGGAATATCGATGCCCTGTCTCGATACTCCCACGGCTAGGAACATTTGAAGGATGTACTTACTGACTATCCAGACCCCACTAGTATGATCCCTATCATAATCCTGGAAGTCAAGTACAGATCATAAGGGCTTTACCAATATGTCACAGAGAGACGATATAAGTGTACATGTTAAGATAAAGAGCAACTAGATAGCATACTATCATGTCGAGCAAGGAATTCCTCCCTATATATGTCCAAGCCTCCACTATAATATACATATCATGTACAATAATGGCCTCTAGAGAATACATACAACTAACAAAACCCTCTCCCGGCTCTATCAGCAGCCAGGGTGGAGACGATCTCAAAACCTGCCCTTGATGATTACATAGCTCAACAAATATGAGCTCATCAAGCAAGCGAAGCCGTTGGCTAAGTCGTCAGAACTGGGCGACCATATCCAGGCTGGTACGATCAAATTAAGTACCCTCCGGAATATACGATCCCTAAATTTCACGTGTATAAGGGGACATGTAATCCCCATCAGCATGTCGCTCAGTTCAGAGCTCTATGCGGCAATACTGGAGGCGACAACAAATTGTTGCTTCGCCAGTTCGTCGGCAGCTTAGCGGAGACAGCGTATGAATAGTACTCGGAGCTTCCGAATGACTCCATCAAAACTTTTACAGAAATGGAGTTGCTGTTCACCGAGCGTTTCGCAAGTGCTAGCGAGCGCACCCCGATCACGGCGTTGATCAATGCCAGGATGAAGCCGGGAGAGACCTGGGTTCAATACGCAATTCGGTGGCGGAACCTATGGTCGAAATGCGAACAATGCATAAAAGAAGCTCTTACCGTGGGCATGTTCGTAGGGACCCTTGATCCGCAGGCAACTATATCCCAATTTATGATGTTCTTCAAGCCGACCACCTTCCAAGCCTTGATCGACAAGTTGGCCCAAATGGACCAGATGGGCCATAGGCCGTCCTCCTCAAAAACAGATTTTCGAAATGAAAAGGGTAAAGGGAAAGCGACCTTCGTTGCCAACGCTCAGCAATAGCCGAGTGACCCGAAACCGGTTGCTCGCCAAAGCAACAAACCACGATCCCTCGAAGAAAAGTTGAGACGTCCTTACTCGTTCCCTCGGGATAATATGAGAATACCGTTCGAACTGGCGGTGCGCAATAGGTTTGTCACTCTACCGGATCCGAGACGCCCATTGCAGCCCGATGACGTCAACCATCCTAACTACTGTCCCTACCACAGAATAGTCGGCCACCCAATCGATGTTTGCTATGTCTTCAAAAACTGGGTTGAAGACCAGTACCAACAGGGCAAGTTCGCGTTGTCTGAAAACTGGAAGGTAAACCCGCTACAACAGCACGCTTCTAAAATGGTGGACACACCGGGGGCATCATGCTCATTTATTGAGGAAGCTCTATGGGAAGTTGTTCTTTCGGCTAAGACTAAAAGAATGCTGAAGGATCTTCAAGCATGTCCGGCGATTAAATGGAAAAGCCCGCTAGAGCCCGAGATCATTGTGGGGATGCTGAAACGGCGCCCAATACCGAGAGCTGGTAGCGATGGGCAAAACACCCAGGCCCATCCGTCAAAGTCTTCAAAGAAAAATAAGACGACCAAGAAGCCCGCGCAGCCTGACGATAAGCGCACGGACCTGCAAAAGCATATTGACGCGCTGGAGGAATACAACCAGAAGGCGCGAAACCCAGTCACACTCCAAGAGTTTCTCAACCATATCCTTGAGAGCGGAGACAATGACAATGACGAGGGAGATGACTCGTCAGAAGAACTCGAGGATTATGTAGCAAGTTGTCACATGATCTCTCATTCGTCGGTAAATGACGAAGAATCTCATTCGGCATTAGAAGATAACATAAAGGAGCTGGGGACAGGATCGTTGCCAAAATCCTTAGAACCGAGACGAGTTCATTGACATGCTGCTGAACGAAGCCCGTCAAAAGAGCAAAGCTGATCGAGAACGTGAAATGACTATATATGAACAGGCCAGGTGTCGGCGTCAAGTTGAAGAAGCCGTGGTAGGGATGGGTCACAAAACACTCCAACCAGATCGAAGCACACCCACGGCAGACAAAAGCAGGCTTAAGACAAAGAAACGGTTCGCCAAAGCCCTGCCAATGGGAATGAAGCTGCCATATTTCAAAGGAAATACTCCTGGGGGTACGTACCTTAACGAAGCGGATGTACATCCGAACTACTGCTTATACCATCAGAGGATTGCACACCCCACCGAAGAGTGCAGTGCTTTCAAGAAGTGGTGGAAAGGATACGTTGCTCACCGACAACATTTTAAGCGGATGAAGCGAAAACTCATTGGGAGAAGAGAAGCACGACAGATGAGCATAAAGGAACTGCCGACAACTGTCACATGGTTGATACCAGGAGATCTCAAGTCCTCACCTTCGGAAGCGATTCTGACAAAGAAATAGCCCTTGGCCCTCTCTTCAAGGAATCCACCTTAGGAAAAGAGGAAGAGATAAAGAACCGTGAGAATATTCAGCTGCATAACCGTACGTTGCCCGAAAAGAACCTCAGGACTACAAATAAGGGATCGAACAAAAGAGACAAGGGGAAGGAAAAAGTCCCTGAGGATATCGCCCTTCATGATAGAGTCGTCGAAGAGCTTACATCCAAGGACCCGCCTAAGAAAAAAAAGTGGATTACAATGTCCTGGCACACCTGAGGAAGATACCCTCACAGTTAAGCATTTTGGATGCCCTTTTCCTGTCTAAAGAGGCACGAGATTCTCTGATCAGGGCATTACAAGAGCCCGATCAGTTTCAAGCCTTTCTAGCAGAGCAAAACATGAAAGAAGAGCTGGAACAAGTTCACACAGCTGACATTACCTTCAGCGATGAAGTCCTCCTCCTCGGAATGTGCGAGCACAATCATCCCCTGTATGTCATCGGGTACTGCCACGACATCAAGATAAGGAAGATCCTGGTTGACAACGGGTCCTCCGTCAACCTTCTCAATATGAGAGTGTTGAAGGAAATTTGCATGAATGTGCAACACCTGGCTCGAGATAAAATTACCATATCCGGTTTTGACTCCCAATCATCACGAACACTCGAGTCTGTAATACTGACATTACGCTTCAGGCTGCTCATCACTGACATCAAATTTCATGTCATTGACGCCAAGACTTGCTACAACGCTTTGCTCGACAGGCCTTGGTTACACGAGTACAATATCATCCCTTCTACACAATATCAGTGTATGAAGTATTTCAAAGACGGTCTCGAGTATACCGTGATGGGGGAACTAAACCCATTCTCCATAAATGAAGTCCGCAAATATGAAGACGCCATGTACTTCCTACCAGACTTTGAAGTCACAGAAAGATGTCGTAAGCCAGAGAATAAGAAAAAATCCGTCGCTACTATCCTGGTCTTCGGGAGTGATACCGAAGAAGATGGGGAGATGGTTTATCTGGGGCAACCCCGAGGCAACATGCCAGAACCATCTACTCCTATTTTGGTCTTCGGCAACGACTCTGAAGAAAAGGTCAACGCATTGCTATCTGTTCGTCCATCAATTCAAACCTTTCCTGGAGCTGATCAGAGTTTGTGAATTGCCATGGCCCCGCAACAGCATTACAAAGAACTCGATGCGCTTGATACCTACAGCGTGCAAGAGTTGCGGACTTTCTATGTCCCTCCTAGACAAAGAGGTGAAAAGTCGATCCTCTTCTATCAATCCATGGAGACCAAAGTGAAAAGAGAAGTCTGGCATGGTGCCAAACCTGCGCTTGACAGGCTCCAACCAATCTATCTGCCCAGATACTACGTAGAGGGATTGAGAAGGTTATTAAGATGCCAAGGCGTACCCTTCAAGCAAACCATGTGACAAGCCCAATTCTACAACAAGATTTGGGACGTTCCCATGACTCAGCGAAAGATGCCCAATGGGAGAATAAAGACGACCGGACTTGGATACGTTCGGTCCAAGAAACGGGGACGACTCCATGGCTACCATGTCATAAATGACCTCGATGAAGAAGGGAATGCTCTTTTAGAAGATACTGACGTTGAACCAGAACGAGGTCCTGCCATAAAAATGCCAAGTCCGTCATTTGAAGAACAGATCGACAAGCTAATAAGGAAAGAGGGTCAAAATATTCGGGATGACCACAGCCGTGAAATGGCCATTTATGAGAAAGCCAAGACGCGACGCCTCATTCAGCAGGCTACGGAGGATGACGATGGCCTTCACCGTCAGCCCGCAGTGCATTCCCTAGACAAGAAAAAGGCCCGACGCAGAGGCAAAAACAAGATAAAGAACGGAAAAAATGTTCGACAGCGGCAAAGCGGATCCAAGAAGCCACGCAATCGAGAAAAGGTCAGCCGGAATCCGTCTCTTATGAAAAAGATGGGTCAAGCATATTCTTTCCCTCGAAAAAAGATAAGGAAAATCTTTGACCTTGTCATGAAACATCAAATGATGACACTCTCGGAGTCTCGGCACCCCGAACAAGTAAACGAGGTCCATCACCCGGATTATTGCTCCTACCACCGGGCAATATGACATCCTCTTGAAGACTGCTTCACCTTCAAAAACTGGGTTGAAGACCAGTATCAGCAAGACATGTTTGCTCTATCCAACAGTTGGAGAGTAACCCCACCAAAAAACCATGAGTCAAAAGCAACGTATATAGCGAGAGTAGAACCGGATCAACATCGGTCTTGGAAACGATCTCGTACTTGCCACGTGATAACGCTGTTGGAAGAAGGAGAGCATGAGAATATGAATGGGCCCTCCCGTTGCTTCGTAGATGAAAATAAGGACGAGGTGATCTCGGAATTTCCACCGGCTCCTAAAGAGCTGGAGGATGGGATACACACCACGACGGACAATTTGAGGAAAATCGACCTGGGGACGACAAACGATCCGAGGCCAACTGTAAATCCCCGTTCCCATCTTAATAAAAGTTTTCTATTTTCCTAATTCCCCGAGTTTCTTTTCTTTTTCCCGCGTACTTTTATAGGGAATTGGTTGCGTAAGATTAGTGTTTAAATTCTTTCAAACCCTTAAAACAATCTAAGACCAAACCTAAACTAAAACCCAAAATAAAATAAATTAATTTCCTTTAACCCCAGCCCATTTCCCCTTTAAATTAACCTTCAGCCCAATCTTTTCTTTGCAAAACAATTAAATTTAACCCCGGCCCACTCTTCTCTTCAGCCCAGGGTATTTTTTTTAGGAAATATAATTATTTAAACCCAGCCCGTCCCCCTCCTCAGCCCACACACACAAAAATTTAAAATTAAAATGAATTTTAGAATCCCGGCCCAGCCCGTCTCCAAGCCCATTCGCACCCACACCCGACCCGACCCGTTTCTCCTATTCTCCTTTCTTCTCCAACGGTAACATTCCCCCGACCCTTTCCCTTCGCCGTAGCTCACGCCCGCTTCCTCCGCTCGCGCCCACGCCCATGCCCA
Source organism: Agapanthus africanus (assembly GCA_030015575.1). Taxonomy (NCBI): domain Eukaryota; kingdom Viridiplantae; phylum Streptophyta; class Magnoliopsida; order Asparagales; family Amaryllidaceae; genus Agapanthus; species Agapanthus africanus. The sequence goes on from CM057342.1 coordinate 189,247,779, forward strand.
CGTTGTGCGACGTTACCCCCTCGCACTCCTCTCTCTAACCCCGTCGCCCTCATCTCTCTCTCTCGCTCACCAACTCTATTTCAAGAACTCTCCTTCCTCTCAAAATTTTTCCACGAACCCACTGCACCTTCGATGCCGGTGATCACCCCATCTCTTTGTCGACCCCACCATTCTCCTTTGCTCACTTCTCTCCTCAAACTGAGCTCCCTACACTACCCCTTCGCCTCCAGCCTTGCACACCCAAACCCCCTGCACACCAACCCCTGCGCTGAGCTCGACCACCACCCTGCCCTCTCGATGCCGACGATCTCCACACCACACCGTCGACCCCTACAACCTCTGCATCTCCTCCTCCTCCTCCAAAATCCACACCCGAGCCCCTACTCTCTCCCTCTCTCCAAAACCACACAAAACCGATACCAGTATACAAACTCACTGTGGCCCATCGCCGAAGCGACGCCGTCGACCGTCGGCAACCCCAGCACTTCTCAGGCAAACCACAGAGCACCCCCTCCGCTTCCAGCGGCCGTACAATGGCTCCGGGCAACTCCGACACCAATTCCGCATCGCGAGCCAAGCTCGCGCAAATCGTTTCACGACGTACATCGCGCGTTCGTGACGCCGCTGCTGCCGTGCAACCCCAAGACGTTTCCAGTCAATTACTTTACTTGCTACATGCTAATTTACCATTATTACAAACTCAAACATATGAGTTATGAGATTCCTTTTTCTGATAAAACTTAGTGACATAGGTGTTCAATGCTAGACCCCAATGAAAATACTTGCTTAATTTGATGGAAATAGATGTTTTCTGTTGGCCCAAATAGTGACAAATATCGTGTATAAATCTTACTGGAAAATACAAATGTTAGTACCTAAAATGAACACCCCAAATGTACCGATAAAACTAGAAATTTCCCGTATCTGAAAATGATTAAAATCACTGTAAATTATGTACATACTGGAATGATGCGTTCGAGGGCTTAAATCGAAGCCGACTCGACGAAATTTAATTCTATGTAAACTTCTAATGATTTCTGTTCTGTAACTGCGATGATATTTAGATCGGAGTGCGACTCTGGACTGCAGTCCAGAGCGACTCTGATTACTGTGTACTGTCCCAAAATGTGTGTCACATTGTTTCCTGAATTCTTAAGTTACGGAACTCTGCAGTGGATTAAATATGGATCTGTTAGATAAATAAAACAAGTGGTTTCATTCCGTTTCATTGCCGTTTGCTATTTAAATTGTAAATAAAAGGGCAGAGCGTATAACTGTCCAGAACAGATTCAGAAGTGACATACTGAAGTTAAACTGTGCATAACTTTCGACGTACAGACGCGATCGAGGATCTGTCTATTGTGTTGAATACCCTATCGAGAACCCTATATTTTATTCAACTGTAGTATCGCTAAATTCTGAGCCCAACTGGGTGCAATTCGTGTCGCGAAACGGACGTTCAGTTCTGAAACTGAATTTCCAGCCGTGAGCACTTAAAATGAAACAGCTGTATCTTGAATGATGGAAATCCGATTGAACTGAAACTAATTTTGATGAATTTCTGACTGAGTGTTCTATTTATCGTACTTGTATCATTTCGTTGAATTCTAAACATATGAATTTATGCAATTTTTGTAAGTCAATGACGTGCACATTGATTCATAATATACTTAGCTTATTGATGGCACACATACATATATCATACTCCATTTGCCATATACTTAGTGTTAGTGCGTGCTAAAGTCAGTGGACATTGTATTATCGTGTGTGATTGATATTGGTTTAGGAGTGACGAGTACCCAATGGGAAGTGAATATTTGTGACAGTGATTGATACAGTGATCAGTGATAAAACCGTGCCATTGGTATACTTATACACGACTAAACCAAGATCATAAATAGTGTAAACCTGGGAATAAAGGGGAAATCGAAGTGGAAAGAGAGTCGTATTTAGCGGGACCGTGTTTTAGAGGATGATCATTCGAGCAGCTATATATATATATATATTAGGTAGGATCTAGCGATCCGGCTGACAGGGTTATGTCCCGGGCATGTGGGCCGTTGTCTCGGGTATGTACGAGACTCCTGTTAAACATGATCCTCCTTCCACTATGCGATTTCAAATATGACCTAGAGACCGATAGGGACGCAGATCATATTCTGCATCATATAGTGACATAGTGATTACTCGCATTGTACTTTCACTAGTATTACCTCTTTTACCTGTTCCATCTTATTATAATAATATTGCTATTGTGTCGCTCTTACGACCTGAGTATGCATGCCCAGATCCCGTGGAAGGACCAGCGTAGGAGAAGGATCTACCTTTCGTGTTCACGGAGATATAGTCTGGTGTACTTTCTTCCTTTACTGCTTTCCATAAAAGTGATCGTGAGATTGAACTTGGTTAGTAATTGTTCTTGTTATCTGTAATTTATGAACAATGGATTTTAATGTAATAAATTAGTGATGTGATTCCTTTACTACTGTGCTTTATTTACTGATTACCATGTAATGCTAGAAGCCGAAGTGTGACTACGGCGGGATGATTCCTTGACCGTAGGAGCATGGCTAGCCTAGTCATCCCTCGTTTTCCGTATTTTGGGAAGCGGGACGTGACACCAACATTCGTCAGTGAGTTGCTATCTGAATAACAGGTGGCTACATTAAAGGACGTTCTTATGCAATATAAAGACTGCTTCGTATGGAACTATTCCGAGATGCCGGGATTAGAGCCAGAGATAGCTGTGCATAAATTGGCGATATCACCGGACGTCAAGCCAGTCAAACAAGCAACAAGGAGAATGCGGCTCGAACTTGAAATGAGTATCAATGCTGAAGTCAAGAAGCTAATCGAATCCGGCTTTATCCAAGAAGTTCAATACCTTGACTGGATCACCAACATTGTCCCAGTGGTGAATAAAAATAGGACGGTGCGCATCTACGTGGACTTTCGGGACCTCATCAAAGCCTGTCCGAAGGATGGCTTCCTCGTACCGGTTACCGAGCTGATGATAGATAACACGTCCACTCATGAAGTCTTCTCCTGTAGGGTTCCTAGGCACGCTAATGAAGTTCCACAAGGCATCAACCATGCCAAACAAAAATTTTACGGTGCCGAGAAACCCTAATGAAAATCGTTAACTAGATGTAAAGGCGAAAAGCTAGCAAGCAAACGACTTTGCTATTAAGTGAAAAGGATTACAACCTTTGTAGATCCGGTCCACCACTTCTTTAGCTCCGTGTTGACGTCCCTCCGCTGCGATCATCGGATCCCGGACTCTAGAATTGGTTTGTTCGGAGAAATGATCGGGCTAGGTCATTGACTTCGAGGCCGAAGATGATCTACGTCGGGGAGACTCAAACTCAAGCTATTCCGTCACTCGGTCAAAAACATTGTGAAGAGAACACCCTATACTACATGGCAAGTGGTAGAGGATGAAGAAATAGGAAGTGGGTTCACTTTAGAATTGGATTTCTCACTCTTTTTCTCATGATGCCATTGGAGCTAGCAAGCTTTTTCAAGCTTGATGAAGATGATCAAGAAGAAAGAAAACATATCCATTAAAAGAATAATATGAACACTTATCCTTTTAATCATGGCACCATGGTTGAGTTAAGCCCTCATGCTTAACTCATGTAGAGAATTAACCACAGCATAAGGTTAAGGGTTCGGTTAGCTAATATCTTGAACAAATGACAAAAGAGTTGATTTTGTCAATGTTCATCAAGCTTCATGAAGCTTGATAACTTTGACCAAAGTCACTCTCTTTTGTTATTTGTTTAGGAAAATAGTAAACCCTAATCCAACCTTGATATGGTTCAAGTCTCATACACACAACTTGTTTGTATCATCAAGCATGATAAAAACATGTACACTTGCATATATCACATATAAACAATGTACACTTTTAAGTGAGAAAATCAATCTTAAGTGAACCAATACTAGTTAATGTAAAGTAATATATCAAATATATAATTATACATTAAATCATTAAATCAACACTTGATTTAACGATCCGGTCATATCGCATATAACCGACTAATATCTATAGTAACAACTTATCGAATCAACACTTGATCCGATAACCCGGCTATATCGCATACAACCGATCAATGTCACAAATCGCGAGAATAGAATACAGTATCACATACTGGTATTATCCTCGGTCCCGCACATATCTCATATGCGCTCCTATTTCGTTTCGCTTGAGCCAGAAAACCCCTGTGTAGGACTCTAAAGACTCGTCAATACGCCGGCAGCAGGTGATGATCATATCAAACACCCACAAGCCGCAAGCGGTCTGCTAAACGTAACGGCCACCCGGGTATTGAGCGATCAGAAGATCAACGAGCAAGCCCGCTCACACTCCAGTGAATCCAACGAGTAACATTACCGTACAGTCCGGTCTGTTCGTCTGATATGTCGCATATCTCGTCTAGGGGTGGTAAACGTCAGACCCCAATAACTCGATAAGTCGTGTCGATATGAGGCTCATAACGGGTCGAGAAACTACTGGTAGAACTTACCAGTAAATCCCAAAAGCTGCCTTGGCCAAGGACTTCCTGTTATAGCCAATCGAGCACTGCACAATATCAACTCCCTATACCGGGAGAGACGAAACCCCTCCTATCGCTCATTGTCTCCATGTGATTCGGGACTGTACCCAAAAGCCACCTTTTTGCACACCCTCTTGGACGCGGTATGATGGAAATCAAAGCACAGTGGGAATCACACAAGACTCTATGACGATCTCGGGTCTACAGACTAAGCTGTACCAGTGTCACCAGAGAACTGCCATCTGACGTAAGGTATAATACCATCTGGGAGTTCTCGGCGAGTCCGTCCAGTGTACCCAGTCTCTACTGAGCACCCGTATATCATCTCTGATGTCAAACACCAATGGATATGTGATCATCCATCGCCCATCTGTATGGGTCGAGAAGCTACACGCTAGTCTACTCTGGTATATCGATGCCCCGTCTCGATACACCCACGACTAGGGACCTTGAAGGATGTACTTATGGACTACCATGTCCCTACTAGTATGATCCGCATCATAGTCCAGGTAGTCAAGTACACATCCTAAGGGCTTTACCAACATATAACAGAGAGACAATCAGTGTACACACTAAGGTAAAGAGTAACCAGATAGCATACTATCATATCGAGCAAGAAAGTCATCCCTATATATGTCCAAGCATCCACTACAATATACATCCTATGTATAGTAATGGCCTCTAGGGCATACATATAACTAACATCTCCTTCATGGACGGATCTTCAGGGTACAATCAAATAAAGATGCATCCTGAAGACCAAAAGCATACCGCTTTCCGGACTCCTCTGGGCATATTTTGCTATGAAGTGATGCCCTTCGGTCTGAAGAACGCCAGCGCTACCTACTAGAGGGCCATGGCGCAGATCTTTGATGACCTCATACATGAGATTGTTGAATGTTATATCGACGACCTCGTAGTGAAAAGCAAATCGTACGAGGAATATTAGGAGCATTTGAAAATAGTGTTCCAACGTCTTCGAAAGTATAACCTGAAGATGAACCCTCTGAAATGCGCATTTGGAGTTTCCTCGGGCAAATTCCTAAGATTCGTCATACGACACTGGGGCATCGAAATAAACCAATCGAAGATCAAGGAGATTATTGAAATGCCCATGTTCACACCATAATATTGCATTATCATATTCCCCATTCTTATTCTTTTTATAAATAAACAGGTGCTTTTGACGCATGTCTGCTACATGTTACAGGTTACAGGTTCTTGGAGCGAAAACAGTGAAAAAGACATAAGACGGTACAAAAAGGGACTTTTGACCAACAAATAGAAGGATCCTAGTCAAGCCTAGACGAAGAACAGTTCACAATCAACAAGGCAATGCTAGGTCCAAAATGACAAAATTTTTCAGAGCCCAATCTTTCTAAAGGGCCGCGGAACCGCGGCCCAAGCCTGCCATTGCCGCGGTTCCGCGGCCGTCTGGTGCCCGTACTCAAAGAAATTTTTACCAAATGTTTTGGCGGCGCTGAAAAGTTGACCTAGGGCTATTTTTGTAAATTTAGACATGCGGATCAAAATGTAACCAAGGGTTTCCTATTCTCTATAAATAGGAACTCTAAAGATTGTAAACCTTATGCCTTATTTTAATAATAAATTCCAAAATTCTTTATGGAGAGCATCGGTGCCTCTCTTCAATTCAGAAATTCAGATCTGACAACCCTGCATTGATGATTGGAGAAATGCATCTATAAGTAGATTTAATTCCTTGCCCTAGTTTAGATTTCAATTCTTTGCCCTAGGTAGATTTATTTCCTTGCCGTAGATAAATTGTTTAGAGTTAGCTGTGGGGAAGGATTTTGAGAGATGAGATCTCTCATTCCTTTCTTACCAATTATTTATTTACTATAGGACTCCATGTATACACGCACACACCACGCCCTACGGCACCCTATCCCTCGAGGTAGCGGTGATACCGTAGTGTAAAAGCCCGGTTGCGCGCGTTTTCCATGGAGGTTAGGGTAAGGATCTCTAAAGGAAGGACAAGAACCTGGAGGAAGGAACACCTTCCCGAATGGATCTAATCTCCTTTATTGATAATTACTATAACTCCTCATAGATTTTCATTCGGGTATAGAAAGCGTTGAGATTTTCTTGCATTTCCAAACCATCCCTAAACCTGACCCTAGCAAGAATAGATCTAGATAATCGTAGATAGAATAATTTAGATTTTTAGATTTAATAACTAATCCGAACAACCTTTGGAATTAACTCGTTAGCGCGACTAGGAGATTCACAACATCACTGTGGACCGACCCGTACTCACCGGCTAGCTTCAAGCGACGCTGTTCTTGATTGCGGTTATAGATAGTTTTTGAGATCCAAATCAAATGGCGCCGTTGCCGGGGATGGCGTAGAACTTTCCTTTTTGCAATTTCGGGTTAATCAAAATTAAAAAAATCATAAAAATCTGAAAAATCCAAAAAGAATATAAAAAATATATATAATCTGTTATTTTTGGAAGGGATACTTTGTTGTTTGAATTTTGCAGGATATACAAATTCGGATCTGGAAATTTCCAGAAAGCGAAACAGAAAACGGGATATCGAAATAGAAGAGATTTTAAACAACAGAAAAGCAGAAAAAATTTGGTGTCTTGAACCGCCCACCCCACCGCCCTTCCGCGGCCAAAACCTACCTTAGGCCGCGGAACCGCGGCCGCCTTGTCGAATCAGAGCATGAAAAAATTTCTGGGGACTCGTGCTGACTAGACTGCCGCGAAAACGCGGCAGTAACGCGTTTATACCGCGGACACGCGGCGCTTTGGTGTCCTCAGTTGGTGTAATTTGCATATTAAGCTCCCTGTTATTTCTCCTCTGCAAATTTTGAGATATTTTCTGTGAATTGCCTGCATAATTCCTCGCGTTTTAAAAAAATATTCCCTTCCATATAACAAATCTTGTGCAGGATTTTTTGCGCCTCGTTTAAACTAGAAATTGATAGCAAGTAATCTTTTCTGTTGCATATCTTTTCTCGAAAATCTTTTTGCAACAATTTCCAAATTAAGATAAACAGAAAAAAGGAAAATTATTATTAGAAAACTTGCAAAAACTTTTACCGCAAATAAATCCTTGCACCACCACAAACCATCTTTCTTTCTTTCACCCTTTCTTCTTACAACATGGGTACCCCACATAATAAATCACTTGTCGAACTTTGGTATCCCGAACCTAATTTTGCGTCGTACGTCAATTTGTTCGGTCAATTTAAAGACGATCCTTCCTTGCCTAAAATTTCTTTGAAAGATCGAATAGAAGCGTCTATGAGAAACAATTTGACTTTGCAACCCACTTTGTGTCAACCAAGTCAACCTCTACCACCTTCATATGTTGATACCACTTTTTCAAGTCCTGCTGTCACTCCTAAACCGATGTCAATTGCTGAGCATATTGCTCAATCTCGTAGCTGATCTTTCACCCCTCTCCACACATCTAGTTCTAGGGATCCACACGACTCATCACCTTTTTATCCATATGTTGACCCTACCCCTGTCCAATCACCCACTTCCTACCAGTCCTACCCGACTTTCCCACCTTCACTAGACACTGTTTCTACACATCCATTAGGGAGTTTTGCATATCCACACGATTTTGAATCTTTTACCGAAACCCCCTCACCACCCAAGTCTAGTTTGGAAGAGTCGTTGGAATCTTATATCTTAGCAACAAACAAAATGACTAGGAATGTGAAAGCGTCCGTGGCTGCCCTTATGCAACCTAGTGAACCGGTAGCTAGTTTCCCGCTAGCTCCAAATTTTTTAATGTATAAGGAGGCGGTTGGACAGAGTGAAAGTGTGAGAGGATTTCCAAATCAATCATACCCTTACCCAATTGAAGCCCACAACTCCAGTTTTCAAACATGTGTCCAAAATGATGAGTTGTGCGACTTTGTAGTGTTTGATTTGCCAATTTGTGAAGAACCCCTTTCGAGTGAAACCGCACTTAATCCTTTCGATCTTTACACCTCCACTCTAGAACCCAAATCGATAAAGATCCATGCTTTTGATAAGGTGTCTAAAGAAATTAATTTTCACTTGATTGAGGATATAGACGCCGGGAATATTTCGGATGATGAACCTGTCGATTTAATTGAAATTTTATGTTCAAATCATCATCCCGAGTTATTAAATGTTTCTCCCGAATCTCATATGCATCTTGATTTTGATGATAATGGCATGGATGAGTTAAATTTTGAGGAAAATTATAAGGATAGTATTGAAGAGAGTTTTGAGGATCATATTGAGGTTGAACCATTCTTGTTTGATGTGTCGGATTTTCCAGCTCATCCTCTTAAACCTTTACTTAAATCACCCTCCCTCCTTTCCATCGTTCCGACCATGCTTGAAGACTGTGAGCTTGAAATTTTTTCCTTTGAATCCGATACCGTTCTCATAGATGATAACACTTACGAGTGTTTCGCTTTTTCGGACGATGTTGATGACTCACCGCCCGAGTTTGAGTCCTATACATTTTCAGATGAGTTAGTTGAACCATCGGACTCGGTTGATTACAGTAGTTTCGAACCATTGATGGAATCTTTTAAGTTCGAGACAATTTACTACGGTGAGAATGATACTATCCCTAATTCACTTCCTTTCGTCCTTCCTATTGTTCCGACCGTACAAGTGACCGTTACGCTTTCATCTCCAACACCAAGTTCGGCGTACCTATGTTTTCTTGCGAATATTGAGGGATTTGACCCAATTTTACGACGAGTTGATAGATTAGCACAATCAGTTTTCACACTTCGGTCATCACATATTGCGCTAATTTCTTCACTCGATTTACACCCTCAAGATTGCGCGACCATTCTTTCTCCTTTCCGCCTTTCTTCTCCCACACCGAGACCATATTCTACCATTCTTCTTTCCACACGGTCTCGCGTGTTTCTCATTTCTTTACTCCACACCCCATTCTTGCACCAACTATACCATTACCACGATAAGATTTTTGAATGGTTGGTGCTAACCTTTGGCTTGTGTAAGGCCAATCTTAAGTTTGGGGGGAACCTTGTTGTATATATGTATATATTTTTTGTTTTCTTTTTCTATAAAAAATTAAAAAAAAATTTCAAAACATTAAAAATATAAAAAAAAATTGTAAATAAATAAACAGGGGAGTGCCGACATTTTGACCCTCTTAGTTTAGCATGACAGTGATGACATTGTCAAGTTCAAGTTTGGGGGTATGCTCGGTACGTCTTCTTCCTTCGCATTCATTTGTACATATTCTTGCATTTGCATACTTATTTGAAAATCCATAAAAATTGAAAAATTTCAAAAATTATAAAAATCGTTGTATTCAATTTTGGCTATATTTGACTTGAGTTTGACAAATAGGTTAACTGGCTAGGAACAACTAGATCTTAGACTTAGTAAATTAAAAACCCTAAAAATAACCTTCCTTTAAGTTTAACGGTAGAAAGTATATGCCTTGTAGTTTATTTAGAAATAGGCAAATTTTGGGTTCACTTCTTGGGCTAAGTCGAAACGAAGGAAAAGTATTGATATTTTATTAGAGTATAAGTTTGAAAAATAATTCCTAGCTTAAGTCTAGATTCTGAAAATGTATACCCTACAATTTGCACAATCACGCACCTTGAAACTTGGAATAGTAGAAGAGACCTTGAAATGCTCTTGTCTAAAGTCCTTAGTGCGAAGAAAAAAATATACATAAGTGTGAATGAAGAATAAAAAAATGGACACTGGTTTTTGTGATTACTTAAGGCTGCAAAAATAGAAAAATATTTAGCGAGGGTGCTTCATCACCTAGTGCCTTAGATCAACTGGTTTGGAAGTCACTGCTAAAAGCCTTGGGTGTTACAAGACTAGGAATTACGCTTTAATGTGCAAACACATCTTGTAATCGGTTGTTGGTACCTCAAGAAGTATTAACGGTCGCATGAAGGATGTGTAAGCAAAATTCAATTACAAATTCACCTACTAATAAGTGCTTTGGACAACGGACGAGAGTATGATTGCTTGATTTGAATTTCCAAGTGTAGGGGTGATCTATACACACACGTAGGGGTATGTGATTGGAGTTTAGATGAGAGAAAGGGATGAAGAATAAAACTTGTATCTTTAATAGAGTTGATAAAAATTCCTAAGTGGAGATGGAACCCTAGAAGGAAAACTTAAGAGATGCCGAAAGCTAGGTAAGTCTATAGAACATATATAATCTTAAGTTAAATGATAAGGAAGTGTGAAGAATGTGGATGGACAATTTACAAGTAGAAGATAATAGAATTCTTTGTTGGGAAAAATTAATTGGATAACAAAAGTTAATGGGCCGAATTGATAGGATTTTGTGGGTAGTATCCGCTGAAAACCCTCAGGAGACAGCACTCCTCCTACTAGGGACACCTAGAGGTTTAACGGCTTGTTGCACGAGCTCAGTGCAATTGCGTTTCCCTGCGAAAGTGTGGTTAGGATTTTAGTGAATAAAAATAAGTTTGCTCGAGGACGAGCAAAAGATAAGTTTGGGGGTATTTGTTCACACCATAATATTGCATTATTATATTCCCCATTCTTATTCTTTTTATAAATAAACAGGTGCTTTTGACTCATGTCTGCTACATGTTACAGGTTACAGGTTCTTGGACAGAAAACAGTGCAAATGATGTAAAGACGATGAAAAAATGGACTTTTGACCAACAAATAGGAGGATCCTAGTCAAGCCTAGACGAAGGACGGTTCACAATTAATAAGGCAACGCAAGGTCCAAAATTACAAAGCGAACGGTTAAAAATCCATTGCAAATTGTTCACTGAAGATCTGGAACCAATGTAGAAGCCCAATTGATAAAAGAACCAAAGAACCAGAAGCCCAATAAGACCAAGAACAAAACCCTAAATTTTTAGAGCCCAATCTTTCTAAAGGGCCACGGAACCGCGGCCCAAGCCTGCTATTGCCGCGGTTCCGCGGCCGTCTGGTGCCCGTACTTGAAGAAATTTTTACCAAATGTTTTGGCGGCGCTGAAAAGTTGACCTAGGGCTATTTTTGTAAATTTAGACATGCGGATCAAAATGTAACCTAGGGTTTCCTATTCTTTATAATAGGAGCTCTAAACATTGTAAACCTTATGCCTCCTTTTAATAATAAATTCCAAAATTCTTTATGGAGAGCATCGGTGCCTCTCTTCAATTCAGAAATTCAGATCTGACAACCCTGCATTGATGATTGGAGAAATGCATCTGTAAGTAGATTTAATTCCTTGCCCTAGTTTAGATTTCAATTCTTTGCCCTAGGTAAATTTATTTCCTTGCCGTAGATAAATTGTTTAGAGTTAGCTTTGGGGAAGGATTTTGAGAGATGAGATCTCTCATCCCTTTCTTACCCATTATATATTTACAATAGGACTCCATGCATACACGCACATACCGCGCCTTACGACACCCTATCCCTCGAGGTAGCGGTGATACCGTAGTGTAAAAGCCCGGTTGCGCGCGTTTTCCATGGAGGTTAGGGTAAGGATCCCTAAAGGAAAGACAAGAACCTAGAGGAAGGAACACCTTCCCGAATGGATCTAATCCCCTTTATTGATAATTACTATAGCTCCTCATAGATCTTCATTCGGGTATAGAAAGCGTTGAGATTTTCTTGCATTTCCAAACCATCTCTAAACCTAACCTTAGCAAAAATAGATCTAGATAATCGTAGATAGAATAATTTAGATTTTTAGATTTAATAACCAATCCGAACACCCTTCGGAATTAACTCGTTAGCGCGACTAGGAGATTCACAACATCCCTGTGGACCGACCCGTACTCACTGGCTAGCTTCATGCGACGCCGTTCTTGATTGCGGTTATAGATAGTTTTTGAGATCTAAATCAGCCCACTCCAAGTACTCTAAAGCAATTGCGGTCTCTCCAAGGAAAGCTCGCGTATATCCGACGGTTCATAGCCAACCTCTCCGGAAAATGCCGTCCCTACATTCACCTGATGAAGAAGGGAACTCCATTCGTTTAGGATCGAAAATGCCAGAGTGCACTAGACAAAATCAAGCAGTACCTGCAGAATCCGTCGGTACTGACCGCTCCGGTTAAGGGAAAATCCCTCATTCTATACACAGCGGCCCTTGAAGGCTCCTTAGGCGCGATATGGGCATAGGAGAACGATCAAGGGAAGGAAAGAGCACTCTATTATTTGAGTCGAGTTCTCCTGGGGAAAGAAAACAACTACTCCACTATCGAAAAGCACTGCCTGGTGTTAATCTTCGCGATAATGAAGCTTCGGCATTATGCCTTAGCGCATGAGGTCCATCTCATATCAAAGGTGGATCCTCTCAAATATTTGATGTCAAGAGCCATACTAACAGGAAGGCTTGCCAAATGGACCCTCCTCTTGATGGAGTTCTCGATAATCTATCGACCCCTCAAGACAGTGAAAGGCCAAGCCTTCGCCGACTTCCTCGCTGAGCACCCGATACCTGCCAACTCGCCCCTAAATTGCGAATCGCCAGACGAACACGTGTTTGACACAATCGACGGGGAGAAAGAAGGAAGTGATACCCGATGGGAACTCTACTTCGATGGGGCGTCTTCCATGAAGAAGCGAAAGCACAACACCCCGATAATCAAATCTAGGGTAGGCCTTATCTTCGTGACTCCACAAGGAGGGAAAATGCGTTTTGCCCTTTCCTTAACAGACCCGAGGACAAACAATGAAGCTGAGTACAAAGCTTTGATAGAAGGTCTTAAGATCGCTGTCGACATGGGGATCGTAAAACTCCTCATATACGAAGACTCCCAGCTGGTCGTTCGCCAAGTAAACGGCGACTACCAGACGTGCAAGCCAAAATTGGTAAAATATGGTGAAAGAGTGCAACAATTACTGACTCAAATTCCCTCCTATGCCCTGGAAAGTATACCGCGTGCAGAAAATATCAAGTCAAATGCATTAGCCAAGCTTGCTAAGGAACTGGCTGATGAAAATCTCGACGACATAAGGATCACTGTGCAAAGCCGTCGGATTCTCGCACCAGTAGAGATACTTCTGGAGTCATCTGAAGTGGAGAAAGCGACCAAACAAGCAGCCTTCCAAATAGAGGACGAAGAAAAAGTTGAGGATTGGAGAGAGGTCTTCATAGACTACTTCAAATCCCATCGAACGCCCGGAAATGCATCTTCGAGACATTAGCTCATGAAACGAGGTCTGTCTTTTGCCTTCGTCAATGATACTCTGTACAAGAGATCGTTCGAAGGTTTGTGGCTAAGGTTTCTGGGACCAGAAGAAGCTAGGAGAGTCATCTAAGAAACTCATGACGGACTCTGCGGTTCTCATCAAGCCGTGCCAAAGATGAAGCTAAAGATCAAAAGAATGGGCTACTATTGGCTCACAATGATTTATGACTGCCTCGAATACGCGAAGCAGTGTCACTCATGCCAAATTCATGTGGACTTCATCCACCGGCAGCCGAATCCTCTACACCCAACATTGGCTAGCTGGCCGTTCGAAATGTGGGGAACCGATATAATCGGGCCTATCGAACCAGCATCATCCAAGGGACATCGGTTCATATTGGCGACAACTGATTACTTCTTTAAGTGGGCAGAAGCAGTACCGCTAAGGGATGTGAAGACAGAGAACATCCTCCATTTCTTTAGGAAACATGTCATTTACCGTTTCGGCACTCCGTGACGGATTACCTCCGATAACGGGCTGGCCTACAGAAGTCACAAAATCAGCCGCTCCGCACAGCAGCATAATATAGACTGGAGATACTTTTCGTTCTATAATCCCCGAGCTAACGGTCTAGCCGAGTCTTTCAACAATACCTTGACGAAGACCATAAAGAAGACGGTGTCCAGAAACAGAAAGGACTGGCACAAGAGACTACATGAAGCTCTATGGGCTTATCGAACCATGTTCAAAACGGCCACGAATACAACACCATTCGCGTTGGTATTCGGCACAGAAGCGATACTTCCCCCTGGAGATAGAGCTACCCTCTCTACGAGTGGCGGTTCGATACGAGCTAACAGATGAAGAAAATGCCCATCTTCGGCTTGAGGAGCTCGATGCCCTCGATGAAACTCGTCTCATGGCGCAACAAATCCTAGAAGCTTACAAAGCAAGGATGGCGCGCTCATATGAAAGACTGACTAGGCCGAGAACATTCTGCCAAGGCGAACTCATGCTAGTCATAAAAAGACCTATGATCCCCAATCATGCAAAATGGGGGAAATTCGAGCCAAACTATGAGGGCCCATACATCATAGATAAGGTCTATCAAGGCGGGGCCTACTTGCTCATGGATATGTATGACGAAAGACCCATCCAGTCGATAAATGTCCGGTTCATTAAGAAATACTACGCTTGACAAGTTGCAACTCAGGTTAATGATAGACGACGACGCTTGTGTCCGCTCGCTGTCTTCCTGAGTACCAAACTCTGTAAGTAGTATCCGGCAAAACTTCGCCGCAGAAAACTAACTATGGACCGAAATGTCCTTAAACTAACAATGGACCGAAATGTCCCTAAACTAACAATGGAACATAATGTCCTTAAACTAAGTACGTCGCCACGAACATGACGACGGTGGAATTCAAGCCCACGAATCCCAGCAGTGAGAACTGCAACTCAAATCCAACCAGCAAACAGATGGGTCACATGCGGCGAGACTATTTTCGAGGGTTTCGTCGTCAAAAAAAAGCGATACGTTCACAAGCGAGATGGGCAAAGATGAAAACCCGAAAGGGCTCTGTGAGTAAAAACAGCAGGACTACCGGTGAGTTTGTGAAAACCCGAAAGGGCGCAGGCTCGTAAAAAGGAAAAGATTCATGCGCACTTGCAAGGTCTTCTCGATCTTATAAGGAGAAAATACCGTTGTGAGATCCTTACAACTTATAAAAGGAAGCAACACACTTAGGGATCCCCACGATTCCTAAGGAGAAAATACACTTACGAGATCTTCATGACTCGTAAGGAGAATTCCCTCTATGAGACCCTCACGGCTCACAGGATTCAAAAGCCTTAAGATACAGGGACCTGAACCTATTCTTAAGCCATCACATTCCCCAAGTTTCCCTACAGGCGGTTAACATCAATCCCTTGTATACAATCCACGGGCATAAATAAACATTCCCTCACCTGGTTCTACCGATCACAAGGAATGTTATCATATGGTGAACAACACTTGTAGGTCCTCTCGACTTACAAGGAGGAAACACTCTTGTGAGATCCTTATGACTTACAAAAGAAGATATCACTTAGGGATCCTCACGATTCTTAAGGAGAAAATACAATTGTGAGATCCTCACGACTCGTAGGGAGAAAGCCTTTTGTGAGACCCCTACGGCTCATGAAGACAAAAGCCTTAGTCGGCAGGATCCTAACCCTGTTTGCTAAGCCACCCTTGTTCAAGTTGACAAAGGTAATGATGATTCGCTCCTGGCAATATTCCAGTCACAGCGATGCTGATTCCTAAATGGGTATCAAATTCCAAGTCTCTCAAGGCAAATGATTATTCGCTCCTGGCAATATTCCAGTCGCAGCGATGCTGATGCTAAGATTGGTATTAGATCTCAAATTCCAAACTCGCAATAAAAAGTAGCGAGTTAAAAAGAAAAATAGCCGAAATGATTGGGCACCGTGAAAAATAGCCAAAATGATTGGGAAATCGCGACTTTCGCGATATAAAAGCTGAAATGATAGAGCATCGCGGAAAAAAAAACTTTTGCCCTGCAGGTGAGATCACATCAACCCCTGTATACAATTCATGGGCACAAACAAAAAGGGAACTACATTGTCCCACCAGGCTTCATCAAAGGGAAGCCAGGTCTCGATGGCTACATCTACAGCCCAGAGAGCAACAACAGTGTTTTCTCTCACTCCAACCGAATGCAGATGCAACGTCAACAACGGAGCCATGACAAAATCCCTGGTTCCAAGACACGATGGTTCACAGACAACCAAGAGACAACCTCGACATCCTTCGCAACATAGCAGACACAATGTCAACAAACGAAGCAAAGGAAGACCCCTCACTTCAGAGTCTCGACGGCAACATCTACGGCCTAGAGATCACCGCGGCATTTCTTCTCCTTTCAGTAGGACGCAGAAGCGACATCAACAAACGGAGCCATGGCAAAGTCCTTAGTTCCAAGACTCGACGGTTCACCGACAACTTAGAGACAACCCCGACATTCATCGCAATATTGCAGACACAGTGTCAACAAACGAATCCAAGGAAAATCCCTAGCTTCAGGGGCTTGATGGCAACTCAAATGAGACCTGAAAGACTATCGGAGATCATCCCACACCAGCGCGGAGTGGTTATGACTCATCGGGGCTCCCAAACCGAGCCTAACCTCAAGTAAAATGCGGTATGGAATATCCCTAGCGCTTGCTCTTCCGACGGTAATATCACCTGGGAGATTACTTGAAGACGTCTTGTCCAGCCCCCAAAGGGATCAGTCACAACAGTCATGGGGCTACTCGAACTGCAAGATTGCCTATCGAGGAATACATCGGCCAACGCGATGGTACGACGGGTAAAAAACCCTTTTACCACATACCCTAACAGACTTCTATCAGTAGGAGCTAATTGTGATGTTATGACCTCCTTGCGAGAACTTCTCGATTCGTCTCGACTCGTAGGGAAAATAATGTCCTTACGGAAAATTCTCGATTCGTCTCCACTCGTAGAGAAAATAATGTCCTTGAGGGAAATTCTCGATTCGTCTCGACTCGTAGGGAAAATAATGTCTTTGCGGAAAATTCTCGATTCGTCTCGACTCGTAGGGAAAATAATGTCCTTGCTGGAAATTCTCGATTCGTCTTGACTCGTATGGAAAATAATATCCCCACGGGAAATTCTCGATTCGTTTCGACTCGTAGGGAAAATAATTTCGTTACGGGAAATTATTGATTCGTCTCAACTTGTAAGGAAAATAATGTCCCCACGGGAAATTCTCGATTCGTCTCGACTTGTAGGGAAAATAATGTCCTTGCGGGAAATTCTCAATTTGTCTCGACTCGTAGGGAAAATAATGTCCCCACGAGAAATTTTCGATTCGTCTCGACTCGTACGGAAAATATTGTCCTTACGGGAAATTCTCGATTCGTCTCGACTCGTAGGGAAAATAATGTCCCCATGAGAAATTCTCGATTCGTTTCGACTCGTAGGGAAAATAATGTCCTTACGGGAAATTCTCAATTTGTCTCGACTCGTAGGGAAAATAATGTCCCTGCAGGAAATTCTTGACTTGTCTCGACTTCTAAAAGAAAAACCACTTACGAGTCCTCTCGACTTGTAAGGGGGAAAATTCTCTTATGAGATCCTTACGACAGTCAAGAGGAAACACAATTAGGATTCCTCACAACTTCTAAGGAGAAAATACACTTACGAGATCCTCTCGACTCATAGGGAGTAAAGTCTTTATAAGATCCTCACGGCTCATGAAGTTGAAAAGCCTTAGGTAGCAGATCCCAACCCTGTCTCCTAAGCCATTGCCGCCCTGCAGGGAGGTCCAGACAGACTATCTACGGGCCATATTTGCTAGAGTTACATACCAATATGCGATAAAATATGTATTTTATTCATGAATTCAATTGAATACATGATACATCACATAAAAGAATAAAAAATGAATACATGTTATTCATAAATTACAAATTTTCAGTCGATACAAAAAGGTACAAAGACGATTATTAAGGAGGAGGCGTCTTCAACAAATCAGCAAGCCACTCCCGCGCTCCTTTCAATCCCTTCTCACGATCAGCCACCGCGGCCAACCCCGCTTCAACTTGAGTTCGCTGCCGCAAACAGGACGAAAGGCGTTCATCGGTTTCCAGCATGGCATCTTCACAGTCCTGCATGACCCGCTCGGTGAAGTCAAGCGTCCGTCTTAGCGCCAACCCATCTGAAATACATCTCTGGAGGTTGTCAAAAATAGCTTTTAGCTGTGCAGCGTTCGCTTCAATCTGGGCGTGCAATCGGACAGACTCGTTGGAAGCCTCCTCATGTTCCTTTCGTCTCAGGATCGCCTCTTGTTCAAAATGGCGAATAAAAGGAACACTATGCTCAACCCACACAAATCGCTGGGAGTTCAAAGTCAAAACCTCAGGAGCGAAACGCTTGAGCTCAATCTCGTGCAGGCAAGCCTTTCTCTTTCTGCAGTAATCAACCCAAGTGCCAATGAGATCTTCATCATGGAAGTTCACAAGTATCGCCAGCATTGGATAAACCTCAACAGTAAAATATGCAGCAGAAGTGAGGGTTTCTTCATTAAGATCTTCGATGAATTCGTTCAACATTCGTCGGCTATTTTCGGCGCCGCCCCTGGAAGATGTGCATTTAGCGAAGGGCCCTGCGGGCATCAGAATGCGAGACTCAAAGGGAGCTAGAGCCGGTGCAATTGCTGCAAAATGAATTACGGTCAAATTTCAACTTGGGAGATAAGGAAAAGCATGAGGGATCGAGTCTATTATACCGGCTGTGACATGCGGCAGGACGAGGAGTACCGGAGGCACGGCTATTCTCTCGTCTCCTCCTCCGACCCGCGATGCTATGATCAATATGATGAAAACTTAGCAACAATATGTCTATTCGTAAAATAAAGGAAGGGACATCAGTTGAAGAATATACTAACCAATACCAGAAAGTGGAACAATTTCCGACTGGAAGGAGAAATGCAGGTTCAACACCTGGTATAAATGGTCGAAAAGGACTCCTGCAGAGTTGTAGCAACATACCGTCAATACAAGGAGGATGGTACCCACAGTGAAAGCGATAAGTCACAAACCCATACCTTCCAGTATTTGAAAGGGCATAAGAGAATGCGAGGGGACAACGATCGTCAAAGCAGCGACCGACGATACTTCTTCAGACGGCACAGTCTCGGCGTTCACCATGCCTATACTTAGGAAAACCAGAATATCATCAGAAGGGCTGAATAGGATTAAGAAAGAAAAACGAAAACAGTGACCCAAGAACTACCTGATGGGTCATCAACCAAAACAGCGACAGAGGCGTCAACAGGTGTAACGGCGTCTTCACTCTCTTTCAGAGGAGTAGATTCCATGCATATGGTTTCATCCCCTGATTCGACGAGGGCCGTCGTAACTCTTGTGACGCCCACCGATACCAAGGAGCCACAGGGAAAAAGAGCAGCGGTCAGGATAGTCCCAGATTCCAGGGAAAGAGTGGCCACTTCGGGCCCTGTAACCGCCAGCGTTTCGCCTTCCATCCCATCATCAGAACTTGGCCTTGCAGAAATTGGTATATCAGAATTTGAGGATTGAGTTCTGATAAAAAGACTGGGCGTTACATTACCTCGAAGTAACTTTTCAGTTTCTTCCCGAGCCGCACGTGCAACCTGTCTATGTGCAGTAAATAAGGCAGCTGGAACATTCGCCAAAGGAATATCAACAGAAGGAATGTTACTTGAGCCTGCACCTACGGCCAAGACGGCATCATGTTGCTTCACTGCACGCCTCCTGCGCTTTCTTACGGTCTGGGCCGTGAGAAATGACCTCTTCAAGACTTCCGACAAGAGGACGTCGTCGTCTGAACCAAGCTCTGTCTCCGGAACTGTTACGGCATCCATCATCGTCTGCTTTAGAAAATCCTCCTTCGGTGACTTTGAGAGGGCCGTGGCCATGGTAGCTGGCTCTAACAGTTCTGCTGCATCACCACTCGGGATCGGCACTACACTCAGAATAACCTGAATTGAGGTAGTTCCTACAACAAGACGAAAGAGAGGGTCGGAGCACGAATAAAAAAGGACACAGGCATAATGAACCGAATTGTACGAAGGCCCAAAGAAGCACGGAGTCTCTCTTCCTCCTCGAACATCCTAAGGGAAGCCGTGAGAGCCTCTTCGGCAGAAATCCCTGTTGAAGAAAATAGCTTTAGTAAAAGCATAACAAAGAGAAAGGGGGTAGATG
This sequence comes from Agapanthus africanus, assembly GCA_030015575.1. Lineage (NCBI taxonomy): Eukaryota > Viridiplantae > Streptophyta > Magnoliopsida > Asparagales > Amaryllidaceae > Agapanthus > Agapanthus africanus. The sequence goes on from CM057342.1 coordinate 189,268,244, forward strand.
CAGGAGAATACAGCTAAAGTATACCTTACTTCGCGATAGTGGTCAGCGCCGCTTCCTCGTGAGCCAGTTACTCTAAAGCCGCGAGGGCAGCCTGTAGATCAGTATCATCCGCAGACACGACGAATAAACCCTCATTGGTCCCGTATTCGCACAGACCCTCGTTGTAGGGAGCATGTGGCTCCTGGCCAAATAGGACATCGGCAAAGAATAGCGACTTCTTCTTTTTCTGCGAGCGGACACCGGTGGACGACGACAGGAGCTTGCGCTTGACGGGAATTTTCGGGCGACGAGTCCCAATTTCTGCACCAATGCCAGAATCCAGGGATGCTACAGCTGCCGCCTCTACGGGGACGTGGGGTGGAGGCTTCTCAGGGAAGGCGCGCGGGACCACAATTGCAGTGACTCCTCTTAACGAGGGACGAATGGTGGTCCGTCGCTTCAATGGAAATACCGGGTTACCAGCTGGGACAGCATCCTTATGATCAAGTAATATCCGCCTCTCTTCCCTGATAACAGCACCAGTCGCATGCTGATACCACGCCACATAGGCGTTCGAAGCTTTCGGCACGTAGCTCGGCTCGCTGATAAGAAAATTAGACCCTGTATTCAGTCGCATGAAGTGGTGCAGCGCGCTGCGGATACCCTCTTCCGTGGCAACCGGCTTGGCTAAGAAGGCCTCGAGGGGAACACCCTGATTGTAACCCGACTGTTGGGCGAAACGGTGTGGGTTATACCTCATGTACAGTGCTGAGGCGCCTTTCCAAAACACTAGAAAGCCTGGCCCAATCGAATATAAGTGCAGGATCTCCCGAGCCTTCAACGTAGGAGCCCCTTCTTTGAAAGTATCACACAGCGGTTGCACTGCCTTGGTAGATTCCTTGCCGATAGTTAAGACCCTATCGACAAAAGTCATACTATCCCCGACCATACGCGGGCGAAGGAACAGACGTCGAGCCTCTCGCTGTGATGAATCTAATGCAGAAGCATCAACTATAAACATAACCTGGGGGAAGTTATAGCTGTCATAGAAGTGAGGCCGTTTGTGGACTCCGAAAGCACCAAGAACGTGCATCTCGACCCAGGACGTGAAGTAATGCAACGGAAGATATACAGGTTTTACCCCTGGCTGAGTAGTATCCGCTGCTAAACTCAGGCCGTGATATATATGAGCTAGCCCTGCAATCCCAATGGCGACGCGCGTCCCTGCAACCATGCGGTGGGCAGGATAGAAGAAATACAGCCTCATGTAGCGAGGGTGCATTGGAAGCACAAACCAGCTCAACCACAGGCCGATGAACCCCAAGAAGAACGTCTCTTCATCGATGTCTGAACCAGCAAGCTCTGAGAAAGGAACAACCAGGGTGTCTGGAATAAATAAGTTTCTTAAATCCGCTTCCGCCATTGGTTGATTATCCAGACCAAAGCCGAATAGCTCGTCAAGCTTGGCGAATTTCGCTGCTTGTTTTAACAAGACTTTTGGACGGAGAAAGCGGGCAATGAAATCCGTAAAGCTGACTCCATGCCCTCCAGACTCTAGAAAGTGACTCTCATAAATGTTCAACACCTTGATTAGGCTTGGGAACCGGTGTTGAACGGCATTCTCCGGAGTAAGGCCCATCACCACTGATTTGGTGGCAAAGATGTAGTCGTCTGGGGGAAGTATCTCCTCATAATGTCCCCCTCTGACGGGTAGTCCCGAAATTTCCGCAAACTCTTCCAAGGAAATCGAAACTTCTCGATCCGATAGAAGAAAAGTATGAGTCGGGATGTTCCATTGCTCCAGAAAAGTCTTGACCTACCATACATGAGGCACGGGATACTGGAAAAGAGATGCATAAATAGCGGGGTACAACCCAAGCTTCAGCAGCAGCGATTTCTTGGCTGACAAGATGTATCGAGTCCACTGCAGGTACCCGGATGAATGGCGAGAAGTCAAACCTATCATGTATACTTGTCCCGAAGGGCACGACTCGCCTTGACATATGCACCGCCCTAAAATATCCAAAGCCATCGGCGGCTGTACGGGTATTGATCCCATAGAAGACTGAAGGCGACCCTCTGCAGTCTCGTTAACCTCCTCCACTACGTAATTCACTTGAGGCGAGTCGGCGTAGTGAATGGCTAAAATTGGCACTGAGGGCACCGCAAAAGAAAAACTGCGCCGACCCCGAATGATTTGATTGTACCACGACCCCTACAAGTGAAGATACTTCTGCTCCAGGTCGTGATCTTTAATAAGCGCAAAGACTTCCCGATCCACAGACGCGTCAGCGAAGGCACTCTCTGAACGAACGAAAGGAAATGAAGAGTCGAAAGCCATAGTTTTTGCATGAAAAGAAACGAAGGTTAGCTGTCAATGCTACATTCCGAATTCTGACACTTGGTACTTTAAATTGTACCGCACTGCAATGCAGAGGAAAGGGACCTAGGGGGACCCACAAAATCAAAGTGACGGCCCATCATTGATGAGGCAGTCACTCATTAAGGATGGAATCCTAAAAGGATTCTCATTTAATGAGAAACTCATTGGGCCAAGGATTTGAACTCCCTCGAGAGCAGTGCTCTGCAGACAAAAATCATATTTGTCAAATTTAATTAAGAAGGGAATAAAGTCCTCAATTTTTTTTCTAAAAGAGCTATGCTCCGCAAAAACAATAGTACAATCTACCAGAACATTTAAAAGGTGGGGTCAGAACCCGCAAAGTTTTTTTTATAAGGTAAAACCCCAAGACCGTTAATGCTCTGAGGAAAAAATCATAGAAACTCTAAGAGTTCCTCATTAACGGGTTAAGAAAGCCTGAAAAAACGTTTTTTAAAGATCAGTGTCTAAGAAGAGCAAAGCACTGTTTAATGGGTTCGAGCATAATCCTTACCAACTTTTTGGACAAAGTTTGAACTCTGAAAGAGTTTTCTTGGGCAGAGATCTAAGTTCTGAAAGGAGAATTAAATTCTCAGAAGGAGGAAGAACAAAAAAGATGAACAACAGTCATCTCAAAGGCCAAAGGCCCTACTTATAGGAACAGGAAGACGATTCAACTTCCAAGAAAATCCAATAGTGGAAAAGCTGCCACCGCTGCATTCATGCGCGAGTCACGTGGGCGCAACAGTGGGAGGGGGCATTTGTTTCCTCCCAATAAGAGAGTAAGGTTCTGTTCAAAATTTGAAGAGAGGCATCGCCTCACGTGCCTTGCACGAGGGCCCTGGCGCCAAGAGTTTAAAACTCTGAGGCAGCACCTCACGTGCCTCGCACGAGGGTGTTAGTGCCAAGAGTTAAAAACTCTGAGGCAGCGCCTTACGTGCCTCGCACGAGGGCACCGGCGCCAGAACTAAAAGTTCTCTACCATTGGATCAAAGATCCAACGAAGATGATAAATCATCAAATTACAGAATTAAATTCTGTTGAGGAAATATTCCTCGAATCTTTCTAAATAAGAAAGATTACGCTCTGTAAAATAGAGCACCGTTGGATTAAAAATCACCAAGATACAAAATAAGCTCTGTATGGGAAAATATTTTCCCAATCTTGTTAAAAACAAGAAAAATATCTTCTATAAAATAGAAGGCCTGGGATCAAATATCCAACGGTGGGTAAAATCCCCAAATCGATTAAGATCTCTCAATGAGAGATTTCCTTAACTAAATCAACAAATCTGCCTCCACTATATAAAGGACCCAAGACTTCAAGTCTTAGACAAAGGAACCCCCCAATAAACTTCAAGTTCAAAAAGAAGAGCAAGCAACAAGAAAGCTTTAAGAAAAAAGAAAGGAGAATACCTCTCTCCGAGGTAAATAAAAATAATAGAGATCAGAGTATCTCCTCTGCATATCTAAAGGTTTAACTCTCATAAAAGAAGAACTTAGTTCTTCCTATGGATCTGAGATCCATGAGACAAAGTCTTCCACAAGTGAGAATCTAATTCTCATAAGGATGAACTTGTTCTTGGGGAGCAAAGATCCAGAAAAGAACAGAGAATTGAAAATTTTAGAACAGAAAATATAAGGAAAACCCAGCACCAAGCGCCCCATGTTCCCCTTACGTGGGCGCTGCTCAATAAAGAGTGCTTAGCACTCAGTGGTTGGCACTCAACGCCAAGTGCCTTACGTGCCCCTCACGTGGGCGCCACTCAATAAAGAGTGCTTAGCACTCAGTGGTTGGCGCCCAGCCTCAAGCGCCCTACGTTCCCTTCACGTGGACGCCATTCAGCATAAAGTTCTCTGCACTCATCAACCAGTGTTCAACGTTTGGCGTCTAATACCAGGCGCCTCACGTGCTCTACACGTGGGCGACATAAAGAGTGTTTAACACTCCATAAAAAAGGAGGGGTCAAAAACCATATGAATGCTCAGCATTGTTGATATAGAAAGGGGACTAAGCCCAAGCATGTGTTTAACACTTTATTCAAAATGATCGAGTGGGCTGAGCCTAATATTGGTCAAACTCCTAATCGATCGAGCCCAAGTGCTCTTTATTTTTCCAAATTGACCTTAGTCCCAAACAAGACCACCAAGCTTCTGATGAATATTCACTGGTTCAAGGGTACATCTCCTCACACCTCTGATATACGTCGTTGTAATTCTTCAACGTCTTCAAAGAGGTGGTGGGTCTCGACAACCAACAACTCTTCGGCGTATTCCCGGACCAATGCGGACCGCAACGCCCTTAAACTACAACGGACCGAAACGTCCTTAAACTAACAATGGACCGTAATGTCCTTAAACTAAACTCTCACCTTAAAAAACGGTGATCTATGGACCGAAATGTCCGTAAACTAAGACAATAGAGACCAAATGCTCTCTTGTTGGATCTGAAACAAAAATGATCCTAAACCCTGGTTAAGTAGATCTTAGTATAAAATTGGACTAACGTATCCTTAACAAATATTTAAGTTGATCGTAACCTAAAACAAGGTTAACGATCCTTAAATCAAACCAAATCCAAATCTAGGAATATTCGGATTTGGACTAATCCGCGCCCTATGTGCGACAACATAAATTAGTCTCTGTATACAATCCACGGGCAACCAACAATAAAACAAACACACACGACACGAAGTGAACATCTGGAGCAAGAGAAAGTGGTTATCGCAACACGGTAACGTAATTAACTGCATGGGCTTGCACCTGCAGGGAAGAGCGTCCCCACAATCAAAAACCCCTCACAAACGAGGGGGAATCTGACGAAGTCTGCTACAACGGCCGCATCCGTCCAAACCTCCGATATACGGTGCCATAAATCAACTTGGCATCTTCGGAGAGGTGGACGGATAAATCCAAATAGCATCTGCCCCCAAATTCAGGAAAGAAGATCCATCCCGGATCCGTTTCTGTTTTCGGCAGTAAACAGACATCAAATAGCAGTTTTCTGGTGACACTGGAACATGTTAGTCTGTAAACCTGAGATCATCATAAAGTCTTGTATGATTCTCACTGTGCTTTGATTTCCATCATACCACGTTCAAGAGAACATGCAAACCGGTGGCTTTTGGGTACAGTCCCAAATCATATGGAGGCAATAAGCGATAGGAGGGGTTTTGTCTCTCCCGGTATTAGGGGTTGATGTTGCGCTATACTCGATTGACTATAACAGGAAGTCCCTGGCCAAGGCTGATGATGAAATTTATTGGTAAGTGTTATCAGTAGTTTCTCGACCCGTTATGAGCGTCACATCGGCATGACTTATCAAGTTACTGGGGTCTGACGTTTACCACTCCTAGACTCGATATGCAACAAATCAAACGAAGAGACCGGACTGTACGGTAGTGTTACTTATTGGATTCACGGGAGTATGAGCAAACTTGCTTGTTGATTTTCTGATCGCTCGATACTCGGATAGCCGTTACGTCCAGCTAGTACCGCTGACGGCTTGTGGGTGACTGATATGATCATTACCTACTGCTGGCATATTGACGAGTCTTTAGAGTCCTACACAGAGATTTCCTGGCTCAAGCGAAACGAAGTAGGACACATATGTGATATGTGCGGGACCGAGAAAAATACTTGTATATGATACCGTATTATAATCTCGCGATATTGGTTATATGTGATATAACCGGATATTTGAATCAAATGTTGATTTGATGATTTGATATTAGTCGGGTATATGTGATATAGCCGGATTATTAAATCAAGTGTTGATTTAATAATTTAATATATATATATATATATTAATATATATTAACTAATATAAATTAGCTCACTTAAGAATTTTCTTTTCTTCATTTACATTTAATATATACAAATATGATATATATATATATATATATTTAAATGTATTTTGAAATTTGTATCATACTTGATGATACATGGAACATAGGTGTATGAGACTCACACCTAAACTAAGATAATGTGGGGTTTTAGTTATTTAGAGAAAACCAAAATTAGGTGGAAATTAGCATGGTTGTGAAGCTTGTGGAAACCTTGACTAAACTCCACTAAGTTTTGTTTTACTCAAGATATTTATTAACCTAACCATTATCTTGGCATTAGTTAAGTCTCTACAAAGTTTATATAAGATATTTTCTCACCTATGGTTCATAACATGAGTTCATCTTCTTCATCTCTTTTCTTCACTTGTGTTTTCTTGAGGTGAAAAAGAATGAGAGGAAAAATATTCTAAAGTGAGCTAAATTCCTACTTCATCAATCTATACCATATTATCCATATAGTGTAGGTTGTTTTCTTCACTAATTCATTGATTAGTGAAGAGGTAGCTTGAGTTAGAGTCTCCTCGAAGTAGATCATCTTCGGCCTCGAAGATCATCGAGCAAGCTCGTTCATTTCGACTAGTGGAGCCTACGGAGAGCCACTGGAATATTGTCGGGTTGATTCGACTCACTGGAAATCGAGCCCAGTAACGAGGACTTGGAGCAGTTTATCATAGACCTAGGGCTCTAGATACTTGTATATATTTTCTTTTCAGTTATGCCATTGTTTAAGCATTGCTTTCCATTTCCGTATTTACATTTTCAGTTGTACTTGTAAAGAAATGTTAAATAAATAAAAGTTGATGTTCATTTTCATCCATCTTGTGTATATTTTACTTTATATTGCTTCGATATGCTTAGCGTGTTTAATTCTGAGTAAATACGCAGCGGACCTCACCGCATTCCCTTCTCGTAAACTGGGAAGCGGGACATGACAAAGTAAATACATACTTCAGACTCTTGTGGTCAGTGTATATATCCAGTTTTTCTCTCAGAAGATAGTGGCGCCAAATCATAAGTGCGAAGATAATGGCTGCCAACTCCAGATCATGTGTTGGATAGTTGCGCTCATAAACCTTCAGTTGTCTTAATGCAAAAGCTATAACTTTTCCATGCTGATGTAGAACGTATCCTAATCCTTTACCGGACGCATCACAATATATGATGAAACCTCCAGATTGATCCGATATTATAAGGATAGGAGCAGAGGTTAATCTTGACTTGAGTTCTACAAAAGATTTTTCACATGCTTTTGACCACACGAATGCTTCGTCTTTACGTATGAGCTTGGTTAAAGGTGCTGCAATCTTTGAGAAGCCTTAAATGAATCATCAGTAGTATCCTACTAATCTCAAAAAACTTTGTATATTCTTCACCGTCTTTGGTGTTGGCCATTCGCTGACAGCTGACACCTTAGCTGGATCTTTTGAGATTCCTTCGCCTGAAACGATATGTCCGAGAAATCCGATTTGATCTAGCCAAAATTCACACTTGCTGTACTTGGCATATAGCCGATGTTGCCGCAATGTCTCCAGGACAATCCATAAATGCTCGGCGTGCTCTTTCCGATTCTTTGAATACACCAGAATATCGTCGATGAAGATGACAACGAACCTGTCTAAGTACTCTCGGAAAACTTGGTTCATCAGGTTCATAAAGATAGCAGGTGTATTGGTCACTCCAAATGGCATCACGAGATATTCATAATGACCATAGCGAGTCCTAAACGCCATCTTCGGAATGTCGGACTCTTTGACATTCACCTGATGATAACCCGAACGAAGATCTAGCTTTGAGAATACACAAGACCTACTTAGTTGATCGAATAGATCATTGATGCGAGGTAGTGGATACTTATTCTTAATCGTTACTTCGTTTAGAGCTCGGTAATCTACAAACATCCTGTATGAACCTTCTTTCTTCTTCACCAACAATACAGGAGATCCCCAGCTTGAAGTACCGGGATGAATCCAACCTTTCTTCAGGAGTTCGTCCAACTGAATGCGGATCTCCTTCAATCCTTCTGGACTTAACCGGTATGGAGCTTTGATTACCAGTTGCGCACCAGGTTGTAAATCGATGCTGAATTCAAGAGCTCGATCGGGAGGCAAACCTGATATATCTTCCAGAAATACATCCTCAAACTTTCGAAGTACTTCTGGCTTCGATTCTTCTACTTGTAATGTTGCAACCATTGCCTTCTTTGGTTTTGCTTTGTAGACGCTGGGTTCCAGAGTACGGTCTCTACTATTGAAATAGAACACTGGATGATCTGGTATTTTGAACACTCCCTTCCTTTGGCGACAGCCGATGGTAGTGAAGAAAGTTCCCAGCCAGTCCATTCCAAAGATTACGTCGAAGTTTGGTATGTCCAGCACCTTGAAGTCCGCATAAAATTCCGCATAAAATTCTCTACTGCAGACGACCATTGGACACAGATTGTATCTCAAAGTTGCTTTTAGAACGTCGTTCTCTGAACTGACATTCTAGCTAGATACGAGCAGTGTAACTGGAATCGCATGAGTTCGGACGAACCGTTGTGACATAAAGCAATGTGATGCTCCAGTGTCGAAGAGTGCTAGAGCAGGTAGGGAGGCTACTAAGATTGTACCTAAGTTGTGTGGGATATGTTTAGGTATAGGAAAGTATATTGATATATAAGGATTGAAAAGGTTTGAAAGATTGGGAGTTACCAATAATGACTTAGCCTGTGGCTTCGGCTTCCTCAACCGTCATGGTGAAAGCCTAACGTCGGGGTACATTCCACCTTGCTGGAGGAACATTTCTCTGTCCTTAGGGCATGTTTCTCTGCCATTGAGGCATGCTCCTCTGTGCCTGATGGAATTGACATTGAGGCTGTGCAAGAAGTCCACGTGGAGGTGGTGCAGGGAGAGCTAAGCGAGGTGCAGGAGCCTAAATGGCTGGCCGCTGTGGAACTGTGATAGTTGGTGCTTGGTTGAGCTGATATGGACATGCTCCTATGGCGTGAGTGGACGCGTCACGAACCAAACACAGGCCATTTGCACGCCTGCAGTCCTTCGCCAGGTGTCCATTCCTCTTGCAGTAGAAACAAAAGTCTGGACTGGGCCGGTTAAATGATCCTCCCGGTCTCCTGGGTGCAAATGTCAGCCTGAAAGATGCTCCTCCTGTCATCTGGGTGGAAGGGCATTTCACACCGGCAGTCTGCGGTCTTCCCTTTTTCTTCAAAATTTCCTCATAGCGTCCGGCGGCCTTCAAAATAAGATCATGGGTTGGGAAATCCCCTGTAGCAAGTGCAGCTTGGATTTCCGGGTCCAACCTTTGCTGAAATCGTCGTGCCCGGATCTCAACAGTAGTAATCAGGTGCGCCGCGAACCTGTTACGACCTTGTGTTAGCAGTGTAAAGAGTGAAATTGGAATTTGAATTTGAGACAATATCTTACCTTCTAAGCATGGTAAACTCAGCATCGTATTCATCCACAGACTTTCTCCATATCGAGCCTTGTTGTAAGTGGATGAACTGCTGCTCCATGTCGAAATGGGCAGTCTGAGGGAAGTACTTCGCATTGAACAAATCGCGAAACGTCTTCCACTCGATAGGTTGGGTGAGACGGCTTTCTTCAGCCTTCTACCAGACTCTGGCGTTGTCGGTAAGTTGCAGCTTCGCAACTCTCACCCAAGCAATATCCGGCACTTGAGCTGCTGCCAGATCATCTTCTATTCATTAAGCCCATTCTTCCGCCTCCAGAGGGCTCTCTTTTTTCGAGAAATACTTTGGATGCAGTGCCCAGAATTGTTTGACTCCGGGTGCCTCGGCTTCGGGGTGGTGCATGAGGATAGTAGTCCGCTGCTGCCGACCCTCTAAGAGGCTCATAATAGCCTCAAGCAGTACCGTTTGATCGTTGATGGGACCTGCAATGGTAGGTGGTGGTTGTAGAGCAGGCGGTGGGGTGTTGCCATTGACATTCATGCTGGTGTTATTGGGAGAATCCATGACCTTGATAGAAAAGGAATGGTTAGGATAGATTTAAGAAATTTGAAATGTAAGGAATGTATAGTTGCTGATTCTTATAATTCTTGTGATATATTGCTTAAGACTTCATACAGAACTGATCTACAAGGGCCGCCAACAAAACCTGTCATGCCCCACTTCCCAGTAAACGGAAGCAGTGACGCTACAGGCCCGCAACATATTTACTAAGAAATAAATACGTTAAGCATAATTAAGCAATATATAAAATGAATAAGAATGACAAGTGGTATAAAATAAACAAAAACTTTATTTACATTCATCTTTACATACAACTGTTTGAAAATGAAAAGATACAATGATAATAAGAAGTGCCTAAACAATAGCATCCAAACTGAAAGTAAGTACAAAGATCTAGAAGTCCGGCTGTGTCACAAGCGGTTCCAAGTCCTCCAGGCCGGGCTTGATCTCTTCAGTGACCGGTCCTCCCGATGAACATTCCAAAGAAAGAAATAGAAGGAATGTCGTCAATGAACTAGCGCTTGGTAAGTCCCATTAAAAGAAATGGATAGAACAAGTAATGTAAGATGAAAATGTTAAGTTGTACAGGTATATGATTGTTATTCTAACCTGGTTGTTTGTAGCTTAGTACAGAAGGTATTTGTGTATACGAGAGGGGTCCATCTTATCCTGTGGACTATAGTAATATATAGTATAAGACCCCATCATAACCTACGGGACAACGACACGAGAGTTCATGTAGGTATCTTTTAAGTGACCTTCTCATGCCACGTTAATACGTTCCATACCAATCTATCCCGTTATCTCCGCGTAATGTATTGTATAGATTATATTTACAAGTCTTGCCGAAACTATGGATACAATTTGTTCAAGTAGTCATGTTCAGGATGTAATCATGTATTCAAGTAGTCATGTCAAGTTATAACCATGGTTCGGTCAAGTCAAGTCAAGTATTCATGTTTGATATTGATGTTTGAATTCAAATATTCATGTTCATGATCATGTATTCATGTTTGACTTTGGATTCAGGATTGAAATGGACTCTGACTGAGTCAGACACTTGTAACTGATTTAGATCCTGAATTAGGTTCGGGAGTTATCGGTAACTGCTGTACATGGACGACAGGATTTGTGTCTTTTTCCAAGACAATTACCATTGATAATTCCCTTATGTTTTCTACCTTAGATAGACAAGCACTCACTTTCTCCGGCTCCCTGAGACTCTAGAGAATTGATCCCGCTTAAACATATATTTACTAAAGTCCTTAATTGTTGTTTTATATAACTCGAGGGGGTTTTATGAAAAATATTTTTAGTATAGTTTCAAAATAAATCTCGAGAAATTATTTATATTATTTAGGGTTTTCATGGATATGAATTTTATGGATTGAGGTATTTTGGTGATAATTACTTAGCTTGAAAAGTTTATGGTATTTTATTGAAAATCTTGTCTTTTGGTAAATTGATGGTATTTTATTGAAAATTGTTGATCTTTCATTTTTGGAAAAAGTAAATTTATTATATTTTGAAAATGTGGATTTTGTGATTTCTTATATAATTATTAAAAATTAATTTATTTAATTAGAAAAATGTGTTTTTCTTAAAAACCATATTTAAAACCTTTCGAAACCGAATGCTCCATGAAAAGAGCTGTATCTCGCTCTACTAGTCCAAGGATGTGCGAAAATCCGCACCATCTATTAGCGGGTCCCCTAAAGAGGATTGTAAAGATATATTCATAAAGGAATTAAAAATACAGTTTTAAAAGAAAATCGTTTTTAAAGTGAGTGGTATTTTAATGTAAAATTTTCTTCGTAATAAAAATTCATACAAAAAGGTATCGTGCTATGGAACCGAGTGTGCATGTGAGGGGTATGTCATTACCACGTGAAGTTTTCCTAAAATATTGTTTTTAACAAATTCTAAAAGGGGTGTTTATAAAGTTCATGGTATTTAAATGAAAAGGTTAAATTAAATTTATTTTACATGGAATTCTAGGTTAAATTTATTCTAAACATTTATAATTAAGATTACAAGTATTGTGTAAAAATTTGGATGAACAATTTATAGGAAAAAGGTAAATTTCAATGGTTTAGAAATAGATATCGGTATTAACTCCACTTACCGATATAAGTTTTAAAATGAATTTTTAAAGAAGAGATTGAGAGATTGGAAGGGACCTACTACTTGAGTATGCTAAGAAGAGGTAGAAGAAGAAGAGTTGAACTTCGTGGTATCGCGGGAGCTCTGGAATAGCTTCGATTCTTCGCCGGAAGTTGATCGCTTGCTAACTCCTCTTTACTCCACTTGTACTTAGAAATTTTTTGAGAGTTTTGGTTAGAAATTTCAGAATGAGGATGAGCCAAAGCGTGGGGTGGTCTTTATAGTGGAGAATTAAGGTTTTGGAATTAAAATAGTGGATTAAACAGCATTAAAATTTGGATTAATGATGAAATGAAAGGTCTCTGTTTGATTATAGAGCAATCAAACAGTGCAGGAGTATTAGGGGTAGGTGAAGGAGTTAGTGTGCAGAGCCCGGGCTTCATTGATCAATATCAGACCATCGGTGCCGGCTATAATGGGAATTTTTCCGGTCGATTTGCAGCATCTGGCCTTGAGATTCGTGCTAGCAGATAAAATTAGGGTTTACTCCATTTTCCACATGTTTGATTTTTTCCGACTTTTCATTTTTCTGTGTATTGCACATGTAAAATTTTGAGCTTCTAAGAAGTTAAAAAGAAAAATCAGAAAAAATAATGTTTCTGATGGGGATCGAGCATAGGGGCTACGTCACAGCAGTGCCAGAGATTTACCAGTGAGCTACAAGTTGTTTCTTGTTGTTATTTAACAAAATTTACCTATAACTCAAACTCAAGCTATAAACTCATTTCTGTACATTAAACTGGAAAATTTCATACAGTAAATTAAGAGTAATTACATTGTGCCTCCGTAGAAACGCTTGCTGAATTTTCTGAGAAATTTTAATCTTGAAAAAATCGAATTTTGAAAAATTGTACAGAAAATATCAAAGATCGGATATAAAATGTCGATCGAACACTTTAACTTCATCTAAACTACTACTAAACCTCTAGTTTGGCTCTGATACCATATAAGTATGTCTTAGCACCTTCACTAGAGTTCTAACAAAATCATGTAACCAATTTTAAAAATTCTAGAGAGCTAAGTATACTAAATAAGAATCGAACTAGAGATTAGGATTTCATATAAAGCAAAATAGAGATTAAAACTAAGTGAATGGAAACTACAACCTTTGTAGTCTTGTCCTTCACTTCAATTGCTCCGAGTAGTTGTCTTGGAACTCTTCTTCGTCTCCACTTGAAAGATGGAATGAGCTTGTTCGAACTCTTCGTTGTCAAAGATGATCCACGTCGAAACTTCTCACTCTCACACTTCACTAATCTACGAATTAATGAAAATAACAACCTATACTAATTTGTTAGAGTAGTGTGGGTTGATAAAGTTGGGATTTTTCTCATTAAAATTCTTTCTTTTCTTTTCTTTGCAACATAGAAATATCTAGAGAGGAAAATGAAGATGATGAACCTGAAAAATGAGAATGAACTGAGGATAAGATGAGCTTGAGATAATGATAAATATGGATGAATAAAACAAAGAAAAATAATGTGTCATGGTTCTTAGCACCATGGAGAATATCTTATAAGCCATGACTCATTTCATCCTTTTGTTTTATTCATATATATAAATAAATCATTTTCTTTATCTTTTCCTCCAATGTGATTCTTATATTGCCATGTTCTTTATATCATCAGCTATGATACATTTGTATATATCAAATATATATAATGTGAAGAAAAGAATTAAAATGAGTATTATATTAGTTAATTATTAAATCAACACTTGATTCAACAATCCGGTTATGTCATTTATAACCCGGCTAATATATAAAACGCTAGATTAAAAAACGGTATCATATACTCGTATTTAATCAAGCTCCCGCACATATCTCCATAGGTGCCCTACTTTGTTTCTCTTGAGCTAGAAAATCTCTATGTGGGACTGTTAAGACTTGTCAATACGTTAGAGATAAAGATAAATATGGATGAATAAAATAAAGGAAAATAATCTCATGGTTCTTAGCAGCTTGGAGAGTATCTTATAAGCCATGGTTCATTTCATCCTTTTGTTTTATTCATATATATTAATAAATCATTTTCTTTATCTTTTTCTCCAATGTGATTCTCATATTGCCGTGTTCTTTATATCATCAGCCATGATACATTTATATATATCAAATATATATAATGTGAAAAAAATAATTAAAATGAGTATTATATTAGTTAATTATTAAATTAACACTTGATTCAATAATCCGGTTATGTCATATATAACTAGGCTAATATAAAAAACGCTAGATTAAAATACGATATCTGATTGATTTTTGAAACCTTGTGTTATTGATTCGAATGAAAAGAAAAGTGTAATCACCACAATCAAAGAATTTATAACCGCAATCAATAACGGTGTCGATATAGTTTCGTTAACGAGAACGAATCGTCCACAGAGATTCGTGTTTTGATCGATCTTGTTTTAGATGAATTGAAATGAAAATAGTAAAGAAAATGATTCAAGATTTATGAGATTGATTTTTAAGAAACATCTAGAAAACATTCAAGAATCAACAAATTATCCAATATCAATTTAATTTATCAAGATTATGAAAAATAGCTTGTAGGATTCGATTGAGTTAATAACTAATGATGAATCTAATAATTCCTAATCTTATCTATTGATAATTTGTAGCTAGATCGATGATGATGAATGAAGATTAGGGATCAATTGAAGAAACTAGGGTTTCTCCTTCACTATCCCTTATCTTTTCATTGATCATCATTCGGATCTAGCTTCTAGCAAAAAAAATGATCAATCGTTTGATCCCTAATTTGCAACGAAATGATCAAGAACGTGATCTCGCTACAAATTAGGTCATCAACGATTCTTTTTGCTAAGGTTCACAAATCTCATAAGACTTAAGATTAGTATTAAAATTTGATCATCATTAGATCTATCAATTCTCTCAAATCCTCCACAAGCGGAGAATTTACTCACGCATCATAATGAAATAATCAAGAACGAAGAATTTCATAATGCGAGAATGTATAGAAAGCGAGAATTACAATTATCACCTTTATTTAGATCTCCTTCAAATTACACCTCTCACTCGAGTTTATAAGACTAGCTGTAGCTCACTCCTTTGAAAGGGAATTTGTCGTCGATCTTTGCATGGCTTGATCGTCGTGAGTCGCGGATCGTCATGGATCTCTTGCTCGGATGATGATCGGCGTTGCAATATAGAATCTTCGATTGTCGCTTGATTTTGCTCTCAGTGGATCTTCATTTGGATCAAGTTGTGTCACTCAACTTGATTTGAATTGATTTGGATTTATGCTAGAATGGTGTAGTATTCAACAATGAACAACGAACAACCTTTCAATGAAGCCTTAGGTCTCCTTTTATAGTCCTTCAAATCTTCCATTAGAAGCTAGGTTTATCTTCCACTAGAAGCTAGGTTGTTATGAAGCTTGCATGAGAAGCTTGGCTGTTGTAGGGAAGCTTCTGGAGAAGTCTAGGGAGTTCGAAGTGTCTTGAGGAAGTAAGGAAGTTACAAGGGAGCGTCTGTAAAAGTACCGACCGCCGACGAGCCAACTCGGCCGCGGATTTGCGGCGGATCGCGCTGAATCGGCCGCGGTTCCGCGGCCATTTGGTGAGTTCATTGAATTATTTCTTCTGTGCAGTCTTCTGTTGGTCTTTAGGTCTTCTTTTGATATCTGGAATCTTATTATCCTTTCTGAAACTCTGCCAGATTCTAATTCTTTGACCTATTGCATTTTATCGGTAATTTTGTGATTCCGGTTCTTTGACCTGAATAATTTTCTGCACAAAATCTCACTGAAGTGTGTCGAGATATATAATATCATGCATGAAGTAATAAACACACAATTTCCTATAAAGAATGATGAATATATATATATATATATATATAACATGGGGTAATTAGTAATTTCCAGACAAACTGGTAATATGTGTTATATTTATATCAACTATCCTTAGATGAGTAGAATAATGAGGAAATTGATATATTACAGATTGCATTATTTTCGACTGAACAAATTCCCCCAAACATGATTTTGATCGTCTCGAGCAAACGTCTTTTATTCAAGAGAAGGAGAAATTTATTAAGAAAAAGAAAAACTAACTAGCACACTTTCGTAGGCAACACGATTGCACTGAGCACGTCCAACAAGCCTTTAAACCTCTTGGTGTCCCTAGTAGGAGGAGTGTTGTCTCCTGAGGGTTTTCAGCGGATTGCATCCACAAAATCCTATAATAAAAGAAGGACAGTGAAAGTTACATATAAAGATAAGAACCATAAAAGAAAGAACTTGAAAGAAAGAGTTTTTAGCTACACTAGCTTTTCGGTTGTCATGAGCCCTATCTTAATGGTCATGAAAAGATGTTAGAAATTACATTATCCCTCAATAAAACATCATCTTTATTCTTCATTCCTACATTTCTTCCAAACACCGATTATATACCCCTACGTGTGTGTAAAGAACATCCCTACACTCGGAGAATTCAATTCAAGCTATCATACTCTTGTCCATCTACCTCAGTACTTTTTAGTCGGTGAATATTTTGGATGGAATTGCTCGCACATTTTCCATGCGACCGTTAATATTTCTTGAGATACTAACCGACCGATTACTCATGTGCTTGCAGATTAGGCGTAAATAGCAATTTCCTCGTCTTGCAACACCTAAGGCTTAACAGTGACTCCCAAACCAGTTGGTCTAAGGCACTAGGTGATGAAGCACCTTCGCTATATTTTTTTTATGCTGCATTGGTGATTACAAAACTAGTGTTCATTTTTCTTTACCATTTTATACTTTTATTCTTCATTTATTTATTTTCCTTCATACTTTGGCTTTTAGACAAGAGCATTTCAAGGTATCCTCTACTATCCCGAGTTTCAAGACGTGTGTAAGTGCGTATAGTAGGGTATCGACGTTCAGATGTTTGACTTACAGAGTAGGAACTATTTTTCAGACTTATTTTTATCCTCAGATTAGTGACTTCTTTCATCTTACTAACCCTTGGGACAACGGCTCATAACTACTTATTACTAGTTTCGTTTAAGAAAACATCTAACTTTGTTGTTTTTCTTATACTATTCCAATCTTTTAGATGTAATTTTTCACCTTCTAAACTTTTATTATAAAATTAAATATTAAATATTTTTTTTATATGTTTTGTGCAAAGTATGATACAAAGTGATGCACAAACCTCCCCCAAACTTGTTTACAACAGTGTCCTCACTGTTGCCATCTGTGAAATCTCAGAAACCTGTAAATTTGGGAGGAAAAATTTATTAAAGGGGTCATAAAATATGATCGTGAAAATCTCCCCCAAACTTATTCTTTTATTTTTATTTTATATATGTATGTACAATTTTGACTCACCTCCAATCTAAAGATGATACAGTATTTTTCAAGACATGGAGGTGAGACGGAGGATTTTTAGTCAAGATAAAGCGGCTCCTGTAAAAACAGGAGCTCCTCCGAGGGGTCAGTGGAAAAATACGGTTTTAATCTATGTCCATTAACTTTGAAAATTATACCGTTTTCAATATTTTCAAGCTCAACTACCCCGTGTGGGTATACATACCGCACAACAAATGGTCCTTCCCAACGAGATCGTAGCTTACCCGCATGAAGATGGAGACGTGAATCGTAAAGAAGGACTTGTTGATCTGTTGTAAAAGTTTTTCTCAAAATGTTTTTATCGTAAAATACCTTAGTCCAGTTCTTTACTATCACCGCATTATCGTAAGCTTCATCGTGGAGTTCGCTTAGCTCGTTTAATTGCAGCTTCTGAAAGTTGCAGGCTTGAATTAAGTCAAAGTTCCGTTCTTTAATGATCCACATTGCTTTGTGTTCAATCTTGACCGGAAGGTGACAAGCTTTACCAAACACTAGACGATAAGGAGACATACCTAGATCGGTCTTATATGCAGTACGGAATGCCCAAAGAACATCCGTCAATTTGTTTGACCAGTCTTTTCAATTTTTAGAAACAGTTTTCTCCAAAATTAGTTTGATCTGCTTGTTAGAAACCTCAGCTTGCCCGCTCGTTTGAGGATGATAGGGTGTGGAAAGTTTGTGGTTGATTGCATATTTCCGCATCAAAGTCTCGAAAGACCGGTTACAGAAATGTGTCCCGTTATCGCTAATGATAGCGCGTGGGTGTCCAAATTGCGAAAAGATATTTTCTTTCAGGAATTCAATGACAATCTTTTTTTTATTAGTACGACTTGGAATAGCTTCCACCCATTTCGAGACGTAATCAACCGCTAACAAGTTGTACAAATTCTCAAAGGAGTTGGGAAAGAACCCATAAAATCAATACCCCAAACATCGAAAATTTCAACCACCAAGATCGGTTTAAGTGGCATCTCATTTCTTTTAGAGATCTGACCCGTGTGTTGACATTGTGGATAGGTTTTATAATGATCAAATGCATCTTTGAACAAAGTAGGCCAGTAAAAACCACATTGCAAAACCTTCTCTGCCGTTTTTCGTGGACCAAAGTGACCACCGCATGCCTGATCATGACAGAAAGATAGAACACTCTTGAATTCATCATTGGGGACACATTTGCGAATGATTTGGTCAGGACAATACTTAAACAAATAAGGTTCATCCCAGTAAAAATGCTTTACTTGGGATAGAAATCGATGTTTATCCTGTTTCGACCATTCGTGGGGAATAAGTCCCGTTGCAAGATAATTCACAATATCCACAAACCAAGGTTCGTCGAATACATTCAAGAGTTGTTCGTCCGGAAAAAAGTCATTAATTGACAGGGTCATAGGTGAAGAAGAGATGCGCGAGAGATGGTCGGCTACTACGTTTTCACATCCTTTCTTATCTCGAATGACAAGATCAAATTCTTATAATAGGAGGATCCAACGTATTAACCGACCTTTAGCATCTTTCTTCGATAAAAGATGTTTTAAGGCGGGGTGGTCCGTGTATACAACAATTGGTGAACCAATCAAGTAAGGCCTGAATTTTTCTAATGCAAATACAACTGCCAAAAGTTCTTTTTCGGAAGTTGTATAATTAATTTGAGCACCATTCAGGGTCTTACTTGAATAATAAATCACATGTGGCATCTTATTAATGTGTTGTCCTGATTTGAATGATATTTTTAGATCAAAGAATTGTTAACCGCAATCAAGAACGGCGTCCCTTGGTAGCTAGCCGGTGAGTACGGGTCGGTCTACAGGGATTTTGTGTATTTCCTAATTGTTCTAACGAGTTAATTCCAAACGGTATTGGATTGATTATCACTAAAAACTAAGTTGATCTAAACTAGGATTAAAACCTTGCTAGGGTTAGGTTTAGGTTAAGTTTGGAAAGTCAATATTCCTCACCGCTTTCTATGCCCTAATTTAGATCTATGAGGTGTTATGGTAATAATTAATAAAGTGAATTAGTACCATTGGGAAGAAACGATGTTTCTTCCTCTAGGTTCTTGTTCTTCCTTTCTTAATCTTTACCCTAACCTCCATGGAAAACATGCACAACCGGTTGTTTATACTACGGTATCACTGCTACCTCGTGGGATAGGGTGCCGTAGGGAGTGGTGTGTGCATGCATGCATGGATTCCTATAAAAACGTATGATGGGCAAGAAAGGGGTGAGAGATCTTCATCTCTCAAGCCTTCCCCAAATCTAACCCTAACAAGCGAGGAGACTACTCATTCATTAGGGAATTGATTAACATGTTCTAACTATGTTACTATGGCAGAGAATAAAATCTAAACTAGGGCAGAAAGGAAAATTATACTAGGGAAGATAAGAAATTATCTAGGGCATGGAAATAAAAAACTACTTACTTTATTTGATACTCTCTTCATACATTGAAGAAATTTACAGATCTGAATTTTGATAAAATGAAATGAGGCACAAGAAGAGGTATAACCTAAAACAGGTTTTAGGGTCTCTATTTATAGATTCATAGAAACCCTAGGTTTATGTTCACACCAGAATATTGCTTTTACTACCGCCCATTCTTATGCTCGTTTGCTTATCGGTAGGTACTCATGAGCCATGTTTGCTAGTTAATTGCAGGATACAGGTTCTCAGCTCTAAACAGTGAAATTCATGGAAAAGCACGACAAATTCCGGATTACTCCCAACCACAGATAAAACACGGGTCTCCGCTCTCTATCCGTATGTTGCCGCACACCAGTTTAAGGGACAAAATGGCAAATCGATGTCATTTTCATGCACAAAACTCAATGTCAACACAAGATCCAACATATCTACGCGGAGCTCGAGGAAATCATGGAAAAAGATCCACATCACCTTTTGTTCTGCTGGAATTCTGGAAATATTGTGAAGAGATTCTGGGAAACAACATATACCACACTGAAGAGTACACAAAACCAGGGAAACCGACAAAAGATGAAGAGCCAATTCCTCTATAGGGCCGTGGTTCCGCGGCGTAAGCACGCTTAGACCGCGGATCCGCGGCCGTATGGTCTCCTCAGTAGGAGATCTTTTAGGGGCTGTTTGGTAATTTTATAAGGAGGC
The DNA here is from genome assembly GCA_030015575.1 of Agapanthus africanus. Classification (NCBI taxonomy): domain Eukaryota; kingdom Viridiplantae; phylum Streptophyta; class Magnoliopsida; order Asparagales; family Amaryllidaceae; genus Agapanthus; species Agapanthus africanus. The sequence goes on from CM057342.1 coordinate 189,289,057, forward strand.
CGATTGTTGCCCTAGGTTTCCAGTTCCCTGCCTATAAATTGCCCAGAACTTGCCAAGCCATGGATGTTCATTCTTATGCCCACTTTTTGTTAGTTTTTAGTTTAACTTCTTCTTCTTCTTCATCTTTCCTCCATTAAATTGTTGTGAGAGCTTTTAAGTGGATGTTAAATGAAGATGGGGGGTTATTTTGTATCATTCTTTTGCTTAGCTTCCCCCTTGAGTTCTCTACCTTAACTTGATCTTGCAAGCTCTTAAGTGAGCTTGCAAGTTTAATCTTTGGTCATTGATCTCAAGGGGTTGTATCATTGTGGAATCAATAATGTTCTCTCTCTTTTGTGCTTCATTCTCCATGAGTTCTTTGCCTTTTCTTGATCTTGCAACCTCTTAATCGAGCTTGCAAGTTTAAGATTTGGTTATTGAACCCATGTTTTGTTTTGGGTTCTATGGTTCCTAGTTTCATTTCTTGCTCATTTACTTTCTTGCACTTTAATACTTGCTTTACATTCATGCACTTAAATTCCATGCACTTTTAATTACTTGCTTGTAATCTTTTCTTTTCTTTGTTTATCTTTTCTTTTGCTCTTTTTGGTTCGTTTTGTGAATGGTTGTAATATGTTGTTTTTAAGAATAAATACGATATTGTAAGTTAATGTTTCTTTGCTCATTTTCTTTTCCCGTTATTTTCCTTTGAACTCCGCCCAAACGTTACGCAAGCGCTCCGTTAGGCACCCTATCCTACCAAGGTAACGGTGATTCCTAACCGCGACCGGTTGCGTTCGGTTTGGCCGGAGGCGAAAGAAAGAGACAAGAACGGAAGGACAAGGGTAAATAATCCGGATTCCACGAATACCGTGCTTAAATCTCCTAATCCACGTTGTTGCCAATTGCTCTAGCTTCAATTGGTCAAGACTCGGCTCAAAGGTTTTGAGTGCGGATTTCTTTAGCTTACACTTTCGTATCTTTTTCTTAACAACTTTATACTTGCATATAAAACACATTGGTTAGATTTGAACAAACATATACACATTCTTTATTGACTCGTCTAAAACTCGAACGGACATACAACCATCTCCTTGTGGATCGACCCGTGCTCAACCGGCTAGCTGCATAGCGATACCATCCTGATCGCGGTTATAACTTTAGAACTTTGAACATCCATCACGCCAAAAGCGTGAGATCAGTTTACAATCGCGTCATATCTGCTTTTACAATTTTACCACCTAAGAAACCTAAATAATGCACCGACGCACCGACACATCTTTTCTGCACCAACACGGGCGACGCACGGCCGCGGTTCCGCGGCCAAAAGCAGGGTTTGGCCACGGTTCCGCGGTCAAATAGAGGCATCTTTAGCTGCAATTTCTTGGTTATCTTCCTGATGCATTTTTATACTTGTTTCTTCAGTTGTTTTCTCGGATTGGCTTCTATATTTCTTCCAGATCTCCACAGTGAATAATTGTAGTGGATTTTTACTGTTGCTTCGTGACGAAGTCTTGAACCTTGCGCTGCCTTTGTACTCAGTGAACTTATTTATTGATCTTCGTTTATTCTCAAAAATGTGGCATGATCAAGATCCCACCATTTATCGGTCGTAGTCTCACTTTTGTATCAATTTTTTTTTTTTTATCAATTTCACTGTTTTTGTTCCGAGAACCTGTAACCTGCAACTATGTAGCAGACATGGGTCAAAAGCATCTTTTTATTTGTAAAATGTATAAGAATGAGGAATATAATAATGGAAAATTATTGTATGAACAAATACCCCCAAACTTATCTTTTGCTCGTCCTCGAGCAAACCTAGTTTTATTCTCAACAAAATCCTAACCTCACTTTCGCAGGGAAACACGATTGCACTGAGCTCATGTAACAAGCCGTTAAACCTCTAGGTGTCCCCAGAAGGAGGAGTGTTGTCTCCTGAGGGTTTTCAGCGGATACTACCCATAAAATCCTATCAATTAGGCCCATTTATTTTCCAATTAGGATTTCTAATTAAGAACTCTATTATCTTCGACTCACAAATTATCCATCCGTATTTTTTCACACTTCCTTATTGCTTAACTGAAGATTATATATGTTCTGTAGACTTACTTAGCTTTTGGCATCTTTTAAGTTTTCCTTCAAGGGTTCTATCTCAACTTAGAAATTTTTATCATCTTTACTAAAGATACAAGTCGTATTCTTCATTCCTATCTCTTATCTAAACCCCAATCACATACTCCTACGTGTGTGTGTATATCACCCCTACACTTGGAAATTCAAATCAAGCTATCATACTCTTGTCCATCGTCCAAAGCACTTCTTAATTTGTGAATTTTTAGATGAAATTTGCTCACACATTCTTTATGCGACCGTTAATACTTCTTGAGGTACCAACAACCGATTACAAGATGTGTTTTCACATTAAAGCGTAATTCCTAGTCTTGTAACACTTAAGGCTTTAGTAGTGACTCCCAAACCAGTTGGTCCAAGGCACTAGGTGATAAAGCACCCTCGCTAAATATTTTTTTTTCATTAATGCAGCCTTAAGTAATTACAAAAACCAGTGTTCATTTTTTTTCTTTATTCACACTTGTATTTTTTATTTTTCTTTGTACTAAGGACTTTAGACAAGAGCATTTCAAGGTCTCTTCTACTATCCCAAGTTTCAAGGTTTGTGTTTATGCAATTTGTAGGGTATATATTTTCAGAATCTAGACTTGAGCTTAGGAATTAATTTTAAAACTTATACTTTAATAAAAATATCAATACTTTTCTCTTGTTGTAACTTAGCCCAAGAAGTCAACTCGAAATTTTCCTATTTCTAAATAAACTACAAAGACATATACTTTCTACCATTAGATTTTAAGAAAGGTTATTTTTAGGGTTTTTAATTCACTAAGTCTAAGATCTAGTTGTTCCTATCTAGTTAACCTTTTTGTCAAACTCAAGTCAATTAGGGCCAAAATTGAATACTTTAATTCTTATAATTTTTAAAATTTTCAATTTTTATGAGATTTAAAATAAGTACGCAAATGCAAAAATATACACACGAATGCGAAGGAAGAAGGCTTACCGAGCATACCCCCAAACTTAAACTTGACAGTGTCCTCACTGTCATGCTACACCAAGAGGGTTAAAAATGTCGGCCCTCACCTGTTTATTTATTTATAAATTTTTTTACTGTTAAAAGAAAAACAAAATATATATACAACAAGATTCCCCCCAAACTTAAGTGAAATAGTGTTTCCACTATTTAAGCGTTAAAGTTCAGAGTTAGGGAGGAGAAAAATCACTATACAAGGCCTTACACAGGCCAAAAGTTAGCACCAACCATTCAAAAATCTTATCGTGATAATGGTAGGGTTGGTAAAATAATGGAGTGTAGAGAAAAGAAATAAGAAGCACACGAGACTGTATGGGAAGAAGGGTGGAATATGGTCTCGATATATTCGGAGAAGAATGGCGGGAGAGAGAAACAAGTGTAGTACGAACTTGAGCTTGTAAATTGAGTGAATAAATTAGCACAATTTGTGATGAACGATGTGTTAAAAGCGAGTGTGCTAATCTATCAACCCATCGAGAAATGGAGGAAAATCCCTCAAGATTCGCAAGAAAACATGGGTACGTTGAACTTGGTAAACCAAACTTTAAAAATGGAAGCATGACGAATTCTTGTCCGGTCGAAACGATAGGAAGGACGAAAGAGAGTGATTTAGGGATAGTCTTAATCTCACCTAAGTAATCTGTCTCGAACTCGAAGGATTCCATGAATGGTTCGAAATGACTGTAAGCAACCGAGTTTGATGGTTCAACAACTCTTCTGAAAATTCAAAGGACTCAAACTCGAGTGGTGAGTCTTCAAAATCGACCGTAAAAGTGAAGCACTCGTAATCATTATTGGCTGTGAGAACTGTGTCAGATTCAAAGAGGTACGCACTAGTGGCGTCCAAACTGATGTGATCGAAGAGAAATCTTTCAAGCTCACAGTCCTCCTGCGTGATCTTTGGTGTGGTCGGAACGATGGAATGGAGGGGGAGTGATTTAGGAAGTATAACAGTTAAAGGTTCAGGAGGATGAATTGGAAAATCCGACACATCAAACAAAAATGGTTCATCCTCAATACTATCCTCAATACTCTCCTCAATACTATCCTCATAATTCTCCTCAAAAGTTATCCCATCCATGAAATTATCATTAACATCAAGACGCATATGAAGTTCATGAGAAGCATTTAATGACTCGGGATTGATGATGAATTGGAGAGAAATTTTCAGTCAAATCTACGGATTCATCATCCAAAATATTCCCGGCGTCAATATCCTCAATCAAGTGAAAATTAATTCTCTCAGACACCTCATCAAAAGCATGTATATCAATCAATTCAGGTTCTAGATTGGAGGTGTACAGGTTGAAAGGATTGGTGATGGTTTCACTCGAAAGGGACTGTTCAGTTGATAAAACTGCATATTTGTTATTACATTTTTCCTACCATGTTCATATTAAAAAAGGTCTTTATTATAACATATCATACATATGAGGGTTTATGTGTAAAAATAATATTTTCCATGTGTCGATATATTATAATTAGCATTTGGTAGGAAAATGTATATAATATTATTGACCTAATCCTAGTAGAACTAAGTCTACTAAATATTGTTTAAGTTGTTATGCAGAATTTTTCCAAGTTGTTGTGCAGAATTTTTCCAAGGCTAAAATCAAGGAAATCAAGTTGTTAAAGAAAACCTGCCTAATTAAGAAAGCAAAACTTGGAGATCAAGTCTGGCAGCAACCACGAGAAGATTTCAAAGATCTAAAGCTTCCAGAAATTGCGACATGTCATAAGGATCTACCTACAGAAAGATGATGAGAAGATCTCCACCATTGGCCGCGGATCCGTGGCCAAACCCTCCTGTTGGCCGCGGATCCGCAGCAGGTAAGGGGAGTTGGGAGTCGAAAATTTTCAGGGTGAATCTTTATAGTGGACAGGTTCTAGATTTCAATCAATTCAGGTTCTAGATTTTCAATCAATTCAGGTTCTAGATTGGAGGTGTACAGGTTGAAATGATTGGTGATGGTTTCACTCGAAAGGGACCCTTCACATTCTGGCAAATCAAGCACTACAAAGTCGCACAACTCATTACATGTTTTATTTTCATCTGATGAATCATTTGGGACACTTGTTTGAAAACCGGAGTTGTGGGATTCAATTTGGTATGGGTAGGTTTGATTTGGAAGGGTGCACTGCTTACTTTCTCTACTCAAATTCTCATTTTGTCCAACCGCCTCATCATACATTGGTATTTTTGGAGCTAGTTGGAAACTAGCTACCGGTTCACTAGGTTGCATAAGGACGACAATGGACGCATCCAAATTCCTCATCTGTTTGTTTGTCGCTACCATATAAGCTTCCAACGACTGTTCCAGACTAGACATGGATTATGAAGGGGTTTCAGTAAAAGATTCAAAGTTGTTTGGATACGTGAAACTCCAAAATGGCTGTGTAGAAGTAATGTCTAGGGAAGGTGTGAAAGTCGGGTAGGACTGGTAGGAATTGAATGGTTGGACAGGAGTAGGATCAACATTTGGGTAAAAAGGTGAATGGACTTGTTTATCACTAGAAATGGATGTGTGGAGATGAGTGAAAGATCGGCTACGAGATTGTTCAATATGCTCAGCAATAGACATGGGTTTTGGAGTTACAATAGGACTTGAAAATGGAGTATCAACGTAAGAAGGTGGTGAAGGTTGCAACGGTTGATACAAAGTGGATCGCGGAGTCCAACTGTTTCTCCTAGACGCTTCTATTCGATCTTTCAAAGAAATTTTGGGCATGGAAGGGTCGTCCGTAAATCGACCGAAACAATTCGCGTATGAAGCAAAGTTTGGTTCAGGGTAGATGCTTCTATTCGATCTTTCAAAGAAATTTTGGGCATGGAGGGGTCGTTCGTAAATCGACCGAAACAATTCGCGTATGAAGCAAAGTTTGGTTCAGGGTACCAAAGTTCGGCGAGGGTTTTGTGAGGTGGGTACCCATGATGTAGGAAAAGAGAAGAAAAAGAATGTGGGGTGCACGGATTTCTTAGCGACAAAATTTTGCAAGTTTTTATAAAAAAAAAAATTCTTTGTGTTTTTTTATGGAGCTTTTTGCAAAAAGATTTTCAATAAAGGAACACACTTTCAATCAACCACAAATGCACAATCAGGCCTAGATCTAGGGTCACCTAGGTCAGCTCCTAACTGTTCCAAAGGGCAAGAAATAGGACCCCAAACCGCCTCTTCACCGTCAATTGTGGCCAGGTAAGTGCCAGGTAAGTGGGAGGCTCTCCACCACGTAAGTAGTGGACCTAATTAAGTAACCACTTGCCTTAGACACATTTGCCTAGACACCACAAAGTCAGGTTAGGATCAACGGTCGATGCCTACAACTAGTCCTTTGTCCTATTGAGCGTGAAGTCCTTAGGGCTGAGTCTAATATTTTTTAATTAAATGATGGTCAATGCAATATGCCTTATGTGATTTCTGGGGTCCTGGGAAGGGTGATGAAATCCCCACCCAATCTGGATTGGTTTCAAGCCCCTTAAAGTCCGATTAAAAATATGCAAAGCAGTAACAATAACTTGCAAACAATTTTTTTATTTTTAGTGCGGTGCAAAGAATCCTGCACAAGATCAATTATTGGAAGGGGAGAGATTTTTTAGCGCAAAGAATCCTGCAGGCAAATTTACAGAGGAGATATTAGGGGCTTCAGAGGAGGAGAGAGAAAACTTACAGTTAGTTTTTTAGGTGATGACGTCACCTCCCTGCGGCGGAAGCGCGGCCAGAATAGGGTTTCGGCGGTGGAAACGCGGCAGCGGAGGCGGTTCAGTTCCCAAGATTTCATCTGCTCGTCTGGTTTGATTTTTCTCTGCTTTTCAGATCTGTCGTTTTCTGTTTTGCTTTCTGGATATTTCCAGATCCGAACTTGTTCGTCGATCCTGCAAAATTCACACGAAAACTACCCTTCATAAAATAAAAGATGATAAATTTTTATATTTTTTTATTTTTCAGTTTTTATGATTTTTTTTAATTTTATATTAACCCGAAATCGCAAAAAGAGAATAACACGCTATCCCCGACAACGGCGCCTTTTGATTTGATCAAAGAATATTTATAACCGCAATCAAGAACGGCGTCGCTTGGTAGCTAGCCGGTGAGTACGGGTCGGTCTACAGGGATTTTTTGTATTTCCTAATTGTTCTAATGAGTTGATTCCAAACGGTGTTGGATTGATTATCACTAAAAACTAAGTTGATCTAGACTAGGATTAAAAACTTGCTAGGATTAGGTTTAGTTTAGGTTTGGAAAGTCAATATTCCTCACCGCCTTCTATGCCCTAATTTAGATCTATGAGGTGTTATGGTAATAATTAATAAAGTGGATTAGTACCATCGGGAAGAAACAATGTTTCTTCCTCTAGGTTCTTGTCCTTCCTTTCTTAATCCTTACCCTAAGCTCCATGGAAAACATGCACAACCGGTCGTTTATACTACGGTATCACCGCTACCTCGTGGGATAGTAGGAAGCGGTGTGTGCATGTATGCATGGAGTCCTATAAAAACGTATGATGGACAAGAAAGGGGTGATAGATCGTCATCTCTCAAGCCTTCCCCAAATCTAACCCTAACAAGCGAGGAGACTACTCACTCATTAGGGAATTGATTAACATGTTCTAACTATCTAACTAGGGCAGAGAATAAAATCTAAACTAGGGCAGAAAGGAAAATTATACTAGGGCAGATAAGAAATTACCTAGGGCATGGAAATAAAAAACTACTTACTTTATTTGATGCTCTCTTCATACATTGCAGAAATTTACAGATCTGAATTTTGATAAAATTAAATGAGGCACAAGAAGAGGCATAATCTAAAACAGGTTTTAGGGTCACTATTTATAGATTCATAGAAACCCTAGGTTTACAATCGCGTCATATCTGCTTTTACAATTTTACCCCCTAAGAAACCTAAATAATGCACCGACGCACCGACACATCTTTTCTGCACCGACACGGGCGACGCACGGCCGCGGTTCAACGGCCAAAAGCAGGGTTTAGCCGCGGTTCCGTGGCCAAATAGAGGCTTCTTTAGCTGCAATTTCTTGGTTATCTTCTTGATGCATTTTTATACTTGTTTCTTCAGTTGTTTTCTCATATTGTCTTCTATATTTCTTCCAGATCTCCACAGTGAATAATTGTAGTGGAATTTTACCGTTGCTTCGTGACGAATTCTTGAACCTTGTGCTGCCTTTGTACTCTGTGAACTTATTTATTGATCTTCGTTTATTCTCCAAAATGTGGCATGGTCAAGATCCCACCATTTATCGGTCGTAGTCTCACTTTTATATTATTTTTTTAATCAATTTCACTGTTTTTGTTCCGAGAACCTGCAACTATGTAGCAGGCATGGGTCAAAAGCATCTGTTTATTTGTAAAATATATAAGAATGAGGAATATAATAATGCAAAATTATGGTATGAACATGTCCTAAGACTGCACCAACAGCAAAATCTGATGTATCACACATTAGCTCAAACGGGTGGTTCCAATCAGGAGATGATAGAATGGGGGCTGTAGTGAGTGAATTATTGAGTGAGTCAAATACAGCCTCACAATCCGAATCAAAGTGAAATGTTGTGTCCTTAGCCAAGAGAAGAGTTAAAGGTCTAGCAATTTTGCTAAAATCCGTAATGAATCTCCTATAAAATCCTGCATGACCAAGGAAAGATCATATATCTTTGATGCATTTGGGATGAGAAAGGTTATGGATGACATCTATTTTAGCTCTGTCGACTTCAATGCCTTTCCGTGAAATTACATGTCCAAGCACATTTCCCTCTTGGACCATGAAATGACATTTTTCTCAATTCAAGGTTAAGTTCTCATCTTTACAACGAGTAAGAACTGCGTCAAGATGAGATAGACAGTCATCAAAAGAATCTCCGAATATCGAGAAATCGTCCATGAAAATCTCCAGAAAATTCTCGACCACGTCCGAGAATATCCCCATCATACACCGCTGAAATGTAGTGGGAGCATTGCATAACCCAAAAGGCATGAGTCTATAAGCAAAAGTACCGAAAGGACAAGTAAATGTGGTTTTATCTTGATGCTTTTCAGCAATAGGGACCTGGTTATAGCCAGAGTATCCGTCCATGAAACAAAAATATTCATGTCCAGCTAAGCGTTCCAACATCTGGTCATTAAAAGGTAGAGGAAAGTGGTCTTTCCTCATTGCGGCATTGAGTTTTCTATAATCAATACATACACGCCACCTAGTTTGAGTGCGTGTATGGATCAACTCATTAGCCTCATTTGTTATAACCGTGATGCCAGATTTCTTAGGGACTACATGAATAGGACTTACCCATTGGCTATCAGAGATTGGGTAAATGATACCATTGTCAAGGCATTTGACAATTTCTTTCTTCACTGCCTACTTCATGACGGGATTTAACCGACTTTGTGGTTCTTGAGTTTGCTTGGCTTCATCCATCAGATGTATATGATATTCAACAATCAAGGGACTAATCCCTTTGATGTCAGCCATTGTCCTACCAAATGCCTGCCTATTAGATCTCAATACCCTCAAAAGAGCTTTCTCTTGCTCTAGGGCTAAAGAAGCTGATATGATCACGGGTAAAGATTCATTCTCACCTAAATACGCATATTTTTGATGAGAAGGTAACAATTTGAGATCTAATGACGGCGGAGAAATAATAAAAGGTGGGGTAAGCGAATGATATTCAGATTCACGAAGAAGCTCATTGCTTGCAAAAGATACAGACTCGGAAAGTGAAGAGTCTAAAGTTTCAGACTCAAAAGTGGACTCGTCAATTGTGTCCTCACTATGATGTGCAAGATCAAACAATGATGTGCTAATGTCGTCGAGATTATCAAAGCAAAGTTCATCAACCTCACAGCTTTCGGGAGCTATCTCGTGGAAAGAACATACATCAAGAATGTGAGCAGAGGGTTCAGACGGCTGACTTCCAATTTTGTAAATGTTCAGCTCAATTGACATCTTCCCGAAGGATAGGGTCATAGAGCCGTTTCTGTAGTTAATGACAGAATTGGAAGTGGCAAGGAAGGGTCGACCAAGAATCACCGGAATTTGGTTCCGTGGGTTCGCTACAGGTTGTGTATCAAGAACAATAAAGTCCACAGGGAATATAAATTCCCCGACTTTTATTAACACATCCTCAAGTTCACCCTTAGGTTTGGTAATTGATCGGTCTGCCATATGGAGAGTACAATGAGCTGGTTTTAACTCTCCAATCCCTAACTGCTCATAGACAGAATATGGAAGCAGATTAACACTAGCGCCAAGGTCAAGTAAAGCACGGTTAATGTTTTTACCACCAATAGAAATCGAGATTGTAGGACAGCCAGGGTCCTTACGTTTCTTTGGTAATTGTGGAGTAAAAACTGTGCTAACATTATTCGTCATGAATACCTTTTTTTGCACTTGAGTCTTCCTCTTCCTAGTGCACAAGTCCTTTAGAATTTTCGCATAAGACGGAACTTGTTGGATAGCATCTAGGAGAGGGATATTGATATTAACCTGTTTAAAAATTTTCATAATATTCTCCATATGTGGACTCATTTTGTTTTCCCTTAACCTATTCAGATAAGGAGCTTTAGCAATAATAGCTGGGTCCAAAATTGGAGAAGGTGGTGTAGGTGGTACCGATCCCAGAATAGGAGTGAGGATCGTCTTTGGTGGACTAGAAGAAGTGTGCTGAGGGTTCGAGCCTTGAGGAAAACGAAGAATAGGCTCGCAAGAAGATGGTGGGGTAGAAAAAGTAGGATCAGAAGTAGAAGTGGATATGGAAGGAAAAATCGCAGCCGGGGTGTTATTGATTAATTCATCATGATTATCAATCTCTTCACCGACTTGATTATTTAGCACTCTTGAAGATCTCAACGTTGTGATGGCACTCACATTGTAATGCTGTGAATGCCTATGATTCGGTAGGGGTTGAGACGGAAGTTTCCCTTTCTCTCTAGCACTCATTTCGGCATTCAATCATGCAATTTGTGCTTCCATCGATTTAATATTCTCATTTTGGGAGGCGATGCTCTTTTTTATATCATCAAAGGAAGATTGAAAATTAGCCGTAACCTGGATGGATTGTTTCATAAACGTATCCAAGGTTCGTTCGAGCGCAGAGGAGTTATCAGTACCGGCCAATTGCAAAGAATTATACGGTGCAGAAGTGTTGGCTGAATTTTGAAAGTTTTGTGGTTGACATGGGTGCTGACTCAGTTGTAATGGTTGCTGCTGTTGTGGAGGGTTCCTTTGGAAATTATTTTGGATTGGAATCGTGTTTTGAGTTTGGTGTTAGTTCCAAGCAAAGTTAGGGTGATTCCTCCAATCCTGATTATATGTGGAAGAATAAGGATCGTTTCTAGGTCGTTGCTGAAAAGCAGCATTAGTGTGCTCTTGACCTTGAAACGGAGAATTCAAAGGACATTCTTCCGTTAGATGTGATGGTTCAGAACAACATCCATAGACAGTTTTGGGGAGTGTCAACTGATTTATGGAGGCTAACGAAAATTTATGTTCCATAGCTTCGAGTTTCTTTTGCATTGCTGCCATTTCAGTTCTAACTCCTACGGAAACATCAAGTTGATGAATACCACCCCTAGACGATGGTTGACTTACACTCTCCAACTATAAAGTTTTTTCAGCGAAATCTTCTAAGAATCTCCAAGCTTCATTATCATCTTTAGACATGAAATTTCCTTGATACATGGATTCAAGCAACTGCTTTGTTGCTGGATTAATATCCTCATATAAGATTCGACAGAGATCCCATTTAGGAATTCCGTGGTGAGGACATTGGACTAGAAAATCCTTGAATCGTTCAAAACATTTCAAAAATGGTTCATTGGGAAGCTGGGTAAATTGATTTATTTCTCTACGAACTAGAGCTGTCTTATGATTGGGGTATAATTTCTTTAGGAAAGCTGTGACGAATTCATCCCAGTTTGAAATAGAATAGGCGGCTGTGTTATAAAGCCACTTCTTGGCTATATCGCACAAAGGGAACGGGAGAAGACGTAATCTCATAACATCCACAGAAAGCTGTGAAGTACCCATCATAGCGCATACGTTTTCAAATTTGGTAATAAAATCATATGCGTCTTCAGACTTGAGACCGTGATGTTTGGGTAAAAGATTGATGTATTGAGGTTTGATTTTGAAATTGTCCCCATTGGCTGGTGGAATGGTAAGACAGGTCGAAAGAGGACCTTGAATAGGGTAGCATCTCTCTTGGAGAAAGATGCGCGGTGGGGTCTGCGCACCTGCGGGCGGTGGAAGAGTAGTGTTAAAGAAGTTCGATGGAGAACCGTCCATCGCGGTGGATGTGGTAGTGGGTGAAGAAAAAGAAAATGTAGAATTACCGACTTCGGAGTCGATCGGAGGAACGCGGACAAGACGAGCACTAGAATCCCGTGTCCAGCCGAGCATGTACTAACGGTTTAGCATAAGTGGCAGTGTAAGTGATAATTAAGGGAAGTGGTTTTTCTGTTTTGGTGTTTGTTTGTTTTCTTTTTTTTGAAAAAGACGGATTTTGAAAAATCACAAAAACAATGCATAAGAAACCCCTAGATCTGATGGTCACCTAGGTCAAGTCACTAGAACGCTCCTAGATTTCTAAAAAACAAATCGCAGGATAAATCCTCTACTGCCTTTTTATCCCTTTTGTGGCTAGGTAAGTGCCAGGTAAGTGGGAGGTTCTCCACTACGTAAGTTGCGGGTCTAATTAAGTATCCACTTGCCTTAGACACACTTTCCTTAGACACCACTACAGAAACGCGGATAAGCAATAGATTACCCATGACCTTCTTCTGTCCTAATTGAGTACGATGGTCCTTAGAGTCTTGTCTAGATTTTTTTAATTAATGAGGGTGATGCGGATGCTCGTTTTGTGATTTGCGGGGCTTAGAAAGGGTAATGAAATCCCCACCTAATCCGAATTTGGTCTTTACCCCCTAATTTCCGTATTAAAATATGCAAACAACCAATATCAAAACACACAACAGATTTTTATTTTAGCGGCGCTGTTTTTGCAAAGAATCCTGCAGAAAATGGTTATTGGACAAGAGCAGGGAGGAGATAAGAAAGTAAGAAGTAGACCGGAGAAATCTGGAGCTCTGAAGCTTCAATATCGCTGCGGTTCCGCCGTGAAATCAAAGTAATGGCCGCGGTTCCGTGGTCTTCTTGCAGGATCATTGCACGAAAATTTCTTCAGCTGCACCCTTCAGTTCTATGGCCTTCTTGAATGCTCCAGAATATTTTTCCCTTCGCTCCAATGATTCCAGATTCCTTTGCAAAATTCACAACTAATCGTTAAGCGCTTGATGCGATTTTGATCTAAAAATTCTGATGGAATAATAAAATTTTAACTCTAATAATAAGAATGAACAAAATAGCACGCATCCCCGGCAACGAAGCCATTTGATTGATTTTTGAAACCTTGTGTGATTGATTCGAATGAAAAGAAAAGTGTAATCACCACAATCAAAGAATTTATAACCGCAATCAATAACGGTGTCGATGTAGTTTCGTTAATGAGAACGGATCGTCCACAGAGATTCGTGTTTTGATCTATCTTGTTTTAGATGAATTGAAATGAAAATAGTAAAGAAAATGATTCAAGATTTATGAGATTGATTTTTAAGAAACATTTAGAAAACATTCAAGAATCAAGAATTTATCCAATATCAATTTGATTTATCAAGATTATGAAGAATAGCTTGTAGGATTCGATTGGGTTAATAACTAATGATGAATCTAATAATTCCTAATCTTATCTATTGATAATTTGTAGCTAGATCGATGATGATGAATGAAGATTAGGGATCAATTGAAGAAACTAAGGTTTCTCCTTCCCTATCGCTTTTCTTTTCATTGATCATCATTCGGATCTAGCCTCTAGCAAAGAAAATCATCAATTGTTTGATCCTTAATTTGCAACGAAATGATCAAGAACGTGATCTCGCTAAAAATTAGGTCATCAATGATTCTTTTTGCTAAGGTTCACAAATCTCATAAGACTTAAGATTAGTATTAAGATTTGATCATCATTAGATCCATCAATTCTCTCGAATCCTCCACAAGCGGAGAATTTACTCATGCATCATAATGAAATAATCAAGAACGAAAAATTTCATAATGCGAGAATGTATAGAAAGCGAGAATTATAATTATCACCTTTATTTAGATCTCCTTCAAATTACACCTCTCACTCGAGTTTACAAGACTAGTTCTAGCTCACTCCTTTGAAATTGAATTTGTCGTCGATCTTTGTGTGGCTCGATCGTCGTGAGTCGCGGATCATCGTGGATCTCTTGCTCGGATGACGATCGGCGTTGCAATAGAGGATCTTCGATTGTAGCTTGATTTTTCTCTCAATGGATCTTGATTTGGATCAAGTTGTATCACTCAACTTGATTTGAATTGATTTGGATTTGTGCTAGAATGGTGTAGTATTCAACAACGAACAACGAACAACCTTTCAATGAAGCCCTAGGTCTCCTTTTATAGTACTTCAAATCTTCCATTAGAAACTAGGTTTATCTTCCACCAGAAGCAAGGTTGTTATGAAGCTTGCATGAGAAGCTTGGCTATTGTAGTGAAGCTTCTGGAGAAGTGTAGGGAGTTCGAAGCATCTTGAGGAAGCTAGGAAGTTACAAGGGAGCGTCTGTAAAAGTACCGACCGCCTACGAGCCAACTCGGCCGCGGATCCGCGGCGGATCGCGTTGAATCGGCCGCTGTTCCGCGGCCGTTTGGTGAGATCATTGAATTATTTCTTCTCTGCAGTCTTCTGTTGGTCTTTAGGTCTTCTTCTGATATCTGGAATCTTATTATCCTTTCTGAAACTCTGCCAGATTCTAAGTCTTTGACGTATTGCATTTTTTGGCAATTTTGTGTTTCCGGTTCTTTGACCTAGAAAAATTTTCTGCACAAAATCTCTCTGAACTGTGTCGAGATATATAATATCATGCATGAAGTAATAAACACACAATTTCCTATAAAGAATGATGAATATATATATATATATATATAACACGGGGTAATTAGTATTTTCCAAACAAACTGGTAATATGTGTTATATTTATATCAACCATCCTTAGATGAGTAGAATAATTAGGAAATTGATGTGTTACAGATTGCATTATTTTCGACTGAACGGTATCATATACTCGTATTTAATCAAGCTCCCATACATATCTCCATACGTGCCCTACCTCATTTCTCTTAAGCCAGGAAACCTCTATGTAGGACTCTTAAGACTCGTCAATACGCTAGCTATAGGTAATGATCACATCAGATACCCATAAGCCGTCAGCAGTACTAGCTGGACGTAATGGCTACCTAGGTATTGAACGAATAGAAGATCAACAAGCAAACTTGTTCAAACTCCCTAGAGCCTATAAGCAACACTTACCATACAGTCTGATCTCTTTGTCTGTTATGTCGTATATTGAGTTTGGTTGATGGAGTCCTCAGACCCCAATAACTCGATAAGTCATGCCGATGTGTGGCCTATAACCAATCGAGAAACTACTGATAACACTTATCAGTAAATCTCATCAGCCCTGCCCGGGAACTTGCGGTTATAGCCAATCACGCATAGCACAACATCAACTCCCAATACCGGGAGAGACAAAACCCCTTTTATCGCTCACTGCCTCCATGTGACTCGGGACTGTACCCAAAAACCATATGTTCGCACGACTCAGTAGAGCCGTGGTAAGGTGGAAATCAAAACACAATGGGAACCACACAAGACACTATAACAATCTCGGGTCTACAGGCTAACCTGTACAAGTGTCACCAGAGAACTGCTATTTGACGATAGGTATGATACCATTTAGGAGTTCTCGACGTGTCCATTCAGTGTACCTAGTCTCTAATGAGCACCTGCATACAATCTTTGATTTCAAACACCAATGGATATGGGATCATCCATCGCCTCAACACAGGGTTAAGAATCGTATACACTGTACGATTCCCTAGTACCCGCGGTGCCGGAGAAATGCGGATGGCGAAAAAAATTTCAAGCAAACACGAAAGAGAACCTAGAATCGATCCAAACGCCTAAACTAGCAAACCAAGCATGCAAAGATACGTAATACTACCTTCGACGCGTGTCCACCTAATCATGTAAGACCCTTCCATATTCCATGTACACTGTCGGGATCATGCTTGAGTGGTGACCTCCTTTGCCGAAGAAGATCGACCTGAGGGAAACCGATCCAAGCACCAGTTTCACTTAGTGGAGCGATTGACGCTCTAAGCTCGCTACGAATGGAGAGTGGGGATGTAGGTATATTTTCACTATCCATTTCTCAATTTTCTAAGCTCATGTGAGCTACCTAGAAGGAGAAGGAGGTAAATAAGAAGAAGCCATGCAAAATGGCTAAGTCTTTTGTGTAGGAAAAAACTAGCAAGCAAAGAATAGAATGGCTTGATTATTTGCCACCATGCCACAATAGTAAATCCAAATCATTATACAATATAATAACCAAGGCCATCTCTCTCTACCATGCTTTTTAACACCTCATTCTCCACCTCATTCTTGATTTTCTTTTAATGGAAAATCAAGAAATGAAGTGTCCATCTTCTAGAACAAATTCCGTTTAAATATGGAATATAACCCGGTATACGTATCGAAATACATATACGCGTATTCATACAAAAAATACAAATAGCCAAGAGAGAAAATGAATAGTGAACAATAATACTAGAATATACATATTAAATATATATATATATATATATATATCATTAAATCAAAAACCGATTTAATAATTCGGCTTAATCCTAAACCGCTGGTATTATCAACCGTCCGATTAAAGTCCATGTAGCCTGTACACGTATTTAATTGGACACCCTGTATGCACCAACATACGTCATCTACATCATATCGCATGAACCAGAAAAACTCTTTGTGTAGGACTCTAAAGACTCGACAATACATTGGTAGTAATTTACTGGATAAATTCAAAAACCACAAGCATATCAGCGACACTAGCTGTATGTAACGGCTGCCCAGGTATCTGTCGAAAGAGAGATCGATAATCAAGTCCTTCCATACACTACTGAGCCTGAATGTGACAATCTCCGTACAGTCCGGTCTTTTCGTCTGAGAGTATCGCATACCAGGTCTACGGGTGGAAACATCAGACCCCTAATAACCCGATAAGTCATGTCGGAGCCATGCTGATCACCAACCTAGAAACTACTGAATTCATATCAGTAAATCTCATCTACCGTAGCCACGAATTTAAGATTATAGCCTACTGAACACAGCACGCCATCGACTCCTAATACCAGGAGAGATTAATCCCCGACAATCGCTCACTGCCTCCATTTGGCTCGGGACTGTACCTAACTAAAACCTGTTTTCACGACTCCTTTGAGCCGTGGTAGGGTAGTAATCAAAGTACAGTAGGAACTCATATGAGACAAATGATGATCTCAGGTCAAAAGACTAACCTTTACTAATGCCACTTGAGAACTTCCATCTGACGATAGATATTATACCATTTAGAAGTTCTCGGCAAGTTCGTCCAGTGTACTCACCTCGAGTGAGCACCAGTATACTATCTTAGGTGACATAACACCAATGGCTTTTGAGACCAGCCACTGCCCCTTGTCGAGGTCTCAAAACGTATACACTAGTCTACTCCGGAATATCGATGCCCAGTCTCGATACTCCCACGACTAGGGATATTTTAAGGATGTGTTTATAGACTACCCAGCTCTCACGTATATGATCGCCATCATAATGCTGGTAGTCAAGCAAGAATCCTACGGGTTTCATCATTATGTATTAGCGACATGTAATAACAAGTAAAACATATACATATCAATGATAAAGATAAACCAGATAGCATACTATCATTTCGAGTAAGATTGTTCTACCTGTATAGGTCCTCCCTCAGTTATCATAATCGCGTGTCTGCAATTACAATAATTGCCTTGAGGGCACTATATCGAACAATCTCCCACTTGCACTTTAGGCTAATTATTGCGGTATCGCATACCCACATCTCGTGTGCTATCGAATACTCAATTTCTATACTAATCAATTTCTCAAATCTCATTTGAGGAACATCCATGTTCGATAAATAGCCTCAGTGGTGGATCCGCTATAATATTTCAACTTCCTCTCACTATATCTCAACTTCACGGAGATGAAAAATCTCCCGAACAGAGCGATACCCCGCCTCAAGCATTTTGTCTAGATACAAGATGGGACTAAGTTCATAAATGAACAACCTTATCTTACAAACTTCTTAGGCTGTATCCTTTGTTGAGTCATAACCAGCATCATGAATCATGCTTACCTCAGTATCTCTATTGGAACCCTATCCAATATATCGATCCTCTGAAGAGGAAAAACTCAAAACTTTGACAGTATCTCTGTCATCTAGGTCACCTTGGAAGCCTAAACCGATAACTGCCTCCCGGAGGAGGCTGCCGTTACCAAATACCAAGAACATCCTCTAATGTTTATAACCGCTTCCCTTTGTTTCTCCAAAATTGGATTAATATCTACTTACTATAACAAGTATATAAGCAACATCTGGTTTTGTATTAGACATTGCATGATTGACTCATTTGCCTAAGCAAATGATATGTCATTCATGCCAGTCCCTCTCCTCATCAGTCTAAAAGACATCTCTTTAGAGAGGGTGGCTCCATCACCTGCGGGTACACTACCACGTCAGGAATCGTCCATTCTAAAATACTTTTAAAATGCAGTCTAAGTATCCGGATTGGGACACTTCCCAAATCTATATCTAAAATCATAGATCCAGTCACCCAAATCCCTGATATTGTATCCATATCCAACATGGAGAAAACACCATGTGACAACCGAAGTTTGGCTGATTGTAGTATAGGAATATCACTTTCTATCTGCGGTATGTCATCCAAATCTCAGGACAGTACTCCCTAAGTTCATCTATTGTTTTGATGAAGTCAATCACCTTGACTGTCATATTAAAACAAATGATCCGTCTTCGCTATCCATGCTTTAGTCTACGAATAGACATATGCAACTTGCACACCTTCCACTGCTCCTACTGACTACGATAACCCTCTGGTAGAGTCATATACAGGTGTACTTCCAAATTCTTATTTGGAAAAATGTTATAATCATTCTCTTTCCAGATATCATAGTCTAAAGCAGCAGCGGCAAGTTATATCCATATGGATTTTAGCGTAGACAATGAAGTAAAAGTCTCATCACAATCCACAATGAGTACTTGATAAGAATATGTACAACAATTCTAGCTTTATTAGGTTAATACCTTTCCACCTGCACAGATCTCGAAAGGTCTACTTGATCCTAATGGGTTTTACCCCTTCAGGAGCACCCAACAAAGTCCAAAATCCATAATTTGCTGAAGTACGTAGAGTCCATCTTGGATATAAGGTATCTGGTCATCTGGAAGTTACCACTTTCTATGACCTACAGATAACTAGTAGGGCCATCATAACTATGATGCCGACCTCCCTGTCACCGTCACCAAGAAAATCGAAGTATCTCTCGGATGACTAAGATCACCCACTAAAATCTACGGAGTGGCTAATGGATTGTCAAGTCTAATTGAAATATTAGATTCTATTAAATTTTCGATAACCGTTTGTGGTTCTGGAATCGCTTCCAATTCTACCATACACCCACTAGTTTCTTTTGCAAAAAGATTCCGTTTATAAAAAGGTGGCGAGTTAAGAACAATGTACATATTGATCTTGAAAATGGTAGAAACAAGACCCTAGTGAATACTTGGGATAATCCATAAACAGCCATTACCGAAGCATGCCTTAAGTTTGTTCGGATTCTGCTTTTAAACAGGAACCAGATAACTCCATATCTTAATAACCTCAAGATATGCAACCAATCTATGTCCATATAAAATCAAAGGCACTAATTTAGATGGAACCGGATTCAAATATCATGCAACTGTTTTTAGTGCATATCACCTAAATGGAAAAAGGCCAATACAACATTACTCATCAATGAGTGAACCCGCGGATGAGTAACCTAAGAGAGAATCAAGTTTTTAATATTACTATGATAGAATACCAAGCATAAGTATCTATATTTTCGATCACTTCGAAGAATTCTGATACTTCCAACGTATAGTTCTCTATTTTATTCTTATATACCTATAAACTTCTCAGAATATTTTGACCTTGCATTACAACAAATGCGTGTCTAAAAACTGAGAACTAATTAGTAAACCTGAATGAAGTAATTGTACCAATCCCTTGTCCTGAAGGACACTGGATAACATGCATTTTCATGTATAAGTCCCAAGAGTAAACTAACTCAAATTCCGTATGTTGTAGGTTGAAAACTGTATTTTTGGTCGAGAATGTCTTGCACCGTTATTCAATCCACCTTACCTTATTCTCAACTGATAAAGGTAAATGTTTGGAACACAATTTTCAAAATTTAAATGTCAATTTATGAAATAAAGATACAGATATATCATTTTAAAAATTGTTGCATAACAACGGTTATTCCATACTAAATATTTGTCGTTAGGAAAAACAAGGAGATTTAATCCAATATCACCAATTACAACGAATTCCGATATTGAGAATCAATCACCCATTTCCCAATATTCTACTCATTCTCAGCATCTGTAACGTCGTACAGAAGTGAGATCCAAATCCGGTTAATACATACCCTGGAATCAGAATTGATTAGGAAAACAGTTCTCAGTAACAAGTACACAGAAAATCTGAAACATAAATATTTCAAAGGGGTGGCCGGGTATTCCTAGTAATGCCCTTTCCCGTTCCAGATTCATGATAGTAGTCACAATTTCCTTTGACCTCACTTCAATCCCTTTATATATCTCTATATCTCACCTTCTATATACCGCACTTATGCTAACCATTTTTCTTTTTTCCCTACCTTTCGGCACCTGCCTAAGGTTTGGAAGAAGACTATCCAATAAGCGTAATAGGTGTACTCTCCTAATACAAAGAGCTCTCGCAACCTAAAAGAAGGTAAAAAGAAGAGAAAACCGAATAATACAATCTAAATTCTTCAGAACCAGTGGCCATCCTCGACTGAAATAATTTCTTCAAGTTCGTATGTAACGATACGATGGCCATTTTCAAGCAATATGGATCATCGTAGTGATACAGAGTGTTCTGAAGAAATGCAAAGGGAAAGTAGGAGTAGCAGGGATATTTGTGACTTTGTCGTTGATGATGCTCATAAGTGGGAATTCCTCAGATCGCGACATGTGGCGAATGACATGTCACCCGCGACAGCCCGCTAGACTCCTAAAGGGCTACCGAGTTAAAATCAGTGTGCATTAGCGACTTTCCTCAGATCATCCCCGAACTGACACTCCGCTTCTTGCCCAAGAGCAATCTGGCAGCCAAAATTTCACCCCTCTTCTTTTGCTCGTCTTCGAGCTATTGCAGAGTTGAGGTTCTTTGTCCTCTCATCTCGTCTCCAAACCATCCACCGAGCTAAGCCTCCCCAGCTCTCCCGATCAAACAAGAGTGCAGAGCCCTAGCGCTTCCATAACAGCTCCGCGTATTTCGCCAAAGCGGGATATCCTCCTCCCCACGTCCCGCGTCCCACACTGGCGCATCCCTCATTAATGAATGTATCCCGTCATTAATGGAGAGATCCCATCATTCACGTAGGCATAACGCAAAGGCATAACTGAAGGCGAAGATTTCGCACCCACTCGCTCCATGTGACCCCTATAAAAACCCCTCTCTCAGACGACTCAGGTAAGGCAACTTGATTCCAATAAGCCACTACTCTTCCAATATTCCTCGGCACTAACTTGATCATCGAAGAGTCCTCCGGTGGTCATCCATCCCGGAACTTACTTGCAGGTAGCTCGGCTTCCACATCAAACACAACCCATTAAGATCCATATGCTCAACAACAGCCTTCAAATCAATCTTGACCATCCGAGATGCTCGCTACTAGATCGATGGAGGACAACATTTGAAGGAGGCGTCAGCCTCCATCAGTTGGCGCCGTCCGTGGGAAGATCAAAAGTTTCTTCCACCTATCGAAGTTGGTCTTCCGCCCTCGACCGGATGGCGAGCGAAAACCACGACGATCCCAGTACAAACCGCCGCCTCCCCTACAATGGAGACGTGGATGGTTCTACTCTCCCTCCAAACATCGTCAATACCCTATCGGCTCGAATCGACAGACTCACGTCGATGGTGGACGCGCTCATCCGCATTCAAGCGATGGGTCCAGACTACCAGATCGCGGTTTCCCCTCCCAGGGATCACGACTTTGGCAGAAGGGCGGATAACATTGCTCACATCAGCGCCACCGAACACCGGCGTGCCGACTCCAGCAACCTCGGCCCCCATACGGTGGCTGATTCCATGACCCGCTGGGCGTCACACAACTCCACGCCACGGTCTCGGGAAAGAGGCCATCGCCCCAAAGCCCGCCGTGCTCCCGAGCCTCCTGAGGAGGTGTCGGTTAGACCGACACCCTCACTCCCATCGGGACCACGCAAACGGCGCACGCCAGGACTACTCGAGAAAAACCTCACCCAAGGATCTGAGAAACTTGATAGAGCGGAATTGAAGCCGCACCTCTTTGTAGATAAGGAGAGGGAATAGCCGCCACTCTGACTGCACCGAATCCTCAGGGTATCAGCACTGCCTCGAAGCCCTTGAAAAGAAAATCGAAGGCATACGGAGGGAGGGTCATTCGTCCGGCGAGAGAACCAGTTACTCCACAGATTCGCTCACGACGCCCTTCACTAAGGAGCTGCTAGCCGAGCACATCTCGTCCAAGAACAAGCCGCCTAAGGTGGCCTTCTTCGATGGGAAGCCCGACTTGAAAGAACATTTGGATGCTTTCACGGCGGGCATAAGCTTCCAGAATAGCTCGAATGATGCTCAATGCCAATCTTTTCCCACCACTCACATTCGTGCGGGTCGGGATTGGTTTCGGGGTCTGGCACCGCGCTCCATCTCAACCTTCGATGAGTTGGCTACAAAGTTCCTAGGTGATTTTGTCAGGAACAAGCGACAGAAGAGGACGGTTGACTACCTGTTCACCATAAAGAGCGGGGATAAGGAATCCTTTAAAGGATACGTCACTCGTTTCTACAACGCTCTCCTAGAGGTCCCTGAGCACCGTGATGAGACTGTTATTACTGTAATAAGGTCGGGTCTTAGGTACAAAGAGTGGCTCCACTCTTTTGCATTAGCGCAACCTAAGACCATGGCCGAAGTAAAAGCCTGGACAGAGCGGGAGATCCAACTCGAGTCCAAGGTGAACTCCAATCTGCCCAGAAGCGATCAAGCCGACCAAAAAAAGAGGGGCAAGGAAAAGAAAAAAGTGGATCGACCAGCCAAAACCTTACTCCCTGAAATTCCGGGAGCACACTCTTCTTAACGTCTTCCAGACTGAGCTGTTGGAGGAAGCGAAGGGTGGGAGATTCTTTAAGCTCCTGCCAGTCCCCTAAAGGGCAGGCAAACGCCTCTGTGGCCCATACTGCGCCTTCCATAGGTCGCAGGGGCACCCGACCGTGAAATGCAAACAACTCCGTGACTATATTGAGGAGTTGATCCACTCTGGCCACCTGGAAAAATACCTAAGGGACAAGTGGCAAGCAGAACGGGAGCAAAGTGACCCGATCCTTCCCGAGGAATTAACGATTGGCTAAATTATGGTCATTACCTTGGATCCTACTCGGAAAACCGGTGGAAACTACTATCTCCTCCCAGTCGATGGTGTAAGCGATCCACCCCGCTTGCAAGACGCCGAGGGGCGAAAGTTTCTTCGGCCTTACAATGCCGAAAAACTCAAATTATATGAATAGAAATGTTTTCTTCTCTTGAAACAATGAAATCTTTATTACCATTGGATTAAGTCTCCTGAGCTAGGTCGTCTCACAGAAGAGACTTTTTGCATACTTTTGTTTCTCTTTCGGTTCCGAAAGCCCTAGGTTCGTTTTGAAAAAGCAAAAAAAAGGGGAAACTATGTGCCTAAAAAAGAAAACACTTTTATTCATTAAGGAGGTATTATGGGCTCCTCAGCCTTACAAAAATTACAACAAAGGGGACCGGGGATCAAGGAAGCACTATTGATGGTACTCGGAGAAAATCTCCACCAGCCGAGCTCGAGCTTCCTCAGTTCGCTCCCTATGATGGTGCCTATGGACCCTAGATGCCATGGAAGCGCCGGGGACCCCATTCACCGGACAAGAATCAACGACCATCCTTTTCTGGAAACACTCCAGAAGAAGATCCACTGATCGTTCCTACCTACTTTTTGAGATCGGGTCAAGGTGGTAGAGCGTGTGCAACTTGTCAAACGCCTCATCCCTCAGCAGTGGAGACAGGGCATTGTGCAGACCCGGGGACATCCTCCAGATCGTGTAAATGAGCAGTTGGAGGAGATGAGACCGCTGTGGAAGTAGGCGTCCGAAGTGGCCCTCCACGCGGTCTATCACCACCTCGTACGTCTATTCGGAGCGATCGATGCTATAAAGGTACGCATCGTAATAAGAAATGATCTCTCTGATAGTGTAAATGTGCCCGGCCATCTTCAGAAACACAAGGCTAGAAAGAAAACAACATGCCTTCGCTATTTATAGCCTCAAAAAATCTTCCAACGGCCGAAATTTACTCTCGTAGCGACGCGAATCGCAAGATATCTCAATTTCCCGATATAGAATTGCCACGTGTCGGCCATGCCGGTCTTCTGGAGCTCCTATGTGGGCCACGGAAGGTTGAACGCCGCCTTCACTCCCACCTATGCGGATTACGGAAAGTTGAACGACACCCTCACTCCCGCCAATACGGACCACGGAAGGTTGAACGATGCACCAGGAAGGCGTAAGGGAGTCTAAAAAACCTTCATCACGAGACAGTCGAGTAGCTTCATGCTGGCCCATCCCTAACGGGTAGCTTCCTACCCAACAATGCTAAGGATCAAAATCCCTCATCATGAGGCCGCCAAGCAATTTCCTGCTGGCCCATCCATAGCGGGTAGCTTTCTACCCAACAATGCTAAGAATCTAAAGCCCTCGTCAAGAGGCCACCGAGCAGTTTCTTGCTCGGTCCATCCCTAGTGGGTAGCTTCCTACCCATCAACGCTAAGGATCTAAAGCCCTCGTCGTGAGGCCGCCGAGCAATTTCCTGCTGGCCCATCTACAGTGGGTAGATTCCTGCCCAACAATGTTTTGGATCTAAAGCCCTCATCACGAGACCGTAGAGCAGCTTCCTGCCTGGTCCATCCCTAGCGGATAGCCTCCTATCCATCAACGCTAAGGATCAAAAGCCTTCATCACGAGGCCGCCGAGAAATTTCCTGCTGGCCCATCTGCAGCGGGTAGATTCCTGCCCAACCATGCTGTGGATATAAAGCCCTCATCGTGAGGCCACCGAGCAGCTTCCTTCCCGGTTCGTCCCAAGCGGGTAGCTTCCTACCCATTAACGCTAAGGATCAAAAGCCCTCATCACGAGGCCGCAGCGCAATTTCCTGCCCGGTCCATCCCTAGCGGGTAGCCTCCTACCCATCAACGCTAAGGATCAAAAGCCCTTATCTCGAGGCCGCTGAGCAATTTCCTGTTGGTCCATCTGCAGCGGGTAGATTCCTGCCCAATAACGTTGTGGATCTAAAGTCCTCATCACGAGGCCGCCGAGCAGCTTCATGTCCGGTCCATCCCTAGAAGGTAGCCTCCTATCCATCAACGCTAAGGATCAAAAGCCCTCAACACGAGGCCGCAGAGCAATTTCCTGCTGACCCATTTGCAGTGGGTAGATTCTTGCCCAACAACGTGTGGATCTAAAGCCCTCATCATGAGGCCGCCGAGCAGCTTCCTGCCTGGTCCATCCCTAGCGGGTAGTCTCCTATCCATCAACGCTAAGAATCAAAAGCCCTTATCACGAGGCCGCCGAGCAATTTCCTGCTGGCCCATCTGCAGCGGGAAGAGTCCTACCCAACAACACTGTGGATCTAAAGCCATCCTTAGTGGGTAGCTTCCTATTCATCAACACTAAGGATCTAAAGTCCTCATCATGAGGCCACTGAGCAGCTTCCTACCCGGTCCATCCTAAGCGGGTAGCTTCCTACCCATCAGCACTAAGGATCAAAAACACTCCTCACGAGGCCACCGGGCATCTTCCTGCTCGGTTTGTCTATGAAGGGTAGATTCCTACCCTAAGGAAATATGGATCCAACACCCTATCGAGGAGGAACCAATCAACACTGATCTATGCAAACTTATTTGTTTTTCGATTCATGCTAAGACACGCAGTCATCACCTCAACTCCGGGGAACAGGAAGGTACCGACCTTTCCACACTTGGCTAATATTCGACTAACCCTCAAAGAGTGATCGTCTCCTAAAAATGACCGACCTATGACCTAACACTCGCAGGACGAGAAGACTGACGAGCTAAGTACACTTGCAGAATGAAAATTTGAAAAAGGAAAATATACGAGCTAAGAGGAGACATCCTAGCAGAGAAAGGGCTCAATTTTATTTATGATAAAAAATAAGTACAAGGTATTCTGGGCTCCTCAGCTTTACAAAACTGTCCGGAGGCTTACAAAGTTTAGAAAAGAAAAACAAAAACGCCCAAGGGAATAAAGCTCAGGCCGCAGGCTCCGCCGGGATCTCGCCCTGCTCGACGCCACCCTCAGATGCCGAAGCTTCAGTCTCTGGGACAGTTTCTCCCCCGGCGACCACTTCGTTGCCAGCCTCCTACGGAACGTCCTTGGAGAGCGGGTACTTAGCGCGAAGCTCACCGTCGGCAAACTTCGGCATTGACGTCTTGACGGCGTCGAGAGCTTTGTTCCTAACGATAGCCGATGATTCGGCAAGTTCGGCATAGAACTGGTCTGAGGCCTTATACCTCCCCACGGCCTTCGTAGCCCGGATGTCAGCGAGCTTCACCTCCTCGAGCGCCACTCGGACGTTCTTCTTAAGGGCATCCTTCGACTTCCTCATCACGTTATAAAGGTCGTTCACCTCCTCCAAATTGGCTTGGATAGCCTGGTTGGACACGTTTAGAAGTCGATGAGACTACTTATACATAGAGCTCGTCAGCTCTTCAGTGACCGCTCGAGATTCAAAGATAGTCGCCCTCTCCTCCGACTACTACAGCTAGAGGCGCAGATCTTCCACGACCGAGGAATACTCACCGTCCTTCTTCATGGCCGGGGCCACCTCCTCAGACTCCATGGCGACAAAGAAGGCACAGTGATGAAGGACCTAAGGAAAACAACAAACGGGTTATAAGCTCAAACCAAGGAATAAATACTTAAGGAATTCAAAAAAAAAGAAGGGGTTGGACACTGACTTGTATCTCCTCCTGAGCCGCTTGAGCCTTCATAGTTTCTCAGGGGATCTTGCCTCCGGCCGCTTGCTCCATGTCTGAGAGTAGGCTGTCGGCGACGGAGAGCCCTGAGGGCACCTCGATACAACAGTCCCCCTCCTGCACTGGAATCCCGATAGAAGGTGCCCAGAAAATCGTCCTCTTGTGCCTTTTTAGGGGGACGTCGGCGGGCTCTGCCTCCTCCTCCACCTCCTTCACCCGTGGAGTCTAGTCCCGTGCGTGCTTCTGGACCCCCCGGCGGCGTTCTTCCGGGGATCGGGGCGCAGCAGAAGGCCTCGTCGGTGGAGTTGGCCTCGGGGTCGAGCTTGGGCCGGTTTGGGACAAACTCCCACCCCTGGTCTTCTTTTGGGCATTCGCAGCCATTGCAGCAAGGAACTTCGATCGGTCCATTGGCTCTGCAAAAGGAAGAACGGACAAGCAAAAAAGAGTTAGTGACGCTGAAAAGGCAAAGGAAATTTATCTAAGTCTAAACAAATCATCTAAAGACCTAACTTACCCAAGAAACGCACGGGACTGAGCCCGGCCCAGCTCAGAGCCTGCTCGGAAAGAAGGACATCGGCCCGCTAGATCGGCTCCTACATTGACACCACCTTCGCCTCGGAGGAGGTCGACTGTTTCATCCTTGGACAGTTTTCTTTGTGCCACTGTGTGGGAATAGGCCAAACCTCGCCCTCGGATGGCCCGACGAAAATAAACTTCTCCTTCCATTCATGAATGGAAGAAGGGACGAATACAACTCCTGACTCGGCCACCCTACCCTTATGATTTTTGAACGAGAAATACACCCAGCTTCGCTCATCTTTGCTCGTGCCCGGGTGATTCTTATAACAGAGGAAGGAAACAAGGAGGTTCAAACTGAAGGGGATATTCTCAAGTCTCAACCGGACCAAAAATTCGAGGAGAATTCTTAATGAGTTTGGCGCTAGCTGGCTCGGGGCAAGATGGAAGCAACGAAGGACGGCATAAATCTCGGTCGAGAAGGGCAGACGCATTCCTGCCCGGAATGCTTCTAAATACAGGCTAATCTACTTGTCCTGCACTTGGTCCACCTGTTCACCCTCCCTAGCTAAACGAAGTGAATAACTAGAGGGGATATGGAATCGAGTCCGAACCTCAGTAAACTCTTCCACATTCCTCAAGGCGAAGGGCGCATCACGGGTGTTCCCGATGCGCACCTTAGAGACCCTTGTCGCTGCCCGATAGTGAACGACGCGGGCATCCCTGACTCTAAAGGGCGAGCCCGACACAGATGATGCAGCAGAAGAACCCTCTCGGCTATCTGCAGCCGAAAAGGCGGGATGCCCTCTGGAATCGGCTCCAACAACTGGAGCCTCATCGTCCGACTCAACCATAATTATCTCTACAGACTCCTCAGATGAAGACATCTAACCAGATTCAAAGGAATGGGCTCGCCGAGGAAAAAGCACGGGTGATCCGATCTAAAAGGAAGGAGCGCCAGGCAATCTTGGACAGCAAGAGTGAATTAGGGTAAAAGTGTTGGCCCTAGGATGGTCCCTTCCTATTTATACACTCTGAAGAACACATCCAACGGCCCTGATTGATTCCCTCTAAAACGAAATGCCGCGCTCGCCAGCCGTCAGAACTCCATGTGGCAATCGACCAATGGGAACGTCCCTTCGGTTGCAGGTGACAGCGACAGCCTGTTGCGTCTGCCAACCCATGTCGGACACGTGGCCAGTAGCCCAACAGACAATCAAGTGAAACGGCACCTGTTCATATCAGATTTTTGCATTTTTATACCGCCCAATTTTTATCACATTGCATATCGGTAGGTACTCTTGAGCCGTGTTTGCTAGTCAATTGCAGGATACAGGTTCTCTGCTCTAAACGGTGAAATCCATGGAAAAACACGACAAAAATCCGGGTTCCTGCCAACTACAGATGAACACGGGTCTCCGCTCTTTATCTGTCTGTTGCCACACACCAGTTTAGGAGACAAAATGGAAAATCGATTGTCACCTTCATGCACAAGGCTCAATGGCAACACAAGTTCCAAGAAATCTACGCGGAGCTTGAGGAAATCATGACAAAAAGTCCACATCAAATCACCTTTCCCTCAACAGAAATTCTGGCAAAATCGTGAAGCAAATCTGAGAGAAGATATATACCAGACTCATGGGCACAGCAAACCAGGAAACCCCACAAAAATTGGCCACCTAACTCCACTAAAGGGCCGCGGATCCGCGGCATAAGCTGGCTTAGGCCGTGGATCCGCGGCCGTATAGTGGCGGCAGTTGACCAATTTTTGAGGGTATTTTGGTCTTTTCATTTTTAGTCTGATGGTTGCCCTAGATTTTCAGTTTCCTATCTATAAATAGTCCAGAACTTGTGAAGCCAAGGGGGTCCATAATCTTGTATTTTATTTTCTAGGTTTAGTTGTGTTTCTTCTTCCTCTTCTCATCTCTTCTCCATTAAAACTTGTAGTGAGCTTTGTGAGTGAAGAATGATGAATAAAGAAGACTCTTTTGCTATTATATCTTGTCTTGTTCTTTTATAATTGCTTGTAATTTTAATTTGTTAACTTAGTTGTTGTTATTTCTTGTTGTTTCTTTCTCTTCTCTTTTCCTTTATCATTAAAACAACCTTGATGCTTACGCTTGATCCTTGCCAAGGTGAGGTCGCAAATAACTAGTTGTTATCTTCTAATCTCCTTCTTTCTATCTTTCTCTTTTGTTTTATTTTTCCGTATCATGATGTGTGAGTAGTTTCATACTTGTTAGGGTAGGATAAGGGAAGTTTGAGAGAAGGAAATCTCTCTCACTCTTTCCTTGCCCAACAGCTTAATTCGACTCCCGTTAATTGAACCACAATCCGCTCCTTACGGCACCCTATCCTACATGATAGCGGTGATTCCGTAGTGAGACCGGTTGTGGTTGAATTAACCGGAGGTTATGGCTAAGAGCCAAGAACAGACGGACAAGTACCAAAAGGAAGAACTTATGCGTTGGAAAGCCTAGCTTATACTCGCAAGTTCCTTCCTAGTCGTGCTAATCCCCGTTGTTGCCGATTACCGTAACACCGAGATTAAGAGGGGCAACGAAAGATGTGGGAGACTCCTAACTCAAACTAACCTAATCCTAACCCTAACAAGCTCTCTTTACATATCATTTTACCACTTAATTAATCACAACAAAATCTGAAAAACTGGACTTAACTTGTTAAAGCACATAGAAAAAGATTCCCATCTCCCTGCGGACGACCCGTACTCAACCGGCTAGCTACAAACGAAACCGTCTTGATTGCGGTAATTAACTAAACTTGAACACGCAGAATCCCTAACAATCAGCACCCTCTCTTTAATGCGCAATCATTTCACGGATCCGTTGATATCGTCGGAGATACGTGCGAAAATCAAGGCGCAAGAGAAGATGCCACGTGGACTCAAAAATCGAAAAGATGCAATTGCCCTACACCACGCCGCCCTGGACAATCCGCACTAATGATTCTCTGCAACAGACTGGACCAAGAAACCAAAGCAGGCCACTCTCGACCCGACCCATAAATAGGTCAGAACGAGAGTGTGGGACTAATGATGATGCTCATAAGTTGGAATTCCTCAGATCGTGACACATGGCGAATGACATGTCACCCGCGACATCCCGCTAAACTCCTGGGGGGATACCGAGGTAAAATCAGTATGGAGCATTGGCGACTTTCCTTGGATCATCCCTGAACTGACACTCCGGTTTTTGCCCACGAGCAATCTGGCAGCCAAACTTTCACCCATCCTCTTTTGTTCGTCTCCGAGCTATTGCAGAGCTGAGCTTCCTCGACCTCCCGGCTTGTCTACGAGCCACCCATCGAGCTATGCCTCCCATCTCTCTCGATCAAACAAGAGCGCAGAGCCCTAGCGCTTCCGTAATGGCTCCGCGTATTTCGCCAAAGCGGGATATCCGGCGCCCTATGTCCCGTGTCCCACGCCCATTAATAACCGTATCCCTTCATTAATGGAGAGATCCCATCATTCATGCAGGCGTAACGCAACGGCATAACTGAAGGCGAAGATCTCGCACCCACTCGCTCCATGCGACCCCTATAAAAACCCCTCTCTCAGACAACTCAGGTAAGGCAACTTGATTCCAATAAGCCACCACTCTGCCAATATTCCTTAGCACTAACTTGATCTTCAGAGGGTCCTACGATGGTCATCCACCTCGAGACTTACTTGCAAGTAGCTCGGCTTCCACATCAAACACAACCCATTAAGATCCATACGCTCAACAACAGCCTTCAAATCAATCTCAACCGTCTGAGGCGCTCGCTACTAGATCGATGGAGGACAACATCTGAAGGAGACCTCAGCCTCCATCAGTCGTGAATCATGACAATCCAAAACCAACGTGTGTAAGAAGATTCAGTTAACCTGGTTAATGAGTTTTAGGTAAGTCATGGGTCGCTGTATCAGAGAGAGAGAGAAAAGAAATACTCAGCTTGCACTCTATCAAGATTAGATTAGTTATCACTTTATCTAATCAGGATGGCTCCCGCTGTTTTCTCGAATTCTCCTTCAAAACCTAAAAAGAGAACTAGTCGGGATCATATACACCTTACAAGTTCGCTAACCGTTTGGCTAGGTCAGTGTTGGTACTCCGAGGGAGATCCCTTGTGCTTCGCATGGACCCAATTAATAACCTCGTTTCCGCAGAACCGTAACCTCGTTAACACTTTCTAGACACATAATAGGTTAGCTAATTATGAAGTGAAAAATCTCCTGAGGAGTAGTACCTACTCATCAGCGGGAATCGGGACCCAACTATCATCTTATGATAATTTTGACGGAAGCCGACCAAAATTACCATACTCCAGAAGGTATGCGCATGCCTGGAAAGTTTCATTTATATTTGAAACTCCCGATATGATTTTTGCCCCAAGTGCTTATGACCTTGATGAAGGTCAAAACATCGTAAGTCGCAAGTCAAGTTCGACCTGTCATTGTCCTGATTAATCTAGACCCATTCGTACAAGCTCTTGATGAAGGCCAAAACAGTTGTACGCATGTTCTAGATTAATGCATCTACCTATGCTACAGGAAAGTATCCCCTAGCTACCAAACACTATGCCTTGGCGAAGGTCAAAACACATAGCATGAATACTAGTTGATACACATCTGAAATAACGGAGGGCTATGGCTGGTTTTGGCAAAAAACCTTCAACGTAATGAATTTGATATCGTTGAAGGAACTCGAGTGGCTTTGAAATGGAGTGGTTTAGGCTTCGCATTTTAAAACTAACAACATAAACTTTTTCATAAGAGTGAACTCCCCATGAAGGGATCAAGTCTCTTCCCTCATAGAATGAGGTGCTGGATATTCCTAACTGAATACCTCAATGCAAAGCAAAGGAATATGACAGCTGTTTTGAAAAAAAACCAAGTAATATTAAAAATTAGTTCCGAAATATAAATTAGGTTTGTTTTCCTTGCATTAACGATATAATGCAGTCCCATCATATCTAGTTTCTAAGCCAGAACACAAACAACCAAAATAGCATGCTTTTATATATCATCCGCATTCGCCACGGGGTCCCGGGTCTTCACCGTAAGATTACTTAACTTACGGCAGGGTGGGGACAGGGCTAGCACGAATGCAAAACATATAAACGCATCTACTAATATATATATATATATATATATATATATATATATATATATATATCAGGCAGATAAGAATCATTATAGGCATGTGAACAACAATATAGAATAGCGAATAAACTTGGAGCCCCGTATTTCATTTGAGCCGTAAATGAAACGCAACGTTCCATGGACATGTGGATAGCCCTTACATAGTCGATTCTAGACCCCTACGCGTGCGTCAAGCCATCTGCAAATTCTAGAAACCGGGTAACACGCCTTCAATGAAATGAGTTGATCACCCGCCGCTATCGAGAATCCGGTAACTTGTGCACCCCTCACCGGGTTGAATCCTATAACCCATATAACTGCAGCGAGCAACCCGCCAATTCTAGAGCGAGGCGGCCCGGTCACAACTCCATGAGATGGCCACCTGCTGCACTCTAGAACCTGGTTACTCGAGTACTTCTCTTGGATTAATCCCTGTACAGAAATGAAATATATACAACGATGATATCGACCGCAACCTAGTCGAGCTCCAATAAAATAATATACATAATATGGAAACGTCGGCCACATGTTGGAGCTCACCCCGAACAATTGAATACAACATAATAAATCAAAACTATATAAGCAACGCACGAGGGGTAATCCGACACGACAATCCGACTAAACCATAATCAAGATATATATCACCAAAAACAAGTAACCGAAACAAGTGTGTAACCCCGTCTAATTGAGCATATAGCAATTAAACAACATTAACAACACATCCACACACGCAAATGAAGTCACGACAATAGAATTCCAAAACACAATTAGTGCACATCTAAAATTTACCAAGGAGCAAAAACCAAGTGCGCTAAGCATCCAAAAAAAAGTTGAGTTTTGAGCCAATTCGGAAGTCCTAATCAAAACGAAACGCGGTCGAACCTTCGCGGGGAGTTAGAGCATAAAATTAACTTCTAGTCGGGAAAATAGGGGGTACCCTACCCCCATGAGGTGGCCATGGGATGAAGCGGACCCGAAACTGCCCAAGGGGGGTAGTTTTGGGTCCCCACCCCCAAGACCACCTCGTGGTGGTCTTGGGGAGTGGGCTGATTGTTAAGGTATTATGCTAGTTCTAATTACCGTAATCAAGAAAGTTTCGCTTGGTAGCTAGCCGATTGAGTATGGGTCGATCCACGGAAAAATGGGAATCTTTTTCTTAGTGTTTTAACGAGTTAAGTCCGTATTGTCCGAGTTTGTTCAAAGTTAACTATGTGCTTAGATATGTATGTTAATAGAAACTTTTTAAGGTTAGGATTAGGTTAGTTTGAGTTAGGAGTTCACTCCTTTCGTTTGCTACTCTTGATATTGATGTTATAATAATCGGCAATAACGGGGATTAGCACGATTAGGAAGAAAACTTGCGAGTATAAGCTAGGCTTTCCAACGCTTAGTTCCTTCATTTTGGTCCTTGTCCGTCTGTTCTTGGCTCTTAGCCATAACCTCTGGTCAACTCAACCGCAACTGGTCTCACTAGGGTGTCACTGCTATCATATAGGATAGGGTGTCGTATGGAGCAGATTGTGGTTGCCTTAACGGGAGTTCAAATCAAGTTGTTGGGCAAAGAAAAGAGTGAAAGAGATTTCCTTTTTTTCAAACTTTTCTTATCCTGCCTTAACAAGTGAGAAAACTACTCACTCATTATAAAAAAGAAAAATAAAACAAGTAAAGAAAATAGAAAGAAACAGGGTAGAAAATTACAACTAGCTACTTGGGACCTCACTTAGGCAAAGATCAATCTTAAGCTTCATGGTTGTAAGGATAAAAGAAAAGAGAAGAAAAAGAACAAGAAAACCAACAACTACTTAACAAAGGAAATAACAAGCAATAAATATAAAAACTAGTTAACAAATTTACAAGACATGCATATAAAAAAACACTTATCTTCATTTATCATCCACTCAAAAGCTCTCACTACAATTTTAATGGAGGAAAAATAAAGAAGAAGCGGAAGTCACATTAAATTCTAAGAAAAACTAGTAAAAATATATATCCTTAATATGGCTCTGATCTAGAGTATTTATAGGCAGTGAAGTGAAACCCTAGGGTCTTTTTCTGAGCCCTTACAAAATGTCAAAACTACCCCTGAAAATTGGCGCGAGATGCCACGTATTAGCCACGGAACTGCCGCCTATATAGTGTCTAGACCGTGGAACCACGGACGTTTAGGGAGTTGAAACTCCAAATTTCTCTCTCTGCCTTGTGTTCCTTTATTACTCTGTTTAGTACACTTGTTTTTGCAGAATCATTCCAAAATATTCCCAGATTTACAATAGTCCTTAAACATGAAAATGAGTGGAATTTTGCCTTGATTTTTCTCGAGCTCCGCGTTGTTAACTTGATTCTCGTGTTGCTTCTCTCGTGCTTTGTGCTTGTTTGAGACACGAATGACCCTTGCTTGATCTTGTCTCTTGAACTGGTAAGAGGCACCTAACGGATGGTGAGCGGAACCCGTATTTTTATCCGTTGTTGGCAGTTGTCCTAAATTTGTCGTGAATGTTCATGATTTTCATTGTTTTGGAGTAAGAACCTGTAACCTGCAATTATGCAGTAAACATGGATCAAAAGTACCTAACTATATGCAATGCAAGAATGGATGGTATAAAAGTGCAAAATTCTGATATGAACAAATACCCCCAAACTTATCTTTTACTCGTCCCAAGTAAAACCATTTTATTTCAAAAAGCTCACTTTCGTAGGCATCACGATGGCAATTAGCGTGTGCAACAAGGCATTAAACCCCTAGGTTGCTCTAGAGGAGGAGTTTTGTCTCCTGGGAGTCTTCAACGGATACTACCCACAAAATCCTGTCAAGTTGGCCATCGACTCTAATCCTACAGTTTAGCATTCTAACTAGAAACTCTATCATCCTATGTTAGAAATATCCATCTCTTATTATTCACACCTCCTATTCATTTTACTTAAGATCCTATATGTTTTGTCAGTTTATAAAGATCTCAATTTCTCTTGAGTTTTTCTTCTAAAGCATAATCTCCAATACGGAATTTCTATCATCTCTAAGAAAGATATAAGCCATGTTTTTCACTCATATCTCTCCTCCAAACATCGATCATATACCCCATACGTGTGTGTAATTTCACCCCTACACTTAGGAATTCAATTCAAGCTATAGTACTCTTGCTTTAATACCTAGTATTATTTCTTTTTATTAATGATGGGCGGATTTGCTCACACTCTTTTCATCCGACTACTACTGCTTTTTGAAACACTAATCAGCCGATTATCGAGTGTGTGAGCTTATTAAGGCGTAAATAGCAGTTTCCAGGTCTTGTAATATACACAATTTTTTTCTTTTTTTTCATTTTTTTTCAAAACCGGCTATATTTTCAACGACGCTCTTTTGGTGGTTAGTTACAAATACCATTCTTTCTTTCATACTAGGCTTTCATGCAAGAGTATTTCTAGGTATGCTCTACTATCCCAAGTTTTAAGGTGTGTGTAAGTGCAGTTTATAGGGTATATACTTTCTGAAATTGGACTTGAGAATATAAACTATTTTTTAGATTTATTCTTCAATAAAACTTTCAGTACTTTCCTTTCATTTCAGCTTAACTCAAGAATTGAACTCACGATTATTTACTTCTAAACAAACTGTAAGGACGTATATTTGCTACAGTTATACTTCAAAGAGGGTTATTTTTAGGATTTTCAATTACTAAGCCTAGGATTTCGTTATTTCTAACTAGTTAACCATCCTGTCAAACTTGAGTCTAAATAGCCAACTTTGACACATTTTTTTGTTTTTTTTTTTCCTTTTTTTCTATTTTTTAAGTTTCAATTTTTTATGGTTTTTAGGGATAACAATGCAATGCAGAAATATAAACATGATGTGATGTGGAATTTAAACATGCAAACAACAGAACAAATATTTACAAAAAACGTGCAGATGCAGAATGCATGGATAGCTATTTACAACAAACCTCATCCCCAAACTTACGCACAGCAGTGCCCTTACTGCTGCCTATTACGTCTCCTAGAACTAGACACAGTACCACTCATTCCAGCACTACTCGTGCCAGCTCCACTGGTGTCAGCACCACGACCTCTCGATCTCGCTTTCATCCCGTGCCAACATAGTAGACATCTCCTGCTCTAGACTCGTAATACGCTAATCAAAAGTCGTTAGCATCCTTAACACTCTCTCGACCCCCCTATGAGTATGCCGCAGCAAGCGTGCTTGCTCGGCGGGGGTCAGCTCCTCATCGTCCGCTATGGAACTCGAGTTGAGGGTCTCTACCATCACATCCTCGGCCGGCTCGATACGCGACCATAACCCGTGAAGTCTAGTGTATGACGTGTACACACTCTCAATTAGGGGTCGAATGAGAACCCTTATATGAATAAAAGCATCAAACTCATCTATAGGAAGAAAATATCAACACAATTGTGTTACTAACATTGGTCATGGATAATTGGCCGCTCCTTTGCCGGCACCAATCGAGTGCAACAGTATGGTGCATATGTCATAACTTGGGTTTTTCATCATCAGTGTGTGCATAATGTGTAGGGATGGAGTGAAAAAAGTGGTGTTATACGAACTACCAAAGATTTTATTTTGTGTCCAACGGCACACGGATAATACATTCGCATATACCGTGCGTCCAAGAATTCCTTTCTTGGGTTCTCTATAACAACTATCGCCCATCAATAGCATAAAATCCTCAAATCGGAGGGGTTGGTCATGAGCGGGGATACAAGGTATCAAAGTTACTTCATAAATCAATTTCCTATCTACCACAATTTCCCAATCCACTCAAAGCAAGCGTATAAACCCATAATTGGTTAAACATCCCTTCTCCATGCTCTAAAAAAAATGATCGACGAATCCGGAAGCGCGAATGCGTTTGGATGGTTGTACAATAAGTAATTCCATCCGCGTTTCCAGATTTTGTCGCTAAAATAACTACCATACAGGTCGTGGGCGAACATTGCAGAGAAATCCCTCTCAAATTGAAAACTGTGAGCTATTTGAATAAAAAATACAATTTTAACAGTTTTAAAGAGATGAGATCGAAAAGACAAACCTCCTCTGAAATTTTTAGAGGGTGCATCGGAAGAACGGCGGCGGTTGCGCGGTCTAGGGAGCGGTCGGCGGTGGTTCCGCAGTCGTTTCAGCGAATCAATGGTGGTGCTCTTGATGGCTGCTATGGATTTAGGAGAAATGGGGGATGAGGACTCGGTTTGGGTATAGAATAGAGAAGAGAGGTTTTTAAAGGAGAAGTCAAAGGTTGGTCAAAATGGACCTTATTTGCACTAACAGCTCTCTAAAATTTAGAATTTTTCTCTTTTTTTCCTATGAATTGTCCACTTCTCACATATTCTTGAATATTGACAAAAGAACCTGTCCCTTTTTTTCATTTTTTTATTTTTTATTTTTTTATACAAAAGAGAATTTCACCAGGCAAAAAATATCTCGACACACAAAACCAAGCATTTATAAGACCAGGATGCTCGTCAAAAGAAAAAAACAAGATGGATATGCACAGGACAAGAATATCCATATATATATATATATATACAAGATGGTATATACATACCCCCAAACTTATTTGAAACAGTGTTTCTACTGTTTATGGCTGGATAACAGAAATTTTATGGTAAATGGAGAAAGGTTAGGCAATGTAAACCGGCTCCTGCAATATCAGGAGCTCCTCTGATGGTTATGCGGTAAAAAACAGTTTTACTCTATGTCCGTTCACTTTGAATAGTGAACCATCCTTCAGATTCTCCTAATCCACCGTGCCGTGCGGGTATACATACTGCACAAGAAAAGCTCCCTTCCAGTGAGATTGAAGTTTACCATGATAGAAATGGAGTCTGGTGTCGTAAAGAAGTGCCTGTTTTCCAGACGTGAAAGTTTTGCGCATTAGGTATTTATCATGAAACATCTTCGTTTGGTTCTTTATAACAACCGCGTTTTTGTAAGCCTCATTCCGAATCTCGTTTAATTCGTTATGTTGCACCTTCCGATGGCTTCCCATATCTTCAAGGTTGAAGTTCAGCTCTCTGATCGCCCAAAATACACGATGTTCGATTTCTACAGGGAGGTGGCAAGCCTTTCCGTACACAAGCCGATAGGGAGACATGCCAAGATCAATCTTGTACGCAGTTCGAAATGCCCAAAGGACATCGGTTAGTTTCAAAGACCAATCTTTACAGTTCCTAGAAACCGTTTTCTCCAATATTTGGTTGATTTGCCGATTTGAAACTTCGGTTTGCCCACATGTTTGGGGTGGTAGGGCGTAGATAGTTTGTGATTAATCAAGTATTTCCACATCAAGGCCTTGAAAGACCTATTACAGAAATATGTCCCATTGTCGCTAATGATAGCGCGAGGGTGTCCAAACCGGAAAAAGATGTTTTCTTTCAGAAATCTAATGACAACCATGTTGTCGTTCGTTCGGCTCGGCACTGCCTCAGCCCATTTGGAGACATAATCAACAACTAAAAGAATGTATAGGTTTCCAAAAGAGTTGGGAAACGGGCCTATGAAATCTATCCCCCAAATATCGAACATCTCATCAATCAGAATTGGTTGGAGCGGCATCTCGTTTCTCCTGGAAATCTGGCCCAAATGTTGGCACCAGGAGCAAGTCTTGTAGTAATCATGTGCATCTTTGAAAAGTCTTAGCCAGTAAAAGCCACAATGCAAGACTTTCTCAGCTGTCTTTCTTGGGCCAAAATGCCTGCCACTTACTTGATCGTGGCAAAACGACAACACACTCTTGAACTCATTATCAAGGACACACCGGCGAATGATTTGGTTTGGACAATACTTGAACAGGTAGGGTTCGTCCCGGTAAAAGTGTTTTACTTAGGATAAAAATCTAAGTTTGTCCTTACTCGACCATTCGTTTGGTATGAGTCACGTCGCCAAATAGTTTACAATATTTGCGAACTATGGTTCGCAAGACACTGTCAAGAGTTTTTTATCAGAAAAAGCAACGTTTATAGAGAGAGGAAGCATCGGCGAAAAAAGAAGTCGTGAAAGATGGTCGGCCACTACGTTTTCACATCCTCTTTTGTCCTTAATGACAAGGTCAAACTCTTGAAGTAAGAGGATTCAACGTATTAGCCGAGATTTGGCATCCTTATTCGCAAAAAGTTGTCTCAGAGCGGAATGATCGGTGTAGATAACGACTGGAGAACCAAAGAGATATAGCCTGAATTTCTCCAAAGCGAATACAACCGCCAAGAACTCTTTCTCGGTTGTCGTATAGTTCATTTATGCATCAATCAAGGTCCGGCTCCAATAGTAGATCACGTGCGACATCTTATCGACGTGCTATCCAAAGACCGCACTGATAGCAAATTCGGATGTATCACATATAATCTCGAAAGGATGCGTCCAGTCGGGAGAAGAAAGACTGGAGCAGTGGTGAGTAAGTTTCTCAGTGATTCAAAAGCAGTCAAATAGCTCGAGTCGACGTTTAACGTGGTATCCTTGGCCAAAAGAAGAGTCAAGGGTCTAACAATCTTACTAAAGTCCTTGATGAACCGTCTGTAGAAACCGGCATGGCTAAGGAAAGCACGGATATCTTTGACGCATTTGGGAGGAGGAAGGTTGGAAATGACAATTTTTCCCCTCCGAAAGACGGCGCGGCTGGCGTCTCGCCTGAAATTCGGGGCAGATGCTAATTGGTGCTTTCCGTCCACCTCTCCGAAGATGCCAAGTTGATTTATGGCACCATGTATCGAAGGTTTGAACGGATGCGTCCGATGTAGCAGACTTCGTCAGATTCCCCCTCGCTTGAGGGGTTTTTGATTGTGGGGACGCTCTTCCCTGCTGGCTCAAGCCCCTGTAGTTAATTACGCTACCGCATTACGGTAACAACTTTCTTCTTTTCCAGATGGTCACTTCATGTCGTGCGTGTTTGTTTTGTGTTTTGTTGCCCGTGGATTGTATACGGAGACTGAGTTATGTCGTCGCCCGTAGGGCGTGGACTAGTCCAAATCCGTATTATCTTCGATTTGGGTTTGGGGGTTTGGGTTTAAGGATACGTTAGCCTCATTTGAGACTAAGATCGACTTAAACGTTTGTTAAGGATACGCTAGTCTAGCTTTTAGACTAAGATCAACTTAACGGGATCGTTTAGATCCAACAAGAGAGCAATAAAATGGGGGCTCTGTTGTTTAGTTTAGTGACGTTACGGTCGGTAGGTAGTTTAAGGACATTGTGGTCCATGGGTAGTTTAAGGACATTGCGGTCCATGGGTAGTTTAAGGACATTACGGTCCATCGTTAGTTTTAAGACATTGCGGTCAAGGTTAAGGACCTCATAGTCTATGGGTTTAAGGACCCCAAAGTCCGTTGTTAGTTTTAAGACATCTCGGTCAAGGTTAAGGACCTCATAGTCCATGACTTTAAGGACCCCACAGTCCGTTGTTAGTTTTAAGACATCTCGGTCAAGGTTAAGGACCTCATAGTCCATGGGTTTAGGGACCCCACAGTCCGTGTCAATGTGTGGTCATCGGGACCCGTCACCTCTTTGAAGACGTTGAGGTATTACAACGCCAAGTATCAAAGGAGTGAAGAGATGTACCCTTGGACCGGGGTGGATTAAATAGTCTTTGGCCCAATTTGGGATCAAGACCAATTAATTATATTATGAGCCCATTAGCCCAGTTAAATCTGAATTGAGGACATATGTCCATCTTGGGCTAAGTCCAATCATGTTTGGAATATTGGCTTCCTGTTGGTCCATTGAAGGAGAGGCTTTGCCTCTGGCCATTTAGCCAATTGGGCTAACGTTAATTCAGCAATGTTGAACACTGGGATCAAGTTAGTGTTTTAACACTAAAAGACAGTTGGTGTTAAACACCAGCAACAGGGGGTTCAAATTAGTGTTAAACACTAGAGCAAATCAGTGTCAAACACTAGCAGCAGAGGCTTCAAATTAGTGTTAAACACTAAGAAATTCAGTGTTAAACACTGCAAATAAAGTTCTTTGATTAGTGTTGAACACTAAGGCCAAACAGTGTTTTAACATTGGATTCAGGGGTTCCAATTTAGTGTTAAACACTAAGGCAAGAGGGGTCACGTGGTAGCACGTGAGGGCGCCCTCCCTTCATTTGTTCTGCTGAGAATATCGCATCTTTTGGAGCATCGCGTGCCATCACGTGACGGGCATTTAAATGCTTGTATGTTAAAGCTTCTGCCAAAGGTCACGTGGGTCACGTGAGGCACTGCCTCAAAGGGCTTTTTCTGTGGATCTTTTCGGGGGTCACGTGGTGGCACGTGATCCTGCCTCTATGTATGTTTTTTAGAAAATCTGTTAATCCCTTTCAAGAATTAAATTCTTAGTAGGGTTGAACCCTAACAATAATTTTAGAGGAATTAAATTCATATTTCCTTCTGAAGATTTATATTCTGGGATAGAGTTGAACTCTGAATTTTCTGTAGTAATTAAATTCCTCATATATATGAAGAACTGCATTCTATCATAGGGTTAAACCCTAATAACATCTTTAAAGAATTAAATTCCCACTCTCTTTTAAAGAATTATGAGATTCTGTCATAGGGTGAAACCCTAGTTTCTTCCTTTTTCTTTTAAAGGAATTAAATTCCTGTTATTTTTCTAGGGTTGAACCCTGATTCTGTTCACTCTGAAGGAATTAAATTCCCATAACATAGGGTTAAACCCTAATTTTATTTTAAAGGAATTAAATTGCTATAGTTCTGTGAGAATTAAATTCTCAAGCTTCCATTCCCTCTCTATGCTTTGGATCTGCATGGCGGGATCTCAACCCAATGAGAATTAAATTCTCAATTCAAGGGGAGATGTGCACTTTACAGATCCTCCACCAAAGAGAGAACTATGTTCTTCTGTTTTATATCAGAGTTAAACTCTGTTGAGAATTAAATTCTCTTTTCTTTCAAAAAGCCTTCCTTTTCTTACCTAGGGTTTTCTTTTGCAGAAGATCCAAATTCCTCCAAAGTATCAAGGCTCTCTTTTTTTTTCTCTTTGTGTATCGATCCCTCTGCATATATATCTCTCTGTGTGTCTCTTGGCTCCTATTTATAGGAGAAGCAACCGAATCAATTAGTTTTTTGATGAATCGTTCATCAAGAGATTTGATTTGTATTCACCATTCGTTTGGACCTTTGGATTGTTAGGTGAATTTTATTCACCATTAGATTTTAAATCCAGAGATTTTCCTTTGTTATTTCGGTTAGATTTTACGGGGAAATCTTTCCAAATTCAAGATTTTTCCATAGATAGGTGATATTTAAGAATCTTTAAATTTTTAATTCAATCGGTTCCTTTGGAAAGATTTGAGAGGTCTTTTCTCAGAATTTAATTCTGTTAACAGATAGGCTTTGAAAGCCGGTCACGTGTGGCCACGTGACCCTTGGTCACGTGACCCCTTGGAATGAGCCCTCTTCTTCTTTTTGCGCTCGGCCTTCTGGCCACTGCTTAGTCGTCACGTGCCACCACGTGACCCCTGGTCACGTGTGAGCACGTGACCCTCGTCTGGAGCCTTTTTCTTGATTTAACCGGGGAATGAGTCTGCTGCTTTTAAATGTCACGTGCCAACACGTGACCCCTGGTCACGTGTGAGCACATGACCTCTTCTGAAGCATTTTCCTTGATTTGATCAGGGAACCGATGTGCCTTTGAAGCCTCTTTTAAATGTCACGTGCCAACATGTGACCCTGGTCACGTGGGAGCACGCGACCCTTTTTGAAGCCATTTTCTTTGATGTAGTCGGGAAGCTGAATTTGCCATGCCGATGCTTTTAGATGTCACGTGCCAACACGTGACTGCTGGTCACGTGTGAGCACGTGACCCTTTTCTGAAGCCCCTTCCGTAGGCTTTCCTGATTTTAAATTAGGAAACAAATGCCCCCACAGCGTTGTTCTCACGTGTCTGCACGTGAGTGCAACGCTGTCACCTTTTGTGACCGTTGGATTCTTCTAGGGATTTGGGGAGATGAAACGTTTCCATCACCTTCTATAAACAATGGGGTCTTTTTAGAGACGCCTCCACTTTGCTCATCTTCTTCCTTGCAAACTTTCATCTC
Source organism: Agapanthus africanus (assembly GCA_030015575.1). Classification (NCBI taxonomy): domain Eukaryota; kingdom Viridiplantae; phylum Streptophyta; class Magnoliopsida; order Asparagales; family Amaryllidaceae; genus Agapanthus; species Agapanthus africanus. Next base: position 189,333,146 of record CM057342.1, read on the forward strand.
TTGAGAATTTAATTCTCTTTTCCTAGAGCTTAGTTCTCTGCCTTGAAAATCTTCCAGAGTTTAACTCTGTTCGAAGAGACTTTTCTCTTTAGGTAATGCTCTCATATGAACGAAGAACTCTCACATTCCTCTGGATTTTAAATCCAAAACAGGGGTTTCTACCCTTTTCAATATGAACCCATTTTCCCTTAAGTTTTTTCCACTGGAGTATGGAATAAGACTTTCAACGGTAGATCCTTTTAGGGTTCATATGATCTTTAGGGAGATAATGGTGACGGTTGAGATCTATGGAATTTAATCCTATCCAAAAGAGTTTTTAGGAATTTAATTCCCTTTTTCTTAATAAGGAATTTAATTCCTACGAAGAACTCAATTTCTTCACATGGAGGCTTCTTGGGGTCTCTTGACCCGAGGTTGTCCTTCTGCAATTAATGAAACAGGAGCTTTGTAATGATGTCTTCTGTGGGAATTTAATTCCTTTGATCCTGTTGGATCTGTTGTAGAGCCCGAGACAGATTTGTCCTTTAGGGGGAATGTGTAGGGTTACTTGAATCTCATTCTTTATTTAATGAGGATATTCCCTCTGTTTTATTATAACTGCTTGGTCTCATTATTAATGAGCCGTCATCTTGATTCTGTGGGGCCCATATGTTTTGTAGCCAATGGTCCCAGAAAAATCTACTGTTGCTTTCTTTAGCTAGTCTTCATGTTCATGCATGGATATATATCGCTGACTTTGCTTTTAACGGTCTTCTTTTATTGGATTTCAGGTGCGATGGCTTCTGTTCCATGCTTTCCCTTTTCTCGCTCGGAGGCTGCTTTTCCTCAGTCACCATCTGATGAGGAAGCAATGGCGATGATCCGGGCCCATGACCCGAACTGCACCAACCTACTTCAATGGGGATCTTGGTATAGTCATATTATTCAGGGTCGCCGGAGTTTCCTTTGCGTGGTACCGACAGAGCCCACTTTCCCATTCTTACCGATGGACCCTCCGAGAACGGTTTTTGCTGTGGAAATGCCCAACTGGACTCCAACGGGGAGGCTCGAGCCTTCGACGACCGGTATTCCGAACCATCCGATCCCGGCCATAGATATTTTGGGGCAGCGTATTTGCCAGGGTGAGGCTCACCCGTGGGGGCAAATTTATAAGATAGGGCTCACTCCTCGACACCCTATGGGCTACCTTCTCTGGGCTCGCTACATCCTTTCTGCCCATCGTGCGCGGCTGCAGAAAGTCGGGCTTTATCAGGCAATATACGCATCACTCTTCCATTATAAGTCCCCGCATGTCTGGTGGGTTAAGGCGTTTTTGAACCAATGGAATCTTCCCACCAACACTTTCATTCTAGGAGATCGCGAGGTCTCGATCTCTCTGGTAGAATTCTATGATATCTCGAGGTTGCCAATCAGGGGTAGTCTGTATGAGGAGTTGCTGCCTTCTGACGAGTACATTTTTGAACCCAAGCCCTCCCCAGTTGACGGCCAGTCCGCTGAGAATGCCGTCCGCCATAAGCGTCCCAGTTTAATCAAGGCGCTAGGTATCTTCGACCGATTATTCACCGAATCCGAAGAGCAGGGTTTTACTTTCAAGAGCTTCATTGCTCGTTTCCTTCGCGAGGACGCCTTATCGAAGACAGCCCCGAAGTTTGCAAACATGAAAGACCCCTTTGGGTTTGACCCGAAGAAACTGCCAACTAATGAATCGGATCTGCCGCAATACTACATTCCCATAATGTCGCCGACGTCTTTCGAATCCATCGCAGCTCCCGGCACGGATGAGGAGACATTCTTCGTGGGGTTTGTTAGCGTTTGGCTCAGTTGGTTTGTCATCCCCATGTATCGTTGCTTTATGAGAGCTTCGGTTATCTATCCGGCTTATCGTATTGCTGAGGGGACGCGGTTGGCCATCGGCATCCCAGCCTTGGCGCACCTTTATCATGGGTTGGGCACCGCAACTAATACCTCTACTCCTGGCGTGGATGTGGTAAACTTTTCGCTTCATTATTTCACTTCCTGGATCGAAATGCACGTGTTGGGGGCTTTCTCTATGCATCAGAGGCCTGCGTTCTACGACGCCTACACTTTCCCTCGGCTTATGCGATTGGTGGATGCTTCTGCCGTTGACCCAACTCAATTCAGGGCTATTCGGGCGTTGATTTCTCCTTACGCTACTGCCGGCGGATTAATATTTAATGATCGGGTCTTATCATCTTCCACGGGTTCGGCCCAGCCGCTTTGGGACCGGTCAAAAGATGACTCGCCCACTTTGAAGCCCCGGGAAGCCGCGCGCTTATATGCAATCAGACCGGGTTACCTAGTGTTTCGTCAGGACAGTGCGGCTCTCTTTATGCGGTACAATCCGCATCGCTTTGCCCGGCAGTTTGGCTATGATCAGGGCGTCCCGTTTGAAGCTTTCATAATCGCGCCGGTTCCTTCGCTCGAGGCCGTCCGAGATGCCGCCCACCACTTTGTGAGGCTGAACACCGGTTCTCAGTTCATGATCCCCGATGGTGACTACATTCCTCGATGCGTAGGATCGTTTATGGGCTGGTATCTCTATCGGGTGAACCCGGTTATTATTGAGGAGAGAAAGGTGCTTCTTGGCCATGGCGCCCCTATTCAGGTTCCGGCCCCGGGAGCCATACTGCGACCACGTGCCCCAGTCCGCTTTCCCCTGAGGGATATTGGCACTGCGATTACTCCTGGAGAGTCAGGAGTAGATCTTACTCCAATAGTTGGTATGCCCCTGGGTATTCGGTCGCGGGATAAACGGGCTCCGGTAACAGTACCCCTACCCGAGGCAGCACCACCCTCCCTGTCATCGACGATGGCAGTGTCATCTCCAGTTGTGGCCTGGGGAGAGGGTGTTGAAGGCGACGTGGGCCAACGCCGCACTAAGGCTTCAAAGGGAAAGAGACGGTCGTCCTCGGCGACTGGTTCGGGGTCCAAGCGTCGAAGGAAGGTGGCTACTAATTTGCTCGACTCTTTAACGGAGTCTGAGCCCATCCTTGAAGATGAGCCGTTGGCCTTACTGGAATCAAACGCTGAACTACTTTTTCCCAGTTCAGCCGCCGAGGAAACTGCACAGTTAGCTAAGGCTATAAGGCGTTCCAAAGACGCGTCTCAGAACGCCAGGGTTCCGAAGAAGCCCTATCCTGCTGTAATCTTTTACGAGGACCCCTCGTGGATTCGGCGGCGATTTATAGGCCTTTTGGAGGAATGGGGGGAAAGGGCCTTGAAGCAGGCTGTCCCAGAGGACGCGGTGGACGCACTCTCTTTATGGATCGGCGGCCATGAGTCTACTCTCGAACCCCTGTGAGCATGCCTCCTTGAGAAGGAGCAACGGCTTGAAGAAGCCATATCAAGGGCTTCTTTACGTATTGGTATGCCTTTATACTTCTTTATAGCATTTCAGATTGTTTACGCCTGCATGCCTGTATCTTTATTCTTGTGTGAATTGTGCAGAATCTTAGACGCTGGGGGAGCTCCCTAAGGGCTCGTTGGAGTTACAGCCTGTCGAAATTCCCGATGAAGCATTGCTCGACGTGGAGGGGGCTGATGAGGCTGCTCCTCTTGTAATAGAGCCTCCAGTGGCAGTTCCTAATCATGAAGCGCTTGCTCCTTTGGGGGAGGCTCCTTTTGTGGTTTCCGCCCCAATGACTCTTCCCGAGGGTGGCCCGGAGGCTGGGAGGGAGGTAATCGGGACTACCCTCCCTTTGTTGGAGCCCGACGTCACAGCGGAGTCCGTTGAAGCCGCAATCCCCCCGGCTCAGAATGGGAGGAGTGTTGAAGGTAACCTTCTGAATTTTAAATTAGCAGCCTTTCCGTTGTCTGAACTCTTTTTTTTTCTCAGAATTACACGAGTTGGCGGCCTCTATTGTCGATCTGTCTCCCCGGCAATCCTTCCAGCGTCTGCATGAGATGGCAGCTCCACAAGCGATATCCCCCCAACGTATTGTCCTCTCATCCGGGCAAGGTTGGTGTCGTCCATCACTTCTCATAGCATCGTCGTTATTTTGTGTATTGACATTGATGTTTTCTACAGTTTTGGAGGCCGATGATGAGGTCGAGGTTCTCGAAGGGCCAGGGGAACCTTCAGCTCCTACTTGCACGACCGTCGGTAAGCGACATTTCATCATACTCTCATTCGTTCTTTGCTTAAGAATTTTACTGACATCTTCCAAATTTGAACAGCTCTGCCAGTCTCCACGGCGTTGGAGTCGTGCATCGTGATGCCGCCCGGCCCTTATGCCTTGCGGGCTTCAGAACGCTTGGCCCAATTAAGCCTTGTCTCCTTATCATCTTTGACTGAGGAGCTCCGTGCTAGCAGTGCGACCACCGCTGAAGCGTTTGCCGCCGAAGCTAACGGTTCTCTTCTTTTTCTTGCCACCTACCATAGCGAAGAAGTGGTGCGAGTCTGGGTGGAGTTCTGTCGGCAGGTGGAGGCTCGCTTGCACGCCCTTGAATGTTCTCGCCTTTCCTCGGAAGCCGTGGCTGCAAAATCGGAGTTGCAGGGTCTGATAGCATGATGCACGGACAATATGACGTCATGCGAGAAGAGGCTTGGCCGCAAATTCTCGGAGAGGGAGCTAGCTTCCAAGGCGCTGAGCGAGCTTCGTGCCACTCTTACCGCCAAGGCCAACAAAGCGTATGAACTCTGGAGGGTGCTTCAGGAGTCCATCAAAGAGGTGGTGGCTCTCGACAAAGCTGCCACGTTCACTCGTGAAAGGGTCGAGGCTCATAAAGCCACCGAGAAAGAGCTTGAAGCTCGTCTTGCTTCGTATCAAGCTCAGCAAGCTCAGGCGGAGGCTCGTCTTCTGGAGATCTTGCGTCATGAAGCCGTGGCTAAGCAACAAAACGATGAGCTGGTAAAATTACTACACCGCCCGCCGGCTTGAGGACTTGTATCTTTTCCCTTTTTTTTGTACATACTCATGAATGAGAGTATCTTCTTTTTGTTTCTTTCATGAATTATACTTTGTATCCATTTTGGGGGGTTTATGAATAAAAGATACATTTTTTTCTCAACGGCGTGTCTCTTTTCATTGAATGTGTTTGCGGACAATTTATCTTGATCTCTTTGCAGGGCAGCGATGGCTTAGGATTCAGGGTTAAGATCTGCTTCCTAAGACTTCTGCGTTTTATGAGCCACGAGGGTCTCATAAAGAGTTTTTTCTCCCTACAGGTCGAGAGGATCCCATAGGTGTAAGTTCTTCTTAGGAATCATGAGGATTCTTAAGCGGGTATTCTCTTGAGAGTCGTAAGGATCTCATAAGAGAGTTTTCTTCCTTGCAGGTCGTGAGGACCTGCAAGTGCTGGATGTGGTCACCCTTATTCGTATTTCACGGAGTCAGGGGTTTCTCGAGACATCGTAGTTTAAAGACATCGCGGTCAAGGTTAAGGACCTCATAGTCCGTGGATTTAAGGACCTCATAGTCCGTGGATTTAAGGACTCCGCAGTCCAATGTTAGTTTTAAGACATTACGGTCAATGTTAAGGACCTCATAGTCCGTGGATTTAGGGATTCCACAGTTCAATGTTAGTTTTAAGACATCACGGTCAAGGTTAACGACCTCATAATCCGTGGATTTAAGGACTTCACGGTCCGATGTTAGTTTTAAGACATCACGGTCAAGGTTAAGGACCTCATAGTCCGTGGATTTAAGGACCCCACAGTCCGATGTTAGTTTTAGGACATCACGGTCAAGGTTAAGGACCTCATAGTCCGTGGATTTAGGGACTCCACAGTCCAATGTTAGTTTTAAGACATCACGGTCAAGGTTAAGGACCTCATAGTCCGTGGATTTAGGGACTCCACAGTCCAATGTTAGTTTTAAGACATCACGGTCAAGATTAAGGACCTCATAGTCCGTGGATTTAAGGACCCCACAGTCCGATGTTAGTTTTAAGACATCACGGTCAAGGTTAAGGACCTCATAGTCCGTGGATTTAGGGATCCCACAGTCCGATGTTAGTTTTAAGACATCACGGTCAAGGTTAAGGACCTCATAGTCCGTGGATTTAGGGACTCCACAGTCCAATGTTAGTTTTAAGACATCACGGTCAAGGTTAAGGTCTTCATAGTCTGTGGATTTAGGGACTCCACAGTCCGATGTTAGTTTTAAGACATCACGGTCAAGGTTAAGGACCTCATAGTCCGTGGATTTAGGGACTCCACAGTCCGATGTTAGTTTTAAGACATCACGGTCAAGGTTAAGGACCTCATAGTCCGTGGATTTAAGGACCCCACAGTCCGATGTTAGTTTTAAGACATCACGGTCAAGGTTAAGGACCTCATAGTCCGTGGATTTAGTGACTCCACAGTCCGATGTTAGTTTTAAGACATCACGGTCAAGGTTAAGGACCTCATAGTCCGTGGATTTAGGGACTCCACAGTCCGATGTTAGTTTTAAGACATCACGGTCAAGGTTAAGGACCTCATAGTCCGTGGATTTAAGGATTCCACAGTCCGGTGTTTGGTTGCAGGGACCCGTCACCTCTTTGAAGACGTTGAGGAATTACAACGCCAGGTATCAAAGGAGTGAAGAGATGTACCCTTCGGTAGAATCCGTAGGGAATCGGGGTGGTTGATCGTTAGTTTTAAGACATTAAGGTTAAGGACATCATAGTCCGTGGATTTTAAGGACTCCACGGTCCGGTGTTTGCTCTGGATGCTTCACACGGGTTCACTGCCGTGCTTGGCGAGGACCAGGCTCCGCTCTGGGCGTTTTCCGTGGGGTCAAAGATTGACGTTATCCACGTTCCACGTAACCAGGAATTTTGCACTAGATGCCTCACACGGGTTCACTGCCGTGCTCGGCGAGGACTAGGCTCCGCTCTGGATGCTTCACACGGGTTCACTGCCATGCTCCGCGAGAACCAGGATCCGCTCTAGACGTTTTCCACGGGGTCAAAGAGTGAAGTTATCCGCGTTCCACGTAACCAGGAATTCTGCACTAGATGCTTCACACGGGTTCACTGTCGTGCTCGGCGAGGACTAGGCTCCGCTCTGGATGCTTCATACGGGTTCACTGCCGTGCTCTGCGAGGACCAGGATCCGCTCTGGACGTTTTCCATGGGGTCAAAGAGTGACGTTATCCGCGTTCTACGTAACCAGGAATTTTGCACTAGATGCTTCACACGGGTTCACTGCCGTGCTCGGCGAGGACTAGGCTCCACTCTGGATGCTTCATACGGGTTCACTGCCGTGCTCTGCGAGGACCAGGATCCGTTCTGGTCGTTTTCCACGGGGTCAAAGAGTGACGTTATCCGCGTTCCACGTAACCAGGAATTTTGCACTAGATACTTCACACGGGTTCACTGCTGTGCTCGGCGAGGACTAGGCTCCGCTCTGGGTGCTTCACACGAGTTCACTTTCGTGCTTTACGAGGACCAGGATCCGCTCTGAACGTTTTCCACGGGATCAAAGAGTGACGTTATCCGCGTTCCATCTAACCAGGAATTTTGCACTAGATGCTTCACAGGGGTTCACTGCCGTGCTCGGCGAGGACTAGGCTCCGCTCTGGGTGCTTCACACGGGTTCACTGCCGTGCTCTGCGAGGACCAGGATCCGCTCTGGACATTTTCCACGGGGTCAAAGAGTGACGTTATCCGCGTTCCATGTAACCAGGAATTTTGCACTAGATACTTCACACGGGTTCACTGCCGTGCTCAGCGAGGACTAGGATCCGCTCTAGATGCTTCACACGGGTTCACTGCCGTGCTCTGCGAGGACCAGGATCCGCTCTGGACGTTTTCCATGGGATCAAAGAGTGACGTTTTCCGCGTTCCACGTAACCAGGAATTTTGCTGATTGTATCCGCATTTCACGGGATGGGGGTTTGACTGTTGGTGATATGTATATCACCGAGCCATAGAACTGGGAGTTGCCGTTGTTCCTCTTAGCTTAGAGTTGTGTTTGTTGTTACGAGACGAGTGCTGAGATGATCTCTAAGTCATTCGCGGCCCGTCGAGATTTCGCTTCTTCTCATGATGAAACTTGGAGGAGAAGTATGATCCCCTTTTTGTTTACGCCCTTGGATTGTATATAGGGTGTGATGGAACATCACCTGTAGGGCATAAATTGAAACTTTTCTTTTATGTTTTATTTCTTTTTCCGCGATGCTCTATTATTTCAGCTTTTATATCGCGGAGGTTGCGATTGCCCTATCATTTCGGCTATTTTTCGCGGTGCCCAATCATTTCGGCTATTTATTTATTCTCTACTCGCTGTTTTTTATTGCAAGTTGCCCCATCATTTCGACTGTTTTTCATGCATACATTTTTACTTGCTGCTTTTTATTGCAAGTTGCCCCATCATTTCGGCTATTTCGTATGCATGTGTGGCTTGCTAGCTTTTTCGCCGCAAGCTTGGATTTTAGACACCGATTTCGACATCAGCACCGCTACAACTGGGATGTTGCCAGGAGCGAATCATCATTTGCCTCTGTCAATGTTGAACAAAGGTGGCTTAGTAAACAGGGTTAAGGGTCCTGTCGACCAAGGCTTTTGACTTCATGAGCCATAAGGGTCTCACAAAGGTATCTCTCCCTACAAGTCGTGAGAATCTTGTAGGTGTATTTTCTCCCTAGGAATTGTGAGGATTCCTAAGTGTATGTTCCTCTGCAAGTCGTAAGGATCCTATAAGAGGGCTTTCTCCTTATAGGTTGAGAGGACCTACAAGGGTTGCTCATCATATGGACATATCCCTAGTCACGGGTGGGACTTTGCTGGGGAAATGTTTATTCGCGCCCATGGATTGCATACAAGGGTCAGTATGGAGCCGCTTGTAGGGCAATGTCGAAGGTTGTGGGGGTTGCTTAAGCATAGGTTCAGGTCTTTGTAACTTAAGACTTTCAAGTCTTATGAGCCGTGAGGGTCCCATACGAGAGTTCTCCTTACGAGTCGTGAGGATCTCGCAAGTGTAATTTCTCCGTAGGAATCGTGGGGATCCCTAAGTGTGTCGTTCCCTTGTGAGTCGTAAGGATCCTACGCGGGTGGTTTCTCCTTACAAGGTCGAGAGGATCTTGTAAGTGTCTTTTAACGAGGTTGCGCCCTTTCGGGTTTTCACAAACATTCGCCGGTAGTCCTGCTGTTTTTACCCACGGAGCCCTTTCGGGTTTTCATCCGTGCCCTTTTTGCTTATGGACATACCGTTTTTTTAATTCTTTCTCCTTTTTTTTACAAGGTCGTGCCCTTCCGGGTTTTCACGAACACTTGCCGGTCGCCCTGCTGTTTTTACTCACGGAGCCCTTTCGGGTTTTCATCCGTGCCCATTTTTCTTATGGACGTACCGTTTTTTTTTGTTTTTTTTATTTATATATTTTTTTTCTTTCTCTCTCTTTTTTTATTCCTCTCGTCGGCCTAAGGATACTGCAGTAGTAGTTTAAGGACGTTTCGGTCAGTCGTTAGTTTAAGGACGTTTCGGTCCCTCGTTAGTTTAAGGACGTTTCGGTCCGTCGTTAGTTTAAGGACGTTTCGGTCCCTCGTTAGTTTAAGGACGTTTCGGTCCATTCAGGGGAAGGCCGGCTACTGCTTATAAAGTCTGAGTTTAGGAAGATAGCGAGCGGACATAGTCGTCGTCATCTATCATTAACCTAGGCTGTGGTTCATTAAGCGTAGTATTTCTTTAGGAAGCGGCCGTTTATTGGCCTGAAAGGCCTTTCACCGTGCATGTCCATGAGTAGATAGGCTCTATCCTGGTAGACCTTGTCTATGATGTACGGGCCTTCATAGTTCAGCTCAAATTTTCCCCGCTTGGCATGACTGGGGATCATAGGTCTTTTGACCACTAGTACGAGTTCGCCTTGGCAGAATGTCCTCGGCCTGGTCAATCTTTCGTACGAGCGCGTCATCTTTGCTTTGTAGGCCTCTAGATTTTGTTGCGCTATGAGCCGGGTTTCATCGAGGGCATCAAGCTCCTCAAGCCGAAGGTGAGCATTTTCTTCGTCCGTCAGCTCGTAGTGGACTGCCACTCGTAGAGAGGGTAACTCTATCTCGAGGGGGAGTACTGCTTCCGTCCCAAATACCAACGCGTACGGCGTTGTGTTCGTGGCCGTCTTGAACGTAGTTCGATAGGTCCAAAGGGCCTCTTGCAGCCTCTCGTGCCAGTCTTTCTTATTTCGGGACACCGTCTTTTTTATGATCTTCGTCAGGGTCTTGTTGAAGGCTTCAGCTAGACCATTAGCTCGCGGATTGTAAACTGAAGAATATCTCCAGTCTATATTGTGCTGCTGCGCGAACCGGCTAATCTTATGGCTTCTGTAGGCTGGACCGTTATCTGAGATAATCCGCCGTGGAGTTCCAAACCGATAGATGACGTGCGTCTTGAAGAAGTGGAGGATATTCTCCGTCTTCACTTCCCTCAATGGTACTGCTTCTGCCCATTTGGAGAGGTAATCAGTCGTCGCCAGGATGAAACGATGTCCCCTGGACGATGCTGGTTCAATGGGGCCGACTATGTCAGTCCCCCACATTTCGAATGGCCAGCTAGCCACCGTTGGATGTAGTGGATTCGGATGCTGGTGGATGAAATCCCCATGGATTTGGCACGAGTGGCATTGCTTCGCATACTCGAGGCAGTCCTGGATCATCGTGGGCCAGTAGTAACCCATCCGTTTAATTTTTAACTTCATCTTCGGGCCTGCTTGATGAGGACCACAGATTCCTTCATGAACCTCTTGAACGACTCTTTCTGCTTCGTCCGGTCCTAAACATCTCAGCCACAGAGAATCAAACGACCTCTTATACAGAGTATCATTGACGAAAGCGAAAGATAGAGCTCGTTTCATGAGCTGATGTCTTGAGGACGCTTCTTCGGGGATTCGGTGGGACTTAAAATAGTCTATGAAGACCTCCCTCCAGTCCTCAGCCTTCTCATGGTCTTTTATTTGTAGGGTCGTTTGCTCAGTCGCGCCCTTTTCTTCGTATGACTCGGGAGATATTTCTGCTGGGGCGAGCACTCGACGGCTTTGTACCATGATTTTGACGTCATCGAGGTTCTCGTCAGCCAGTTCTTTAGCGAGCTTGGCTAGCGCGTCTGCTTTGCTATTTTCCGCACATGGTATGCTTTCCAAAGTGTAGGAGGGAATTTGGGTCAATAGTTGTTGCACCTTTTTGCCGTACTTCACCAACTCCGGTTTGCACGTTTGGTAGTCACCATTTACTTGACTAACAACCAGTTGAGAATCCCCGTATATAAGGAGGTCTTCAATTCCCATGTCAATGGTGATCTCGAGGCCCGCTATCAAAGCTTCGTATTCGGCTTCATTGTTCATCCTCGATTCCGTTAAGGAGAAAGCAAAGCGCATTATCCTTCCTTGTGGGGTTACGAAGATAAGGCCTACTCCAGATTTGATTATAGGGGTACATTTTTTGCGCTTTTTCATGGAAGATGCCCCATCAAAATAAAGTTCCCATCGGGTATCACCGTCGTCGATCGCATCAAATGCATGTTCTTCCGGCAAATCACAGTTCAGAAGAGAACCGGCAGGTACTGGATGCTCAGCAAGGAAGTCGGCAATGGCCTGGCCTTTCACTGCCTTGAAAGGTCGATACGTTATCGAGAACTCCATCAGGAGTAGAGCCCATTTAGCGAGTCGACCGGTCAATATAGCCTTTGACATAAAATATTTAAGAGGGTCCACATTCGAGATGAGACGGACTTCGTGCGCCAATGCATAATGCTTGAGCTTTGTTATCGCAAAGATCAACGCCAGGCAGTGTTTTTCAGTGGAAGAGTAATTGCTTTCTGCCCCCAGCAGAACTTGACTTAAGTAGTAGAGTGCCCTTTCTTTTCCCTGGTCATTCTCTTGCGCCCATAATGCGCCTAAGGAACCTTCTAGGGCAGTTGTATAAAGAATGAGAGGCTTTCCCTTGACCGGCGTAACCAACACTGGAGTGCTCCGCAGGTACTGCTTGATCTCGTCCAGTGCGCCTTGGCATTTGTGATCCCAAATGAATGGAGTTCCTTTCTTCATCAGGTGGCTGTAAGGACGGCACTTACCTGATAGATTGGCGATAAACCGCCGGATGTATGCAAGCTTCCCTTGGAGAGACCGCAACTGTTTGAGGGTTCTTGGCGGAGGCATTTCCATGATCGCCTTGATCTTAGATGGATCTATTTCGATACCTCGGTGTCGGATGATGAATCCCAGGAATTTACCCGAGGAGACCCCGAATGCGCATTTGAGGGGATTCATCTGCGGATTATATTGCCGAAGGCGTTGAAATACAGTCTTCAGATGCTCTAAATGCTCTTCGTATGACATGCTCTTCACTACGAGGTCATCAATATAGCACTCGATGATGTCGTGTATGAGATCATCGAAGATCTTTGTCATGGCCCTTTGATAGGTAGCACCGGCGTTCTTTAGACCAAAGGGTATAACCTTATAGCAGAATATACCCAAAGGGGTCCGGAAAGCGGTGTGCTTCTGGTCTTCGGGGTGCATCTTTATCTGATTGTACCCTGATGAACCATCCATAAAGGAGAAAACCTCATGAGTGGATGTGTTATCTATCATTAGCTCGGTTACTGGTATTGGGAAATCATCCTTCGGGCAGGCTTTATTGAGATCCCGGAAGTCCACGCATATGCGCACCGTCCCATTTTTCTTCATTACAGGAACGATGTTGGCAATCCAGTCAGGATATTGGACTTCTTGGATAAATCCAGAATCGATCAGCTTCTTGACTTCGGCGTTGATGCTCATCTCAAGCTCGAGCCGCATCCTTCTCGGCGCCTGCTTGACTGGCTTGATATCCGGGGATATTGCTAATTTATGCACAGCAATCTCCGGATCTAATCCCGGCATCTCGGAATAGTTCCACGCGAAGCAATCTTTATGCTGTAGAAGCACATCCTTTAATGCAGCCACCCTTTCTTCAGATAGCCGCTCACTGACGAATGTCGGTCGCGGATCATCTGCCGATCCCAACTCAATCTTCTTGAGGTTATCTACAGTAGTATGTATGCCATCTTCCAGTTCTTTCGGAGCTAGTGGAAATTCTCAGATTACCTCATTGTCATTGTTTTCGAAGCACCAAGGGAGCTCATCTATGTCCTCGGGCTATTCTTTTAATATTGTAATCGTGTAACATGTGCGAATCCGCTTCCAAGATTGATGTGGATCTGGTTCTGCTTTTGCGGCTTTGGGTTCGTGCTTTTGTGGTGGCGTTACCCTCCAGCTGCTGGACAAAGCAAATCTGCCTTGTTGGTACTTGTCTTCGACCTAGTTCTTGAAGGTGAAGCAGTCTTCGATAGGGTGTCCTACGGCTCGGTGATAAGAGCAATAATCCGGATGAGGAACTTTGTTAGCTTGCTCAGGGTGCTTAGACTCTGGAAGCGCGATCATTTGATGTTTTATAGCGAGCTCGAGTAACCTCTCCGTCTTGTCTCGGGGGAAGGAATACGCTCGACTCATCTTCTTCATGAAAGACAAATCCGGGCTGCGCAATACCCGATCACGTAACTTTCTAATCCTGCGTCGTTCTTGTCGGCTCTTCTTTCCGCTTCTTGATTTATTTCTGCCTCTGCGTCGGGCCTTTTGTACAACGGGTTGACAGGGAGGAGCATCTTTGTCTTTTGCAGCCTGTTGAAACAGACGTTGCGTCCTGGCCTTCTCGTAGATGGCCATCTCGCGGTTGTGGTCTTCCCGAGCCTTTTGACCTGCTTTCCTGATAAGCTTGTCCACTTGTTCTTCAAATGACGGACTCGGCACTTCGATTGTGGGATCTAGTTTTGATGAAGGGTTAGCATTGCTGGACATGGCGTTTTCCTCCTCATCGAAGTTATATATGGCGTAGCTGCCGTGGACTCGCTCTCGTTTCCCGGATCTCACATATCCAAGCCCAAGCATTTCTATTCTCCCGTTGGGCAATTTGCGCTGAGTCCCAGGGACCTCCCAAATCCTGTTGTAGAACCGAGCTTGTCGAACAGTCTGTTTTAAGGGTATTCCTTGGCGCTTCAATAGCCTCTTCAGTCCATTTATGTAATATCTGGGCAAACAGATGGGTTGGAGCCTGTCGAGTGTAGCATCCGCGCCATGCCATATCTCTTTCTCCACTCTCGTTTCTGTGGATTGGTAGAATAGGATCACCTTTTCACCCTTTCGCCTGGGAGGGACGTAAAACGTCTGCAGGTCCTGCACATTGTGAGCTTGAAGTGAGTCGAGATCTTTGTAGTGTTTCCGCGGCACCATGGTGATTTGCAAACTTTGATCATCGCCAGGGGATGCTTGTATTGACGGCCAACTGGAGAACACGGCATTAACCTCATCTTCCGAGTCACTTCCGAAGACCAACATGGGGGCGGACGATCCCGGGTTGTTGCGCCGAGACGGACCAGCGTAAACTATCTCTTCTTCATCTTCGGTATCGCTCCCGAAAACAGGGATGGTGGCGGCGGCTTTGTTCTCCGGCTTGCGACACTTTTCTGTATCCTCGAAGTCTGACAAAAAGTACTTCGCATCTTCATACTTGCGGACTTCGTTCACGGAGAATGGATTCAGCTCACCTGTTACGGTATATTCGAAACCATCCTTGAAGTACTTCATACACTGATGTTGTGTAGAAGGGATGATGTTGTACTCGTGTAACCAAGGGCGACCGAGCAAGGCGTTGTAGCAGGTCTTGGGATCAATGACGTGACACTTGATGTCCGTGACGAGCAGTCTGAAGCGTAATGTCAATATTACGGATCCAAGAGTCCGTGACGATTGGGAGTCGAAACCAGAGAAGGTAATTTTGTCACGAGCGAGGTGCTGCACGCTCATGCAAATTTTCTTTAACACCCGAACGTTAAGGAGATTGACGGAGGATCCATTATCTACCAGGATCTTGCCTATCTTGATATCATGGCAATATCCAGAGACATATAGGGGACGGTTGTGGTCGCATGTTCCGAGGAGAAGGTCTTCATCATCGAAAGTGATGTCGACTGTATGCACTTCTTCCAGTTCATCCTTCATCCTTTCCGCGGCGAGGAAGGCTTGGAATTGCTCGGGCTCTTGTAACGCCTTGATTAATGAATCTCGCGCTTCTTTGGATAATAGGAGGGCATCGAGAATGCTGAGCTGAGAAGGTAGCTTTCTTAGGTGCGCTAGGATGTTGTAGTCCACCTTACCCTTCCTGGGAGGGTCCTTGGTAGTCAGCTCTTTCATGACTTGGTCATCTAAAGTGATATCCTCAGTGACCTTTTCCTTTCCCTTATCTTTTCTATTTGCGGGCCCAAGATTCTTTTCCGGGAGCGTACGATTGCGCAGCTGAATGTTTTCGCAGGCCTCTGGTTCTTCCTCTTTCCCCAAGACGGATTCTTTAAAGAGAGGGCCCGGAGCCATTTCTTCATCAGAGTCGCTCCCAAAGGTGAGAA
This sequence comes from Agapanthus africanus, assembly GCA_030015575.1. NCBI lineage: Eukaryota > Viridiplantae > Streptophyta > Magnoliopsida > Asparagales > Amaryllidaceae > Agapanthus > Agapanthus africanus. The sequence continues at coordinate 189,348,519 of CM057342.1, forward strand.
CTTGTGACCCTCCGGAGTTAACCATGTAACAGTTGCCAGTAGTTCTGTTGTGCCCGTCGGCAGTACTTCTTTGTTCCCGACGAGTCTTGCGTTTCACGCGCTTAAAATATTGCTGATGAGCAACATATCCCTGCCACCATATCCTAAAGGCGTCGCACTCCTCCATAGGGTGTGAAATTTTCCGATGATATGCGCAATAATTAGGGTGCTTCTCCGCCCCATTGAGCGTGTTTTCTTCCGAGGGTGGTAGCTTCATTCCCATTGACATGGCTTTGGCAAACCTTTTCCTCGTCTTGAATATCTTTTTGTCTGCCTCGGATGCCTTTCGATCTGGCGGGAGTACTTTAACTCTTTCGTTTGGTCGCTGTGTTTGGCTCCTTCCGATGCGGCCATCTCACGCTCCTGATCAGCTTTACTCTTCACACGAATCTCATCTAGAAAGGCGTCGATCATTTCATCTGTTGGCCACACAAGCTCTGGCTCAAGTTGTGCCCCCAGTTTCTTAGTGCCAGGAGTTTTTTCATCGTCGGTAAATGAGTGGGAGATTACGTTACAACTCGCCACATATTTCTCGGATTCATCCGACGAACCCTCTCCATCATCTTCCTCTTGAAAGATGTGGTTGAGGAACTCTTGCAGCGTGACAGGAGTTCGCGCCTTTTGATTGTACTCTTCCAGCGCGTCGATTTGCTTCTGCAAGTTCGTGCGCTTGTCTCCAGGCTTCATGGGCTTCTTAGGTTTCTTCTTCTTTTTCTTCGAAGATTTTGACGGTAGGGCATGAGTACTTGGGCCATCACCACCGCTTTTTGTAGTTGGGCGCGGCCTCAGCATTCCTTCAATGATCTGGGGTTCCAGCGGGTCCTTCCATTCGACCGCCGGGCACGCATGAAGGTCCTTCAGCATTCTTTTGGTTCTAGTTGACAGCACGACCTCCCATGGAGCTTCCTCAATAAAGGAACAAGTTGACCCCAGTGTATCTGCTTTCTTAGGAGCATGCGGCTGTAGTGGGTTCACCTTCCACTTTTCAGACAGCGCAAACTTCCCCTGGAGGTATTGATCTTCAATCCATCCTTTGAAGACGAAGCAATCCTCAATCAGATGATTTACCGTTTGATGGTAAGGGCAGTAGTTAGGGTTATTCACCTTAGTGGGTTGTGGCGGTCGCCTTGGATTTGGCAGGTTTATAAGTCTGTCGCGTATTGCCAGCTCGAATAACTGTTTCGTCTTGTCCCGTGGGAACGAGTAGGGACGCTTCATCTTCTCATTATAATAGCGGCGTCTTTCTTCCAATTGATCCGCTAGCTTTGGGGAATTGGGTTGTTGCTGGGCATTCGCGACGAAGGTTGCCTTTCCTTTACCCTTGTCACCCCGAGGCTCAGGCTTCGGGGGAGACGGTCTATGACCCATTTGGTCCATCTGGGCCAACTTGTCGATTAGAGCCTGGAATGTGGTTGGCTTAAAGAACATCATAAACTGGGAGATAGTTGCGTGAGAGTCTAGGGTTCCCACGAACATGCCCACCGCGGGCGCTTCTTCAATGCGTTGCTCGCATTTCGACCATAAATTTCGCCAGCGTATAGCATACTGGACCCACGTTTCGCCCGGTTTCACCCTGGCATTAATCAACGCCGTTATTGGAGTGCGTTCGCTGGCGCTCGCGAACCGTTGAGTGAATAGAGCGAACGTCTTGATAGAATCGTTCGGGAGTTCCGAATACCATTCGAACGCCGTTTCTGATAAGCTGCCCACGAATTGGCGAAGCAACAGTTTATCGTCACCACCAGTGTTACCACAAAGCGCCCTGAACTGGGCCACATACTGATGGGGATTGCCTGTCCCTTTATAGAA